>PVKB01000115.1:0-600000 GCA_004027205.1 Ctenodactylus gundi
CAATTTTAGATTTTATTTCACGCTTCTCATCCAGGGTTATATACTTTTGAATATGTTGATGACTAACATGCCTCTACAGATAAAAAGCCTACATAGTTGTGTGTCAGTCCTTCAAATATTTTATCACAAGTCCTCTATTTCTTCTCGAAAACCAACTTATTTATTTTCCAGTTTATGCTTCTCTAATGTTTTTGGTTTTCCTAGGTTCTTAGAATGTGATGTTATTATATTGCCTTACTTCCTTATTTATTGCTATGACAAAATGCTTGACAGTTTAAGGGAGGAAAGATTTATTTAGCTCACCGTTTAAGAAGGTCTCACACAGTCTGTACATGGGCAGCTGGCAGTGGTGGGAGCCCATGGCAGAGGCTAGAGAGCTGCTCACCCCACTGCATACAGAAAGCCATGTGAGTGAGGAGAAAATTGATGTCTGGAGACTCGGGCAAATCCAGACTCTTCCCAGGAAGAAGCCACAACAGTATTTCTTCTTTCTTTCTGTACTTAGTTTGCAAGCTGCCAGTGAACGTCCCCCCCTCCCCCCAACACACACACACACACACACACACACACCACCACCACCACCACCACCACCACCACCACCACCACCACCTGGCCAGCAACTCAGTAACACAAATATGAAAGCTCTGCCCTAGGCAATTTTCAGTCTCAACAAACAAATTGATACAATTCCTTCAAGTCAAGCCCCAAACATAGGCTCCTTCTAGCCTGGCCCTACTTACCATTAGCATGTAGTCCCAAATATATTAGGCTTTTGGAGGATACTCAAGGGACAAAGCGTAGCACTGAAGTTACTACCTGATGACACAGCCATCTTGGCTATTAAAACAGTAACATGTTGTATTTGTACCGAGTTTGTTACAATTCCATACATTAAGCCTCCCGAGGCTGCAGCTAGGGCAGTGAAACCTAAGGCAAACAGAGTAATAGGCTTCCATTTCACACAGGCATAGTGAATATAGGTTTTCTTTTGATATTATGTGAGAACTTCCTCCATTGAGGACTGGTTAAATGCTCTTAGCCCTTCCTTCCTTAAGTCCAATTGACTTAAACCCCATTTGCCACAGAAAGAATAGGGATCTGAGAACTGTAGTCTAGTCCTTTTTTTTGTGTGTGTGTGCTTTCATCTCGTCTGTAAAATAGATAAGCTCTAAGAGCACAGAGGAGTTGTAGTTGGTTGTTATGGTTACTAAAACAAGACCAATTACTTGTCTTACCTACCCTTTTATGTGCACTTAGGGTCTTAATAATTAGCTTTCACCTAGACAAGTTTTGAAAGTAAACCTCAAATTGGGAACTAATCTTGGTGTCACAAGGTTTTGACCTCCTTGTGACTGTGTACCACAGAACTTTTGGCACTTAGTACAGTAGAACATCACAACAAAGAGGGACTATTGTATCATGAAAGAGAGTATAGTTCCCCCATTGTGTTGAAAAGCAGAAGTACATGATGGCGTTCTGGGAGTCACTAGAGTCCAAGGGCATTTCAGGAATTGGAATGTAACCTGAATCTTTGGGTGTGGGATTTCCAGGGACCCACAAAGACATGTTTTTACAAGAAAGTTTTTATAGCAGTGTTTTTTAGGGTTTTTTTCTTTTTTCTTTTTTTCTTTTCTTTTCTTTCTTTCTTTTTTTTCTTTCTTTCTTTTTTTTTTTTTTTTTGGAGTGCCCTGGTACCTCCTATGGGTCTGACAAGGGACTGGAAGATATAAAGGAAATCTTGCCCAGGCTTTTTAAAAGTAGTATTTATAAAATAGAAGGCTTAGAGGTAGTACAGTCCCTTTACACATAATCAACAATCTGGATGTCTCCCTGCCAGGACTCCTACCAATAGGAGTTCATTTCCCATCCTAGTAGGCGGAGGGATTTGATTTTCCCCATCACATTGGACATGTATAGGAGAAGGACCCAAGCTCCCGTTTGTACAGAGGAGAAAATGGTATCACCATTGACAATTGACAGGAACCTGACAAGAGAATAAGAATGCAGAGGCCTGTTTCTAGAAATAAGCACACCAGAATATTGAATACTTGAGGGCTGAATGGTCATTCATTGTATTATCTTGTTTGAAAAGAAAGCTAAGATCTACCACCAGCTCACAGGAATAGGATGGATTTGATGTATTAGGAGCTGTGGTGGGTACAGATGATGTTTGGAAGTGTCTGTTATCTAGGGCATGACCCGAGACTGATGGGTCCAGGTGCCCTGTCTGGCTCTGTCTACCTTGACAGCAGTGGAAGTGAACAAAGTTACTGAAGAAGTCTCTTCCAGCATGGATCAAGACTGTTTCTAGGATCTTAATTAGAGCCATAGACCGTGGGCAGAAGAGGGGCACCCCTGGAAAGAGAGGCAGATTATGGGTCTCATTCTTCCAATGTACTGGAATATCTTCACGAGAAAAGGGCCTCCTCTAGAAGGAGGTGTAAAGCCTTGAAACTTAAAGTTATTTCATAGCCTGCTTAGAACAAGTGGGAGGATGTTTTTCCCAGAGACCTTACATTCCTGAGAGAGTTTAATTAGGTAACACTTGGGGTGTCTATTTGTATTTTCTTCCTATCCAAAGAAGTGGGGTCTCCATGCGCAGTGGAGTTGGTAATTGATTTCTGATGCTTTCGAGATTTCCTGTGTTATTTCTGACCTGAAGGTTTGTCCATTATTACTCTATAAGCTGCAAAGCATGATGAACCAGTGGATAATTTTGTTAGCTAAAATCTTAAAGCCTCACAAGCCTTCTTACTCATCATGGGAAATGCCTCGACTTACCCAGTATAGGTACCTTGTAACTCAAGTAAGTATTGGCTGTATTTTTTACCGGGAATATGGGTGAGGTCAATTTTCCACCTATTCCCTGGATAAATTCCCTCTATATTGTTGTCCAGATGTGTAGCCCTGAACTCACTATGTGGTTCAGGCTGGCTGTGGGCTCATAGCAATCCTCCTGCCTCAGTCTCCCTTTTGCTGGGATTACAGTTATGTGCCACCATGTTTGGCTTTATATGGTGCTGGAAATTGAACTCAGGGCCTTGTGCTTGCAAAGCAAGTGCTTTAAACTCTGTGCCATTCCTCTAGCCCCTTCATACTACTTTTTTCACAGTGAGAAGGAACTTATCATAGCAAAGGCCTTGATTGTAAAGGATAGCATATTTTTTCTTTCCAGGTGGCACCTGTCATGTATTACCTTCCATTGAATTTCCTCATGCATTAGGAAATGCCCATCAGAAGCCTTCTACCACCCAAAGGAAGTAAGGGCAGACTTTTTTTTTCCTTTTTACTGTATGTTTTTGTTTTTGTATAGTAGGATTGGAATGGTGGGGGAAAGAAGGAATAGGCTCTTTGAGAGCAGCCTTCTTAGCCTGTCCATTGATTTTTATCTTGTCACAGAGATGGCCCCTTTTGGTGACCATATAATGAATAATTGTAATTTTCTTGAGTAGGAGGAAACCTTTGATTAATCTCAAAATTTCTGTTTTGTGTTTAAAGGAGGTAGGTCCCTGAGGAAGTCAGGAATCATCTCTCTTTTTATACAGCTGTGTGGGCATGTATCACAATATAAGCACAATTTGCATCACCTCCTTTACAAAAGAAAGGTCATCAGTAAACAAGGTCATATTAGAATGGGAATAGGAGCGCCCTGAAGGTGTCTTTGAATGTTTTGCATATAAATTAGGATCTTACCTTGTGCAATCATACTGATTTTTCTCTGACCACAGGGAGGAAAGAGGAGGAATTCATGTCTGTAGAGTTTTTATGGTGGCATCAGTGCCTTCAAGGAGAAGGGCTTGATATTTCATGATCCTGGAATCTGAAATCCGTGGCTCATTCTGAGATCTAAGTAACCTTTTTAGTTCACAAGGAGAGCAAGCAGTCAGAGGCATGACCACAATGATCTTGGTGACTTCTGGAATTAAGACTCCAACTGTGGCTAAAACCCTGAGACACCTAGGCTATCCCTTAGAAACTCTACCTGTTTACTCAAATAGGTAGCAGATTGAGGATTTGGTTTGGAAGGCTAGGTAGTAAGGATTCCTAAGGCTATGCCTGCTCTCTCAGTAGCATAGAGAGTGTAACTGCACAGAGTAGGGAGTTCAAGTGTTGGGGCACTTCAGAGAGCCTTTTTAAGGTCTTGAAACAGCGTTAGAGGTTTTGGTTCCTAGCTGTCAATCCGCTTTTCCTGGATTCGATTTTCCTTTAGATGATTGGTCTTCCTAATTCAGCAAATTTAGCTACCCAGATCCTATGATAGCCAGCAGACCTTGTGAAGCTGCATAGCTGTTTGACTGTGGCCAGAAGAGGAAACTGGGTAATACAATTAATTCTCTTCATGGATAACATTCTTTTCCCAGGGAAAATTATGAACCCCAAGCACTTGGCAGATTTGGGCCTTTTTCTTTAAACTTTATATTCTGCAGTTCCCAAGAAGTTTAAGAGTGAAATGGTTGTTTTTTGAACCAAAATGCACCAGGTTGTCTATATACTCTGATAGTACTAGATCCTTTTATTTTTTTACTCAAGCATATCCTTAGCAAGGGTTAGTACAAACAGATGGGAATGATCTTAAAATCCCTAGGGTAGAACAGTCTGCACAAGTTTTCTCATCTCTGTCAAAAGATTTTTAAATACAGAGAGGTTGGCTCTCTGTCTAGGGGAATATAGAAAAAGACATCCTTTAAATCCAAGTTTGTAAAGAATTTATTCTCTGATGGAGGCCAACTAAGGGAGGATATATGTATCAGATACCCGAGGATGGAAAGGGATCGCAGCTTCATTGATGAATCTTAGGTCTTGAACTAACCTCCACTTGTTAGATCTCTTTTTTACTCTCATGAGAGGGATATTACAAGGCCTGACACAGAGCCGAAGAAGGCCCTGGATAAGTAGAGCCTTAGGAATGCATATTAATTCTTTCTTGACTTTTGATCTCAGGGGATATTTCTTTTTTGGTCTTAGGGGTCGTGAAAGACCAAGGGATCCATTTAGCTGACCACCACTGGAGGCACCCGTGTGGCCCTTCCCACCTGAGTTCCATTGGTCCATACTTAGTTGTCTACCTCAGGTAGGACTTCCTCTAATGAGCAGAAGAGGATATTTCCCTCAGGGAGTAGGAGTTGACTCTTAGTCAGGGTGAGGAAGTTCCATCCCAGAGGGGGATTGGGGAGTTGGGAATGATTAGGAAATGAAGCTCTCCCAAGATACAAGCCAGTGGGAGAGAGAAATGCCTCTCCATAAGGCAGCCAGACACTCCTTTGGGCAGTCACCTTGTCTTTAAAGTGAGGATCAGGGGCAAAAGGAAGGACAGAATAACATTCCAATGTCAATGAGGAAAGGAAGGGACTGACCCCCCTCCACACCACGAGAGCTCCCCATGTTTTCTTTTGTTGGATGGAGTTAAGGGATGCCAGGACCATGTCCTCAGGGTCTGTTGTTGAGTTAGAGGAAGCATCAGGCTACTTCAAGTCTAAGGACAATCTCTCTTCCATTGATTTTCTAGATAAATCGGACAGGGTCCCGGGGGAGTTCTTTTCCTATTTGGACATTTCTTCCTAAAATGGCCTGGCTGCTTGCATAAGAAGCAAGTAGGCCTTAGGTTTCCCCCCTTTATCTGAAGTTCCCTTTGTTGAAGCTGATCATTTTTCAGTATCCTTGGTCCTTCTTCGGTTCCCAGTTGGTTCCACTTGTAATAAACTTTGGAGGCCTCCTTTAACAAATCATTTAGGGATAGAATGTCATTTGCCAGTAGCCTCTGGATTTTCCAGTGTATTTCAGAAGCTGACTGTGAAATAAGCTTCTCCCTGAAGAAAACTCCACCTGCCACCAACTCAGGGAGAACCATGGTGTGCTTGGTTAGAACATCTGTCGTGAGCAAAGGAACATGAATGGAAGCTCCTTGTCCCCTGAAATATTTGACCCATCACTGCATAATTGATGGGCTTTGCTGTGTCTCTTTTAAGACCTTCTCTTGTATGCAACAGAGGAAGTGTCTGCAGAGCCATTCTTTATACTGCAGGATACTTAGATGGAGAAGCAGGACACTGAGGCTGAAGCAGGAAGCGGTTTTTATCTGTGCCAGCACTTTGACCCAAAGAATTAATATCCAGAAGCGGGGCCCAGGACAGTGGAGGGCTCCCTGTACATAGTTTTGACCTCTTTGTCTCCCCTGTCTGGTGGCAGGTAATTGTGGTTGGGTGATTTAAAGCTGCTGGGCAGTGACACTAGAGTTACAGTCTAAAGTTACAGAGTGGTGCTTGAACCTGCAAGTTAGGGCTGGAATGCGTGCGCATGCAGGGTGCTTTGCTACTGATGGGTCATGCTGCCCCCGCACTGATAAGGCTGTGCTGCCTATTTTTTTTCTTTTTTTTGGTAGGGGCAAGCTCAGGCCCCTGCCACAGTTATCCACCCTGCGTATGTGCTTATGAGCCATTAGGTACACGTTTGGCTCTATCCTCATTAAGAGGTTGATAATACAGATTTGCAATGTGGACTGCCCACTCTCATGCTCTCTTGATATTGCTCACTTAGGGTCTCTGTGAAAATTAAGTTTATATCACTTCAGTTCTGTTTATATAGGGAGGTATCCTTTCAAAATCCTGGAAATATTTGTCAGAATCATAAGCAAAACTACCCAAGACCTATGTTAAGTTCCCTAGTCCTCCAAGGTTAAGGGAACGATTCCCAATCCCCCTGCTGGATGAGGGGTAACCAATAGAGGGATAGTGGGGCAACTGTGGATAGAACAGTTGAGGTGGGAGATTCAGGCTAAACCACAGTATGTTTGACAGAGGGAGCAGTGGGTTGACTGTAGGGCGAAGCAGCTTTATGATGGATGTGTATTGGATGGCAGCTTTAAGTGAGGAGGAAAAAGCTCATTTGCAGATCTGCACAGGCTTGTCCCTAAGAAGAGAAGCTGCACATATGGGAACCTCAGAATACTTGTCTTGGTGCTTGCATCAAAGATCAAGCTGTAGGATGGTGTAGGTTAGGGCCCCTCCCTCTGGCCATGTTTCCTGATCCCCAAGAGGACACTTGGGCCGGGCAGTGGTACAGAAGGAAATGAGGGCATTCTTCCTCAACTGTTCAGAGAACCCTAATGTCTTCATCCTATCTAAGCTAGTGAAGTAATTGCCATAAATATGTCAATTTTAAATGAGTCCCACTTATTACTTAAAATCTTATTTTACTTTTCCCATTTTCTATCCCTTATCTTTCAATATTGTAGGAGAATCTATTCTATTGTCAGAGTATATTATATTTACCCATTATTCCTGCCCATCGTCTTACCCTTACCAGTTTTTCCAAAATTACTCTTCTTAATATGTATTTATGATACATAATAACTATATTATACTTTGGAAAGTTTATTTCTTCTAAAACTATATGTTTAAAATGCTCAAATTCAGTTATTTCAACAAAGTTTTCCAGTTTATCTTTGGTTGAATGAAGTCTCAATTTCTAGTTGATTGCTGAGACAACAGTATGCAGTGTTTCCTAACTTGGTGACAATACCTGAAAAACAATTTATCTGGGCATAATGTTCTCGGTTTACTCATTCCCTTTAATCTCTTGACAGTATCACTCCACTACTGCTTGGGCATGGATGCTAGTTTTCAGAAGTCTATTGCCAGTTTATTTGATATATGGGGGGTTGTATAGTTTACTTAATCTTTTTTTCTGAAAACTTTATTGTCTTCCCTTAACTTTTAGAGTTTTGTGTATATACTAGTAATCTGTGAAAATAGATTCTTATCTCTGTCATATTTCTGTGCTATATAATATGTCCTTTCATTGTGTGTATACAGATTTTCTTTTATTTTTTGAAAGAAGCACATTTGCGGTTGTATGCATTTGTAGTTGGTTAAGTATTGTGACTTCCTTTACCAATGATGTGAAGTATGTGCATATCGCAACATTCTACTTTTCATTTCATCTCCTTTATCTGGCATACTTTAAATCTTTCCTTATCTCATTCATCCTTGTAGTTTTAAAGTCCTTTCTGACTTTCCTTCAGTGCTGCCTATTATGTTTTCCATTTTAGTGTGTCCTTTCTTGAACATGTCATAATTTGTAATCTATTTTTGAAATGACTTTTTTCTTTTCTTTCTGAATTCATTCAGCTTGCTTCGTATCTTCCTGCCTGTTTTGGTTTTGCTTTTGTGTAGTTTGGCCTTCTATTTCTTATTCAACATTTTCCCTTTCTCTGTTTTCTCTAGAAATGTGTGTTTGAAGATGTGTACAGCAGTGTAGTGTATTATATTATAGTTTTTCAGCTTTGTGCTTGTTATTTGGAGGATACATTTTGTTACACAAAAAAATCTTTTATGTTTTCTGATTTTTATTACAGTTCTGAATGAATGTAGCCTGTTTTGTTTAAATTCCCATTCATTTTATGAATGGAGCTCTTAATCAAATGCAAGCGCTTTTGTCAACCCACCTTCTTTTGTAAGATTTCATTTGTGGATGTTCTTCTGGTCTAGTTATTGGGGGAAATGCTGGTGTGCCTAGTTTCACCTTTGTTTCTTTAGGATTATTAATTTTCCTTCTCAATTTCCGTCTGTTCCCCCACGGCCTCATCTCAAAGGACCAGTAGTGCTTTCTCCATGTGTGATTATCTTACCGAGAACGGTTCCACACCACCATTTCCAGTTCCTTACACTTTCAAGGCTGTTTCTGCATCTATGCTGTGATTTGCCGTGCACTGACTTGTATTCTGTTTTTAAGATATTAGTGAGGTTGTTTTTCTAAAACCTATGTTTTTCGGTGCTTCTTCTTAGTGTTGCATTCTTTTGTAGCCTCTTTTTTATTTATTTATTTATTTTTTTACGTGGACTCTCTTACGATTCACTTCCTTTGCTTTCCAACTTAGTGGTTTGGACTATTAGTAGGTAATCCATTTGAATTTTGTATATGTACATATAATATAAAAGAGTGTGTGTGTGTATGTGTGTGTGTGTGTGTGTGTGTGTGTGTGTGTGTGTGTGTGTGTGTTTTCATGGGTAATGTGTGGGTATTTTATTTTCCTTTTTGATCTGAGTATAACATTGGTAAGGAATTATATAATCATGCAGCTACCATTGTTCTTCAAAATTAGAAATCAAGGCAGGGTTTTCCTTCTCAATACAACCTTAGGATATTATAATTTTGGATTTGAAATAAAGTTACCACAGTTTTAACTGTAGACACAGTTTTGGCCTAAAAATGGCAGAGTATGTCTCTTTGGCTCTTCTGTAGTTTTGTTGTGTGTTCATTAGAAAATCACTTATTTGGGGAAAATGAAAGCAGCAGCTATGACCTTGAGATGATTTCTGACCCTTCTTTCACTTCTAACTGTTTACATACACACCCACAAATACATACCTACATATCACTCACCGCGCTCTATCTGACAAATTTTGGGAAAATAAAATCTGTTATATTCTGAGAGCTACACTGCATTTTAAATCTCTGCTGAATAATATTTTTCTAGTGACAGGAAATGATCATAATATAAACACACTTTGCTTTCATAGAACATCACACTCAAGGATATTCCTCATGAAGAATTTAATATCACAGTATATTTGTGTGCTTCTGTCTCTATCTATAGAACAATCTCCCTATTTTATAGAAGCAACAGAACAGCACATTTAGTATAAAATTTAATACTCCTCTTTTTCAGCTTTACTGTGAGTTTTAGGTTTAGTACTTATTGAAAAGTTTAATATTGTATAAGTCATGACAAGAAATAGAAATATTTTAATGTTACATTTTTGTTTCATTGATAAAATAAAAATGGCTGTGTATCCCAAGCTATCCTTCTTGCCCTCATTTGTTGTAAATACTCTAAGCTCGGGTAAAGAATATTTTTATCAAACAAAACATGTTAGCTCACGTTAAGTTGGTTAAGAATGAAAGTTACAGAGAAGAACGATTATGCTCTTCTAGCTAAAATCTCTGTCTTAATGTATTTCTTGACAAATTAAAATCACTTTAACTGTTGTCAAATGTGTGTGTGTGTGTGTGTGTGTGTGTGTGTGTGTATGTATTTCAAATACACATATGTCTTTTTTTCTAATGCATTGCAATAAGTGGCAGTGTTCATTTCTGGGTCTGGTTTCTGAAACAGGGATTCACTTAAACTTCAGTATATGCATGCTTGCCTCTTCAGATTATCATCCTTGTCAATTTTTTCATATGTTTGTATTAAATTGTCTGGTAGCTAAAAATCCTACCAATTTGCAGTCAAAAATCATTAAAATAGTGAATAATCTGTGTGAATTTCCCATTCTATTCTTTCAGCCTATCTCAGTCCTGGTTTGTTTCTCTTCATTTTCCTGCTCATATTTTATTCTTTGGTGTTGCTTTCATGATGCACTCATGCAAAACTCCCTGAGTTGAAATTTGTAACCTCTATATGCCACAGTTTCCTCATTCTTATGCTGCAATTTGATTCATCCATCTGGTGTTGTATATAGAGCAATGGTTTTGCTAAATAATTGGAATAACCGTCTTTTTCAAATGGCCTGCCATTTTATTAGCAATTTCGGAATTTGCCACCTTAGTTAAAATTTTGCTTGTATAAAACCTTACTTCTGAACTACAAAGCATATTTTGGAAGTATTAAGTTTTGTACGTTCATATCATGTAGTTTATAGCAAAAATTTTAAAAAAGAAATACTTTTACAGTGAGAGATTTTACTCAAATATTTTTCATTAATTGAGTCATTACTATTTTCTGTGTGGAATTTAGGTTGAGCTCGCTAGGAACTCATTGATTTACAGATTGGATTGTTCTATGGCCTTAGCAAAGCTCTGTGTCACATGACTTTTCAGGTTTGTGGTGAAACGTGGTAAAATAAACACAAACATTTATTTTTGCTGTATTGTAGAGCCCTACTTAATTGATAGGGAAGACATGAAAGAGGCATTAACTCTCGTGAGGTGACAGGAAAGAGTATAGCACTGAAAAGAAAGGGCAGCGAGTCTGAGGAACTGACAAGCAAGGGCTGAAGTGACCATTCACCTGGCCGAGTGGACAAAGTGTGAAGTCATCCTTCACCTGGAGAATTTACACAGCCTAACAACATTGGTCAGGCATCTGTGTTTAGATTATTGTGTTTTTCACCTCATTTGTGGCTCATGAGGAGGTATTTTATGGTCTTCTTTTCAGTTACATTAGACCCATTTGCCTGATGTTTGGACCATGACAGAAGAACATGGATAGGGGTAATGCAAGCTGTGGGAGGAAGTCATAAAGAACCCCGCGCCTTCCCCCTGAGCTCTCCCCTTTCTTTAAAAAGGTGAATTTGGAATTCATACATTCTAGACCTTGAATCCATATGACACTGCCTCAATACTGAAGTCTTAGGTCAGATGTGTGGCCTGCAACAGAGCTGATGATCCTTTGTGAGAGGAAAATGAGTGAAATGAAATAAAAATAAGTGAAGATGTTTACTTGCAAAAATATTTGGATTTCAAGGGTTTTTTTGTGGCTGTGCTTCGTCCTCATCTTGAACATTTAAGAGATATAGCCACTAAGTAACTGAGGCCAACAGTATTCGATATCTCCCAAATTACTCCGTTTCCTACAAGATATAGTGTGGGAACATTGTACTTTGCTCATCATACAGGTGAGAATGTTCCCTTTCTTTAGGAGAGCTATCAAAACTCACATCCAGATTTACACATGGAAAGTTAGAGACAGGAGAGTCCTGTCCTGGGAAGAAGGCTAGCTAAAGAGTAAACATTGATGGAGACCAACACTTGAGGGCGCCAGTGAAATGGCCTGGACTTTGTATAACAGCCCATGCCAATGTTTACCGTTTGATAAGGCCTGCCTGTAGTCAGGAAGCTTCCAATTTGTGTGTGGGCTCCTGGCTGCCATTCCTAATCACAAAGGATCACCAGAAATTACAGTAAATGCAATATAACACAGTAACATAAAAATCCATTGCAGCAAGGAGCTCAGCATAGCACAAAATAATGTGGGAGAAGAAGTTTAAAATTTTGAAATAATGTTGTTAAAATATATGATGAAACTTGGTAGTCTGAAATAAAAAGTAGGATATTTAAAAGAATAATTACGAAGGCAGTATGGTTAAAGTATAATTGTAAAATAAGTTAAAAATAAAAATCTGAATGACAAATTTGGAAACGTGGTTTGTAAAGAAAAAAACACAGAAAATAGGCAAAGATATAAAAAATGATATAGGTTAAATGCTAGACATAATTGTTAAAAAAGGACCTATAAGACACCCTAAATGAAATGAATATCAAATTGTTACTCTAAATAATGAAGGGATGTGTAAAATTTTCTAGAAAAATTATGAGAGCATAATTTTATAGCATTTAGGTGGAGAAAAATCTTAGGTTTGGCATATAAAGCAGAAAATGTAAGAGGAACGATAGAACATTTTGAAAACCGTGTGCTACAGAAAAAATACCATGAGCAAAGGAAAGATGAAGTTATGGGGGTACGTTACTATTCAGAATTATGAATGTATCTCTATATATTTATTGATTTGTTGTTAATATCCATGTCTATTTGTTATCTTTCTTAAACTCACTTAGAAAAAAATACAGGCTTGATAACTCCAAAGATATCTTTAAATGGGAACGTGTTCTGTGTATTTTCTTACCTTTTCCTTAGTTCATGCACCAGTGTCATTGCAACCTCTGCTTCAGTCAACACATCTTTGATTTTGACCTTCTTTTCTTTCTTCTCTTATGAAGACTCGACTACCTGGGACTCACCTGTGTACTCTAGCATCTTATGCCTGAACTCAGGTTCCTTAGTCATACCTTTAGAGTTCTTTTTGCCATGTGAGTTTTCATAGATTCCACACTAGGTTGTGAACTTCTCAGGGGCGGTCACCACGGTGGCCCTGGACTTTGGGCCAATTCACAGAACAAGCCATCTATGATTTCTAAATATATGAGAAGAATATGAAATTCAGTGGTAATCTGGGAAGTGGATACATTTTTCAACATCTTAGAAAAACATTCAGTAATACTGATTTGGAACAGGTAGAAAAGGAGGAATTTGAGTATATCTACTAAGTTTGTGTATATAAATATTAATGATTTACTTCTAAACAATAATATTAGGGCCATGTCTCTTGTATGTGTGTGGCATGTAGACAGGTACCAGGAGGCTCAATACTTCATCCTGTGGGATCAGAAGAAGCTGAGAATAATGAATAATAAAGCCTTCTAGTTGGGGCGTGAATAAATTGCCATGTAGTGGTATATAAGAATATTATCTATCAATAAGATAAATGTCTCTGTACTTTTCAACATAGATAGATCTAGAAATCACAATATTCAGTGAGGAAAATATTCCCAAAGCTGTATGTGTAGTTAAACAATGTTTACATAAATATTTTAAACATCCATGGCAATACTATGTGCTATTTATGAGTATATATATTTAAAATAATACAGATAAGTTTGAGAACAGTGGTGTCTAGGAAGAGGGAAATGAAATTAAGATTGCAAAGGATACTGGAAATCGCACCTGAATTTGTAATTTATTATTTAAGGAAATGTGTTAATCTTTACTAGAAATCTGTAATAATATTTGTTTTATTTCTCAACTTTTCTGTATGTCTGAAATATTTAATTTGCTGTAAAGTAGTGATAATTGAAGTGATAACTAGTAGGGGGTACTTTATATTTCCAGAAATAATTTTCTTATTAGTTTCAAAGATTCCCATTGCAGTTGAATACTTGTGAAGTAATTTACAGATGACAGCATGCTCTATAAATGTCAAGGAGATAAAATTATCACAACATCTCCAGTTTCAAAGACAAATCAACAGTATATGTCTGTTTCATTAAAAAGGCAGACACCTTCTATGAAAAGATCGATTCCTATTTCTGTGTGTGGACAGTAATCTTCACTGCAGGCTGTAGTTTATAAGGTGATTTTACTTACAGTAAAGGTTACCATAACTCTAGGGGGTGAGTAGATCACCTCCTATATTTTTTTCTTTTACACATGATAAAACTAAGTGATCAAAGAGTTTAAAGTCATCATACCATGTTTAATGGAATTTTACTGATCAAATGAAATGGTCCAATGTGGTAACTTTATTATTATTATTATTGTTAGATTATCTTCATCATTGTTACTTTAACTAATGGCATATGATAGTGAAAATAATTTTAAAAATAACACGCATTCATTTGAAGAGATGACCTTTCTTGACAAAAACATGGATTAGAAGTCTTTTCAAAATAGAAAAGGCGTAGCTGATCCTTGCAACTCTGTGCACGTGCTTTGCTATTGTTAAAAACTTCTTGTTTTTCGGTCTTTTGGACCAGTGGGAAAGTCAGTGTGGGAAGGAAGAGCACAAAGTGAAACCTGTTTAGTGGGAAGAACCCAGCTGCCTCTGCTACTATAGGCAGAGAACTAAATGGCATGGGGCTTTCTGTTTTAGTGGGAAAAAGAAAAAGTATCTTGACAATTGAAACTCTTTTTCCTAAGAGCACACACAAGAAAAAAACTATCACCTCTGTGAATTAGTTTGTACCCCCTGACATCACAACTGTAAAGAACAGAGATGCATCTTCTTACCCTCTGCAGGCTGGAATCCCAAGGTTGGGTGGTAGCAGGACTCCTTTCTTCCCGAAGCCTCTCTCCTTGGTTCCCTGCGACTTCTCAGGGTCTTCCCTCCACATGAGCCCTTGATCTAGTTTCTTCTCATGTGATACAGGCCACGTCATGTCAGATAAGACCCCACTGTAGTTCCTTATTCTAAATTGATCACCCCTTTTAAAGAATCAGTCTTCAGGAGGATTAAATTCTGACATCCTGGATGTTAGGACTTAGTCTGTAACAATTTCTGAAAATACAGGAATTTCAAATCAAATATAGGAATTCCCTGTTGAATATGATAGTTTTCTTTTGTGACACAGTACAGACTGAGGTCACCCTTGTCCTGAAAGTCCACATTGCTCAGTGGTGGAGACAATATATTCTGGTTAAGAGGAATTTCCATTGATCCCAGGCCCTCAGAACATCACATTGGGTGAATAGCAGTAGTGTGAACATTGCCCTTTTCATTTTGAAGGGATAATAGGACCTCCATAGATTTTAAAATATAAAATATTTATCCAAAGCTTGTCGTATATTACTTTACATTTTTTCCTCTGTAGATGACAGATTAACTCTGAGTGGCTTAATGAGGGATATATTTATGGAAATCTTCCTAGAAATTGCTCATTAAAATTGGCAAATATGAGCACGTTTTACTTTGTCCTGCACACTTTTATGAGAGGCAGTACCACTGGCTAGAATTTTTCTCAAGTTAGAAACCCAGAAATAATTTAACACTTTTTCTTCTTTTTGGCCATGTATAGAGGAACCATTTCTCAAATCTGTGTGACGGCCATTATTCCACGAAATTTTGTAAACTCAGTTTCAGCGGTCAAGTGACTGTATTACTACCTCCACTGTGTTACTCCTTGTCATTCTAAATGCTTCTGTGTTGACTTCCTCATATTATCACACATTTTTATTTGGCAGTTTCCCTATCTAGTAGAATCTTGGTTTTCTTGATAGTAATCAAATTTTGCAGGTAAGGAAATTGATAACAGAACAGTGTGAGTAAACCCAATCAATATCCATTTTTAAAATAGGTCTGTATTTTTAGAATGAATAGATTAAAGCTTTCATTTATCTTTGTTTGGCCCTGGACAAATTACCTGGCTTCCATGCGACTCTGATATTCAAAGTGGAGATAATAACATGTTAACTCACTAGATCAATGTGACAATTTGCCAGTGAAGTGTGGTACGGTTGAGAGCCAGTCAATAAATGGTCCTAGTAGGCTACATCGTTCGTGAAACACCCTGAAAGGACAGCTATTGTTTTTGATAGTGCTTTGGACAATGTGGAGCCATCTTCCACATTTATTTTGCCAGGGTGAAAAAGCCTCATAGTGCTAGGTAAAAATAAAGTGTGCATTCTTAAGATATTGTATCCTATAATATTCTATCATGACGCTCCTAACATTTTAAAGTGTTGTTTTTACAGATTAAAATAGATTATACATAATTTCTTTTTATAGCAGGAACTGCTATGTTGGTTGCATGCATATGTAATCTGTGACCTCCTGTTTTCTGCTACTGTTTCTTCAGCCTTTGTATGCAAGACTCCTTCCCACTGACTGTTCAGCCTTGTGTTATGCCAAAGGACTGTGACACCTCTGATTGGTCCTCCTGGAGCCCTTGCTCTAAGACCTGCCGCTCCGGAAGTCTCTCACCAGGATTCAGGAGCAGGAGTCGCCATGTGAAGCACATGGCCATTGGAGGTGGGAAGAAGTGCCCAGAGTTACTTGAAAAGGAGGCCTGCGTCCCTGAAGGAGAGCTTCTGCAGCCATGTCCCAGGTATTGTGCATTCTTTGGTGTCAGTATTATATAATGTCATTGGAAATGGTGATAGAGGTGTCAACAGTAATAAGGATAGCTAGGACTCATGTTGATTGAGTCATTATCTAGTGCAGGGGCTCCTTTTGTAGCAGTGTAATGTTGAGGGCAAAGGTCACAGCCTTTAGTGCTGACGGCCTTAGTTCAAATCCTGGTTCTGTGACTTTTTAATTGCATAAGTTTTATCAAATTACTTAAGACTAATGCCTTGTGCCTTGCGTTACTTACCTACCAGAGATGTGAACTTAATCAGTGCTTGGTACATAGTGCATACTTAGTAATTGTTAGTTATTACTACCTGACATGGCATATCTAATTCTTTTTTTAATGTAGATAAGCACATGAAAGCTTTATTTTTTTCTTTTTAAATTTACATATCACATCCCTTCCCCCTCCTGACCTTTTAATCCCTCTTACCCCGCCATCTTGTTTTCTTCTCCACAGTCTATCTTTCTTCCATTCCTCTTTTACTTTTTTATTTGGTTTTGTTTTCTCTTATTAGACAATCTATACAATATTTAACCTTCTGTGTCTGATTCATTTCACTAAGCATAATGGTCTTAAGCTGCATCCATTTTCCTACAAATGATTTAAATTTGTCTTTCCTTGTGTCAGAGTAGACCTCCATTGTGCTCACCTTCCACGTCTTCTTTATCCAGTCATCTGTTGTTGGACGTATTGGCTTCTTACAAGATATGGCTATTATAAATTGTGCTGCTGTTAACATGAGCATGCATGTGTCACTCTTGTATGATGACTTTAACTCTTTTGGGAAGATAACCAGAAGAGGTGCAGCTGGGTCAAATGGAATCTTTTGGGGAACTTTTTGAGGAATCTTTCCATACAGATTTTCTTAATGGTTGTACTAATATACAGTCCCAACAGCAATGTAGGAGAGTTTCTTTCTTTCTTTTTTTTTTTTTTGTCCCCGCAGCATGTTTGTTTTTCTTTGTTTTTTTTTTTTCTGAGTTGTTCATACTAACCATTCTTACTGGATTTAGATGGAAGCTCAATTTTACTTTGACTTGTATTTCTCTGATGGCTAAAGATTCTGAACATATTTTTCATGTATTCATTGACCATTCAGACTTCTTCTGAGAAATGTTTATTCATTTCAGACTGCCATTTTTGATTGGGTCCTTTATTTTGGAGAGCTAATTTGTTTTTCAGTTCTTTGGATATTCTTGAAAATAATCATCTGCCTGTGGAGTAGCTATCATTTTTTTTCATTCCATGTGTGCTCTCTTCAATTTGTTGATTATTTCCTTTGCCATGCAGAAGATTTTTAATTTGATATAATTCCATTTGTTGATTCTTGGTGTTATCTCATGTGCTTTTTGTGTTTTATTGTACCTGTTTCTTCAGCAAGCTCAATGTTTCCATTTTAATGACTAAGTCTTTGATCCATTTTGATTTGATTTTGTGCATGATGAAAGATGTGTTTCTAGTTTCATTCTTCTGCATGTGGCCGGCCAGTTTTTTCAGCAGCTTTTTTTTTTAATGAGTCTATCTTTACTTCGACATGTTTTTGGCCCCTTTGTTGATGATCAGAGAGCTGAAGCTACCCGAGGATGTCTCTGCATTCTCAGTTCTGTTCCATTGATCTAGCTATCTGTTTTGGCACAGCTAATTCTTTTTCCCACTATTTTTATTAATATACAAATGTAATACATAGTATTTACAATGAATTTGGGTGTTTCGTACATCTATGTATCACATCGACTTCACAATCCCTTCCCATCTTCTACCCTCCCACCCCTTCTCTGTCCCTTCCCCCGGCTTGGTTTATCACTTCATATGGTTCCAGAGAATGTCTGTGTTCTGGGTTTTGCAAGTCTGAGAAACCATATGGTATTTAACATATTAATCTTCCACGCCTAAGTCATTTCACTCAAGTCACCACTCTACCCCAGCTTCCTATTCCTCTAATGGGTTCGCAGTAGTCAAATCTGGATATCTCCTCTCTGAATCCAACCATTCCCTTCATTCGGATATTCACCAAAAGTTTTTTTTTCCATATTTTCCTACATCTTTGTTGGTAATATTAAACCTGGCCTTACCCACCAGTTCACACTAGAAAATAATTATCAGCATGTCGTTCAAAGGGATAGTTAATTTGGGAAAGAAGAAAAAATAATAAATAAAATTCAACTGCCTTAGCTGAATACTGGAAGGTGCATATTTGTACATTCACAAGGTTATGTTTACATCAGTCAGTTTCCTTAGGATAAACTTTATTAGTGACCTAATAACGGAGTTGCTACAACAAAACAAAGTTAAAACTATATCACATTGCTACATTCAATGAACTTAAGTCTATACCACATAAATATACTTAAAGCGAACAGACATGTAGGCAAATCTAGTTATTTCTTAATTTCCTAACTTTCTTATCTTATTTACTTATATTTCACTGATTACTAACCTACTTTTTTGTCAGCTCCTTCTCTTCTAGCTGTTGTCACTTTTTCTGTGGGGTCATTGGTGTCGCTGGTCTCCCTTTCACTGTCCAAGTTTCCTTTAAGTATTTTCTGCAATACTGGCTCAGTGGCTGCAAATTCCTTTAAGCTGTCTCTGTCATGGAAAGTTTTAAGTTCTCCCTTTAAGTTAAAAGATAATTTTGCTGGTTATAGCAGTCTTGGCTGGCATCTATGTCTTTTTAGTGCTTGGATGATATTGCTCCACGATTTTCTTGCTTTTAGAGTTTGGATTGAAAAATCTGCCATTAACCTGATGGGTTTATCTTTCTAGGTCACCTTCTGTTTTTCTCTTACCGCTTTTAGTATTTTCTCTTTGTGTTGGGTTTCTAGAATTTTAATTATGGTGTGTCGTGATGAGGGTCTCTTCTGATCAAAGTTGTTTGGTGTTCTATGTGCCTTATAACAACTTCTGAAGGCATTCTTAGTGTCTTCATTTTGCAAATGGGTCTATTCCTAGTCAGAGAGATTTAAAAAATTCTTAAGTTTGCATAGCTAGTAATGGAAAGCATCTTGTTTCTTCTAACCTTCTGTCTTCAAATCTCATCACCACAGCACTATCTGTATTTCTGCATCGGTTGGGAGCAAAAGGATATTGGAAAAAGGGTTACTGTTTATTACTAGCTTCACCTAGAGAAGGCTTCATATATATATATATATATATATATATATATATTTCCTTCATATTGTTGATTTAGAGTGGCGGTCTAATAATGGGAGACATTTGAGGCTGGTTGTTCAGAAATTTGTTAAAGTTGGATTAGTGGAGATTTCTGCTGGACACCTGCCCTGAATTTTATCTGTTTAATTTATACCATAAAATATAGATATTTTCTATACTTTTTGTAGCTTTTAATATTTGAAAATTATTTCCTCTGAAAATAAATAAATAAACGAGGCAAAAGTAGTTTCTTGTATGAATTAAACATTTGGTGACATGGAAAAATATGTTTACAAATCAGTGTCTCAGTTTACATATCAGAGTTCCTGATAGGCAGAGCCTGGCTGTTTCTGTTTTGTCACCTTGAAGTAATGACTGTTTTAAGATAAAGATTCCAGAGTCAACTTTTTGTTATGAGATTCTTAGTCCTCCTCTGTTCCACACCTTACTGGTCAGTGTTGATTGAGCTCACTCTTTACATACTGATTCTTGCTATTGTTGGCACTAAGATGACTTCTTAGCGCCCTGGATGTGCACAGCAGGTAGGTGCATGAATGCAGTTCATATTCCCTACCACGCAAGTTAACTACATTCTAGACATTCTAGTAGAATCTTTCTTACTATGTATGCTTAGTGAGTATTCATCTTTTTAAAATGCCAATTTTTCAGCAAAACGAGTTTTACAGTTATGGTATATACCCGGGCTCTCTTATCTTTCTTGTGTTCTAACATATCTGTGTTAAAATTAAATGTTAACTTGAGCAGACTAAACGGGTTCTCTAAGACAGCTCCATTTTTAGTAGAATCTATCTAATGAATGTAATTTGTATTTCAAGGATGAAAAGATGGAGTTCAGCTGTGGAACATGCCAGGCCCACCCAGGGCTTTGTGTAAGGGGGTGCTGCAAAAAGGGGTGGCCATTGTTATTTCTAATTTCATGTACTTCTGCCAGAGAGAAAAACCCTCGTTTCCTGTACTCTGTATCATATTCATTTCTTGAGCAGGAATTATTTCTCCTGGGTAATTTGGATTTTTTTGGTGGAAGGATAATTCAGATGGGTTTTTAGTGATAGTCAGGGAGGAACAGAATCCAGTGTTGATAAGAACTTTGACATCCATGCTTTCGTACTGCACTCTTCTTTTCTGGGATATGAGTGACCTCACTCTGATAGTTTCAACAATTCAGATTTGTAGACGTCTTCCCATTTTCACTTAAATGACTACTGTACTTCTTTTAAAGACAGAGTAATGCCTTCCTGGTAATGCTAGAAAGTTAAACTGCATTTACTTGTGCTAAATTATGCTTCGTGTTGATTAACCTAGTGTGGGCCATTAAGTATAAGAGATACAAATTGACTGACTAAATATAAGGTCTGCATAGAGTACCAGAGAGTTCACCATCCATGTAGGATACCTCTGAGGGAAGAGGGGATGGCCTGCCTGGGCATTGTGGAGATACAACTCAAGCTTCTTTGTCACTGAAGCCATTGTTCTGCCCAGTCCATCTCACTGCCTTGGCAATGGGCTCAGCAAAGCCACGTGCCAGAATACAGTATATGGTACACATCTGCACGCAATCATGCAGCTATGTTTTTTCCCAACAAACTAATTTATAATTATAATAATTCAAAATATGGCTAACATGTGTTTCTGTATTGATCTTCACTTTATTGATCTTTAGTGTCTCAAGACAGGTGCTGCGTGATTTCACAGATGAAAAACCTGACCCACTAGTTCTGTTGCTTGAACATGCTTCTGAGTTTTGCGGATTTATATCAAAATAAAACAAAACAAAATATCTTTCCAGTGGTGAATATGGAGAGTCTCGGCTAATTCACAGAAATATCAACTTGTATTCCTACAGAGAGTGATATGTAATTAATAATTCTTGTTGGTTGTGGGAGGAACAGTGAATAAATGAAATCAACAAAATTAACATCAGGTAATCTCATCTGAAATCTAGGCTGTAGTCTCTGCCTTGCAGGATAGGGCTGTGACTAATTTTGTTTTGACTCTAATGGTGTGAATAAGGTAAATGGAAACAAAACTCTATTAGAGAAGAGCAATACCCCTATCTCCTTCCCAGAGTTCATGAGCAGTTTAGATGCATGCAACAATTTAATTCATTTCATTTCTCCCCAGCAAGAACAGATACATTTTTTTGATTTTTCATATTTTCTTATTTTTCTGAGCTTTTGTTTTGGCCTTTATCCTCCTACCATCTTGGCTGTAGGAGATGTGTTCATTCGTTTGGTGATTACATTCTACATTTTGGCTGTACGTCAAGCACTGTGTCAAGTGCTTTGAGATATCTCACCCCACCTCCCTCCATGGAACTTGTATTTTAATGACACTAAATCAAATAAAATAAACCATATACTTAGTGCATAAATTATGAAAAAACTATAATACTAGGCCAAGGGAAAAGTAGAAGGTTCTGGGAATAGTTTGATGATGGTGAGCACAGTTACAGAACTAAATGGAGTCATTAGAGAAGCCTCATTTGAGCAGGAATTTGGCGGGTTAAGGGAAGTAAATAAATTGGTCATTCCATTACGGGGAGATATTAGAAGAAAGGTATGGAATAGGGAGATTCTTTAGTCCGCCAGTGTTCGTATTGTTCAGTTGCAGAGATTAGGAGGTTCCTCTCACTAGCTAGTGGGGAACAGACACGGGGACACAGATGCATCTGTTTGTCACTTGCCACCTTTGCTCTTATTTATCTCTTGCCATGGGGCATTATTTTCTGTTCCAAAATAGAGAAATATGTCTTGTATAAGACATCTTAGTGCTTGTTTCTTTCTTGTGTCCTGATTCACATTTAACATATTAGGTTCAATGTTTCAGCCAAGGAGAAGTTGAAATACATCCCACCATGACAGAAGATGAGGCTGGCTTATTTACTAGGCAAGACAGAGAAACACAGAGCACACTCCAGGTCTATAGTGCTTTAAATGTTTCATGTCAACTCTCTTGAGATACAATCTGATTCTGGGACAGCTCCAGCTCGTGATCCCTTGTACTCTTCTAGGGTGACTATTCTGGCTGAACACTCTGTAGTGAACACACACAGATATTGACAAAATGTCAACTGCAGGTATCTTTTCTAGAAGCGACACCTCAGAGGACCCAGTGGCAACTTGCACTGCCCCACTGGGAGGCAAGGATTTTCATGTGAAAATGGTTGTTCTATCTCTTCAGTGATCATTTATGTTTGAAATTGAATAACCGACAGCAGTATTCAATAGTGACAGTGACCAATGCAGAGAGAACTTACAAAAAATTCTCAAGGCACAAGCTTCGTGGCTATGTGATACTGCTACATAGGAAAGCCAGTCTCTTAAATACTGTTTCAATACTCTGGTCTGACACTAAATAGATGGCCTCCAAAAGTGTGGTCTCCTGTTTCTGTTATATCTGAATTTATGTTTCTAATGGGCCAGAAAGAAATCCCTCACAAACACTGTGCATACTCAACGCTGTGAGGTCTACCTGGGCTCTGGACATCCACTTTGATTTGCTTGTTAAACAGCAATGCTCTGGTACTAGACTGGTTCTTCTTAATATCTTTTTGAGGAAAGGAACTCAGTTTTAAACCTTTTAGTATTTTAGATAGACCTCTTCTTTCTTGAGAAATTTCTGGAGATTAGTTGATAGATTTTTAAAGATAACTATTAAAGCTGTAATGACAACAAAGAAAATATAGAAGATGAGGACTTGACTGAGTCATTTGCTTCCCTTGTCCACTGAAATAGAGTGATGTGTTTTTAAGGCAATATTTGTTCAATACCTGCTTTGGCCTGAGGTTGTGTTGTGCTGGAGAATTCAGAGATTTAGAGAGTCTCAGTCTTTGTTCATGTGGTTTATTCATCTTCAGAATCTTATATGACATACTCTTAAAACCCTCTAAATATTTCATAGACATATTTCATATGTCTATAAAAACGTTTAATATTTTGTATTGTTCCCCTTTGTCAAATTGTACATGTGAATATGACCATTTTATTTGTTTCTTTCTTTTACTTTAGAGAGAGTAGAATTTAGAAATGAGTATGGTTCCTAGTGAAGGCTCAGGAAACATTGGGTGAATGAAAGCAGAAATGCTCACACAGTGTAGGGCAGTTCTGGGATATTATGCATAGGTGCTTTATTCTGTTCTTCCAGCTATTATAGAATCTGTGTGAAGGACTCATTGACATTTTTATAAAGAATAGTTGAAATTAGCCACATCAGGAGCTGAAATAAGGCTATCTACACAGCAGGGATGAACACATGGAGATAGCCAAGATTCCAAATGGCCACTATGCCCCTGCTGGCCTTCTGTCCGGTTTTCCAGGTAAAAAAGTCTCTACTGGCTTTGGTTACAAGAGTTGCTGTTAAGAGAGTGAGGGGTGAAATCACAGTCTGAATCTGTAAAAAGTTGGCCCTAACACAAATGTTATCAGATGCATGTTTTGATATTTTTCCACCGATTTATATCAGGATGCTTGTCATTCTTCACATATTAGGAACTCAATAAAGGGTTTAAAAATTAAGTAGCTCATCTGCAGCAGTTGAGGATGTAAAAGCTATGAGCTAGGACCCTCAGGGGAATCTGTCTTAGGAAAGAAGCAATGGTTTTCGAAGAATCTGCAAATTGTTTTGATAGGGATTTGATATCATTTTACTGGGTCTGTCTATTACTGGTGCATGCAGTTTCAGAAGTCCCTCTGGTGCCACTTTAAGTTCTCCTGGATGAAAGATTTGTTCCTCAGTTAGTGTAAGAAAGTTAACGTCCTGTTAAGTGCTTTGGATAGCAGTAGAAGTCTATTAATAATAAATAGGTGGAGTTTGACTAGCAAAGCCATCTGCTGAAAGCAAAGAGGTTTATACTTCAGAGTAGCTTTCCATAATCAATAGTCCCACTCTATCTAATAAAAAATTACTAGAGCACAAAATGCAGAATGCTTGATCAGTTCCCCTTTATTTTGGTCATTTGTTCAGCAAAAAATGACAAGTTAATTCTTTTCTAAATGCACTTACAGCTTTAAAAGAACAACAGTCATTATCATAAATTAGTCATGCTGTAATACACTGATTTTTAATATACACACACATTTAATTTGAATACCTTGCACAGTTTTTAGTTCCAGGAGTGTTTGCAAATCTATATGTGCTTAGTCAAAACATGACCGTTAGCTAATGCAATTATTCTTTCCATCTGTCATCATTAAATCACTTAGGATTTTGTTCTGGGTTGCTGTGCTTTAAATCTAAGCCTTTAGAAGGAAAAAAGGAATTCACAGTTTATATGCAATTCTAAGCCTTATACGAGTGGCAAAGCTGAGATTTTAAAGGTCAGAGGTTTCTGTAAGGCTGTGATGGTTTCTTTTAATTTTTAAATTTCATATATATACATGAATTCCAAATTCTATAGCACAGTAAAGACACGGAGTTTGAGGAATCAATGCCCATCCATGCCCTGTCTCCATTTTTCAGATATTTGTCTCTTTCCTAGAAGTCCATTCCCCTGTTTCTAACTCGTTACCTGTGTTGGAACCTTTGTATAACATTATTTTTATATTTTTCATAAGAGAAATAGCCATCTATAGTTAATCTCTTGTGTTTGGTCCATTTCACTAAGCATTGTTGACTCAAGGTGGCCCCATTTTTGTTCAAAGGCTTCCTGACTGCCTTTCTTTATGGCTGCATAGTATTCCGGTGTGTATAGTTACCACGTCTTCTTAACCATTCTGCTATTGATAGGCAAATAAGTCATTTCCAGGATTCGGCCACTGTGGATTTTGATGTTATAAATATGCATACACTCATGTCTTTTTGGTATATTAACTTTATTTCTTTTGGGAACATGCCCAGGAAAGCAGAAGCTGGATCAAATGGGAATTTTATTCTCAGCTTTCTAAGTAATCTTCAAACTGCTTTCTGTAATGATTGAATCAGATTACATTTCACCAGCAGTGAGGTAGTGTTCCTTTTTTTCCAAATCCTCGCCAACAGTTTTTTTTTTTTTTTTTTTTTTTTGAGTTCTTCATGTAGACCATTCCCACTGGGGTGAGGTGAAACTTTGTCATTGTTTTTATTTGCATTTCCCTGGTGTACAGTGATGGAGAACACTTTTTCATGTTTTTTAAATTATTTTTTTTATTTATTTATTTATTTATTTATTTTGGTCATTTGTACTTCTTCTGAGAAGCTTTTTTTTTTCCATTTTAGTTGCCGCTTCTTGGTGGGGTCATTTATTTTCAGCAGTTTTATTTCTGTGTGTCCTTTGTATATTCTAGATATTAAATCTTTGTTTCACATACTGGTGAAGATCTCCCACTTGGTGGACTGTCTCTTCACCTTGTGGATTGTTTCTTTTGCTGTGCAAAAGCTTTTCAATTTAATGTAATCCCCTTTGTTGGTTCTTGCTGAGATTTCTTGAGCACCTGGAAAGCTGTATAGAAAATTCTTTCCTGTCTTTATCTCTTCTAGGATTTTACCTGTTTTTTTTTTTTATTCCAGGAGATTTAGTATTCCTGTTTTGATGTCCAGATCTTTGATCCATTTTTATCTAATGTTAGTGTATAGTGACAGATATGTATCTAATTTCATTCTCCTGCATGTGGAGATCCAATTTTCCCAGCTATTAGAATCACTTTATGTCCTAACAGGATGGATGTCTTTTAAAAATCATCAATAAGTGTTTCTGTTACTTTTTTTCTAATTTTGTCTTTGTTAATTTAGGATGGATCTGCTCAGTGCTTCATAGCAATAATTCCTGAATCCCATCACCTGCACAGTCTCTCAAGTTAGGACATAGCTTCATTATGATGTCTTAGTTATTTTTTCAATCCTGGGACAAGATACCTGAAATCTACAACTTAGGGAAAGAAAGATATGTTTTTAACCCACAGTTTTAGAAGGTGTAATACATTTATAGGTGGCCTACAATGATGGAAACACATGGGAGAGATCTAGTTGGAGAAGAAACCTTCGTAACATGGCAGGCAGAGAGCCAAGTGAAAAAGGAAGGAGCACTTGTCTGGAAACTAAGGGGAAGTGCAGACCTTTCCCAGGAAAAGCTGTAACAATGCTTCTTTTTCCTTCTTTGACTTAGTGAAGCCTGCAGTTGGGGCACCCACCTTCATTTCCTAAGCCACAAGTAAATAACACACATCTGAAAACTTTCTGGGAGCCCCTCAATCTCAACAAGTTGATATAATCCCTCTAGGTCAAGCCCAGACATCATCCTCTTTCAACCAGGGCCCATCTCCTAACAGCATTCCATTCCATACATATCCCACCACACCCAAATACATGAGACTTTGGGGGAATATTCCAGATCTAAGCCATAATGTATGGCATCCCTATATTGAGTTTTTTTTCTCAGGTAGCCAAGCTGGTTATCTGAGTTATTTGATTCCAAATCCTCCAATACTTGTTCATCATCCAGAATCTGTCTCTTGTGTCTGTTGATGAGTTTATGTATTTCCACAGTTACAACATTTCTTTTTTGATTTAATCTTATTTTCATATAATCTTTATTTATCTCCTGTGAATAATATCATATTAAATCTCAACTTTTACTACTTCATATGCATATAATTATTGACCATTTTCTAATTTATGGAGAAAATATAGAACAATTAAACATTGAGTTTTGAGCATGAAGAGGCAAATACAGAAACTAGAATCTAGAAAGTATATGAAGAAAAACTGAGTTTGAAGTAAGAATGTGTGGATACCTGATGTTTGAGACCATGTTCCCCTTCCTGGACTGTATCATTTAAGCATTCAGTGCCAAGAAATTGGGCTGCAGATATGTGACATTAAAAGAAAATAAGCTGGGTCACTCATGATTCCTCTTTTTTCCTCTTCCATTCCATGTCTAATCCATTAGAAGGCTGTCTCCCCTTCTAAAATGTATCCAGAATTTAATTTTATCTCACAGCACTCAGTATGATTGCCGTGCCATGTCTCCTAGACTTGTGAAGCCTCCATACTTGTCTTACATAAAAGGCCCCTGCATTTGTGTTACTTTTTTCGCTCTGAATCCCTGATCTTTAAAAACTTGAATTGCATCATTCTATAACCTCCTTCCTCTTCTTGTTTGGAAAACACAACCCTTTCTCTGGCTTACAAAGCTCTTTTTATAACCTGGCTCTAACCCTTTTTTACTGTCCCTGAAACTCTAGCCAGACCAACCTCCAAACATACTGGCCTCTGTGCAGTTCCTGGAAGAGGTCCAAGCACTCATACATGTGGAACCTTTGAAGGGCTGTTACTCTATGCCTAGAACATCTCTTACCTACCTAGAGTTGTGTTCTGTGTGTTTTCTTAGTTACTCAGGATTTTCCATGACATGACACAAATACAGCTGTTTTTGTCCACCTTCTATCTCTCCGTCACACATTTTATACAAAGGCATGTTAGAGACTAATGCATTTGTCTTTCTATCTAACTAGAAGGCAATCTTCTCAGGACTAGAGACTTTATCACAATTGGTGTTGCACGTCTGTGTTATCTGTAACCATTTCTGCACATAACTGGAGCTCAGGAAATACAGCTGTTGGAAGATATGTGGATGTATGAGTGAGGAAGTAAATCACTTTCTATTTGTGCGGGCCTGTGGCGCCTACTTTTAAACTTCCTTCTGGTTTCATTCTCTCATAAGTATCTATTTTAGCTACAGTGTCCTCCTAGGAGTTGTCTTCCCTGTATATTCAGTACCTGAGTTCCTAGCAGAGGGTTTTTAGTCTCAGGCTGGCTGGTGGTGGGCTTTCTTGCTAAGAACAGAAACATCGCAACTGTTTGCGTATGAATAGATAGCAGGTTGTTCTACTATTCAGAATGACCAGGGGCCATGCGTAGTTTTTCATGTGCAGGTCTCCTAAAATGTATTTCACTTTCTAAAAGTTGTCTTCTAGACCTACTAATGAGAATTTGAGTTTTTGTAATTAGAGATTTTAAAATTTGGCTTATATTTGGTTCTCTTTTTAACTTGCAGTTCTGAACATGCTAAAATTCCACCCTGTGTGACCAGAGTGCTTTCCATACCATGACTGGCTATAAAATATTCTTAAACTGCGCTAATGCGTGAGACTAGAACAGTGTTTTGGCAACGTGCACTTGTTACCGACAATTTTATCATCACAAATAGAAAGTGTTTTTTTTTTTTGTTTGTTTGTTTGTTTCAGTCTGTAACAAACTCCCTCCAACCAGTATTGACATTTGCCTGTTCTTAGGATGGCGAGGTAGCTTGCTGCCTGCTGCTTACTGAACTGTACTTGTTGTCCTCTTTCTCAGTTTCATGGAGTTTCCACTCACTGCATTCTTGTACCAAAATGTCACTTTATTAAGAAGATACACTTTAGAATCAGATAAACCTGACTTTGAACCCACTTATTAAAAATTTTGAGACAGGGCCTTGCTATGCTAGCTCACCAAGTTTTCTAGCCTTCAACCTGAATCCTCCTGCCTCAGCTTCCCATAGTGCTGGGATTTTAGACAGAAGTTACTTTCTCTTTATGCTGACTCTTTCATCTGTAAAATGGGACATAGCATTTCTGTCTTAGGGCTTCTGGGGAGTTAGTGATATAATACCCCTCAATTCATTAAGGTAGTGTGAGGCATAGAATAAGCAAGCAGAAGATGTCAGCTGCTATTTTTATTCATTGAAGCATCTGTCAAAATGCCCTAGTAGCTATAATAAATTAATGAATGCCATGTTTATTCTCTTTAGCCGGACCCTTTGTAAAAAGCAAATTGATCCTGTAGTTTCACAAGGGGAGGGGGCCAAGTGAATTGATTTATTTCTTTTTTTCGTGTTTGACTACTCTACCTGAGGCATTTCCTCATCTACTTTTAAAGCGCTGCTCACTTGTAAGAAGTCAGACTTTGGTCTCTAAACTTTATAGTTTTTCAGTACGCAGAAGGAGACAGTGAAGATGTGTTGAAAGGCATCTGAGTTGGGACAGGGGTGCGGTTGGAAATTCTGGTCTTTGACACAGGTGCAGCTGTTAATGAAGAGTGTCCTGGGCATCAGAAAGACAATTTTTTCTGGAGGCTAGAGGACTAACGACTTCTAAAGGAGAAAGGGAGGAACGTTTAGCTGAGTGCCCTCCTTTGATTTCTTATTCTGTCAGATCCTAGAGACACTGTCTCAGGTTGGTGGAGTTCAGAGTGTTCAATTTTCACGGCTTCTGGGTGATTTGTGACTAAACATATATAGGCCTTTTGAAAAATGTAGAATAAAAAAGGATGAGCAGAGCCTATAAAAACTGAAGTTTGCTTCTTCTTTTCTTTTTTTGGCTCTTGCTGGGTTGGCATTTTCTCTGAGGTGGTAAATAATAGCGAATAATAATAAATGTCCTCTACTGCTTTAAGGATTTTGCCAGTGAATGGCAGTGGTGGTGTGTTTTAGTTAATGAGCTACCAACAGAGTTTTTTCTTCTTTATGTAACATTACAGTCATTACACTTTCCTTTTAATTTTTCTCTATAATGACTTCTGAATTCCCCTATTAATAATTTCTATAAGGTCATAATAAATTAATTGAAAAAGCAATTTATGCACCATGGTCTATTCCTTTCGAACAAGGAAGCAAATTATTGTGAGCTGCTATAATTCTAAACTTTATTTTTCCTTGTGCTATTTTCTCAACTATCAGTTGATGGAACTTGGATCTTGGGAATCCTAGACCTCTGATATCAGGGTTTGATAAAGTCTGAAATCCTCATAAATAAAATGTTAAGTGTGTGTGTGTTTGTGTGTGTGTGTGTGTGTGTGTGTGTGTGTGTGTGTGTGTGTGTGTGTGTTGTGAGCATCAAGGACTAAATAGCACATGGGGAAGAATAGAAGAAGAGAAGGAATTAACATTTCATGGACATTTATTACATACCAGGTTCTTTGTTTAATATTATTCCCATTTTGTAATTAGGAAAAAAAATGAAATGACTAGTAAGTGACAATGCTGAGTGTGTGATTGGCAACTTGAGGTCGCTGCTGCACCTGACTCTATTGTGTAGAGAGCTCTTCCTTCGGGGAAGATTTGGAAAAAAAAGAATTGAGATGAGAGTTTGACAGTTGTGTAGTTCTGCATGCCCCAGTCTCAGTGTATGTTCTCTGAACTACAGAGCTTATGTGTCCTGAGACTCAGAGACATGAGGGGCCAAACTTCTCCTTATATGACTCTGAAGAGCGTGGTGAGAATTCTGTGTGAGAACAATGACTTCAGGGCTCCATCCTGGAGGAGTGTCTCCAGAAGGAACTGAGCTGCTCCTGCTTCCTGCTCCTGAATCAGAACAGCAGTGTACTCTGCAGTCTCCCGGATGAGCAGGACATGAGCACTACTCTCCAAACTCTTGCCTTGTGCACCAGTACATTTTTAAGTTTGGAAAAATGATATGAAAATAAAGTAATGAGACTAAGGGAGAATTTTTCCATTAAAACTATCTCAAGAATTATCTAGCTGTTTTCTACATTAAAAATAATACTGTAAATTGAAGTCAAAGTCTTTCCTCTGAGCTACATCTGTAGTTCTTTTTGTGTTTAATTCAGGGACAGGGACTTGCTAAATTGTAAATTATCCAAGTTGGTCTGGAACTTGTTATCTTCCTGCTTCAGCCTTCATTAGTGCTAGGATTACAATTATGCGCCACCAGGCTCAATTGTAATGATTTCTTACAAGACTAATGATTCTCAACTTCTCATCTTTTCAAAATGATGATATCCACTGTGACGAATTTGGTTACTATACACTATACATTTGTTTATTTCAGCATTCACTTACTTGGTTTTATTTTTATTCTAGTTTCTATAAGGCCAGGATCTTGATAAATGTGATTATTTTTATTTTCAATCATCAGAAAGCTGAAAACTTTTTCTTCAAATCTGAAATAGAACAGCATATAGAAGACTGTCCCTAGTTTTCCTTATTATTCCAGAAGTTAATGAGTCCATTGATATTTATCTGAACATTGTATGGTTCTATTTATGCTGTGGGCATGTTGAATACTATAATTGCCCACAAGAGAAAATTATGCCTGTAGTAGTTCTGCAAGTGTGAATGTGGTAATGTGATATTTGTTTTGTTTCCTGTAAGTTGTATGTAAACTCCATTGTATTTTGCTTCCTGATATGTGTGTATGTATATGAGTGTGAGGGTATTAAATTATTTACTAACTGGTTATAAACCAGGGAAATGTCTACTGAAGTCACTTTAAATAATAGCATGGAAACATATACAAAAATTCATGAATTAAATAGATGAGTAGGTTTTAATTTGTATTTAGTATGTATACCTTCATCCCAAAGGCAAGGGATCAAATGGGTAGAAATAGTTTCCTATCTCAAAAATATTGAAACATCGACGATCATCTCTGAGTATTTGAAATAATCTCAACGTCATACATTCATATACTATTGTGCTCATTAAAAAAGAATTTATAACTTTCACAGAGTCATCTGGAAGTCTGTTAAAGGAAATCTAGCGATAATTTCTGACTCCGCAAATTAGGCTCATTGGATTCCAAGCTCCTTCTTCCAGCTCTTCACATCTTCCACCTTCCAGGCTGAGACACACCCACTGTTTCTCCTTATTTTCTTCCCTACCTTGGGTCATCCTGTGCTCTTTGTGCTATGGTGATCTGCTGTAGTTTCCTCTAGGAAATAAAAAGAATTTAGTGATTCAGGGCTAGTGTACTTCTTTATCCAGAGGCAAAGTCTTGGTCTTAGAAACACAAATTTCTCACTCACACTTGATGTCATGACTTGTTTTCTGTAGAATTGTATATTTTCCTTATTGCTTCTTCTTCTTTTAAATAAATCAAACCGAACAGGTATTCCTGGAGAACTTCTGAATGGAAAGAATGCCAAGTGTCTCTCCTCCTGGAGCAACAGGACCCCCATTGGCATGTGACAGGAGCTGTTTGCGGCGGTGGGATCCAGACCCGGGAGGTGTACTGTGCCCAGAGCATACAAGCAGCTGCCACACAGAGGGCCAAGGAAGGTAGGCAGCCAGTTCTGGGAAAGAGGTGCTGCTGACTGAAAGGGAAATCAACTGTCACCCCATCTCCTGGTATTCTTGATGTTACAAAATCTTGGCTTTTATAGACTTAAAATTTATTTTGTTTTGCATTTACAAACTAGCCTTAAGATAGGAATGGTTGAGTAGCGGTGTCTTTCTCCTGAGGGTTTTACTCATGTATTTATTTTAGTGCATGTTCAAATTTCTACAGACATATCCTTTTCAAATGTTATGAATCTGTGTTACTTTTGCCAAATTTGAGTTTTTCTGAAGAAGAAAAGTTGGAAGAGCTAAGAGCTGCAGAGAAAATAAATGGATTTGTCCATGTTAAGCTTCTTAGGAAATATGTGCAAATTTAGTCCTAGTCCATTTGTTGGAGAGTTTGGGAACTTGCTCAGATTTGTATAAGTGATGGATTGAAAAGCCAGGATTGGAGAGCATTGCCTGTGCCCTAGGTGAATCTGTGAGTGTACAGGTCTGTGTGGAATGTGGTTAGGAAGAAAAGAGGCCAGCTTCCTTGCTATGGTGATGTTTTACTTTGACATGGCCTCTTGGTTCAAGAGATATCTATGACAGTGGGCTGGAATGGTGCACCTTGTGGATAATTTTTCCAGACTCCTCAGCATAGTTCTTCAACAATTAAGCACACACACTACCAGGACGTAAGTTTTCCAGAACTAGTTTAATGAATTTTCTTTCCTAATTTTATTTCCTTGCAAAGTGATGAATGACATACTTTTGTTCAGGACAAAATATGACTGCTTACTCCTCTAAACTTAGAGCAAAAGAATTTAGATTTTAAAAAATCCAGGTTTTTCTTTCAAACTTTGGTGATCTTCCTATCTTATCCCTCTCTTCTTCCATGTTACCACTTACTGCAGTTCTGAGCTGTTCAACAATCAACACATCAATAAAAATTAACCTACTTATTTTCAGCATCCGTTGTTAAAGCTGTATTGAAATTTTCACTCTTTTGAAGTATTGAGTGTGAAAATATTTTTTCTTACAGACTACCTATTTCTAAAATTTCTTCAACCTTTATAATTTTAGTCTTCTTAATAGGTCCATGTCAGATAGAAAGATTTTGATTTGGATAAAAGTAAACAGATGGAATTTTAGACTTGGGAATTAGACACTCTGTGATTGTGCAAATGGCAAAAACCAAAGGGTGTTAACCATATATTTAGTAATCTAGCTACTTTAATAAAATACATTAGGTCAACGTGCAGTTCATAATTAATACCTGGACTCACATGTAAATGGAGAGAGCTTAAAGAGCCTAGTTGTGTGGGAGAGAAGGTCAAAATGTGGGGTAAAATGTAAAGACCTCTGTGTGTAACATGACTAGTTGCTTCACCTTATACGATGGTAAATGCACTGAGCAAAACTGCATTGGATAATGTAGCCCAGGCTCATTAAAGCATGATGTACCTTACTATTTACCTTTATAATTTCTAACCTTGAATTTAGTTTGCTTTTTTGTGCAAGGGTGACAGCAAGACTGACCCCTCATTATTTTCTTTTGCTTTCATCGCTTACCATCGCCATTTATAGATATTCTTTGACAAACCTAACAACTTCAGAATTTCTTTTTGGCCAAACTTAAACACTAGCAAATTAGAAAATAGTTAAGTTCCCAGTGTAAGAAACTAGTGAGTGTTTGCCAAGGTAATTAGGTATTATTTAAATATTTCTCATCTTTTCTGCTAATGTAGTAGTAAAGTCTAAATTGGTAACTTTTATTGTATTTCAGTTTCTGTAATCATCAGCTTTTACACATTATCTTTATGTTAGATTTTAGAGGGGGGAGGCATTTTGGTAGCCATTGCTTTAGTCATAACTGACTTTACAACAAGGTTCCCTTCCCATTAGACTCAGGATACTCTTTCTGCTCGCTCCCTGAAATGTAATGGCTTGAATGTTTTTTCCTCTAAAAACTTTATCATCCACTGAATGTTAGGTATTTTGCATTCCAAGAACCTGATCTTAGAGGAATTATAGTATTGGAGAAAAGACAAAAACAAACCAAAACAGAACAAAAATAAAACCCCAAACAAGTTCTATTTCCATAGATTACTTGTATAGTAGAATGTAATAAAATTTGTAGGTGTCAGAAAAAAAAAAGAGTGCTCATTCCTCTCAGCCCTTCCATTTCTGTCTCAGTCCAGGGCAGATGCTCAGGATGAATCTTGGCCCTGACCCTTGCTGTGGTTCACGGATGACTTATTTTGAGGAATGTCCCATGTTCTATCTGATCTCCTTCATGGTATTAGTAGGACCACTATTATAATGTCTATGGACTATTTATCTGGTACTGTTGTTCAGTGTTCATGTAGTGTTTAGTATGCAGCCAAAATAATCCTGTAACAATCCATAACAGAAGTATTATCAATAATAATCATCCAAGCCAATGGAATTGGAAATGAAATGTAAATAAATATGTATTATTTTATTTACATTACTATTTTAGAGAGAATTGTGCTTTCCTTTTATAATTCAAAAGCATCTACAAAAGGGATGTTTACGTGTAAATCTAAAAGCTGGATTTTGGTAAGAGCACTTTCTTCATGCCAATTTCTTGAATGAAATTAAGTTACTCAGCACGTGTTCAAGGATGATTTTCCAGAAGGTAAGACGTGAAGCAAGGAATGTACCTTCCAAATCTAATAAACCCAAGGCCAATTTATTTCATCTGTGACAATCTAGCCTAGAGACTTGGATATCAACAAACATGAAGTGAAATGGCTTAGAAATAAAATTTATTCATATGGTGAAGTGAAAAACAGTAAATTTAGAAATCAGGAACAGGTATTGATAAGGTTATAGTTGAACAGAATACTGTCTAGAATTTTTATACACATATCCACATATTTACACATGCATGTTTCAGATTTATTATTACATCAAAGGAGTATGGTTATTCTTAGAATTATATACTTAGCTTTGAGTTGTTTAGCTGTGAGTTGTAAAAAAAAAAAGAAAGAAAAAGAAAAACACTGGTTGCCTCATCCATCTCATTAAGATTGTGTTTATCGGGCTGAGTCCAGTGTTGGTATTAGAGGGTATTAGAGCAGCCAAGAGACATGTCTGGACATGGCGTGTGGGTCTTAATTCTGAATTGGAAGAAACATTGGTATCCCACATAAGGGTTCTAACACTCTTTTAATTTATTCATTTGATTTAAGATGCTGTGTTGATTTGTTAAAATGGATGATGATCATTGATTTTCTTTCTCAGAAATGAGTTATCATATACTAGCATTGTTTTGGGCTATTGAGTAGGCACTTCTCTCATAAAAAATGTCTTTTCCATAACTTACAATCTCTTCAGTGGGAAAACAATCTAATAATTATGCCATGGGGTTTTTAAATCTTGTGATATACCATACATACACACACACATATATATGTATATAACACACACAAACACAAATACGCACACATACATATATATAACACTCGGTTTAAACCATTTAATGCTACCTGAGGGTGATTTTCACAGTAGAGGCAATGCTTGAGGGGAATTGATTTGGAGAATTGATCAGATAAAAGTGTTTTAAACATAGGAAAGAAAATATATGGACCGGAATGGAGATGTTTGTGGTTGGTGGTGGTAAGTGCACTTTTGTTAAGAGAGCTCAGCACTCTAAACACTGGGAAACTAGACATCCCGTGACATCCCAGAGTTTATATTTAATTTTGAAGAATATGATTATCTGCCTCAGCTTTTAAATTTGGGAAGAAATCTCATATATGTGAATGTAAGAATGTCAATATTCTAAGAAAATTCTCTGGAATGGCCATGTCCTGTTTGCAAAGTTATCTGATTATCTAGCAAAGTTTTAAGATATAAAATAAAGTAGTTTATATTCAGGATAGATGAGCAGATTTCTCATGGGGCAATTGGCTGAAATATTCCACCATCATTTAAGGGACTGGAAATGTCCTTTACCTGTCTTTTAAAACTGTTTTTAAAATCAGTAACTTCACGTGGGTGTGAAAAAAAGTGATAGGAAAGTTGCATGCTTAAACTTTTCTTAGGGTCAACTGAGAGGACAGGTGAGTGCTGGGATCCTGTGGTAGTATTTCCTCTTGCTCTGTGCTAACAGAGAAGCAGAGATAGCTAAATGAAGTAACATTTGCTAATTAAAAGCTAGATACCTGATGGTAATTCACAGGAGGCCAAGAGAGATAAGCTCTTGGCCTGTAATGTTTCTACCTTGGAAACAATTACTAAATGTAAAGTAATGTAGATGTAAAGTCAGCAAAGGGAAGGAGATGAGCTGGTCTCTGTATTTCTCTGGATGAGGACGGATAATGGAAGAGGGGAGAGAGGTGAGGGGACAAATGTGGCTGCTCCAGGTTCTTAACAGGAAGGAGGAGGAGGAAGAGAGAAAAAGAGTGGGCATCAGGGCTTGGAAGGGCAGAAGAAAATAAATTACAAAGTCAAACCTGGAAGTGGAGAAATAAAAATGTTCAATATGTGATATGTACATGCACCAATGCATGAAGTTGGATGTAGTTATTACATAGCACAAATACACCCTAATAAAGAGTATTTTAAGGGGTAAATCCCCCCAGAAACCCTTGCTTTTAGTTCAGCTACATTATCTCTCTACTTATATCTTAAGCCTACAGAAATGTTAAGATCAAACTTTGTACCTAAAGTTTGATTTTCCAGAGGTTATTGTTATAGGATCCTAAATCCAAGATGCTTAAGATCTCTGAGATTAATCTTTATCTCCTTGTCTGAGAGAAAATTTAGAATGTCACCCTGTCATAGTGTAGGTATAGGAAACTTTAATTCTGAAACTTTCTGCAGATGGAAGGAAGTGGGGGCTTGTGGAAGTAGGAAAAGTTATTCCATTTTTAAAGCCCCACACATGCAGAGGCAAGCATAAACCATCTAAGTAGATGTGAACATTCTCTTTAAAAACATAAAAACTGAGAAGAGTTTATGGAAAGAGAAAGAGGACATTAAGTACTTAGAGGCAACTAGGTCACCAGGAGTTTACATTGGGATTGATTTCCACTGGTCTTGTTCAATTGCTTCTGTGTGGAAATTCAGTGATTTAAAAAAAAAAAAATCAAGTGTAACAAACATATCTCAGTTGGATATAAAAATGTTTATTGAATTACTGTGCTTTGAAAAATATTGAGGAGTTCCTGTTTTAAGCACTAATTAAGTTATCAAGCAGTTCTTGACATTAAGATTTCCTAATTTACTTAGCTCAAAGTATAGTTTACAGCATGATTTAATGAGAAGAGAAGAAACCTGCCTTGGGTAAACAAAACAGGTAGAATATTCAAGGAGAAAGTCAGTGAAGAAAAGTGCTTCTGTGGAAAAAAAAATGATGGTTTTTTGGAAAAAAAACAGATTACTTTGGTGACATGTGGATTCTGCTTAATCTGATATCTTAAAATGGTAAAACAGATGTTTGTCTCTGTGCAACCAATTTGCCTTCAAAATTAGCCTAACTTGATAATTCATTGTCATGCGTTACTAACGCCAAAGCCTAGGTCATTGTCAAGGACCTCCAACTACACATGAATTTATATATTTCCAATAACTTTAGAATGATATTAGACTTTCCTATTTCTCTACTACTAATGCTTTATTCTTGTAACAACATGTTTCTTTTTACCTGGTTTCTTACCTTGGGCGTTATTTTCTTTGTCATCCTTTAGGGTATAGAAGCCCCTGAAGCTGTGCGTAGGGTCCTTCTTACTTGTGTTCCTGAGTGCCAGTGCCCATCTTGAAACAAGCAAATAGAAATCCTCTCAGTAAAAAGAGTGATAAGTTGAAATTAGTTGAATACTTCTTACTTTTTAGGATAGCACAGAGGAAGGAAACATTTCGTTCACCCTTGGCAACATAAGCATTACCTGTTCTGTGGGTATCAGAATTCCATGCCAATGTCTGGTATTCCAGAATTCCTGGTAGAGTTAGATTGAGCAGGAGATAGTAGGCTCATAACTTGACAGAAGTGGCTTATAGGGAAGGAATGGGAAGGAAAGAAAACAAGGAGTCACTGGGCAGGGAGCTCAGCATGGATTGCAGTAATTGTTTCACCTGGTTGTCTTGATCCATGACGTACTAGTTGTTCTTGAGACAGTTTTCAGAGCCACATATATCTGCATTCTATTCTCCCTAGCCGTTAATTTGTGGGAACTGCTAGTGGATTAAAGTTGTTTATTTCTACCAGTGTAGCTTTTGAACTCTTAAGTGGTCTAGGAGGGAAGATAAGGCAGTTAAACAACTGCAGCAATGAGGGAAGTGGAAAAGTGAGAATTTTAGATAAAATCAGTAAGGTGTGAAAGAAAAATACTGGGTTTCTGGAGGAGAAAGGCCTGGTTTAGGTAGAACATGAATGGGCCAGAATCTCAGGAAAAGCCAACAATATAAATAAAGATACAGTGGTGGAATAAAAGTCATGGGACATAGAGTGAAGCTGATAATCAAGCTGGACGGAGTAGAAGGTGCATGGAACCAATGGGTGTGGACTTAGTGTGGAGGGTCGAACTGTGGTCTACGATTTTAGAACTTAGGAAATCCAAACTGAGAGTGGCATCCTCAGTCCCTGCATTCTCCTTCCCTGTTCAACGCTTTGGGCCCTGATGCTGAATCTTTCACATTTGAGATCTTAGGAGCCAGTCACTCTCCTCCAATGGTTTTCTTATCCTGGCACACCCACTCACTGACCCCTGCTGCGTAGAAGGTGTTTCTTCTGGGAACCCTTAGATATGACGTCGGTACTTCTGCTCTCTAGCCTTGATGGCTCTTTGTCTCACTCATTGTCATGGCTTCTTTCTGTGTACTGTTCATCAGGCTGCTGTACAGACTTAGGAGGGATCACAACTGTGTCGTTCGCTGTTGTCTACCTGGCACATAATGATGCTTGTGTTGAATTTCCCCTTTGGGCCCCCTCTCATATGCCTTTTGCTACTTTCTTTCTTTCTCTTGGTTGATGATTTACAAGCATGAGGTTGCCAGTCCACTTTTCGATTTAGTTATACCACCACATGTTGGTGCATGGAATATGGTCTCCTTAGTCACAGTTGAGGGGCTGGAGTGTGGAAGACACAAAATGGCAGTGTGGAGTACTTGGTGTCAGAGGAGTAGGACTTGGCCAGTAGGAAACAGGGTCCAGGAGGAAGCCAGGCTATTCTCATTTAGTTTTAAGCATTTCCTTTTTATATTGGGATGAGTTTTTCTTTATTCAGTTTTTCATTATACATGTGTACTTTACTAAGGAACAGTTGAGTTCTTTTCAGAATGAAAATTGCATTTGAAAAAACAAAAACAAAATAATCATGCTGATAGGAGTGCATTCATTCTCTTCAGTTGAGTGTCTCGCTTGGCTTTATTTTTCTGCCGGACTGCGTTTTTCTTGAAAAAGCCCACAAGTAATGAGTTTCCTCTTGGCACTGGGCTGTTGAAACAAAATATCATTGCCAGATCTATTTCTCCAGCCTTCTTAAATATGGGAATAAATTGGCAACCAGAATGTCGAAAAAATGCCCTTGTTGCCCCAAAATTCCTGAAAATAAAAGTTTTTATTTTGTTTTTGGTTCTTGGAATTGAGCCCAGGACCTTTGCACTCAACTACATCCCTGCCCTGTCACCCCATCCTGATCCTTTTTCTGGAAATAAAGTTTCACGAAGCCACTAAATTGCTAGAGCTGAGCTGGAACTTTTGAGTCCTGCTGCCTTGTCCTCCTAGAGTGTTGGGATTCTAAGTGTGTATTATCACACCCAGCACGAACGTTTTAATTGTCTCACCAACTTATCCCATTTAGCCTTTTTTCCCCAAAAAAATGTAGTTTAAACTTCTCATTAGATTCTGTTCTCAAAGGAGGAGAATCCTTTAATAAGATCTCTAGGTGCTTAAGAATAATTAAGTGATTCCATGTGTTCTCTGGCTTTTTTTTTTCAGGCACACTTGGAAATGTATTGATTCTTCCTCTTTCCAAAAAAAAAAAAAAAAAAAAAAGCTGAAAACTCAGCTACTTGGTGAGACTACTTCTTATTCCCAAATTCTGTGTGTCTTAAGGTTTGATGTATCACTTTAGCCCATAATTCTTTCAAGATCTACTTTGCTTTTGTCTTTATATTTGATAAAGTTGTGGTGTGATGATGGTACATGGCATATTCTGTATCTGTGTATGTTATGCAATGACTACATCAAGTTACTTAACATACATATTATCTCTTGTAGCTATCATTTTTGTTTTTGTAATAAGCACTCTTGAAATCTACTGTCTTACACAGTTTTAAAAATATGGTATGTTGCTGTTAACTGTAGTCACCTTAATATAACATAGGCCTCTTAACTAACTTCTTCTAACATCTACTCTTGTAAGACTCCAGTTGTATGTGTAACTCTTGGTGAGTTTCATCCTGATTGTCCCAATTCTTTGTAGTTTCAGAGCTTAGTCTTTAAAACACAGATATTTCTATTTGAAGTACCTATAAGCTCCTTAAATTCAATGTTGCCGGTACTGGACTCTCCTCCCCGGGACTATGTCAGGGATTTTCCATTTTTTCACAACTCCTGAAATGCCCCTGCTTTCTGCCAGGTCATTATGCTAGATCTAGGGAACCTCACACCTCTTGGTATTTCTTTGCCGTTGACCCCTTCGTACATTTTCAATCTCACCACATTGTGTTAATTTATCACTAAGTATAGCTTGTATATTCTATGTGTATTTATTTATTCAATTATTTACTTCCATTTCCTTTCAGTTCTAGAACTTTCTCCCATGGACTTTCATTACAGTTTTCTTATTTATTTCCCTCCTTCTTCTCTTGCCTCTTTCCTGCATGGGATAAGATTTGTGTTTAGAGATTCAGACAAGCCACCTCCGTCAGTATCCTCCCTCCTCCTGCGCAAGCTTTGTAGTTGCCTTAGTTACTCTTTCGTCGCTATGACTTCATACCCGACATCCGCAACTTAGCGGGGGAAGATTTATTGCCAGTCACAGTTTCAGAAAGTCTCAGTTTAGCTGGAAAATGGTGGAATCACCCTGTGGGGCTGCAGCTAGAGCCAGAGGTGGAGCTAGTGCTCCAGCAGACAGACATCCTCAGGGCAGCATGGCAGAACTGAGAGAAGTCTGGTAGAAAGGGCGGAACCCGCACACGCCCCTCCAGGTCAAGCCCCAAGCACCGCCCCTTCCAGCAGGCCCCCCTCTCCCAACTTTGCACAGTATCCATAGGAATGTGAGGCTTCTCCAAACCGCAGTGGGCTTAGACAACTTAGTTCTCATTCATCTTCAGTTTTCTCATCTGTAAATGGACGTAATGATAATTGCTAGCTCATGAGAGAATTGTGGGACAGACAGTTAAGGGACCATGCTTAGAATGAAGACTTCCAGGAGTGAAACGAAAGATACACAGGATAAACACACAAGCGGACAGTGGGACAGGAAACGTAAGCACCAAGGGTAAGAAGCCCAGGCCCATGCTGCAGTTAGGACCAGGTATGAGATCCTGCTCTGCCTTGGGACTTTAGTCTAGAGTGAGAAGCTGGGCTGGCAAGGTGGCCTTGCGTGACCCCAGTCCTTGTTCCCTGAGGTTCCTTATCCAGTGGGCTGGGCACGTGGTCCAGTGCTGTCTCCCGGCTGGGGGAGCCGCTTTCTACTGACAACTCTGTACTTTGGGAGGGAACTGTGAGTCTCTCTGAGGGAGCTGCTTGTCATTTTCACCAGAGTTATTATAAATATTTTATTATACCCTTGTATTTGTTTCCCAGTGCTGCTGTAACATATTGAGTGGCTTTAAACAAGTGTCATACTTCCTGATAAGTGTGGAGGGCAGTAGTTCACATCAAGTGTCCCTGGGCTGATGTTAAGGTATTAGCAAGGCTGGATTCTTTCTGAAAGCTCCGAGGAAGAGTCTGTTTCCCGCCTTTCACTCTGTTGGAGGCTGTGCTTACTTCCTGCCCTGCAGCTTCCTCATCTCATCTTCACAGCTGCCCAGAGTCTTTAAACATTTTGCACACTGCAACTCTTCTTCCTCCCACTGCCCTGTGTATGAACCCTTGTGATTACTGTGTATCCACCTGGATGATCCAGGATTGCACAATCTCTCCATCTAAAGGTCGCTTTAGTAACAACCTTAATTCCACGTGAAACTTGACTTCTCCTCTTCCATGTAACCCAACATATTCACAGATTCTGGGGATTAAGATGTGAATATTCTTTGGTGTCCAAATTCTATGTGACAAAACCCATTTTATTTATACTGAGAAATAAATAAATACTTGTGTTTTCTTAAATTCAAACCCGAGCGCATAATACTTGGGACTATATGGATCATGTGGTATAATGTAGATGAAGATCTTAGTCTCAGAAGCAGGTACTGCCAGGTTTGGATACCAGCTCCCCCATTTGGTAGCTGTACAATATCAACCATGTCATCAGGCCACCGGAAGTCACCAGTTTTCTCATTTGTAAATGGAGATAACGATAGTGTTCTCAGCAAGGTTCCTTCATAAGGGAAGGAAAAATCATAGTACAGTCGCTAACAAATGCACTCAAAAAACTGAAAATATCACTTTTTTTTTCCTTTGGAGGCATTCATACATTTATTGAAAGCTTCCCATAGGATAAATACCATGCCAAATTTTCTTGACAGAGGGATGACCAAATTAACCTGAACTGCCAGGAGGCTAAGGTCAATTTGGAGAGAAAACTCAAATGGAATTTAAATAGGTATAATATGGTAGATCTCCTTCCTATTCCAAGTAAGTAAAAGTATTTTTCAGACCCAAAACTTAAAAAAAAAAAATCCTAGAAGAGGAAAGGAATGTATTTCCTTTAAGTTTTCTGTCTAAAAAAATTAAACATACTTCAGCTTCCTCATCTGTAAAATTAGAGAATTATGATGCAACATGAAAATTTCAGTAGTAAGACTATGTGATATGTTCTGTCTAAGAAGATGAAAATTACAAGTGTTTGAAGGCAGGTAAGCATGAGGCAGCCCTTGCCTGGACCTTGGATTGTCTTGCGGATGGTAAGAGGTGTGTATGAGCAGGTTATTTTATCTCTTCAAGAATGAGACACGACTGTGTGAGTTCTCCTACTTTGGTATGCATTCAGAACTTACTGGCAGCAAATTTGGTACTATGCTAGGGATTAGTACATCAGAATCCCATTTGAAGCATCCCAGTAGGTTTTAATGTAAGAAATTCATAGACCATAACTTCATAAACCTAATGCAGCAGCTTGGTACAGAGAAGTAGTAAAAGTAAGGATTCTGGAATAGGTATAATTAACTACATGGCGAATTCTTTTTACAAAGAATTTTCCATGGCTAATTTTTTAACTGAGATGGATATTAATGAAATGATTTCCAGAATTTCATGCAATAGGAGTTTAGAAATAAATAATTGTAAAGGAATTGTAGAAAATCATTTTGATGAGGGTTACTTGTAACCTCATTACTCAGATCTGAGTAACGGTTATAGGCGTATGAAAAGAAGCACAAAGTCTCTAAGATATTGTTCTAGCTTTGCAAATTAACATGTTAGTTTAGGACTATTTCACAGATACTGGCAGAAGCTAAAATACTCCTTGGTCTGAGACAAAGGGCAAATTATCCGAGCAATGTCACTAGCCAAAGCAGCATCATTTACCCCATGCATTTGAACCCAAGTTCCCACACAATGAGATCCTTATGGTGTCCTCCCACATGGTGGATTGTGACAGGAGAGGGACACTGAGCTTTTGAAATCCCTGTCTTTTATACAGGGACTGGAAACAAACTTGCCTAACATTTGGCCCAGAGGGTGACATTATTTTTCTTCCAATGGCTATTTACTATTCAAACATTTTTTCAAAGATAGTCTGGAGCAAAAGCTGTCAATATCTGTGGTCACGGGAAGTGGTGAACTACACCTGACAAATTCATGGAATTTTGTCACCCAGCAGCACTTGTGGACACACACACACACACACACACACACACACACGTACAGAGACATAGTACATTTCTGCCCATTAAAAATATGAAGATAGTTGTTGTGTATCAATTGGCCTTTGAACAATGGAGAGTAAAGGATTTTAGGTATCTTATATATTGACATATAGAAGGCAATCATTTTAGCCAAATTACATGAACAAGTTTTTATTTTATTTAGGAAATGTCAGTTCTCCATGAAAATACATTTCCGATTATGTTATAGAGGTATTGAGGTATTGATGTGTACATTCCTCCAAAAGGCAATGAGAAGATTATACGAGATAAATGTATAACAGATTGCCTTCTGCTACAGAAACTATTGTGATGTAAAATAAAATATCTGACTTCAGTTTCTGATCTGTGTTGTTGACATTCTGAAAATTCTACTTCAGAAACATAAGGTCTACATCCATGCATGAATTTCCTTCTATTACACTCAAGGTGACAAAATATTCCTCTGCAAAGATTTGCCTAAAGGAAGCTAAATGAATTGAAAATATATGATCAAAGGGAATTAAGATTTTTATTTTATAGTAGTTTAGAGGATAAAAATGTGAAGTGGCTTTTTTTCCTGCTTCATGGATGCTAAACCTTTAAACTTTATGCAAACATTCTCAAATCTTAAACTGTCATCTTAAACACTTCTGATCCCAAAAATTCAGAAAAGGAACACTCAATCTATAAAATAAAATTTGTTATTATAATTGTAATTATAATTAATCAGTGCTAAGAATTGAACCCTGGGCCTTGTGAGGCAAGTATTCTATTATGTTGTGCATGTTAGGCAAGCTCTTTAGGGCTCTGCTGTATCCCAGCTCTTTATAACTTGTTACCATTATTTTATTTTATTTTTTTTTTAATTTTGAGATAGAGTCTGACTGTGTTGGTCAAGCCGGGCTTCATTGTGTAATTCTCCTGCCTCATGCTGTATAGCTGAGGTGGCAGACATGTGCCGCTGCACCTCTCCTGTTTTTGTTTTCAAATAGTAATTTTGTGAATAGGAAGTAAATAGCCGGGCTTTTTCCCTGAGGAAATGTTGTTCAAGCAACATTATTTCCTATAGCTTTTCCTTTTCCTGTGATCTCCCCTGGTATGGACTTTATCATGTATATTATTCATTGATTTTTAGTCCATGTTATCTATGAAAGGAATTTCTGTTTTAATATGGAGGCTGCATACCTCAACTCTGTCCCAGTCCTTTCAAAGAGAAGTACAAGTGACATAGCTTGCAGTGAGTGCATTGTAAATATTGTTGCTTGTCACACATTTGGATACTGATTGACACTTAACAATTTTATTACAAAGTTTTTCACGTTTACATAAGTATAGATGATAGTTCTTAGGTTTTATTAAGAAATCTTAAAGTAGGAAGAATCTCTGAATGAGAAGTTAGATGAATGGAATTCTAGATGTGTCTTTACCACTCATTATAATGGTGGTCTCTGACAAGCGAGTTACCTGACTTTTATTCTGATTTGTCTGTTTTAAAGCTAAGAATAAACTGGGCCAAGAGATTCAGGCCTGTAATCTCAACACTCTTGGAGGTTGAAGCAGGAGGATTGCAGATTTAAATCCAGCATAGGCAATGTAGTCCAAGCAATGCTAGAGAGACTTAGAGAGACCCTGTCTCAAAATCTAAAAATAAAAATGCGCTGATGATATAGCTCAGTAGTAAGATCTTAGACTCAATTTCTCAAAATGGAATAAAAAGGTAAGGATAGCAAAATATATTCATTTCCATCTCATATGTATATTAAACGCTAGTTTAATATGTGTGTAAAACATGAATTAGTTTAGAAAAATATGGATATAAAATTTTGTTCTGAAAAGATATATATGTACATATATATTAATCTAATCTATAATGTCTTGTTGTATGAAATGGAATAAATTTTAAATGCTACAGGTACTTTTTCCCCAAAGTTCTGTCCCGTACTTCCATTTCTGCTAGTTAAGATATAGTAAAGTTGATGAGAATACTTTTGTGTACTATTGACTAGATAAAGTTAACAAACACGTTTATCCTTGTTAAGATTGATAACTTCATTAAAATAAATTCTATTCTTTTTTAATTTTTTTCTTTTTTTGAGACAGGGTTTTGCTCTTCAGTCCAGGCCAGTGTTGAGCTCACTAGGAAGCCCAGGCTAGCCTTGAATTCCTGACAGTCCTCTTTCCTCAGCCTCCAATGTGCTGGAATTACAGGCTAGTGCTACTACCATGCCCTGCCTGACATGTGCTGGGAAATTGAACTCATGGCCTCGAGCATGCTATGCAAACACTTTAATTGCTGGGCCCTTCCTCCAGCTCCATAAGGTAGATTCTAGTTATTCATTGATTTAACACTATATTTCTACATTTTCTATTTTAGTTAAGATGAACTATTTGAACTAAGATATAAAGAAAGGGGGAGTCTTAAAACTGAGAAGGTGTTTAAATAATGCTTAAGAAAGGAGAAAGGATTACCAACAAACCTGATGAAACAAGTATCTGCTATACACATGGCTTCCTGGGCATCTCTCCAGTAACTGTTGATTCTGCAACTTCATGTCTGGGGCCTGGAAATTTGAAAATGTGTATGACAGGTGATTCTTACCAATAGAGGAGGTTAGACATAATCGACATTGCTGTCCTATGATGTGCAAATGGAGACTTCATAAATTTGACATTTACCTTCCTTCTCTGAATTGGTCAGTTTTACACCTAGGTGCACTCCTTAAATTTTTAACACCTTGTCTGTTACCTTGGGTTCATACTGCATATGCCTTCAAAGCCTGTTCCTTTTCTACTAACTTATTCTTTTTCCCCCTGCCTCTCCTACTAATTTACTCTCCAGTCTGCTTTCTTCCCTGCTATATTAATCAACTATTCAAGTTTCTTGGGTTGGAAGGTGGCCCTGGGAGTCCCAGGCCTCCCTTGAGAGCTTGTTTTCAATGAAAATTAACTTAGATGGGAGGGCTCCTTGGGAGTTGGTGGCTTTAGCATCAAAGCTTTTAATGACTTGCTAACTCTAATTGCTTTTTAGATTTCCTTTTCCTAGTTGATTCTCATATCTTTTACAAACCACAAGGCTTTTCTTCATGACCCTGTGGAAGACCCCTATTGTGATAATTCTGTGTCAGAAATCCCTGAAAGTCTGTAACCTTTCATAGAGAAAAAGATAATTATTTTTACTCAGTTTCCAAGACATTTAAGGTGGAGTTCAAGCTTAAAAGATGTGGTGGCTAAGTACCACTTATCAATCTGCTTGCTCACAGAACCCTGAAGCAGAATGTGTTGAATCTTTTCTCCTGGTTTCACTTTTATCCTTCATAGAGGGAGAAACTGTGCAGGATAATTGAGACCCTGTTGTAGGTCATTGCATTTTGCTCTTCTTTTATGTCAGATATAAGAAAGTCTTAAAGGAGCCTTATTTTCTTTTAATTCTAATCCTATTTTGAGTATCATATTACACATTTAACCTCAGCTTCACATAATGATTTCTGTTTTCCATTTGTTGTTTATAAGTATTTGTTACCTATGCTTGTGTGTTTATATTGTGTGGTGTAGGATCCGAACCTGGAAATTCAGACTTGTTTCCAAATACCTTATTGTTTCCATGCAAGAATATGAAATGAGCATTTTGGGGGGAAATGTAGGTGGTGAAAGAGATTTTTATTCAGGAATACTTGATATTTACTACTTGAAAACAGATGCCAGGGTCTCTTTAGATATTTTGATTTTTAATAAGGGGATTGTCAAAGCCAGGAAAAACTAGAAGTTCTTTAAAATACAAATAAGGAGGCATATTGGGAGGGCATTCATTGAGTAGCAAGGCATGGAGAAAATGAGTGGAAGCACCGCACTTAACATGGGGGATGCTCCAGAAATAGATGTGGATATGGGGTCTAAAGCTGGTTGAAAGAACTAGGAATGGCGCAGTCACTGGTATGATACGTGAAGTTTGTTACTATGTTTTACTGGTACATGTGGAAATCTACGCTACCTTTTCCTGGGGGTATACTGTATTGTCATTTTACTGTTCATAACTGCTATAATATTCCCTCCTTTTAAAGCCACTTGTTTCTCTGTTGGGTTTTTGTTGGTTTGTTTTTGCAGTGCACATGGTTATCTGTGAAATTTTTGTTTCCATGAGAATAATGGAATATATCTTTTCTACATGCAGGATAAGGGGCTAAGAATACTTTCTTGCTTGCACAATGCCAATTTTTTTTTTAACTCTCTAATATTAAGTGGTCACCTGCTCCAAAGTAACTCTCCTTCCCTTTAGCAGGTGAAGACTAGAAGTGAAAATACAACTTTTAACACTGTCTTTATTACACTGTTATCTTTATTAGCATGATAATGCTATCATGATATCTGCAATTCCAAAGGGAATTAATTGCTGCAAATACCTCTCAGAGTATGTTGTCTTGCAAAGTTGCAATCATTATATACAATTTTCTCACGTTAAATTATCTTATCTCTATCCATTTCTTTCAACTTTTTGTTTGCATGCTATATAATCTATTTTTCATATAAAACCTTTCAAAAATTAAAGACGTCTACACTGTACTTTATATTTTCCCTCTCTGCCAGACTTCTGCAGTCTTCAACTTTTCCTTCACTGAAGGTATATTTATATTCCTTCATCATGAAAGATACATAATAAACTATAATTATGTCGGTGAAGTATGATTTGCTTTCTGTAAGGCTTTTATTTTAAAATATATTGTTAAAATTTGCTGTTAATTATTACCAAACAGCCTAACATAAGAACTCACATAAGAGTTCAAAATTGATTTGTTTTCTGCCTCTACTTTCTTGTTACAAAGTCCTCCTGTAGTAAAGCTCAAAACACATTAAAGCAGCCTAAAAAGACAAGGGTTCATCCAGGCCAGGGTGGGGACTGGTTAATCTTAATGGGCTCTGTAAGTAGCTCCATCTGTAAAAGGAGGGAGGTGGGGCGAATGCAGCCTAGACTCTTCTGTCCAATACAGTACAAAGGAGTCTTCCCTCTGTTTTACAGACAATATAGAAAAGTAGGTGGTATTTCCTCTGAAATTGTGCCTTCCTTGTTTTAAAGAGAATATAAATTATTTTCAGATTTTTAAAAATGCAGATTTTGAGTCAGTAGTCTGAGATATATTCCACATGCATCGCTAATGAGCTCCCCGGAGAAGCTAGTGGAGTTACTCTCTGTGTTACTCTCTGTGTCACAATTTGAGCTGCACCATCCGAGTGAAAAGTAACATGGGTTCTGGATATGAACCACACATGTAATTTCAAGCTGTTCAGTCAGTATAAGAATGAATAATTAGACATTTTATTTTTTAAAAAACAGTTTCATATTGCAAGTAATTCACACTTATAAAACATTTCCTATTTGATTAGCCATATCTCAACGGCTCAAGTAGTCACGGCCACATGGCTACCGGCCACCATATTGGATAGTGCAGCTGAAGATTTAGAGCTTTGAATCTTTCACAATCTGAAAGTAATGTAAATGACTGATACTTGCTTAGTGCTTACTTCATGCACCGTGCTGCTGTAAGATAAAGGTACATGTAAATGCTTCAGCTGAATCACCAGAGAAAATGCATACTACATCCCTAATAAAATAAGCAACATTATTATCTCCTGATACTTGTGAAGCAGACAAAGCTTTGAGCTGGCAGTAATGACATAAAACTGTGGCACAGGGCCAGAATTTATATCTAGAATCTTACTCAAGACATGTTTTTAATCACGCTCCAGGCTGGCGGGGAAGTGAGTACTCATGCCCTCCTGAGACTGAGCAAGAAGATTCCCTAGAAGTGAAGAAGCTGCTAAAATCAGGCACTGGGTTTCAAATTCCTTTTCAGAGTCCATTGCTTTTCTGCATTTGTCCTAAGCTTTCTTTACTCTTGATCACGTAGTGCAGCTTAGCACCTGGAGCTGTATTTTGGCAGTGTCTTTAGGAACTACAGTTTAGGTTGGTGGAGAATGTGGGAAACAACAGGTACAGGTCTGACAATGGTGTTAATCCAGGTGCCTGAGGGGCAAATAGATCAACTAGAGCCACCATCTGGAGGTTGATGTGTTCCTGATACTGGGATGTGATCCTCAGACGCACTTTCAGAAGTCATGTTTTCCATACCCACATGGAATAAGGGCTTCAGTGAGGATAATGGTGCACCTGTGAGCCCAGCTCTCTCATCCCAACGAGGATTGAGGCATCAGAGATGTGAATTCTTTGTATACTGTGAACTATAATTTATCTAGAGTTCAAAACTCAAATTTTCTTTGAAAAGCAACCTGATCTCTTTGCCTACTTTAGATTTTGTTCCCTCTTACCAGGCTTGCATCCTTTTCAAATGTAGATGAGGAATTTAGTAATAAGAGTGACATTAAGAGTTTGAAAGGTAAATTACTGCATGGTGCCTGAGAAGCCAAGCTCAACACTGTGCCGTGTTTCCATGACTCTGGCCTTTGTCACCTAGACAAAGGATCTTTTTCTAAGATTCTCAGTTTCTTCTGAGTCTAAAGGAAATCTAATTGCAATACTGGACTCACAGTGTTGCTGTAAGCATAACAGCATTAAAAGTGTAGATTGGTAGCACTATTTTCTATCTTAGTATTTTATTTGGCCAAGAAGAGTCATTCAGTCTTTATTTTTTATACCTTAATGTTTGAAATACCTTTTCCTTTTTTTTTAATTCATTAGCATTTTTTACTGGCCCAGTTAATTCCAATGTTTTGCCTTTAAGGAGTTATAATATTGTCATTTTGAAGTTAATAATGTTTGGCCTTAGCTCTGTGAACCATCTTTGTGCAAGCCCTTGAGACTTGCCTTCACCAGGGACCCAATGCTCACTTTGAATCTTCCTTTTGTAAATTCACTTTGAGTATCAGAATTTCTTTTGAGAGAAATTAAGGCTTTACAATGGCTTTTTAGAAGATTTTGCCCCATGTCTTTTCTCTGATGCTTTAGGAACCAGTGTTTCTTACATCTAGATGCAAGTCTAGATCTGCTCTATGACTATTTCACACAGTAATGGAACATGGAGAGAAATGTATGCTGATGTGAGCAGCATACATTCCTCTGTTAGAGGAAGAATCACATTCTGAGCATAGTCTCCAAATATGACTCCAGTGACACAATTACATAAAGGTAAATTAATATTTTCCTAAAAATATGAAGGAAGAATGAACTGAAGAGTTACTGCCTCATGAAAAAAGTTCAACTTAATAAGATTTCCCATAGGGCCATTAAGCACAGTCTTTTTTCTTAGCATCACCCTCTGTATTAGATTTCTGTCTCAGTTCCTATTTTTTGTTGCTATGACTCAATACCTGACATCCAGAAGTTGAGGGGAGAAAAGGTTTATTTTAGCTCATGGTTTCAGAAGGTCACAGTCCATTCAGGGGCAGCCAGTAGCAATCAAAGTACATGGCAGAGACAGAGGTGGAGGCAGCTGCTCATGGCATCACAACAGGAATGGAAGTTGAGATTAGTTGAGCACTTGTTTATATAGGGTTTGGTACTGTATTAGTTTGGGTTCTTTCAAAGACAGAATTTACAGATTTTCTCACAAAAGGATTTATTAGGAAGGCTTACAAATCCCAGGATAGAAACAGTCCAAGATGGCTGCTTAGCCAGGAAGTAGATCTCCCATCTGGAGCTGCAGGAAGCCAGTGGGGTGAGAGCCTGTTGAGGATCTCAGTTGTTCGAATAACAATGGCAGACTGGAATCTGAAGATCAGCCAAGGGCAGACAGGTGCAAGTTGAGACTGGAACAAATCTGTGATGAAGATCTATGATGTGTAGCAAGTCGGCATCTGCAGACAACTGTGAAGGCGAAAGCTTTCCCAGGGGAAGAAACTGTAACAATTTTTCTTCTTTCTTCCTTTTATACCATTGGAGGTCCAGTTGGACCTCCCACATCTGGGTGGTTGCCTTCCCTCATTGGCTGGCCCACAGCTCCCTCACACTGGAATCCAGGCTGGTCCTCAATTCCCAATTTAGACATGGTACCCAAATCCTAATCCTAATGGAGGCGTGGTTTGTAATCCCCTCATTTTGACATAAGCCCTTTAATGGTTACACCCTTCAGAGACTTATTTTCAAGTGTCTAATTTGTAGCCTTTTCTTTTTAAAACCTAGAACTTCCTTTTTCTAACGGGATTTGCTTCTTTTCATGTCAGCTATACTATATTTAGAAAATCAAAATCTGAATCTTAGGGAAATACTGACTATATATTGCTGCCAAGGAGTGTTGTAGGAAGGAGAATCTCAGCTAATCCCACCCAGAATGCTTTCTTCCAGTGCTTTCATCCCAACCACAATGATGACAATTTCACATTTATCGGTATTTGCCCTGTGATGACAGCTCCTTTCGCTGCTTTCTTTACAGTTTCATGAATGAATGTGAGCCACGAGTATAATTTTCTGGATGTTTTGCTATTGTTGAGTGAAATTTGTATAGTTAAAATCTTCATTTTCCTCTTATTATCCATCTCTGTTTTTTTCTTAACATAGAATTAGTCTAGATTAAAAGAGGTTATGATAACTGCATTTTTATGGATGCTTCATGTGACATGAATGTTTTTATCAACATAGAAGGCCTCTCTGTTCCTTTCCATTTGGCCCATTACAGTTTGACCCTCAGGTCGCACCGGTTTGTCTGTATTCTGTCCCCTGAGCGGTTAGTTTGCCCTATTCTTAGGATTTGTACAAGTACGATCACACACAATATACATTGGTGTATTTTCTCCCATTCAGCATGATATGCCTGAACTTCATTCTTTTCTGCCTGTGTAATTCTTTTGTGTGAATATGGCACTGTTTATCCCTCTTTTTCTTGATAGTATCACGTTTTTTTTACGTGATCTGCTTCCAGTATTATTTATAAAGCTACCTTGAATATTCTTAAACAAGAGTTTTTTTTTTAATTACACTGTCATTTTTCTTGGATAAACAATTAAGAATGAAATTATTAAGCAGTAGAGTAGATATAGTTTTATAAAATTTTCCAAATAGATTTACCACTTCATGGGTTTGCCAGGTATGTGTAAACACGAAGTTGTGGTTGCTTTGTATCCATAGGGAATTTTGGAGCTTTTAATATTTAGCTTTTGTCCACTTTAGTAGGTTTGTCGTGGTATCTTCTGGTGGTTTTTGCTTGCATTTCCCCAGTGATTGGCAGTATTAAAGGCTTTTTTCATGTTCTTTTTATATGTCTCCCTTTCTAATGATGAACACCATTCCTCCACTGAGAAGGTATTATGAAATATTTTCTACCTATCTTAATATTGTAATGTCTAAATCCCAATAGCCTCATCAGTTTAAGTGGGTTTATCATTTTGTTTAATGATCACTTTTCTTCCTCCTTCTTTGTTTTGGGCTTCTCTCCTGAGTTAGTACACATGAAGTCATTGAGTCCTAAGAAGGTGAACTATCACTTTAATGGGTGTCTTAATTACTTTCTCATTGCTGGGAAAGAATACCCAATATCCACAAGTTTAGGGCAGTAAATTTTATTTTAGTTTACAGTTTCAGAAAGACACAGTCCATTCACAGGTGTGTGGCTGTTAAACAGTGGAATCACATGGCTAGAGCCAGAGCCAGAGCAGATGCTTTGGAGACAGAGATGTTCAAGACATCGTGGCAGAACGGATACTGACCTTGTTGGAAGGGTGGGGCCAGTGCAAACCCCTCCAGGTTAAGCCCCAAGTATCTGCCCCTTCCATCCAGACCCCAACTCTCAACACTACAACATATCCATAGGTACAGGAAGCTTTTTTGGGGATATTCCAGTTTGAAACCATGACAATGAGAAAATGTATGTGTGTGAAACCAATGTACTTGGAAAGTTACACAAATTTGATGTAGATTTTGATCTCCTTTTTAGTATTGAATTATTTTTAAAGATAATTTGGTGGCAAACTCTTGTTTATCTCCCTGTCCCAATAGGTTTTGACACTATTAATAACTGTCTTTTCCTTTGTCACATTTTTAGTTCTTTTCTGTATAGTGGAATAATTGTGTTATTTTCTGTACGGTTCTCAGATATTTACTCCTGTATAAAACTGAGAACATCTTCAATTTTGTTATTATTCAGCATAGTGATTTTCACCTAGTCTGTTCCAACTTTTTATTGGTATTTTCCTTTCATTCCCTTTCATTCAGCTTGAAATATACCCATAATTATTTGTTGAATGTTACTGTGTTAGTGTGAAACATCTACCACATGGGCATATTGATGTTAATTGAGTGTTAGTAGAGTATGTGCATGGAATTACTTTCAAATCATATTTAACTATATTATACTCAGTTATCTCTACTCTCATAGTAGATCATCTAATAAGTTTTTTTTGGTCATAAATTTAGAAACTAAGTGGGTGCACCATTTTGTATCTGAATGAGGTACTTTTATAAGGCAACTTGAATTAGTATAGAGCATGTGTGGTGCCGATTAACTGACCAGTACTTCAATGGGAGAAGGCATAATGTGACCAAGGAGGGGATCCAATAAAAGTAACCATCTGATATTAATAAGATTAAAGATGAGGACAAAGAGGAGGGCTTTCTCTCTAGTTTAAGTCTTTTGACTTTTTTAGTTATAGAATCCTGGCCTGTTCACACCTTATCTTTAAAGAGTTTGTGAGCTAATGGACTGGTATTTTGGTGTAGCTGAAGAATTAGAGCCTCCTCCAGATAGTCCTGATTGATGCAGGTATTGCGTTTGCTTTCATGATCTATTATAGATTTTTCTAGGAAACTGCATTCAGTGTGAAATCGTGCCAAGATTCTTCCACCAGAAATGATTCCTTTGACTTAAGAATTGTCTTTAAAAATAAGTATTTCCATAGAAAGGCTAATAGTCCATTATGTCAAATACCTATGATATATGTCAAGGCTACCTTGATCTAAGTTTGTTAGATGATAGTAAAATCTTTTTAATTTTTATTTTTCTAGTTTTTTATTTATAAAATAAATGTGTTCTTATAAAATTGTATTCAGGAAATATATAATGCAGAAAATTAAATTTTTTCTGTCAAGTCTGCTATGTACCTTTGTTCAAATGTCAAATTGAATCTTTTAATATGCTTATTTAGAGTAGAATTATTGATTTTGTGCATTTCAAATTTTGGTAGATATTAACCAAATTTCTACTCAAAATGCTATGCCTCTTAAGATTTGTGCATAATGACCAAGCATGCTAATTCCTTCACTTTCTTGCCTATGCTATTTTTTGTCTGTTTTGTTTTTTGGAGTGGGAAATGAACCCATGGACTTTGAACTTAGCTGCATCTCAGATCTTTATATTTGTATTTTATTTTAAAGACAAGATCTACGTTACTAATTTGTCCGGGCTGCACTCAAACTTGCAATATTTCTGCTTTGGCCACTCAGAGGGCTAGAACTATAAGTGTGTACCACCATAAGATGCTTTGAGCATTTTCATTTAGAAAACATATTTATCAGCTGACTAAGACAGAATTGCAGTCTTGCTCTTTGTATTTGATTTCAAAGATAACCAGTGAGTTTTTAATTTATCCAACACTTACTGAGCACTCTCTGTGTGCTACAGTTTAGGCTCTTGGAATATAACTGTAAACACAGTACCTAAAATCTTTTTTGTGATAATTACATTTTGATAGAAAGAAAGAGAAAAATAAATAAAATAATAAAGATCAAAGACTGCATATATGAAGAAGAGAATTTAAGAAGGCTCAGGGAAGAGATAATAAAAGGAAGGGTCAGGGTGTGCTTTGCTTTCAATAAGAAAGCCAGAAAAGTTCTACCTTACTTGGTGTTATTTGAGCAGAGATTTAAGTAAAGCAAGAGAGTGAGAGGGTCGCTCTGTGGGAAGAGTGCTCCAGGAGAACAAGAAACAAGTGCAAAGTCCTCTGATACCAGAGTGCTGAAACCCTTCCGGAAAGCAGCATGGCGGTTCTCACCTGGAGTCATGGGAGGCAGGATGGAGAGGCAGGGGGAGAGTTTGAATTGCAGCCTTGTGGCTGGGATCAAATGATGTAAAGCCATGCTGCCCACACAAGGGTTGGAGATTTAATCAAGTGAATAGAATCAGGATGTCAGCTGCCTCCAAGCATTTTCATAGCCAAGTGGTAAACCAGTGGCTGGGCTATATGAGAATGAAAGGATCCATTTTCTGTAGAGAAATTAAATAATAAAAGACACCAGGGAAAAAAAAAAGATAGTGATCTCAATAGATTAGGCTTTGCCAGGGACTGGTGATTAGAGGGTGAAGGCGAGGCTGTGAAGAGGTAGCAGAGGACAGCTTTTTGGCAACAGAACTGGGTCATAGTGCCAGTCACAGAGATCTCCATAGGTGTTGAGACTGTATTGAAAAACACATACACACATACAGAGCCATTCACAGAGAGAGAGAAACAGAGAGAGAGAGAGAGAGAGAGAGAGAGAGAGAGAGAGAGAGAGAGAGAGAGAGAAAGGATATATTAAAAACTGCTAAAATATGAATAAGCTCCAGTGTTGCATCAGGACAGTTTCCTTGTTTTGTTTTGTTTTGTTTTGTTTTGAGACAGGATCTCGCTCTGTGGCTCAGGCTGGTCCTGAATTCACTTCAGAGCCCAGCCTGGTCTTGGACTCATGGCAATCCTCCTGTCTCAGCCTCCCGAGTGCTGGGATTACAGGTGTGCGCCAACACGCCCAGTTTATGTGGTGCTGGGGAATTGAACTCCGGTACTTAGCTCAAGTGCTTTAACCGCTGAGCCATTCCTCCAGCCCTAGTTTCCTTGTTTTGATATTGTACTCTGGTTATGCAAAATGTTAACACAGTGGAAACTTGGTGAAAAGTACTTAGGAACAAACATACCATTTATTTATTATTTAATAACTTCCTGTGACTCCATAATTACTTCAAAATTAAAGAAGAGAAAATGTGTGACTATGTGCCTGCAGTCCTTACTTAGTGAAAAAGTACTACTCTCCCTAGTAAGGCCCCTCCCCAGCCCCACCCTTGGTTCTTCCTGTTTAGAATTTACATTTACTACTTTTGGCTCTCACTCTTGTCTCCTAAGTACTTAGCACTAGATACTTTAAAATGAAGCTTTATTGTGGATCAAGACATAGAAATAGCTATAACTTTGATTTAGCTTTTTTAAACGTTAAATTGATTTTTTTTCGCATGAGACAGTCCATCCTTTGATAAATGATATTCCGATAATAAGCTTTTTCCTTTAATCTGATAATGAATTAGTGTAAAACATGAGCTGTCTGAGTGTGCATTATACTGCTATGACAGACAGACTACTACAGACTTAGTAATCTGCACACTTACACAGTTTATTTACTGTACAGTTCTGAGAGCTGGGAAATCTAAAACATCACGGGTCTGCCATCTGCTGAGAGACTTCTTCCCGTGTCCCACTATGGCTAAAGAGCACAGAGTGCAAGAAGGTGCTGAGTACAGGAGTGAGCACACTCTGGCAGAGCCCGCGTTACTCATGGGAGGGTGGAGCTCTCGTGACTTAAAATACCTTTTAAAAGTAAGACCTTCCTCACCATCACAATGCCAACTACATTTCCTTATGAATTTTAGAAGGAGTGCCCACTCTACCCTTCAAATCATAGTGGGAAGACCATACCTGAAACCTTATCTATTTTACTATATTATAAATTTTTAGTTTTTATTTGGTATTTTAGAACTTTCTAGACAATAATGAGATATAAAAATAGTGTTTCTCTTCTCTCATTTAATCTGCATAATTTTTTGTCTTTGATGATATTGTACTGGGTGGGAAATTTGGTACAGTTAGGGCATATCATGTTTCCTGGTATCCCTGCCTTACATCTGATTTACATATTTAGTCTTTCATTTTTAAATAAAATTTACTTCTATTTATGTTAGATGTCATTTTTTAAATAAACAATGGTGGTTGCTCCCTCATTTGTTTGGGATGTTTATTCAATTATTGATTTTTGTGGAGTTATCACACACAAACATATTCATACACAGGCTACTAAGATGAATTTTTAGTTTCCTCCATGAACCCATTTATGTAGCAAGTTATATTAGCAAATGTTGCAATATTGAAACAATCCTTGCATGGGTTGGGAGGGGGAGGGATCTTATTTACTCCGATAGCAAGAGCATCCTGAATAGAAAAGAGCAATTAATGAAAGAAAAACATTAAAGAGCAATTTCAAAATTATTCTTGGGTTATTCCAAGACTTTTTAGAATTTCTCTCCTGATCTTTTTCTTCTGTAAAGACTTACCTTATACACAATTGGTACTCTGCACTGGGATACCTAATTATAAAACTGTTTAGTAATAATCTCTAATTGTGGTATGCAAATCTACTTCTTTGGATCCAATTTTAAACTTATTGTGAATATTCTTTTGCACTTTGTAAAGTGCTTAGAAAAAGAGCCAATAATTAATAACCTGTGCTTTGCCTTGAGGAGGCAGCAGCAGAGCGAAAAGGGAAGATTTTGTGGTTCACTTCCTCACTTATGCTCTGATGACAACTGAGCCAGAGGTCATATTTGACAGTGGTCTGTGTTAAGAAGAGAGTGTTTTTATGCTTCCAGAAATTTTATTTGAAAAGATTATCTCCTTTTAAAGTTACAGTACTTATTGCTAAAAGGTTAGTAAAAGTAAGCGCCACTGTGGAGCACTTTCACATAGTTTTAGTTTTTGAATTTCAGTATCATTAACAAATAAGTTTAATATTCTGACCTGTAATACCAGCCTTTATTAACCTGCTCTTAGTTCTGCTGTTTATTTTTCTTTTGACTCATCAGTATCTTATTTCCAGAATGTCATTACTGATTAGTTCTGTGTTTTTATTTGTATGGATTTTTTTTTGATCAGTTACCTGGAGTTTTAATCATACCTCTATGATATTCTCTTGGTATGGTTTTTTTTTTTATTTTTCACAGTTTTGGATGAAGTTCAGAAACTCACAGGCATTGATGACTGTGGGAGTGCTTTCTAATTTTCAGGTAAAGCCTTTAAAGTGACCTAATCTGCAGGCATGCATTTTTTTCAGATACCATATGGGAGGGCCATGAGTAGCATAAGCTGAGCCAGCAGCTGATTTAGAGAAAGTTTCTTCTTTGTCTGGAAGTTTTACAAAGAAATATCTTGCTGGACATGTGTGGGCAAGAAGATAGTAGGGTAGAATTCGGCTCCTGTTTGCCTCCTTTGCAAAGTAAGCTTCTGCAGCTCTAGCCTTCAAAAACACAAATGGGACCTTGTGTAACAGGAATTTCAGGCATCTTCATACACTTGTGCAGCAGATCTTTGCTATCAAACTTTACACCTTTAACATTTAGTATCTATCTTAGAACTGAGTACAAATAACCACATAAAATGTATTGTTTTTTCAATACTGATTACTGTATCACTGTAACTAGAAGGAGCTGAAGTTTATATGTTGGTAGGGACACAGTGAGGCGTGTCCAACTGGAGTGTGTGTTACAGGTGATCTTATTAATTCATGTGCTGTTATTTGGACAGCCGTGGTGTACAGACTTGCATCACGGCTTATTTCCAAAAGCTTATTTTTCTCTGGGTCAGAGGCATTTGGCTAACTGAAAACTTACTAATGATGAGACTTTGTTAGAACTAAATGACCCAGACCTAACAATATGAGCTGGATGCAGGTCAGTGAGAAGACTCTGGGTTCCATCATCAGTACTGGAAACCAAACCAAACCAAACCAAACCAAACCAAACCAAACCAAACCAACCAAACAAACAAACAAATAAAAAAACCATTGTGTAAGCTATCGTGGAAGTTTCTTCCTTTGTAATATTTCAAGAAAAGCACTTCTCAGAATTGAGGAAGGCTGCACTTTCTTTGGGATCTAGCTGTTGCTCTTTGAGACTCTTTTGAGGTTTCCTAGCCTATGTAAGTGTCAACTCAGAAAAGCATTAAGAAGTTTCTTTCATTTGAAAATATAATGGTAAATTTCAGGGAGTTTTATTTCTACAGATATAAAAATAAGAAAATAATTGTAGATGAAAGCCATCTCACATATAAGTAGTTGAAAATATGAAGTAAAGAAACCAAATTTGGCTACTGCATGTTAGTCTGCAAGTTGCATATTGTCTGTATTATGGGGTTATAAAAACATAGGGAACACAGACTGGGAGGGAAGGTCTGAACCAGCACACACCCCTCCAGGTCAAGCCCCAGGCAACTGCCCCTTCCAGCCAGGCCCCTCCCCACAACCCTACACAGTATCCATGGGAATATGAGGCTTTTGGAAGACACTTCAGGTCCAAACCACCACACTGTAGTTGTGTCTCTCTTGTCTTATAAAAGTCTATATGACTTTGAAAACTTCAGGACACCTGCCCTTTTAAAAATCAGTAGCAAAACTTTCAGAGGGAAGGCTTCTTGGCCTTTGAGAACTTACAAACGCATACGTGCTGCTTTTTAGTATAAAATCATCTAAGTGCATTTTTAAATGAAGTGATAATTATTATAGTATTGTTTCGATGCTTTTCCTCCAAAAGTAAAATTTGAAGAAAAGCAGTTTTAACACTTCAAAAGATGAATTATTGCCTTCTTTGTTTTATGATTTATAGTTGTATGTGAAAAATTAAAGAGTAACCAACTTATTAAGACAGCTTTTTATAATGTGACTTCTATTTAAATAGAAGAGACTATTTATGTAAATCCTCAGCGTATCAGTTATTTATTATTTATTTATCCACATGTATCAGAATTCTATTGGAAAATAGTAACATATTTTATTGGATAATGTACTATCTCCAGTTCACTTCATTGAAAATTATGAGCACAGATGTTCTGGCTTCCAACAAAACACAGGTACTGAGGAGCACAGTAGTAGCATTAAAAAGGTAGGTTCACCCTATCCACACATCTGAGGATTTATGGGGTGCATCCAGGAGCTTTAGATCTTGAGCCTTAAGGAATCTAACATGTTGATAAAGGGAAAACTGGTGCCAAATGGCTTGAGTTCAAGTTTTGCCTCTACCATTTACAAATTATAAAAGTTTAGAATTTTTAAACTGTAGGGTTTTTTAATGAGAAGCTGAAGCAGTAGTTCTGACCTTACAGAATTGTTTCACTAATTGGATCAGACTATACTTGCAAATTGCTTAGCGTATTAATGTGCGTTTTGTGTTCCAGTCTGTTCCTTCTCAGTAGGCAGATATTGTACCCAAGGGGAAAAACAATTGGCTCCTAGAGTGAAATAAAATATTATATTTTTATATTTAAAGCATAAATACACATTACTGTTATAGATATATACAGTAGTTGCAGTTTAAAAAATGTCATGAGGAAAGAATTGACAATTGCAGAAGAAATATTTACAAAGACTCCTTAGAGAGGATATAAGGTAACACAGGTAAGAAGGCTGAATGATCTGTTTATTTTATAAAAGCCGAATGGCTAAGCCATTTGGTGAGTGTACACACTCAGTGTTTAATGGGTTTTTAATTAAAGTATTTTGTCAGTTGGTTTTTTAAAATTATCTAGATCATTCAGAGGCTAAAAGTGCTGACCTCCTAATCATAAACATTTTCAAGAAGACAGATACTTGGTGGGGCCCCTGCTCCGTTCTTCCTAACTTGGACCCAGAGCTTTGGCATTAAGGTCCATTAATTTAGAAAGATTGGAAGCTACCACTTTATAATATTTTTGAGGGGCTAGCGAAATGACTCAGTGGTTAAAGTACTTGCAAATGCTACATCAAGTGCTAAATACCCAAGTTCGATTTCCCCAGAACCACATAAGCTGGGTGTGGTGGCCCATGCCTGTAATCCCAGCACTTGGGAGGCTGAGGCAGGAGGATTGCCATGAGTCTAAAGCCAGCCTGGGTTCCATAGTGAGTGCAGGACCAGCCTGGGCTACAGAGCGAGATCCTATCTCAAAATAAATAAATAAATAAATAAACTGTATTATTTTCTTTGATATAGTGAAGAATTGTACAAAATAGGACTTGTGGTAGATGAATGGGCCTGGGAGTTAGAAGCTTTTATCCTATTTTGCAAAACAAGGATTTTGGCTTGTAATTTTTGTAAAAATTGCATATTTTTGGAACCATTATAATGTAGCTCCTCATTCAGAGAAATGAATTATCCTACTTTTAAAAATTTATTATGTAAGGTTGTGTCTTGTCCCTACTGCAGAATCCCATAAGCTTTCCTTTGAAGTTGAATTAGCTTGTTCAATCTGAAATGACTTGGAAATTTAAAGTAGCATTGCTAACAAGGACAGCAAGTACAGAGAGGCTTTCCTTTTCCCTTCGCTAGAAACAGGATGATGCACACCTGCATTTTAGAGACACGTAGCTCTTTCTGGACTTTTTGAATATTATTACATATGACTGTTCTATCTACCCCTTTTTCTCTTACAAATAAACTTTGAGCATGTTAAGATGTGGTGGTGCGTTCAGGACTGTGTTATTTTCAGATATGTGAATTTTCCATTTTTGTTATCATTAGTGAACAGTCCCTTTCAGATATTCCCCAAATGAGAGGCCCATTTTCTGAAGCAGGGCTGATAGGACATCTTGGGACCAGTACTAAAACCCTGGACTTAATCTGCTTCTTTTCACCTTTTTCTTAACAAATTCTTTTTGTTCCCTTCCTCTCTATCACATCTTCTTATCTCAATCATAAATTCTGTATTTTTTCAAACATCTCTTCTTCCTGCCATTTCCTATATAATAGCCTTAGAGCCACATTGCTGTCACCTCTCTCCTTGTCCGATTGGTGAGGAGAAGGGAATTGATTAAACTTTTACCTGCAGAAGGTGAGCCTCACCTGCAGCTAACACCCTCTCCTCAGCTTCAGAGCTACCCAGTGGTTTTTTTGGTCATCCTTTGCACAGTGGGCCAAACTCAAAATAGGAGGGAGAAGGGTTACGGTAAACTCTGGATATGTTTAGGCCCTAAAAGTTAACTTTAAAATGAAAACGATCGATATACATCAGTCTCACTCATGCATCATTAAACCTTCACAAATTTTTCAAAATGACTGCAACAATAACTGCCTAACTCCTCTTTCCTTGGCAACATTTAGCCTTCCCAAATTTTGGTCTTTGAGGCAAGTTCTCAGGCTGTAGTCCAGGCTGATTCTGGATTCACTGTGTAGCCTGGATTGGCCTTGGCCTTGAATTCTTAGCAGTCATTTACCCTCAGACTCCCAGGTGCTAGTAGTAAACTCTCTCTCTCTCTCTCTCTCTCTCTCTCTCTCTCTCTCTCTCTCTCTCTCTCTCTCTCTCTCTGTCTCTCTCTTCCCCTCTCTCTCTATCTATATCTATATCTATATATATATATTTTTTCCTGCGTTATCTCACTTCAAACATTTTTGGTCATAGACACTACATTTACTTTTTTTCTACAACAACATTTTTAATTAATTAATGTTGCAGTTAGACAATCATACCATTGTATAGTTTTAAAGAATATGGTCTCCTAGAGACCTGAACCTGAATGTGTCACTTGTTATCCTTGTAATTTTAGATAGTTTACTTCCAGTTATTGCATCTAAAAATGGGAATGAGAATTGTACGTACTGCTGAGTGGTTGTGAAGATTAAATGAGAAATTGGATACAAGCACTTGGTGCCACACCTCACGGCAAGTGGGTTGCCGATGTGTATTAGCTATTGTTACTAACATTAATCAGTTGTTTGGGTATTCTGGTCATTTCTGAGCAGACTTACTCTCATTTAGTCCCATCACTATTCCTCTAGAAAATGAATTCCACCTTATGAAGTGCTGAGACTTAAGAGGACTCCTGGGCTAGTTTCCCTGTGAAAGCTGATCCCTCTGACGTGTCCATCTCAGCCACTAACATCGCTGAATAACTCGGTTCTTTCACCTGCCTCTCTGCCTTTCCACTTTTTCCCTGTCCACTTCCCAAGCTCTCACTTATCTCCTTTTCCTTGTCTGTCATCAATCATAGTATTTTTTGACTTTGCAAAGATCTCACATAGGTCATCTTTCTCTCCATATTCCCATTTCACACTTAGCTAAAAGTCTATGAAACAATCAGAAATAACTTCTCAGAAGAAGTCCAGAATCCAGAATGTATGATAATAGAAGTAGACAAATATAGGACTTTATGCTACTGTATTTCAACCTTGAATATATAATTGTTGACTGTTGATTGTGATTGCTTTGTAAAAATTGTTGTATATTTCACTTCATTTGGCCTTCATTTATATTCTGAACATTGTTTTCTCTTTGCCTGCAGTGCTGTTACTCTGTAGCACTGGGAGATTCACTCGCTGGTAGGCATTTTCTAATTGACTATATGAAATGAATGAAATTTGGAAACTTTTTGACATGTGTCCAAATTTCACATAATTATTTCTAATTGAAGGAATTATTTTAAATATTAAATCCTCTGTACATACACACATACTCTCCTGCCAAGTTGTATTGCATGTTGCTTTGCCAAGACAGTTGCAATATGGCTAAAATTAAGTGTTATTAGGTATAATAGGATGAGATACAATTTAATTCTTTAAGCTGACTGTAAGTGTTAGAAGACAGATTTGCTTTTATTTCTTCCACTAAGTTAAAAGAATAATACATTGTTTTGTAAATCCCAGTGGCAAAAGCAACTGAAATAATGTGTGAAGCTTCTTGAAGGAAAATAGCTTCATGGTTAAAATTGTAGTATTATTTATTTTTCCCCTTCAACCATTGGACTCCTTCAGTCTGTAGAAGAGACCTATTTATTTTAGCAGTAGGTGGATTGAGCTTCTCTGCCAACTCAGTGTACTCCCTAAATGAATATGTCAGAGGCAATATTGTTCCTCAAAAATCATTTAGAAAGCAGCATTTTTACATAAGTAGGCTCTTTCATTAGTTTTGAATTAAATTTGAGCAATTGCTGTTTCTATTATAGCTGTTGCTTGGAGAGCCCTTGGAATGACTGCACCCAGAGTCCTTGAGTGAAAATTTCCTATGGGTTTTACAGTGCCTGGATTTGATTTGGAAAATCGAAATGAATAGATCATTTTTGTCTCACTTCTTTGTGGGGATTGATATCATTCAGGAAATCTAATATCTTACGAAAAATCAGCTGAAATAGTTTTATTTGTGGGTTCATTTGAGTACTAAAGCAAAAAGCAGGGAAATTAGTTGAAGTTTTGGGTATTCCCAAGAACTGGCAATATTTCTATTTTCTTTTCATCTATCTTTACCTCCTTGATGAAAAAAAAAACAAACAACCAAACAAAAAACTCAGTATTTTGTGATTAATACCTCCACAGCCTTGAAGATGCTTCTTTCTCTCCTGAAAAAAAAAATGAACTCCATTATTCCATAGCAGGATTATGAAGTTCTACAACAATGCCCGATTTTTTCATTCACTAACAGATACATTAAAAATATGCAAGTGCAAATAACTCCTCTAAGAACTCTTTATACTTTAAGTAAACTATTTATAAAGAGGTATCCAAGGGTAGCAATTATAATTAAATATTGCTACTGTCTAATTTTATTAAATTTCTTTTGGAAGGGAGTTAAAAGCATAAATCTTTTAGCTCTTACAAACTCTCCATCAGTAGGGGTGAGGGGTGATATACTTCCATTGAATCCTTGGCAACTTATTTCTATGTTGATTCAAAATAGTTGGGAATGAAGGGTGACTTAATTTTAAAGAATAAAATGTGAAGATAATCAGGTTTTCTTTACAGTAATATTCACATACTAATGATCGCAACAGAAATGTTTATTCTTAATTATAATTCATTTTGCTTGAATTCATATGTTCATCTGAACTTACCCTGTTTTTAACGAAAAACATGAACTTTGCTCATATCTAGAATTAAGAATAGTGTATATTTTTGACACTGAAAATTTACCTGCCTTCTGTATTTTGCCCCTTGTTAATTAACATTCTGTTCATTGAATCATTCATTATTTAAGGCAACTTTGCAATCATTAGTAGTAGACTTCAACATTTCTTGTAAGGCAGGGCAATTTAATCATTTATACTGCAAATGAAAAAGTCCAGAATAGGTACCACATATCACAGATATTAATAGCTATTGCATATGTGTTGTAGTTAAATATTGTATTATATTCCTTAGCATTTAGAACGAGCCTGCTACATAGTGATTTGGATTTACTTGAATTAAAAGTTTTTGATTATTTTAATACTTTGTGGCTGTAAGAAGTCTCTAAGGAAACTGACATTGCTGCTTTCAAAACCTAAATAACATATAAGACCTTGGGTAATTGCTTATCTACTTGAGCAGTTGTTCAATGCAGGAATGGCAGAAGGCTTCAAAGTGATATAATTAGAAAAACAGCTGAGAACTGGAAAAGCCTGAACTTTCAGTGAACAGGTGGCTGATTAGAGCAGGGAATCATTGCTTTAGAGAATACAGAGGTAGTAAATAGGAAAAAAGACTAGCAGTGGTGTCTGAGAAAGGAGCGCAGGTGAATAGAAAGAAAACCAGCCATTCTCAGTACAAGTAAGGTAGCTGGAGCTTTGCCAAGAATAAATGAGCACTCAGTCAAGAGTGGATTCCATGGCCATCCAATCCCAGTGACCCATGATATATCCCATCTCGCCCATCCACTGAGGTACTTTTATCAAAATATAAATAAATAGACATTAATAAAAGAAGTAAGTAGTCACCTGAAGCAGAACAAGTTTTGGTCTGTCTCCTTCATGTGGCTGGAAAAGTTCAGAGATTTACAGTAGTAATGAAGGAGGAGAAGTGTTTGGATTTTGGGTAAAGGATTAAAACTGGGCCTGAAGAATTCATGGATACCTTGGAACTGTCATGTCACTGGCTTCCTCTAGTTGTGGCCACTGTGAATCATAAGTGGCATTTCCTGGGTACAGAGGAGCTCTTGTGTCCTAACTGAGGCCTTTATTTTGTGGAAGGAAAACAAAGGAGAAATGCAGCTAGCTTAGGCCTTATTCCAAACTTGGAGAATGAACGTGAAGAAGCAACCTGAGACTACACAGCTTGGTCTATCAGTAAAACTGATTAAATGAAATTAGCTTTAAAGCACCCTTTTAGTGTTAACAGCCTCTAGTGTAGAAATAGCTTATGTTTTCTCTTCTCAGCGAGCTGACTCCCTAAGTGACCTGAAATTGGCAAGTGCTTTGTGACTTACTCATGATTTATTTCTGGAGCAAATGTAAACTGAAAGGGGGTGGGGGTTCGGGGCAGGGTGGGTAAGAGGCTTGTGTTAAAGGCAATTTTGACCAAAGCAATTGATTTATTGCTCAAATGAAGCATCTTACACTTGTCACTTCAGACTGGAAGCCTTTTTTTTTAAAAAATATGGATTAAGATCCATTGTCCATCAAAGCAGCAGGTGCTGAAGAGATGTGACTGCTCAAATGGTCTAACTTATCCCCATCCAAGGTTTTTGTCTAATATGCACTTACTATTCTCTGGGAGCTGGAAGAATGAAAGAGTGCCTGAAGTGCTTGCCTAGTGTTCACTGGGGAACACCACCCTTCTCTTTCCCCACATGTTGTCCCTCCCTTGCTATTTTCAAGATTTATGAATACCATTAGCTCTAATGTCCAATAATCTACTGATTGACAGTTCAGAGTACCTCATGGAACTTATTCCATGTCCCTCAGTAACGCCTGACAGCCTTTCAGATTAAGCCAAGTAAGTATAATACTTGTGGAGACACAGTACCCTTGATGGATGTAGCTTTAGGACATGTTCCCCAGTCTCTTCCCAAGTACACTGCCACTTGGAACTTTTTCCTGCACAGACATTCTAGGAGCTTCAAGTGAGATTTCACATGGGCCCGCTGCTTGTCTGGGCTTTGCTGTTTGGTGGATTGAGTGGTGTCAGTCGCAGGATTTAAACTCAAATGTACAGGTTGATTGCTGAGTCTTCGAGCTGAGAGGTTGGGGAATATTCTCAGTATTGATCATTACATACTTTTGTGTTGAAAGGAGAGTCACGATGAGGGAAGAGTGGCAGCAGGATGCCTTTTCCATCTAGGTGAGGCTCATAGACTCATATATGATTGTATCTCATCACACACAGATGTGGGTTCCATAATGGTAGATGTCTTATCTGTTCCACTCAATGGTATGCCTTCAGCAGCAAGCACAGTGCTAGCACATGAGGTGTAACCAGTCACTGTGCACGTGTATGACCGAAGTGGGAAAGAGCACATTCTCACACATAAGAATTTTGTTTCAAGTTCTTTGAAACAAATATATTACACATAGATAGACAGGAAAGAACAACGAAAGCTAAAGATTTCCTGTGAGCAGTCTCCCAGGGACAAAAAAACATGCACATCGATGTATGGATGTATTTATATGTATCCATGACTGGGAAAGTTTCACTTGTACTGTTAGGGGGGACCCAAGAGGTGACCCACTCTGGGTTGTGGCCTTTGGTGGATATATAACATGTTAGGCTGAGGTGTTGTGGGCATCTTGTTCTAGAAAGACTGAGATAGAGGTTAGCCTATTCTTTCCAGTTTCCCTTTTGTCTTAAGATGTTGCCTTCCAGCATATTTTACTTTTTTTTTTTTGAGATTTATAAGGAAGAAATGGTGGGGCTGCATCAGGCTAGGGTCCCCCAGAGAATTATTCTTCCCTTGGAAGGCACTGAAGCAATGTAAATTGGATGAACAATGAGGAAGTTACATAGTGCAGAGTGGCTAAATGCACAGACTCCGTAGCCAAATCTCAGCTCTACCACTCACTAGCTGGGAATGTGGATAAGTGAGCTGACATTCCTGTGCTTTGGTTTCTTAATTTTAAAGGTAGAAATAATAATGTGTAAGTCATAAATTATACAGATTGAATATAATGACATTAAGATGACTATAACCAGTGCCTGACTTGCACAATGAATGTTTCTATAAGTAGATTAGTCTGCTGACACTTTGTACTTTCTTCTCTGTCACTTTCAAGATTTTGTTTTTATGATCAGTATTTGAGCTTGTGATAGCACATGGTAGCATTCGTGGGAATGCTTCCATGCACACTTCTTCGTTCGGATATTCAGCTTTGCATTTTTTACTTATGTGATGCTCTGACATATGTCTTTCCATTGCTTCTGTCGAAGTGCTGCTTGATCTCTCTTGTGGACAGAGTGCTCATGGAAAACAGACATCCATCCAGGAGGGTCTGGTATAGGTGGACCCTCAGTGGTTTGAAACAAACCCATGAATTATTCAACAAATGGCTGTCTCCTGTGGCGTGTCTGCCTCATTCGTGGGTGGAGGATTCAGGTCCTTCCCCATCTCTGCATTCCTGATTTTGCTGTTGCTCAGGATTCATCAGTCTCCTAGGTACTTCCCCAGTTCAGGTCACTTTAGCATCTACTTTCCAATGTGGTTATCAGCCATCTTTGTTTTATTAACCTCCCTGGGTAATTCCAACCGCCCCCCCCCCCCCGCCCACCTTTGCTTTGGCCTTGTATGCATTCTCTCCTTCATTCCCTGTTTCCACCCCATGATATGCAAACTTTAATATTTACATTGGCAGTCTTGGTTTGCCCTTGCCTTTCATTTTAAATTGAAACAAATCCTTTTGGTAAACTGAAAAAGAATTAATTGCACACAAACCATTATTATGATTTTTCTTTCACAATCTCTCTCCTTTCCCTGTGTAAACAATTTAAACCACTTCTATGTTCATGAAAAACACCTTTTCCCCTACAGTTTGCAGCATTTTCATGACACTATTTTCTTTTTCGTGCCTTTGTTTCAGTTTTCAAAGTTCTGTTGGTCAGAGCTGTGATTGATTGCCACCTTTACCAGATTTGACACTTACATGCATGGAAAGTGTGAGGAGGCAATGTGGGTGGTGTGATTCTCCACCCAATCCTTTCACACCAATTTCCACCTTTGAGGCATGTCTAATCTGCTTCACTGGACAGAAATGACATATAAAAAACATGTAGATAATAGTATTAGCCAACCTTCAAGATTAAACCTGAACTGAAACCATTTACTCACAAAATCTAAGTTAGTTCATCCAAAATGTTAGCAGGGAGTTACTCTGCAAGAGTAATTAGTTATGCATTTGAATGTTGTTTTAATGAATCATTTCTTATTGATTGCTGTCCTAGCATCTTTTATGCTACCATAGATCTCTTGTCCTTTACCTGCGTATTGTCGTAGTACCCAGAATGGATCTGCATATATGACCTTGGTGATCACAACCTAGAGATGGATGGTTTCTGCATCCTGAGGAGACCCAGCTCTGGCCCTCCTGGGTTCAGACAGACTTCAAGAACTGCTGGAAGCTCCTGGCTTTGTCCCTTTGTCCTTTCTTGAGAGCAACCCTGGACCTCTATGTGGTCTTGATAATGAACTGATTTCTGGCAGCCAGGTCTACAGTTGCAGAGCCCAGTTTTTCTTCTTATTCTGAGAACCATTTTTCTTCCACGTCTTCCCCAGCACTACCCCTCTGGGGAGTCACAGCGGCAGATTGGTTATGCTAAACACTGACCTCAGGGGTTTGATTTTGATTTTTTTTTTTCCACAGAAACCTAGTCAATTTATGTAGTGGAGATAGACTCATCATGAAATTTCACAAAGCCATTTAATTTTGTTTAAATCATAACTCTAGATAATTTGTACCTATGATATTTCTCGTTCTCTCTTAGATTCCCAGGTAGCTGTCCACAGTGCAGGGATGTCGAGTGCGTGTGCTTTGTCACTGTCTTCTTTTCCTCTCTTTACTTTCGGTGTTAATGACTAACGTGGAGCTGAGCAGTGTCTGATGCTGACTGTTGATATTTCCTTTGCATATACTCTTTACAACCGTAGAGCTGATGTGAGCAAAGCACATTAAGATATAAATACAAAAATAGTGCTAGGGATATTTAGAGGATGTGACGTGGGCTGTTTTGTTTCCTTCAGTCTCTAGACCCGTGGAGAGTACATTATGTTTGGGACCTGCCCCTTCTGCCTCTCAGCTCTGCAATGTCCCTTGCTCTACGGACTGCATAGTCTCTTCCTGGTCAAGTTGGGGCCCCTGCACCCATGACAGCTGCCGTGACCCTCAGGGGAGAAAAGGTGAGTGCCTTGCTCATGTGTGCTTTATTTATTTCCAGTGAACACACATTTATTCTGCCAGCTAAGTAGCTGGTTAAGTCTGATTAAGACAATATTTATTTGTAAAAATTTAGATAATGTGGCTCAATCCTGACAGCCCTCAGTTGTCAGGGAGAAAATTTGGAAAATTTCAATGGAGAGTAGAATTTGACCTTGACTGGTCAGTGAGACTTTTCAATGAGACTAATCACTGATGAGATGAATATAGCTCAATTTGGTAAAATCTAATGTTTTTATAGACATGATAGTTATGTTGAGAAAATTAGACAAGATTTACATAATTACATTAGAAACCAGTGGTTTTAGTTTTTGATTTTTATTCCTGCCTTAGATTTCCACTAGCATTTGATGTTATATTTTAGATTTTTTAAAGGCCTTATGTGTGTTGTTTACTTTTTTGATAGTGCCATAGGTCTTCAAGTGGCTACTTGCTTTTCTTTCCTTTTAGTCTACTTTACTTTAACTTGCAATGAAGTTGCACATCTTCATCCTTCAAAGTTCATTTTATTATAGGTTAGAATTAAGAGAACAGCAAACAGCAATTTAAAAACCCACTATACACCAATTAAGGCAAGGTAAGGATCTTTATTAATGGCTAAGATGTTATTACAACCAGCGGCTGGATTGTCCCTGAATTCTGGGTACCTCTTCTGGGAGCAGCCCCCAGCAAGTTTTACACAAAGTTTGTATAGAGGATTTTACATCATTTCCCACAACATACATAGTGACCAATCATAAGCTGATACTTAGCCATCATTTTTGGCCGTGGTGCAAAATATGTGACTTTTGCAAAATATGTGAATATCGTGAAATCCGTGACTCTCATTAGGCTGCCATATAGGCAAGACAGGGGGTAGAGGTTAAGCCTCTGTCCTTATCAAAAGATTCCAGAGCCAGCTTGATAAGCACACAGGCAAGACTCCAACGCCAGGCAGGTGGGCCTTACAAGATGAACTCACAGTAAACTGACTTATAAATTTTAACTTACACAGTAAACTCTAACTCACACAGCAAACACATAACCTGAGTAGCATAATCGCCACAAAATGGAGTTACTTTAGTATATTGGCAGTCTGAGTTATATCATTTCACAACCTGGTTACAGAAAGTTACAAAATTACAGAAGCATACCTAATTTTGGATTTTTAGTACACTGTCACAATTTTCCCAGGCACGATCATTTCTCTTTCATTTGTCCTATAGTTTCTATGGATGTTGGGTTCCCCTAAATGCTGGTGCTTAAAATATATTTTCCCTTTTTAAAAAAAATATGGAGATCCAAGCATATTTAGGAAGTTTGATTGTTTTTGCAAGGCTGTAAACTTATTTTGCATGTGAGAAAGGATTCATGAGCAAGCCCTCAGGGCCATAGACTTGGTGTCTCCACTCCCTGCACACAGCTCAGTGCTGCATACACTTGGAAGGCCACATTTCAGCCAGCTCTGGAGTGTTCCTGACACACAGCAGTACTCCCAGGTTCATAATCTCTGTCCCTGAGCTTCTCTCTTTCCTATGACTCTTGTTCTAAGGCACAGAAAGAAGACCTGTGCTGCATGTTGTTCAGGAAAAAGCTAACCTCCATTCTTTTGTCTAACCATAGAAATCCTTAGTGGAAGCTGGTTGTATTGAGGGAGCGGGGGCCTGATGCTGTTTCTTTATTTGACATGAACTTCTCAGCCCACTGTAGTTAATGAATGTAAATAAATCCTTGCTAACATTCATATTTTTTGTTCCACACATGTGTAATCAGACCTCGTGAATCTCTTTTAAAGTTATACGGGACTTCCCAAGGTGATTTATATGTTCCTATGTTCATTTTGTGCCACCCCTATTTAAGGTCACCACCTAGAAAATCCAGTGAGGTTGGGCCAAGAATGCCAGCCACTTCAGCCATGGGTGTCTGTGTAGGTACAACTTTGCTGTATTATTTTCCAAGCTGTAGAACCCAGAACTAACCAATTGGGCCTGATGTCATTTGAGGGCACTTTTAGATATAAATTATATAATCACAGTTGATACTAATGTAAGCCCGAAAAAGAGACTTCAGTAGTTCATATTGATGAAAATAGAAAGGAAGGCAATGCCGCATCCAGCAGTATAGACAAGGCCAGTGGGTCTCACAGTTCTTTTCATCTTTCTTTTCCTTTACAGTTTCCATCTGTCTCTCCCACTATGGCACGTCCCCCCCCCCCCCTTAGTAGTTTGACTTTTTGTTACGTTCTCTTCATAGAGTGAAGATTCATAGGAGTTTTCATTTTAGATAATAATAAAGTAGTAAGAAATGCCTTTCCCAGTAGTTCAAGGAAGAATGCTGGAATTTAATGTCTTTGGCTTCTTAAATCATTCCGTCATCCATGAACTGACCAGTGTGCCTAGGGAATGGGGTCCTAAGTGTTCAGCCCAAGGTATATGATTCTCCTGGAGTCCTGAGAGATGCAGATACACCAAGCCTCATAGATTGCAAGTGGTGAGAGGGATAGTTTCCTCAAGTAACTCCAAGACATTAGAAGTAATTCTAGGGGCCAGACTTAGTAGATGGTTATTAAGTACATATTTATTAGAAGTTTTATCCCTTTTGTTCTCGTCCACAGGCTTTTCACTGCAATTTAAAGAATGTTTGTTTTTCTGTTTCTTCATTATTTGTGCCAGATTTTTCACAAAAGCTTTTGTGAAAAACTTTTTTTAACCTTTATTTTAATCTTCCTTTTCCACATATCTCAGACTGGTTCTGGAAATTCAACTGGGAAACTCACGACTTTCTGACATCTCTGTTTACCTCATTCTTCCAAGATGCGTTTATGTCAAATTTTCTCCTTAGCCCACATTCTCCTCCTATATGTGACCTTCTAAATGTACATTTTTATATTTTTCAATGGATAACACCTGTTATAGGTTGAATTATGTCCCAGAAGAAGTGCTCAGATCTTAACCCTTGGTATGTGTAATTGTGAGAATATTTGGAAATAGGGCTACTGCAGATATTATCAAGTTAGATACATTTATACTAGAGTAGAATTTGATTCTGTTTCTGTTACCAGAGTCTTGATAAGAGAAACATGTGGGCCCAGAGACATGCTGGGAGAGAAGAGTACAATGTAAGGACACAGAGACACAAACTAGAAAAAGAACTACGTGGGAGATGGAGTCCGACATTGACAGCAATCCCTCTACAAATCAAAGGGCCGGAAGATGTGTTGGTAACAGGAAGTGAGGAAACAGGCCCGAAGTAATCTTTTCCAAGAACCCTGATAGGGATCATGTCCCCACTAACACCTTGGTTTTGGGTTTCAGCCTACAGGACTGTGAAACAATGCCTTTTTATCATTTGCAGTCACTCAATTGGTGGTATTTTTTTCTGACAGGCCAAGGAAAGTAATATGCTGCCCATATCCACATCTGCATGTACGTTCTATGAGACTCAGCTCTTTGTAAAATGACAAAACTAAAATGTAGAGAAGTGAAGCCAATTTGTGTGAAAAAATGCTAATTTAATCTTGGCAAGCTGGCTCTAAGGATCTGGCTTTCCTTTCCTCAGTCCAGTGTTCACCAAACATGAGATTTTCTTAGATGATTTCCTCAGGAAGCCTAAAGATGTTTGGATCTAGATAAAAGGCCAACCCTGAGGAAAGAAGTGATCGGCCCGCTGTGTACCGCGCTAGTCAGTATGAGCTGTTGCCCTTTACAGCAAGTCCTTGAGCAGTATGTTGTCACGCAGATCGGACGTGGAGCTGGGATTGTCTTAGTGCATATGTCTTTGTGCTATCTGTAAGAAAAGAGAAAGGAGACTGGCTGGGGGCACTAATGGGAGGGTGCCAAGAACAGCTTTAGAGCATTAGGTAACTAGATTGTGTGATTCCCTCTCCCAAAAGAAGAGGCTATTTCTCAGAGGCCCATCCTTGGGGGCTGAAGCAAAGCTTGGAAGTAGAAACTCTGACCCGAAGGCAATGGTGTTGTAGAGTTTAGGCATGGTAGAACTGAAGAGAGTTGGAGATTTAGCACCTGTTTTACAGGCCTTTAGTGAGGCCACATGACTCACTCCTCAGCCTAAGTAATTACAGCTAGGAGAGACTGTTAAGTCTTCATATTTATTCAGGCCCGGGAGTTTGCTATTTTAACATCCTTCCCAAAAGCAGGGAGAAGTTTGGTTTTTAAGGTCTTGCTAACCCTGGAAGCAACACCAGCATATAATCTCTTTTGGGGATAATAAAAGTAGAGTTTTTCCTCCAGGAAAATGATTCTGTGCCTATAAAGAATCTAAACATATTACAAAGATTATAAGTATTGTTATTTTCACAACCTGTGAACATGAGGTCTGAGATCTCATTCTCAGTTTCTGATCATGATACTGCCCTGGCTTCTGCCAGAGTCACTGAATGGCACAAACTAAGAGTGGTTTAAGATTCTACAGAGGCTGGGGTGGGCGCCCTGGTTCATTAAACATTGCAAGACTGACATGTCAGTGCGGTGCTTAGCTGTATATTGAATACCCTGTTCTAAAGAAGTGCAATTCTAAGCAAAAATCTAAGACATTATGATGCTTCTGGATATATTATGCATTATACTTTTAGAAATACATGCATGGAGTGGTGGGGAAACTGGAAGGAAAAACCACCAAAATAAGAAAATGAGTATAGAAAGTTGGAGAGTATCTCCTTTTTCTCCTCACTGGTATTTTCCTGGTCCCTGTATTATTTGCCTTGGTATGTTCTCTTTGTTCACATGAAAAAAAATAATGGTAGAATGGAATAAGACAGTAGGAAATATTTTATTACCTAAAAGAAGAAATTATTTATAATAGCAATTGCCTCAATATGACAGTTATTCTTACTCAGACACCCTTCAATCAGACATCATCTAAGGATTGTACTGTCAGCTGCTAAGAGTACATTAGGAAATCCGCTGGTGTTCCAGACTTTGCAGTCTTCCATCACGTTGGTGACAAGCAGACAAGGGGAGCAGTGCTCTGCAGGTTGGTGCTTGTCACGTGAAGCTAGGACACCTTTCAGAGGAATTTAAATTAGATCAGGCTTTGTCATTTGTGGCTTTATCTTTGAGATGCTCCCAGGGGGTTATAATTAGAGAAATATGGAAGAGAACTGATGTGAAAAATGCTGATATATAAGCTTTGCACGTAGATGATGTGATGCATTAGAAGATTCTTCTTCGTATGTACACATAGATTTATTCAAAATCCTGCCCCTTTAAAACAAATTCTAGAAAGGCAAGCTCTGAAAGAGAAGATCAATTGAGGATTTCCAAGGGGTACCCCAACAGCTGTCCGACCCCATGTGGTAGGGCTTCTAAGGTTCCTTCTGGTCTAGTCAGCTTTCCATTCGTTGCTTGTGACAAGTACCTGAGAAAGTCAACTTAAAGAATTTATTTATTATACATCCTAATTATTATTTATAGTTATTAATAATAAATATTTAGAAAAGGGTTTTTTTGGTCACAGTTTCAGAAATTTCAGTTTGTGGTTGGCTGGCTCCATTGCCTTGTGCCCATCCCAAGGCAGAACTTCAAGGCAGGATCCCATGGAGAAAAGGTGTCCCCTTTGTGATGGCCAGCAGTCAGAGACAGAGAGGAGGATGAGGAAGAGAGAGGAAAGTGAGGAGAGAGAAGGATGAACAGATGGAGGGAGGGAGGGAAAGAGGTCAGAACTAGATATAGTCCCTCAAAACATACGACCCTGACCATGCCATTCTACTGGCTTCCATCATCTCCCAATAATGCCATCAAAGTGGGAGTGTATCAGTAAATTAGTCCACTGATGGAGTCAGAGACTCATGACCCCGTTGCCTTCCAAAAGCCCTGCCTCCGAACATTGCTGCGTTAGGAGCCAAGCTTTTAACACAGTATCCTAACCTTTGTGAGACATTTCATATCCAAACTGTAGTTTGTTTCCTCCTCTCATTTGCATGCTTTTCAATCATAGCATCAAAGATCTTAAACCTGCTAATAGGAAAATACATTTTGGAACTGAGAAGCTATGACTACATTTGGAGACAGTCTTTTATGTTCTGAAACAAATCAATTTTGATAACACATTCAAGTCAGAAAATATTGACATGCTTTAAATCATATATAATAACAATGTAAAGATTTTCTGTTTTCCATTCTTGCCTGCTAGATGAACTCCACCTTAGTGAGAAGCCTACAGAAATATTTCACTTCATCACAGAGGGTACATATGTGAAAATGCCATCTTTTTCTTTTTTTTCCCTCATACCTGTGCATGTTGGGGCTGGTAGCAAACTGTGCCTGCTTCTCAGTCTGAGCATTGTGAGTCTACACGCTGACATCACTCCATCAGTGCTACTTCTTATCTTCTGTGTTCACAACAGGCTGGAAACTACTAATGACACTGGAAAATGCTACCCCTGCAGGAATAATGGTTGATATCTAAAGACCTGGAATCAAAGATTCAATCTGCTCAGGTTCTTTGACTCAGAGTTGTTATCCAACATCCACAGCCACCAGAGACAAAGAGCAAATGGAATCCTTAAGATGAAATAATCTTTGCTCATCTTTGTTTAATCGGCTGGATATTTCTTCAGGCTTGTCCCAATGGAGCCAATGCATAGACACAGTGTTGCTCATGGGTAGTTCTGTGAACGCTCCCACAGACACTTCTCGTCCAAGGATACAGCAGCAATACGGTCCTGAGAGCTGTCTGTCCTCTCCTGAGGGGCCTTTAATTCTTCCATGGCTTCAATTAAAAAAAAAAAATCCTTTTCCTACCATGTGTTCTCTTTCCTTTTTCTCTCTGTAACACGTTATTCACTCTTCTTTAATTATCTCTAAGAGAATTATACATAAAACCACACATTTTGGGCTCATACAGAGAAATAAAACCTCCAAATATTAACTTCACTAAAGGTGACCTGAATCGACAGCCACGAGGTGACTATAATCGCTGTCCTACTCAATACTTTGCCCAGCCTGTTTGCCCTTGATTTATGGTAATTCCTGGTACCTTTTGAGTTCACTGTATAAAGAAGGTGCTTAAACACAGTATGCACAAGAGCTTGCTCTCTTCCTGTTTGATGAGGGGAAGCACCCTGCTGTGTGTCACCCTAGCCTGTCATCAGTGATGTACTTTTGGAGGAGTAATAAAGTACAGACAAGACTCAATTTTTATACAGGGAAAATGGAAGTAGCAACTTACAAACTATTTCTCAAGAATTGTACCTTTAAGGTAATACATGGTAAGGTGGCTATCCTAGTTTTGATACAGGGTAAGTGGTGGATTTACCTTTTCCCTTGTTGGATTATATGCTTTGTGACGAACAGATGTATGTTTTCTCTTCTTCCTGAGGCTACCACACTACAGGGCCTTGTGCTGCGTGTGGTAGTTAGTATTTGCTGAATGACGCTAATTAAAATGGAATTCAGAGAGTGAATAAGTGGTAAACTGGCTCAGCCACATTTGACTTTGTTGTGTATCTTTCAGAACAGAACACATGGAGCAACCTGATGTCTGTTTTAGGCATGGATGCCAAAGTGTGATTAAAGTTAAGGACTAACAGAATCCAAATTTTTTGTTTTATGCTGAGCTTGTGCTGTGATTTGATCCTACTTAGAGTCAGCACAAGGGCAGCGCAAATGAAAGACTAAAGAATTTATTGACTGAGGAAATGTAATCTATAGATGTACGGCAAGGTGCATGCAGTATGATTTATGAAGGAATACTGAATGTGCCCCTCAGTGGTGTTAAGCTTCAAAAATAGGACACCTAGAATCCCTCAGTAGAGGTTGCTGAGTTTTTGCACTCCACTCTGAGCTGGCTGTCAAACAATGTAAATCATGAAGTCCCATGCCATGTCTTGCTCAAAGACAAAAACTAAACAAATGGAAACATGAGATAATAAATAATCAGCATGCAGTATTATATGGGAAAATACAGGTTATTCAAGTTGGGTAGGAACAAGCGCTTGGAGGTCATTGTATTTTAACCTTCACTGAATGTAGTTCAGAGCCTAGTAATGTAGTTCATCTTTTCTTAAGAAGTGTTAAGGAGGTAACTGAGCCTTTCTGTAGATTTTATTTTGGCTACTTAATTACACAGACTTGGAAATACAAAGTGAAGAAATAGCTTCTTTTTTTCCCCAATTGTCCCAACATTAATACTTTCCATATCATGAAAATGCAATCAATTATTGGTTGAATTACACCTTTGTATAAGTACATAGTCATGAAAGTAAGAATCTAGTCGTTTTTAAAGGAAAACTCTGGGTTACCATAGATCAGGAAAATTCAAATTAATACTTATAATTTCTTTAAGAGCTTGCTGTAGCCCTGTGCTATTGCCAAGTTTATCTTTCTCTTGTCTCTTGAAACTACATATTTACTTTATAGTCACCTCCAGCCTCTCTCCACTTCACTTTGAACTTTGGGATGTTTTCCATTTTGTTACTCATGGTACCAAAACTGTGAGAAAGATGAGACTAGCGTTTATGCTTCCTCATTTGTCCTTCTCCATGCATTGTGAGAAGGGTGATGGGATGTCTAATTTTCATTTTGGAAATTGAATTCTCTTCATATACTTATCCAAGTAGTTTCTTTCTTTACTTATCTCGAGGAACAAATGATAATTCCTTAAAATTTTATTTATGTAACAGATTGATTTCATTTCAAGAATAGCAATTAAAGGAATTAAATTGATTGACTGAATTTGGAAGACCGAAGATAAAACAAACAAAGCCAAAACAATGGAAGATATGACAAGGGATTCATGGAAGCTAGACATGGTCTTTGAAAGTGATATGCTATCATGAGGGCCAAAGTTTAAAAATCCAGGCTGGAGCATTTAGTCTGTCACTTATTGTAATGTAAATTAATTTCTCTTATTTAAAACTGAAAGATATGCTATGTAAATAAAACTTAAGATATCTTTGGTGTCTTGGAAAACACTGAAAAAGCTATTAACAGAAGGTTCACATTCTGTCATGGCAACATCATAGAAGCTGAAAAAACACCAGGCATTTTACAGCAAGATTGTATATGTATTTCAACTTAAGTCAGGGTAACAAAAATGTCAAAAGCAATGGCAAAAGAAAATTTGGACTTTTTTCCCCCATGGTGTGGCCATTTTTTTCTCTCCTTCTCTCTCTTTCTCTCTCTTCCTTCATTTCTTTCTTTCTTTCTTTTTCTTTTCTTTTCTTTTCTTTTCTTTTCCTTTCTTTTTTTATTGAAGCAAGATCTTCCTCTGTAGTTCAAGCTGGTTTTGAACTCACAAGGTAACTCAGCCTGGCTTCAAACTCACAGTGATCTTCTAGCCTCAGTCTCTGAAGTACTGGAATTACAGGCGTGTACCACTATGCCCTGCCTCTGCGGTGCGGGGGAATCAAAACCAGGGCCTTGTGCTTGCTAAGCAAGTTCCCTAACTGCTGTGCCGTTCCTCCAGCTCCAAGGCCATTTCTGTGAGTCTTCATTTCCAGGTTTATGGATAGCACTAGTTATACACTTTTAACTATTTCAAATGATTATATCTGGCCTGTCCAGATTTTAGGTTTTAATCTGTTGGAAGAGTGTTTCTGTTCCCATTCTTTCCCATTTTCTTTCCTTTTTTCAGTTTTCCTTCCTCTACTTCCCATAATACAAAACTCATCAAGATAATACATGCTTCAGAGCTATGAGTATTCATATTAAGACATCCATCTTTTAGCTAGCAGCTGGTTCTTTTCCTTTGCTGTGTAAGAGTCGAATCCTACAAAACTATTGTTCTTTTCTTTTTTTCTTTTTAGGTTTTAGAATGAGGCGGCGCCACGTACTCATGGAATCCACAGGGCCGAAGGGGCTCTGCCCTCATTTGTTGGAGTCTGTTCCTTGTGAGGACCCGACATGCTATCGCTGGCAGGCATCAGAAGGCATCTGTATTCCTGACCATGGAAAATGTGGCATGGGGCATCGCATCTTGAAGGCCGTCTGTCAGGATGAGCGAGGTATGACCCAGGATGCACCAGAGGTACTAATTGATACTGGCAAAGGGACGCACTGTCACTTCTAAGAGGTTGTTTTCCAGAGAGAAGCATAGTGTTTCTTCTCCTCCAACGTTTATGGGTCAGTCAGTCACATTGCTGCAGAATGAGCTGTATTCACTTTATATGGGGCCAACACTCCCACGGAAGCATAAAAAAATTATTTGCTTCTGCCCTAAGTGCAGTGCACAGTAGTTCTCTGGAATTTTTGACTTGACAAAACAAATGGAAAACCACAATCTCCTGGATAATCTTCACTGCATCACTATAAACAGGTTTTATTTGTATATTTTATGGTCAGATATTTATCATATCAATCATATTATATCTTTATGAATTTTTAACAAATACTGCTTGTAGAGATGCTAAAGTTACAAAGAAAATAAACACTAAGTGAAATATTTTCATTTTATAACATTAAGCTAGACTCAGTTTTAGATACAATGGCAACATTTCCAAAGAACCATTTTAAAATATAAGTTGTCAAGACTTACAGACCTATTAATAATGATGTTTCCTTGATCACCAAGCTTCTGACTGTGGTTCCTGGAAATGAAGGGTGATTTAAAAATATGTAGATCATGTGGCTATGAAAAAAGTGACCCCTAAAATTTTTGTCCTAGTTAGTAAAAAGAATTCAATCTTTTGGAAGAATATTGAGGATGCCTGTTAATCAGTTCTGCTACAAGTCACCCCATTTATAATTTTTCTTGGTGTGTGGGATGAAATGTTTTGATTTAGGAGGTAATCTACAAAACGGAAGGGAATTACAATGTGTATTCAGAATGAGGATTAGCATCCACAGAGGGTCAGCACTCAGCACCTCAATTCCATTCCCCCCACACTCAGTCTCCTCTTCCCCTTCCATTCCTTCCTTCCTTTCTTCTCTTAAATCACTACCAAAATTAGGCAAATATAAATTTTTATTACATGACTTAATTGACTACCTCTAGAAATCAGATGGTTTAATTAAAGGGCAGTGACAGATTTTAATAGCTGGAACAAATAGTTAAAACTAATACTATTAATACTACCAAATAATGTTTTAATTGTAGTAGCATATATATATATATATATATATATATATATATATATATATATATATAATTTATTAACACAGCCTAGTTAGATCACCTTCAAGTTGTTATATACAGAATATATATATTCTATTTCTTGGAATAATAATTCTAAACTCCTTGTAACTTCCCTAGCAGTTGCAGAGATAGTCTTTTAATATTTGGCCTTTGTTCTTGGTGCCTGACACTGACTTCCAAAATTCCTTGGAATTTCCCCCATGAACATAGAAGGATTCTTTTTTTTATGGTCAGATAACCCTCAGTCGGCTCCTAGGTGGTGGCGTGGCTGGTCATTAGAAGGGTAAATCCTGACCAGAAGCTTGGAACTTTTGGCCTACCCTTTATCCAGTGGAAAAAAGCAAGGGGCAGAAGATTGAGTCAAAAAGCAATGATAGCTTCCTTGCTGAGGCCTTCCATAAAGATCAGTTCAATACAGAGTTTGTAGATATTCTGGATTGCTAAACATGTGGAGGTTCCGGGAGGGTCCTGTATCCACAGAGGTTATGGGGGCTCCATAGCCCCTCTCTATCCCATTTATTTATGTCTCATCCATTTGACTAATCGTATGTATCTTTTGTACAACCCTTCATAGTAAATCTGTAAGTGAAAGTGTTTTCCTGAGTTCTTGGAACCACCTGGGAATATTGTGGAACATAAGGAATTTCAGAAACTCTGATTTATAGCTCATTTATCAAAAGAATCAGTGACATGCTAGGTCTTGAAATTGGCAAATAAAATGGTGGTGGCCTCACAAGCCTTGCAGGATTGGGCTCCTACCTTAGCTTTGACACTGTCTCCAAGCAGAAAATGTAAAAATTGCACTGCATTGTAGGATACTCAGCTATTGTTGCAGAGTTGCTCACTGTGGAGAAAACTGCCCATGTGGATACAGAAGTGTTCCATGTTTAGTGTGCCTTTAGAAGTGAAGTATAGAGATTTAAACCTGGTCTCGGAGAGGTATTCAAATTGGAATCTTAACTTTGCTGCTCACTGGCTAAGATCTCAAGAAAATTACTTAATTTCTGGAAACATCCTGTCCTTTAGCGGTCAAGAGAGGATGGTAGAAACTGCCTCTTATTGTCAAGACTGTGAGAGTTAAATTAGTTATGTAAAAGTGAACCAGTGAGGTACGTGACACATAAACTTTCAAAATAAGCTCTAGTCTTTTATTATTTATAATTCACATGTATTATACCTTGTGTTACTGTAGGAATTGTCCAAATTGTGTTTTTTCCTGTACTGGGTGTTGAACTTGAGGCCTTTGCTTTAATCTACGTGCTACCTCTGCAGCAATTTGTATTCTTGACTCAGGTTCCCAGAGGTCTTGGATTACAGGTATATGCTATCACACTTGGCTAAGAGTAACTTTGGATTTTACACCGTGAAAACAATGAAGAGATTAGAATAAGCACAACTACATTTTTATTCTGTCTTCCACCTGAGGGAACAGGAACATTACTTTAGTTGGAACCCAGTGAGAATTACTATGATTTGTCACATCATGGTGATTGTGAGTTTGTTATCTTAAGTCTTTATGGCTAGGAATGGCTTTCACCATATATGTTGTGCCTTCTTCAGTTGTTGTAGAGGTGCCAGTTTTACCAGGTTACTGCAGCGTGAGAGTTTATTTCTGGGAAATAAGTCATATTCAGCTTTTGATCTTTCCTCTCAACGTCGGGGGTGGGGGAGGAGGCAGGAAGTAGTACTTGTTTACATCACCTTTATGAAGTCTTTGTGGTATAAGTATAAAGGATAAATGGAAGAACTCCCTCCTTGTGTGGGGGTAGCAGCGACAGACATGGCGATAGGACCATGCTAGCCTCCTCCTAGCTTAAGTGCTCCTATGTCCTGTGAGAAGCTGACAATGCAGTCTGGTTGTGCTTGTGCTCCTGGGTGACTGATGACAGAAGTTGAGCAGAGACGGGCTCCTGTCTGAGGCTCCACATATCTTCAGGGTCTTTTCCAAAACTACAGGAATTTATAGAACTTTTAATGCTCCAATAAATGCCTATAGGAAAAAAATGAGACAAATAAACTGTGATTTTCTTTTCTTGAAACATTTAATAGTGTTTTTTGCATTGTTCTAACTTCATCAGTTTTTTCATAGACCTTTCATTTCAGAATTTATTCAGAGCTAAATTTGTGAGACTAAAAATTTGTCTTCTGTTTGATTTAAAGAAATTCACTGCCTTCTATGAGATCTAGTCTGACTTAAGGCTTATTGCAATTTGAACAAGTGACCTACTTTGTCTGCAACTTGTAGTTTTGTATGTATTTCCCCATTTTATTAGTATATGTTTATACATGATGCGAACTGGTTACATTGAACTTGAGTATTTTGTCCTCATGAATATATTACATTGACATTACAATTCCTTCCCCTTTTTGGCCCTGCTGCATCCTCCCCGTTCTCCGTAATTCCCACTACCACACCCATTTACTTCTGTAGAATACCTGTATTTGGTTCTATAGAAAACCTGGATTTCTCATATTAGAAAAACCATCCAATATTTAACCTTCTGAGTTGACTCACTTCTCTAAACATGATGGTAGATAGTTTTGTCTATATTAACTTAATCTAGATACCCTGAGTAAAAAGTATACAGAAAGAAACATTCACATCCCCACAACATATCAATGTCTTATTCAGAAGGTGAAGCCAAGAATTTTCTGCACAACTATGACTAGCACCCTGTAGGATTTTTGCTTGAATCATTATGGATGTTCCTCTTGCCAATGGGAGGATTCATTTATTTTCCCCAGAAGATTGTGGAGGTCTTTACCTGTGAAACTTTAAAATTGCACAATTGAAGCCATGTTGAAGTCAGGAAGGACTCAGGCATTTTTTATATGTTTAAGTCATATAGGTTATTTTAAGAATATGACCTACTTTGGGCTATCTAATATCAAGTACAATAATCATCTATGAATTTCTGAGTTATAAAATAGGACCCATGAATATCTTGTTTGGCAGACTTGTTTTGATTTTCTCCTGGGAACATCTTTGTCATGACTATGGGTCAGATGAAATTTACTGAGTATAGAGTATACATAGGTTATTTTTGTTTCATTGAAAGTACATTCCTCATTTCAAAGGAGACATTTGAAATGAAAGTAGTGTGTGATGCAAAAAAGCTATGTCACCATATCTCTTCCTTAGATTATTAAATTTACACACAATTTGAAACTTTGATTCTGGAATATATAACTGGTTCATTATGTCACATTTTCTTAGTGACTAGTGAAGTTTTACCACTGGGTGAAATCTTCACAGAACAAATAGCAAAAATCTCTACAAGTGACCCAGCAAGTGACCACTGATATTTTCTTTTGTGTCTTTATGATGGAAAATAAGCTGATGGCCCCACAGGATTTTTGACTATCCGTGGAATTACATCATGGATCCTTAGGTCTTGGTCACTCACCTCCTGCTTTGATCTATAATTGGCCAAGTAGGCTGCCTTTGGGAAAAAAGAAAAACTACATATTACAGGAAGCATCTCTAATCAGAGATAAAACAGCATTCACTTTATATTTGGGGAAAAAAACCCTCACTGGTAAACTATGATAAGCAGAGAAAAGAGTTCACATGTTTGGCAGACACGTGGAGTTAGAGTACTTCATGGTATCACACACACCCTTTGATATAAAGTTTCTTATTTTCACATTTTCACCTGACTTACCTAATGTAAATATTTTTCTGAAGTGTTGTGTATAGTTGCACAGAACAAAAGCACCAGAAATTATTTCTCACCATTCTGTTTCAGTATAATACTTATTTTCTTGCATTTTAGTAAGAAAGATAAATAGGTTTGTTCATCAGGTATGTCTTTGGTACATAAGTCAATGTCCTGCAGTGAATTAACCTATTTAAAGAGACATTATAAAATTAGAGCCACCCCTGAGAATACAGATGCTCTAAAGCAAAGTTGAAATAGGAATTTTCTAAAAACACTGAGCAATGGCATCTTGCAGGAAATGATTGATTTCTTGCAAGGTTCCATTTGCATAGCAATAGTAATTTATGGAATGGTTTATTAGGATGTGCATTTTGGCAAGAATAATACTTGACTTTTTTATTTTAAAAGAAGGCACCGTTTTTCCTCATCTCATTTTTATTTGTTTTTATTTTGGGTAGGAAAAAAGTGTACTTACCTTTGCATAAGAATGAGAATCTCAATCTCTGTCACCATTTACTTGAAGGAGTCAATAACATGAACAAACTTTTTACATGGGCAGCACAAATTCAGAGAAGCACCTCCTTCGACTAGTCATACTTGGGTGGATTGGGGTATGCCTTGTAGATCTTGGTTTCCAGCCCAATTTTCCCCCTCTCTCCTTTTTTTTTCTTTTTAATCCTGAGACTGATCCAAGGGCTTTTGCACTGAGCTACATCCCCAGCCCATTTTTCATTTTTATTTTGAGACAGTTGTTACACTGCCTGGGCTGGCTGAACTCCTCCTTTCTTCACTTATATTTTCTGTGTTTGCCAGCCTGCAATGCTGGCTGCCACCCCTGTATCTCTTTACCTGAGCAATTTGTCTAACCACTGACCTTTAGCCAGGGCATCACCAGTCTGGCAAGAAGCCATCGGCCAAAGACTGGTAACTGGTGTACCTTTCTAGCTTCTTACTCATCTATTGGAGTGCAACTTTGAAATACATGCTTCATTTCATTTCCCTCCTTGTGAGATGGATCCCACTTCGGATGCTGATCTATTTGATTACCCACAATTTATTTTCCTTTCCTGTTTCAGTTGCCCACTGTTTTACAGGTTACTCAAGAATCTTTGCCACAGTGTTTCATATGGTAAATCTTAAACTGTGATGAGTATGCTTGGAGAGGTTTCAGGTGGATCCACTCCTGTAGGAAATACAAGTTTCAAATCAGTCATACCATACTGATGATAATTTTTATAGGATCAACCATGAATGAAAGAAAAACAAGATCTCACTTAATAATTTAAACAAAACTTATATTTTAGAGATTATTTGATAATATCCAAAGAGCTTCAGTTGAATGATTATATCCCCCCTTTGAAAACATGAAAAAATTATTGAATTCCATTTATTTCTCGCTTAGGACTTCTGGGTAACTTACACAATCCCCCTAACCTTGTTTTTCCCCAGTTGAGTCACTGTATGACTTTTTGGGTTAGAAGTAGGGTATTCAAACTTTCAATTTATAGTGGATCTTAGAGTGTATTTGAATGGTCCTGAATAAGAATAAGGAAAATAGACCTTTTTGGGTTATTAATGTGATTTATTTTACAGAAAAATTTGATCTGAGCTGTTTGGGAAGTGTTTAGTTCTATAGACCAATGTTTGTAAGATCAACATGTGTCTTAATGGCCAGGAACATGTGTAGAAACACAAGTTTCAGCTGCTACCGTGGAGTTTTGGTCAGTGGATCTGGGAGGGGGCTTGCAAATTTCTCTTTCTAACAAATTCCCAATTATGCTATGGCTGAGGGTCCAAGAACCATAGATTTTGGGAGGCTGAAGTAGTAGGAATGGAAAGTTCCACCCCAACCTGGGCAGTTTAGGCACTTGGTGAGAACCTGTCTTAAAAGCGAAATTATAAACTAGGCTTAGGTTGTAGCTCAGAGTTAAGGCCCCGGATGGGATCTCCAGTGCCACACAGACACAGAGACAAACACAGACACATCCATGTGCACACAAATGCATATACCCACACACATAAAACCCAAACAAACAAAAAGTCAAAATACTGCTCCAGGCCCAGTGGGGCCAGTGGCAGCCTCATAATGTTAGAGTATAACAGGCTTAAGCTAGAATGTTGCAAAACATGTTTTATACATAGAGGCAAACATAGTATTGATTATAATCTCTTGTTTCTTATTACCTGCTGGGAAAGTTATTCTTTGAAATCCATGAAATATATTACTGTCTTTCCAGAAGCAAGCAGTGACCAAATACTCTTTTATTTCTTTACTGTTACCTAGATGGATTACTAAAAGATCAAATAGTGGAAAGCAATCATGTTCTCTTGTAGAAACAGAAGACATGTAATATGTAAGATGAGTTCTTTAGACTTAGAGGAGCTTTCATTTTCCGAAAGCTATCTTTTTTTTAGACCACCAACTGGTAGCCGTTAGGTAGCCATGTCCTGACTGGAGGAAGGGTGATGATGACAAATACATTGTATTACCCTTTGAAATAAATCTGACTTTGCAGTCGAAAATGCCAGTAAGATCAGACAGTGCTATACACAATGCAGGAATCAGAATGCAAAGGAGATTGAATTTCTCTAGCCAAGTTCCCCAATCCCTTTCATTTAGATATTTTGTAGTGGAATTAAAGGTAAAACTCTAATAATATTTATCATTAAGGGAATTTAAAAAAAGAAGGCTTGTGCTCGTGACAGTTGTCCCATCTCTGTGTGATTGGAAAGTGGGAGGGTATGAATCAATTTAAATGCTTGAGAGAGAAGAACTGCAGTGCAGGTTTAAATACATTTACTGTGTGTTTTCTGACGATAAACAGACATTGTGTTTTGAATTACTTTCTTTTCCTGCCCTTCTACATATTGAGACATTGCAAGGTAGTTTCTGTCTCTCTCTTTGCTTTTTTAATCTTTTGCTGAGATGCCCAAGTAAATGATTGGGTTCCAATCTCTACTCCACCAGTATTTCACAATGAGACTAAATACAGTCTAATTCTTTTTTCCCAGATTTTGGTATCAGGAAACAGTGAAGAGTAAGTTGCTTCCTGACTGTGCCTGTGTATCTTGTAGGAAGGCTATTTCCTTTTCCCTCTTCTGAAATTCTTATTGGGTTACTGACGTTCTGCTCCCACTCCATATAACTTAAAAAGCAAAATGAATCACTTCAAAATGTAGTTCATAGGTCAACTCAAACTTCCAGTAGTGATTAATGGAAGGTTGTCCTACTTTCTATTACCTTCAATTTTCTTTCTAGAGAATAGTTTATATTCCCCTATATCATTGTGTATTTAATTAACATTTAATAGCAGGAATTCATTATAACACCAGTCCCTATAAACTTTGCTTCCTTGTTTACAAATGCATTTTAAAGGGGTGTTTGGCTCCTTCCTGTCACCCATGGCTGGTGGCTCTTGACAAAGCATTCCCGGTATTTCTTCATGTAGATGTATTAATAGTAACAAATGTGAGTTAGCTATATAGACCTAGGAAAGGGAGGGAGTGAGCATGAAGATGCACGGATGTGGTGATGGAGCAATTTTCAGTGATGGGATCACCAACACGAGTAGTGTGATCAGACTTCTCTGTGCTCTTTTGTCATTTGAGTATTTTCACTGAAATATAAAGGGCAAAAATACTTTGGGGGGAAGGCCAATCCTTCTCCTCCAAGATCAATTAGAAGATAATATACTGAATTTCATAGTTAGTTTTTCTTTTTAGTGAGCTGTAGATGTAGCTCAGCAGGCAAGAGCTTTGGCCTGGCAAGTAAGTGCAGGGCCCTGGGTTCGATTCTGCAGAGCCACATAGGCCGTGTGTGGTGGCACCTGTGGAAAATAAATGAGTGAATAGAAAATACCACAACATCTGGCTCAAAAGAGAGAAGTAAGACCAGAATAATATGTTCAAAAACTTTTACTTACTAAGTTCAAAGATGTCCCCCTTCTTTATGAAGGTTGTGTTCTAAGACTCTCAGTGAGTACTTGGAAACTATACATAGTACTAAACCCTGTATACACAAGTGTGATTTTTCTGTACCTATGTAACTGTGATAAAATATTATTTATAAATTAAGCACCATAAGAGATAAACAAGAATAAGTTAGAATAAATTAGAACCTTGTTAGCAATGTATTTTAATAAAAGTTTCATGAGTATGGTTTCCTTCTACTGAGAATAAATACCTCACTGGGGTGTGCTAACTATTCATGTGATTCTGTGACTGACGTGGTGCACTTCCTGCAAGATGAGACTACTTGAGGTGAATGAGGTAGCAGTGGTGACAGAGCCCTAGCCTGCTGCGCAGAGGTTATCTGATGCTCTGTGAGTGTGATCTGATGACAGCTGATCAGAAAATGGAGGGACTTAGAAATGACTGCCAGGCAGGCTGCCAAGGTAGCACGGACATCCTGGGCAGAGGGAGCGCTCGTGATCCGGGGAGCCAGAGGATGCTGTTATACTACTCTTACTACAACTCTAAACTTATGAATTCCTCATTTTTTGAATTTTCTATCGAACATTTTTGGACTATAAATAACAAACCATGGGCCATAAAACTGCAATATATGGGAAAATAGTATATATGTTCTTTAATTAATAGAACAAAATCAAATCATACATTTCAAGAAACAAGAATTAAAGAGAAAAAACATGCTGAAAGTGAAATTAGGTGTATCTTGGGACCACATTTACCTTACACTGGGGCTAGATTTCGGCCAGTCACACACGTGTGGAAATTCACATCTCCCAAGATGTTATCTCTCTGCCTCTGTTACTTCTACTGCAGTTCACCTTATTCACATTTTCTCCTGCCTGAAATATTCATTTCTTCCTCTCCCTTTGGGTAGTTCTTGTCCTTTAGAAGTTTGGTGTGTTGTCCTTCGGAAAACCATCTCTTTCCTCTTACTCTGACTCTTTTGTACTGGTCTCAGGAGGAATCTCATGGTCATCACCTGCCACAGATTATGTCACAGTCAATTATGATGATGTCATTCTTTTTTACAGCTGATTGGCTTGGCAATGTATAGCCTGAGATCTGTGTGGACCAACCTGTTGTAAGATTAGGGGCTACTTGAATAAGAAAGATGTTTATTTGTTTAGTTGTGAGTGACCTCTGATCAAGGTTATACAGCTTCAAGATGAAGACATTCCTGGGTACAGCAGAAAAGAAATAGAAAGACTTGCTGGCTCCTGGAAGGCATCACTGAGCCCCTGAACTGAGTCTCAGTACTTCCTGTTATGCTAAGAAAATGCATTTCGTTGTTGTGAAAGCCACTTTTCATTAGTATTTATATCACCTGCTGCAAAAAGTCACTTCAACTGATAGCATACCTGTCTTCTGTGTTTCCCTCACACCTTGTAATTCAGTTACCCATGTCTTTACTGTATTATATTGAAATTACCTTCTCACTTGTCAGCTTCTCCCATCTGACCCCTACCTTCTCAAAGGCAGGGACTTCGACTCTTTTATTGTTTTATTCTTGGTGTGATGCCAGGATGTCTGGCATGTTCAGATCCATTCAGTTCATGTTCACAGGACTTGGGAGGGTTATTTCAATACACTTACACCAAAGCCTACTTTGGAATTTTTATTATCATCATTCCATCATTGTTACACCAGTTTCAATGATGCATAAATTGGAGCACAAATATATTAGAACCTCAAAATCACTAAATGTAGTTTCGGGTACCATGTCTTTGAACTAGTTTGACAATTCCAAATCACTACTTATTCTACTTTCTTGGAGTCAGCATATTCACATCAATACAGCCACTGCCCTGTGCCAGACCCATGTACGTACTCTCATTAGTTAAGACTTTTGTTTTTGTTGTTAATTCAGACTTGGCCTGTGTCTTTCAATATGGCACTGAAATCAATCATATTAACTCTCTGATGGAAGCCTGTGAGAACTATTTCTAAGCACTCATTAAGTCTGTTGTCTCTCTCTTTTTTCTTTTTTTCTAGCATGAACTGAGAACAGGAGAGAGATCACCTGACACAATGAAGACAGAAAGCCCACACACTTTTTTTTTCTGGTACAAATTATATTTGAGTTAGAGATATATAATTTACTTATCTGTTTTTTTTTTTCAGCAACTGTAGTTCTAGTCTTGATTATACTCAGACAGCTCAGCAATGTAGAATTTATCCAAAAGTCTGGACTGGGAGTAGGGAAAAAAGCAGATTTACTGAAAAACTTGATATGAGAAGCCGTAAGGCAGAAGATAGAGGACAGTTACTTTGGGACAGATAGCTTCTCATTTCTCAGTGGTAGGTGTGTCCCTCAAGGGAGATGGCGTGGAACTGCTAGAGCTCTGCATCATGGAGTTGCAGGAGGTTTGGCAAAATGCAAACAAAGCCCTACACATAGAAGTGATCCCACATTACTATATCATTATTTACAAAGTAGAGTTAAGCAGTGATTCATGGGGAAGGGGAAGTGTTTTCTGTTTTATTTCAACAGACACACATGTAGAAATGAAAAGATGCCAAATATTAGCCTCGCCTGAGAATATGTGTTTCATTTTAGCCGTGCATCCCTGAGAATGTGAGCTCACATTACCCCCAGATCTTTCTGAAAATCTTTGTATTGGTTTATTTAACCTCCAAAGAAGTTCTATTGCACCAATATTAATTTCTAGTTCGTGATGACTGAACAATGGCTAATTAAGATATTAACATTGAGAAAGTAGGTGAAAGAAATAAGGAAACTTTTCACACTGTTTTTGTAATTTCAATTTTTCTACAAATCTAAAATACTCAGGATAAAAAAGCAAAAAATGAATAAATAAAAATTTTACAACATAGAATTCTCAGTCATTAGGTGGGGAAACTGAGCCTTTGAGAAAGTAACCACTCACATAATGCCAGTAGTTATAATCAAGGAAAAATCTTAAGAGCCCTCTACCTCTACATACGTATAGGTGACATTAAAAATCACTAAATCTGAAAGTCACACACATGAGTCCCGGGAAGCATGTCACGCAGGCTGGATTCTGCTCTGAGAGTGGTAAGGCCAGTGTCTCTGAGACTGCCCTCACCTAGCCTTCATCCCGCTCCTTGGTGTGCAGTGTCCCTGGAGGCATTCTCGCGCAGGCTCATCCCACCTCTCATGGTTGCTACACTAGGAATCTTCACACTGTTCTGTAAATGTGGGTGATTCTATGGACTCTCTGTTACCGTTTTGGACGGTGTGAAATTCTGTATTTCCTTGATTATTCTGTAGTTAAAGATGTTGGTAGCTCTGGCTCTCCACCATAAATTGCTTGTGTGTCCGTGGTGTGTCATTGTATCAGACACAATGATTTCCCATGTTTCTAGTCATAATTAGGAGTTGTACTGTTAAAAACTCAGACAAGGAGATGTTCAGATTCTTTCCTAAGTTTTCAAGAAAAAAATGCATAATTACTTTTCTTAATTCATTTAAAATAAGTAATGAAAAATAAGATGAGAAGATTTGCAGTGTATGTCAAATGTCCTGCAATTGCTTGCTAGCATAAGATCATGCTGTAAGTTAGAATCTGAGATACCAGGTGAATAGAAAATTTTCTGTCCAGACAGAGTAGTCCATATGAAGACTAATAATTTTTTATAAGATGTCCTTTGGTCAATGAGAGAATGATGAGAGGGAAAATATGACTTTTGTTTAGCACACTATTAAGGAGGGTGGGTGTTTGTTTATTGAAACAAGTGGAACTCTGTGCTTTAGGAACTTGGCAAACAACACAATTGCAAAAACATTCCCATTTAATATTTAAGACAATTTCAGCTGAGAGAAATAATATCAAGCTAGATATCCCAAAATTTTTCTCTGGAATAAGTCAGGTTGGAGAGAATTGTGTGCCTGGATAACATAATATTAGCAACTTACAAAATTGTTTTTATGGTATTATTTATCACCCTGTGGAGTGATAATATTCTTCTATGAAATTCATTACCATTTCCTTTAAAGACAGGGGTTGTGAAAGCTTTTCATTGCTGTGACAAAATGCCTGAGAAAAATCAACTTAAGTGAGGAAAGGTTTATTTCGCTTCATGGTTTGAGAAGTTTTAGTCCTTGTTAACCTGGTGTGATTACTTTGGGCCTGTGGTGAGGTTACCGCACCATGGTGGAAAGTGTGGCAGGAGAAAGCTGCTTGCCTCATGAAAACCAAGAAGCAGAGAGAGTAGAGAGCCTCTGCTTTACTAATTAATACGTGTATGTTAATCCAATGAAGTCTAGGAGCAGAGGCAGGAGTCTACATTGTTATGCCTCAGTGGCTTATGTGAGGATCATTAGGGGAAAAATCCTTAATCCTAGATCAAGCATACTTGCTTATCTCCTGATCATCTGTCCAGCTTGGATGGCTGGCCCACACCCGGAAGATGACCAGATGCCCATGTTGCCTGTCCCCTGGATTCATTTTGTATCCACCCATGTAGGTTCCGGCTGCCTTTTCTGCCATGTGAATGTCATGGTTTTCACTGCATATTGGCTTCATTCCGCCTCATCTAGCAGTGTGCTCTTCAGTTTCCCAGCATCCTCTTGAGATATGGAAAGTAGATTAGAACCTACAGTATGAGTTAGATGGAGATCTTAGTTTAACCTATGCATAGTTCTTAAGATAGTTTCTGGCATATGGCTATGGTTGCAAAAATAGTACTTATTTTTGTACTATATTATTTGTATTTTGTACCGTTTCCTTAGCTGTTTTCTAGAGTGACTAGGTAGGAATTCTAACTGCAAACTATCCATTTTCGTGGTAGTCTATGGAGAGTAACTAGAGAGACAGAGTAAGGGAGAAAGAAAAGAGCATTGTTGGCATCAAGCTAGCAAGTTGGAAGATGGTGACTTTATTTTTTAAAAAGAGAAAAAGAAAAAAACCATGCTTAGAAGATCACAAGGACAAGATTTATACAGGGATTGGGGAAAATACCTTTTTAATCTCAGACTGGAGATCCATTGGGGTGGCCCCAAATTCCACACTTTTCTGTCTTTGTAATCCACATACCGTTTTATGAAGATCACTCAATGTTCTGGGCTCTGTAAGTGTAAATAACATTTTCTGATTAGAAAGTTCTCTTAATTTAAGAATTGCTGTTTTAGCTAATGGTGAAGATATACAGCACAGGAAGGTAACCAAAAAGCAACATTTTTTTTCTTTTTTTCTTTTTCTTTCTTTTTTTTTTTAACTGGGACTCACTATAGTCTAGGCTGATCTTAAACTTACTATATAGCCCAGACTGGCCTCAAGCTTGTAGCAGTCTTCCTGCCTCAGCCTCCTAAGTGCTGTGATTACAGGTATATACCACCATGCCTGGATGGAACTCAGGACACCCTGTTTCCTTTATGAGCGATGTAATCACTGAGCTATGCCCCAGCCCCAAAGGCAACTTTTTGTATGAAAATATTTTAACCTGTCACACATCTTTATTAATATGTTACTCATGTGTGTGACTTCCAGATTTAGTGATTTTTAATGTCACCTATACGTATGTAGAGCTAGAGGGCTCTTAAGATTTTTCCTTGACTATAACTACTGGCATTATGTGAGTGGTTACTTTCTCAAAGGCTCAGTTTCTCCACCTAATGACAGAGAATTCTATGTTGTAAAATTTTTCTTTATTCATTTTTTGCTTTTTTATCCTGAGTATTTTAGATTTGTAGAAAAATTGAAATTGCAAAAACAGTGTGAAAAGTTTCCTTATTTCTTTCACCTACTTTCTCAATGTTAATATCTTAATTAGCCATTGTTCAGTCATCACGAACTAGAAAGTAATATTGGTGCAATAGAACTTCTTTGGAGGTTAAATAAACCAATACAAAGATTTTCAGAAAGATCTGGGGGTAATTCCTATCGTGCTGAATAGTGCTCTTGTCTCCAAGGGCAAAATTCAGGACAGATTCCATCAGTCTAGGTGCTTGAAAGCATTGCTTACAAGTGATAATTGTAAAAGGGTTAAAAATTTAGAATTGGAAGCTCCAGGCCTCATCCAAGCTGTAGGCCTAGGTCATCATTAATACTTGGGAAAACGTTTTTATTTTTTAATTAATTAAACAAAATGCCTTGGTAATAGTACTACTTCATTAAATGCTGTCCTATTCCTTTGGTAATAGGGAGGAACTTAGTGGCTTCCAGGCTCTAATAATAACCTAAGGCAAGCAGCTGTGTGATGAGCCATAATTACACCCAATGTCAAGACAGAGGACCTAGGAATTGATGGATATAGGTTTTTACCTTCAACAGGAAGGAACGTCTATGGAAAATCAATTTGAGTGTTGTGACAAATGACTCATTGTCATTCCTCGCATTTCACTTTGGGCTGATTTTATTTTTAGAGTTCACATTTGTTTGTGCTATGCAGTATGGATGAAAAATGTCTATGTTGTCTTGTGGTTTTGATTAAAGATAATGGGACTGGCCATTTATGTACTAATTTACACCTTCAGCACGCTTACTTTTACTTATATCGGTTCACTTTACTCCTCTCTCCTCAGTCAGGGATAGAGGCACTCCATTTCCTTGAGGCTGAGAGATCAAGACCTGGTTGTTGGTAGGTTTAATGTTTGGTGAGGGCCTGACCTCCCGGTTCAAGGTGGCATTGTTGGTGCATTTTTCAGAAGGGGTATAACGCAGAAGAGGAAAAAACAAAAGAACAAAAAAAACCCAAAATCCTCTCTTATGTCCTTTTTTTGAGGGAGAAAGCTTTATGACATAATCACCTAACAGTTTTACCTATTCATATCAAAATATTGGCCATTATTTTTAAATACATGAATTTTGGAGAGGAAGTATTCCATTGTAGTGCTGACTCATGCCTGTGTTATAACACAGGAGACCAAAGACACAAGAAGTTATATATTTGCCTGAGGTTATAAGCAAGTGCTTTCTAATCCTACACTAACATATGTACATGGTCTCAACCAGTAAAATCTGGGATTTTACATAGAAATGGAGAGTGGAGACAGTTTCTATTAAGTAATGAAATTTATGTGTGAAATTTGACTACATTTTTATTTCTTAGGCAGTACAAGAAGTTTAAAAATATTCCCATTTCCATTATCTATGTCCATACTACCTGTATCTTAATTGTGAATCTGTGCTTATGTATAACTGATTCCATTGACAGTATCCCAGGGAAGAGAAGGAAAGAGTCAGCATCCACAGACAAGGCAGAATCATGGAATGCCCCCTAGAAAACAATGATGGAACCAGACTAGTTGGAGATTAGTTTGGTGGGGGTAGTAGGCATTTGGTGAGAACGAGGCTTTATTTCACTTCCTTAAAATGGAATTATTAGAGTTTATTTCTCTTTTGAATTATATGTACTTGCAGTGCAGTCACAGGTAAACAACTTTTAGCTTTTGGCTTTGTTTTCTTCTCCTGTTTGCCTGTTGACATATGTATTACATCAAATAGAGTAGGGCTGTATTATAGGGGACAGAAGTGAAATGCTTTGGATATCACAACAAATGAGCATGAGGAATGGCAAACACCCACCCAGAAAAGAAGAAAGTCTTGACAAGGAAATGAACATACATATTGTGTGTGTTTTGTGTATGTGTTAAAGTTGAAAATGTTAGATTTTCAGAGGGATATATATATGGATATATATGCATGCCCAGGGTCTTCACACTTAGTTACATATCTCATCCTTATATTTATTTTTTTATTTTTGAGGTAGAGTCTTGCTAAGTTGCCCAGGCTGGATTAAAACTTAGGATCTTTTTGCCTCAGCCTTCTGGAGTACAGAGATTATGGGTTATATTACTAGGTTGGGCATCTCTCCTGGATTTTTATAAATTTTGTTCCATGTAGGTAAAGGCTGGCTGGTGGAATGGGGACATGGCTTAAGGGTTAAGATGAGTGGTCTGAATCGAAGCCAACTAGAGTGTGGCTAATTGTCTGGAAGAAAAACATTGCCATTCCACAAATATCTGTGCACTACATAATGACCCGCAAATAGACCATGATGTATCAGATGTATACAAAGCTCTACAGCACCTGTTTCTTCTTGTTTTATAGGGCAAAGAGTGTTTTGAATTCTGAATAACTTCCTTCTAGCTGAAATTCTGTCTTGAATTGCTATGAGTAATCTTGGATAAATGTATTAATCAGTGCACCATGAGATACCTGATTTAAGCAGGTGTTTTCTTAATCTCTCTGCTTATATCTAAGAGAATAGATAGCCAACTTTTTGGGACGTGATTTGGGAAGCCTGAAGTGCTTCTTCCACCCCCAGGCGACACATGAGAATTCCGAGTAAGAGAATCTTGGCTGTGGATAAAGAAGTAGGATGTTATTTTTCATTGTGTGTGTAAGTTGTAATTATACCTTGTGTTGATGACACTAGCATGCTAGATCAATTTTAGCTCATTGTTTGCCAGTGTGTTTAATTGATTATAATTATCTTTATTTTTAAGTGTTTCTTCTTCCTAGCAATATATATTCCTCAACTAAGATTTAATACTAAATTTGAAAAAAAATGCTTTCAGTGAGCAGTTCCTCAAGTGTAAAGATGCCTGCTTATAATCACTGCCAGCTAGGTCTTTTTGTTCATTCAGTATCTTTAAAACTTATCCCTGTGCTTGGAACGTGGAAGGTACTCTGTATTCATTTGATGAGTTAAAAGATTGGTAGATCTGCCTGATAGGAAGGTAGAGATCCTAAGATTGAAGGGCTGGAAGAATCATGCAATTGAATTCAGCCCTGTCACTGTACCTAGATGCAAAAGAGTTTGCTTTCCAAAGAAAAATAACACTGAGACAAGATTCTAGTCACCTTGCAGCCTGTCCTGTGCTCTATCACTCTATCAGCAAATGGATTTGTCAGAGCAGCATTTCCTTTGATGTTCTTGTTTTTATGAATTAGGGGCCGTCTGGGTAATCTGGAAATCTTCTAACTCATCCACTTTAGCAAAGCATTTCCCAAATCAAATTCCATGCAACATTAGTTCCAAGGATTCCTCATGAAAATACATTCTCTGGTTAAATAAAAGTTGAAAACGTCATATAACTTATCTCTTTTACAGACACTTATGTACATATCAGCATAGAAAAGGCTCTGAGAACACCTTTAAAAAACCCTACTTCATTTTTTCTTGGTAATTTCCTAATATTGTTAGGCATTGAGTACTTTATTTGTAATATGCCTTCTAACCTTTGTAACATAGTATTCATAGGGCTAACATTTTGAGGTTTGCTATCATCTGACTTTCCGCTTTCACAAGTTATCCAGTGTTCTATAGTCCTGAGATCAATCTGTTCTCTGTGATGTGATCGCCTGCAAGGCATTGTTTTAAATTTATCATAAAGATGCTAGGAATTATCAACATTTGTCACAGATATATCCTGCTGACGTTTCATAGGCGGCATAGAGGTATATTCAGCTGATTCCTGTTGCCCTGTCATAATCAGCAACGCCACCTTCATTCAGTCTGAGGATTTCCCGCTCTTCCGTCTTTGGCAGTCAGTTCTCCTTTCATCTTTTCTCTTGATCCGTTTCCACACTGCATGCAGTTGTTGCTTCTTCTGTTGCCACCATATTTTCCAGACTCAGCCTTCAGTTATGTGAAACCCAGGATGAGGGAGAGTCAGCGCCATTTCAACAGAAGTGAGGCTTTAAAAATCCTTGACAGGAAGCTATTTTCTACCACATAATTTTTATAATATTGAAAGAACCTGTAAGATAAATCATCAGAATTTAAGAAAAGTCAGCAAGATTTCTATAAAGTCTCTGTAACCTACTCCCCAGCAGCGATTCCATCCTGGTCCATACCTGTCATGGTGTCTACTCTAGGCTCTGTTCTTTCTTACTGTGTATGTAGGTTTGTGATTTAGAAGGCCTCAAATCTAGCATTATCTAGAGCTCAGGTTCACCACATTTAACGTTGAACTCCCTTCTTATATGCTTCTTGAAAATTCCAACAAATTCAATTATCCTAAATTAACTCCCGTGAATAGCATATTGTAAAATTTGAATGCATCAGAGTTTCAAGCATAGAAGCTAATTTAGTCACTTCTTTTCTGGGACAGAATACCTAATAACTGACATCTGCAACTTTAGGGAGGAAAGATTTATTTTAGCTCACAGTTTCAGAAAATCACAGCTTTCACAGTTTATTAACTAGTGGTGTCTGGAAAATGGTGAAATCACATGGCAGGGCCAGGGTCGGAGACAGAGGTCATTAGGACAGGCAAAACAGGAAGCCACGTCTAAGAGGAAGGGCAGAACCCACACACACTCCTTCAGGTCAAGCCCTGAGCATCCATCTTGCAGCCAGGCCCCACCTCCCAACAGTAAGTACACAGTATCCATAAATACATGAGACTTTTAGGGGATACTCCAGATCCAAAGCACAACAGAAGGTATTATGGGCATTATTTAATTCATCCTTTCAATTTCTTCCATGACTTATATAAGGTCATCCTGCTTCCTTACTTACTCATTGCTGGAACAAAATATCCAACATCCACAACTAAAAGGAGGAAAGATTTATTTAGCTCACAGTTGCAGAAGTTCTCATGCAGTTCATTCGTAGCATCCGGCAGTGTTGGAGGTGCATGACAGAGGCTGGAGAGCTGCTCACAGTATTGTTGACAGAAGCTAAGTGGAACAGGAACCAAGTCCAAGTCTAGGGACTCAGACAAGAAGGCCAGAGCTTTCCCAGGAAGAAGCTGTGACAATGTTTCTTCTTCCTTCCTTTACTTCCTTACAGCTGCCAGTTGGGCTCCCCACCACGCAGGGCGGGTGCCCCTTCCTCACCTCCTGACCTACAGATCAATGATACACACCTGAAAGCTCTGCCTTGGGCAACCTCCAGTCTCAACAAGTTGACACGATCCCTTCCTTTCAAGCCTCAAGCACACACCCCTTCCAGCCAGGCCTCACCTCCCAGCAACACAAGTTTCCATAGTTATCCCATTACATCCAGATGTGAGAGACTTTTGGGGGACTCTCCAGATCCGAACCATAACAGCTGTTCAGTTGTGGAAATCAATCTAGGTTTCCAGCAAAAATGTTACTGATAAAATTTAATCAAGAGAGTAGTAGCCCATAATTAAGGCCTTGAAGGTTCAGATTGCTAGTGCCTTCTACTGGGCTTGGCTGAGTAGGGAATTCCTGCCCTATCTTGTCTGCTCAGTCTTTTTCACAGGCAATATTATGGAGATTTTTATGGACTTGGAAGGTTTTTAGATAAAATTTATGTGTACTGTCTATGTCATCCTTTTTGGAGACTGGGACATATCAAGCACTTAGCTATAGCTAAGATCAATTATTTTCCAGCTGGGTTTACATTATTTGCACTCAAATGGCTTAGAGAACCCCAGTTGCTTGACTTTGGGCTGTGTCTTTTGCAAAATCAGCAGCATAGCATCTGCTCCCAGCTGTGGGGAGGGGACGGGAAGTACGGGATAGCTATGGTGACAAGACTCTGCCAGAACTGCCTGCAGAAAAGGATCTTGCTCCTTTTCTTGACTTAATGACTTTGATGATACAAGGCAGAAGTATCCTCAGGTGTCTGTGGTGTTGGTTTCTCTGCTGTGTGACCCTTTTGTTCATCCTTTCCTGTTTGTTTTGAGCTTAAAATGACACCGTTAGAACTGAATGCTGGGTAGCAGTCCCCTGAGACTGCTTAAAGCATACATGCATATCTCACTTTAATTCAGAGAGGAAGTGATGTGCAATACACAGTGTCAGCTCAGAATGTTTCTGACAAGTATTGCTTTTTCCAGGGCTTTAAGGGGTTTGCTCCTTTTCCCTCATGTGGAGAGTTGGTGGGGCACATCCCCCTGTCAGCTGTCACTGCTGTTCTGGGAGAAGGCTGCCCACTGACAGCCCAGCGTCTGTTCCCTTGCAGCGAATTGCTGTATGTCTCCTTGGGGTGGAACGTTTATCATGGAGCTAAGCCAACACTGAGAGATGCTGCAGTTTCACGGCCACACTGCTGCTGACAGGTGAGCGCCCAAACCAAGCCATCTACCGCAGTACACCTAAGTCCTTACCAACAGGCTTGTGGCCCAGATGGGACTTCTCTCATAACAGGCCTGTTCCAGGGCTGACTGAGTCTGCAGAGATGCACGTGACAACCCTGCAGGTGACATCACTACACTCTGCCACAGGTGTAAAGGCACATGCATTTCTGCCCTTAATCCCTTCACTGATTATTTATTTAACAAAATACTAATTGTCCTTTAGTGGCAGGATTTATCATTTCCTTTTTGACTTCATTCTTTTTACATTAGTTTCTTACTATGTTAGTATGTTTCATTTATAATTCATCTATAATTTTATTTTTAAAAGTTGATGTAAATTCCCTAATTATTACTGCATTCCCATTGTTCCCTCATAGCATCTTTACAGGTAAAAAGTCATCTGCACATGGGATTTGTGCTGGGACAGGGGGTCTCCTGTCAGGCCTGAGACAGCCTGAAACAGGAACAGGGAACTTGGCACTTACCTACTTGTGCTGTTTTTCTTACTAGGTGTGTGGTCATAATGTGTAGTGAATGATTTGAGGCTCTTTGAACATACGCTTCTTCATGGCTTTGGGCCAGTCTTTATTCAGCGCGATCCCATGTGCCTGGAGCATACTCTGCTGTACACCCCCTTCTCCCTTCTGACCCCAGGAACTCGGTCATTTCAGTTCAGGGGTTGTTTCCTCCAGAAAGCTTTCTGATCACCCTCTCCTTTGGTTGGGTATTCTCACATACCCCTCCATTAGAGTCTGTGCACAGATTTCCATAGCTCTGAAGTCTTACATGCAGATATGGGTTATGTTGTATGTACTGAATGATTACCTGCTACTCTGTTTTGAATATTTTAGATATCACATGTTTGTCTACACTGTTTAAAGTGCTTCATAGCACATTATAGGATGTCATGGTTTGTTTAAGGAGTCATTGAATCACCTATTGTTGGATTTTTGTGGTGGTTTGATATTTTTTGGTTGTTTCAGATAATTTTATGTGCTAATAACTCAACTCCTCATGCTTTTTTAAAGGAAGAACTGTTAGAAAAATAATGACAATGGTACCGTTGAATTTTCTCATTAGTTCCTCCCTCCATATTATTGGATCTAAAAATCTGTCTATAGAGTGAAATAAGTGATGAAAATCCAAAAAGCTGCATTGATTTGGTTTATCTCTGTTTGACCCTGGGTATGTCATACACTATATACTAATGTATACCATATGTGTTTGTAACAAAATACCACACACATGTACCTGTTTTAAGATACACTGTAAGGCTGCTGCTGCTGCTGCTGCTGCTTCTTCTTCTTCCTCTTCTTCTTCTTCCTCTTCCTCTTCTTTTTGAGATAGGATCTTATTCCGTATTCCAGGCTGGTCCTGAACTCACTAGGAAGCCCAGGCTGGCTTCAAGCACAGAGCCTCAGGCTTGGAGTGCTGGGATTACAGGTTTGCACCACACCTCCAGCTTATGAGGTGCTGGGCAATAGAGGCCTTACGATTGCTAAGCAAACACTCTAACTGCTGTGTTATTTCTCCAGCCAACATTGTAAGGATTTTATGGTATAGGATGTGATCATAATGCATAAGAAATGTTATGAAAAAGGAAAACTTCATGGGGACAAAAGTTAACGATGTTGGTGATCAACGTTGAATTTTCTTGCTACAAAGAGTGATTGGGAGGAGAGGAAATTCTCTGGGCTTGTTGGTTTTGATGAGATTCAGGTTAGTGGTATGTTTTGTTTATTGAAGAAAAGAGAAATTTGAGAGCAAATTCTATGTGGGAAGAAAGTAAAGGGCATTTTTTTCCAGAATAGAAGTGCTTTCACTTTTCACACAGAAATAAAACATCACTCTTTTTTGTTTTTTGAGGCAGGGTCTCTCTATGCAGTATATGCTAATCCTGAACTCAGTATGGAGCCCAGGCTGGCCTCAAGCACATGGTAATCCTTCTGCCTTAGCACCCAAGTGCTAGGATTATAGGCACGTGCCACCACACCCAGCTTGTGTGTTGTTGGGGAATTGAACCGAGAGCCTTGAGCTTACTAGACAAGTACTTTAACCACTGAACTATTCCTCTAGCCCCAACATCACTTTTTTTTAACTTCTACCATTTGTACACCAACTTTATGTTTCTTGCCTTACCTCCTGAATATTGTCCTTCCTCTGAGTGTGTGTGTGTTTGTGTGTGTGTGTGTGTGTGTGTGTGTGTGTGTGTGTGCGCACACCTGGGAGAGAGAATAGACATCCTTGTGGATATGTGTGTAAGAAGGACTATATATAATTATGTGGGGTATGTTACTTCAATTTTGAGAGAACTATGAAGTTGGAAATAGAAATTGCAGGACAAATCCAGTTATTCATAAGAAAACATCAAGAGATAGTAAACCAGATGTGGAAATCAAGGACCTGCAAGCGCTCTTTGCAGGTATTATGAGTTAACTTGGGGAAAACTGTCTTTGCAGTGTTTTATCCTATTATAAATTCTTCCTATCTTCACACATACTCTAGATAAACTTTGTGAATTTCATGACTGCTTTAATATTTTCCTTAAAAAGCTTTTGCATTTTTCTTGTTCAATTTATTCCTGAATATTTTATTCTTTTGTTGCAATTACAAATGGCATATCTCTTTTTGTGTTCTCTAATTAAGTATTGTTTGTGTAAAGATATTACTGACTTCCTATGTTAGTATTATAGCTTGCTATTTTATTGAATTTTTTATGGTTTAATTTCATCATGATTCCCAGGATACACAAATCATCTGCATAAATATTTTGATTTACCTTTTTATTTTTATTCATGTAACTACTTTCACTTGTCTAGACGTGTTTTTCTGACAAATGATTAATAATGATAGAAGTAATGGGGATTCCTTCCTTTATCTGACCTTAGTGTCAGTGCCTTTATATATATCACCAGTGAGAAAGGTAATTGGCTTTAAGACTCAAGTAAGTATACTTTAATAGTGTACCAATTTGTAGCATTATATTATTGCATTATTATTGTTTTGTGTGTTTTGTTTTATTTCCTTTTATTTGCTTTTGAAAGTAGATCTTTCTCTTACTGTTCCTGACATGCCCAGGCTAGATATGAGCTTGTAATCCTCTTGCCGCAGCCACTCAGGGAGCTGAGATTCTGGGTGTACGTCACCATGCTGGGCTTGTTTTGTTTGGTTTTTCTCTTAGTTTGGAATTAATGAAGAAATTACTCAAAGGCTTTTTCAAGAGAATTCATCATAAGAAAGACATACTTTATTTAGTTTTCTTGATAGTAACAGGGTTGAGGTTGAGCCCAATGTCTTTCTTCTGAGCTGTTATCTCTGCTCTTTTTAATTGAGACAATCTCACTATTTAGGATGTTGCTCAAGTTGGGCTCACACATGCGATCCTTCTTCTACAGCCTCTTAAAGTACTGGGATTATAGGCATTTGCCACCGTACCAGATTTACATACCTGGATTTTTAATATGGCATATTTTTCCCATTTTATTGGTATGTATAAGTTCAAAACATAAATTTCACATTGATCTTGAGTGTTTTGTGCATGTACATATTGTTGCAAAGTTACAAATCCTTCCCTTCTCTCTTTTGGACCCTCTCTCCCCACCTCAAGTTCCCGTTATTTTCCCACATTAAGTTCCATGAAATAATAGTGATCTGGGTTTCTCATATTATAAGTGGATTTTCTAGAACCCTGCCAACCTTGCTTTTCTTAGACAAGTCTTGCCCGGTCATTATATTCTTATCATGGTGTTTTGCTTTGTCACCAGTATTTTATAGCAGTCTTCCCTTATCTGTGGTTTCAATATCCGTGGCTTCAGTTAAACATGGTCAAGTGCAGTCTAACAATGTTAAATGGAAAATTCTAGAAGTGAATCATTTATAATTTTAAATTGCTCAGTGTGCTGAGTAGCATGGTGATTCTTCCCACTCCTGATGCTCAGGGTGTGAAGTATCTCTGCCTGGAGTATCCACACTGCGCATGCTCTGTCCTCTTAGTCTCTTCACAACTTTTGGTCATCACATTGACTGTGGGCTATCATGGTGCTTGTCTTCAATGGCTTTTGCTTTTTTTTTTTTTTTTTTGAGACAGCATCTCACTCTATACCCTAGGCTGGTCCTGAACTCATTATAGAGCCTAGGCTGGCTTTGAATTCAGGACAATCCTCCTGTCTCAGCCTCCCAAGTGCTGAGATAATAGCCATGCACCACCATGTCTGGCTTATGTGGTGCTGGAGAATCGAACTTGGGCACTGAACACATGCTAGGCAAATGTGTTAATCGCTAAGCCATTCCACCAGCCCCTATTTTTAAAAGAATAAATATACCAAAGTGCAACAGTAATTATTGTGACAAAGAACAGCTGTAAAACACTTGATTCAATCAAAAAGATAAGAAGTTCTTATCCTAATAAGAAATAAAATATAATACTGTTTGCTGAGTTTGCTAATATTCATGGTAAATTAGTGTCTTAATTTTTCATTGTGTCAACTTTCTAAACTGAAGTGTATCATTGGAATTATAGAAAACAACAGTATGCATGGGATTAGATACTTTCAAGGACTTTAGGCATTCACTGGGAGTCTCAGAATGTGTTTTCCTTGGATAAGGGAGTGGACTAAAGCATTTAGGATACTTTGATTAACATTTGACTATTTGAGTATTATCTTAAATATTCTTCAGTGGCTTTATTTACCACTGTGCTGTTCTGTATTGCTCTACGGAGTGTGGTGCTTCCTGGCCTTTGAAAGTTTAAAGAGTTTCTCTGAGCAATCTATGGATGGTGTATGAGCTGCTTCCAAGATTTAGTTTTTATTAATTTTTATTTATTCATTTATTGAGACAGGGTCTTATTTTATATCCGAAGCTGGCCTTGATCTCAAGGCAATTCTCTTGCCTCAGCCTCCTGTGTGCTGAGATTACAGGCCGGTGGCACTACACCCCATCTTATGTGGTGTTGGGGAAATGAACTTAGAGCTTTGTGCTTGCTAGGGCAAGTGCTCTGACCACTGTGCTATTCCTCCAGGCACCTAAGATTTAGGTTTTTATGAATCATGCTGCTATAAACATGGGTTTTCATACATCACAATTATATAATGTCTTTAGCTGTTTTGGATAGCTACCCAGAAAAGAACATTTTGCCTTGGCATTCTCACTTACAGATAGACAGTTTACCCAAAAGACTCCTTGACGTGCACAGAGCTACCCACTGTGACATTTTTGTATGTGTGCGTGTGCATGTGATTGGAAAATGTTGGGAACTGAATGCTCACATGTAGGAGAATGTTTGAAAAGAGACAAGTTGAATAAATACGATCAAGCCACACAATGAAATATTTGAGTATATATAAGAAGAACACGGAATATTTCATGAACTGATATATATTCATTCCCAAGTTGTATTTTTCAATACAAACTATAAGGTGTACAAAATTGCTATGAAATTCTGCCTTTTGTGTAAGCAAATTTTAGAAACACAGAAAGGAAAACATGGAAATTAGTGAGCCCGGGCAGGTTTAGTGTATACATAGGAATTGGATGGGGAAGAGGAAGAGAATTGGCAGGACAGGCGACAATGTTAGAACATGACTCATGAATATCTTTCTTACAGACCTGATTTTTAGAGCCATTTTAATGTTTCATTTATTCCAAAAAAATTCACAAAGGTAGGATTCTGACTCTCTCTCTCTCTCTCTCTCTATGTGTATATATATATATATATATATATATATATATGTACTATAATATATATATGTACTATAATATATATATATGTACTATAATATATATATATACTATTATATATATATATATATATATATATATATATATATATATATATATATATACCTGAACTGTATTTAAAATGAATAAACATAATCACAATAAAATTGGGCATAGGAAAATATGCCAAGTAACTTGTCAACAGTGTGCATATTCTATGCCCTCAAGGAAAGGACAAAAAACAAACTAAAGAAACATTGAACTCTGCTAATTTTTTGGTAAGAAGTCATCTTTGCTAAAGCAAAAGTTAACAATTCTAAAATTACTTTATATTCATCATGAATCAAGTTAAGTTTTCTACTGTTGGGAGAAGTGAATTTCAAAAGAAAAAAGAGAAAATCATGGAAGGGACACTGTAGTTTGTAGAAGAGACATGGTGCTGTCTGTGGAGTCATGCTGAGTGGTAGACAAGCGCAGATGCACGTGCAGACTGCTGGCTAGAGCTCCACCACACAAAAAAAGCTTGGGGAGTCTTCATTCCTACAGTCACAACAAAACACCTGGAAAAACTGAACAATCACTGATTTTTTTTGTCCCTATCAAAGAATGATTTCTTAGCAGACTGTCACTTTCAGGTACTTTGGTTCTGGAGGGGCAGGAGAATTTGCAGAAATTCTAAGTTCTGTGTATATTCGGGAGAAGCTATTGAAACCATAAACCAGTGGGAACACTAAATAGTGTATTTGGTAAATTGCCAGAGACACAGTGTGTGGTGTAGCTTGACAGTGAGAAACTCTTAGGGACCAGTGAGGGGTGTGTGTGCATGTGTGCATGTGTGCGTGCGTGTGTGAGAGAGAGTGGGGGAGACAGAGACAGAGACAGAGACAGACAGAGACAGAGGAGAGACAGAGGCAGATGGACAGACAGGCGGAGACAGATAGATATTCTCATGGGAGGATCCACAAAATTTCCTTTGCTACATTTGACAGTGAAGATTAAATTTGCAATAGGCCATTTTCTCTGTTAAAAAAAAAAAAGATTTTTCCGGAGTTTAGTTTTCAAACTATTTTTTTCTGGGTAAAGAAAATTGATCTTTTTTTTTTTAACCTAAGTGAGAGCATTACATGGAGTGTTTGCTCAACCAAGTTCAGGGCTTTAGGGAGCAGGGTGTTTGTATAATGTGAAAATATACACATTAGATATGTTTTAATTGCAAAGAGTAAAATGGTAACATACAGAAAAAGAATTATCAGATATCACTTTAACTAATAAACAGATATAGTGGTAATGATATGATGCTTGAAGAAGTCCCCTGCCATGATGACTAAAGTCAGCACCGTTCTGTAGTATTCCCACAGAATGTTCATGCCCTGAATCTAACATGGAGAAATATCAAATGCAATTATGGAGAAACTTCAGACAGACAGAAACTAAAGATATTTTGCAAAATAACTTTACAACTGCCTATCATGAAATACATGGAAAGACTGAAAAGACTTTGAGATTGAGAGAGGAAAGGAGCCACAACGTGTGAAAGCATATGAAATATACAATTTTATATTTTCTGTTTAGGTCATGATTGGGAGAGTTGACAAGATGTGGATATTATATAACATTCTGAAATCCTGTTCCTAATGCATACAGAGAGGAAGGGAAGGGGTAAGAGAGGGAGACAGAGACCCAGAGCCAGAGGAAAGAAGAAAGAGGAAAAGAAGGAGACAAGAGGAGGTTGGGGAAGAGAGACTCGTGAGCGATCCAATTTAATGTGCAGTAAAATACCGCCTTCAGGCAATCCTGTTGCGTGACAGCCAGGAATATTTTGATTTATTCTTATAACTCTTATGTACATCTGCCAACATATAAATGGTTTTTTAAAAACGCACCAAGCCTTAAAGAGAGAAGTCAGCACACCGAAACGGAAGCTATGGAAGCTGGGCGCTGGGAGGGATGTCGGTGTAAGTTTAAGCTCTGTGGGAAGCAGTGGGGAGGCACGGGATGCATTAGGCCCTGCGCTTGCGCTCTGGGTGCATAGGATGAGCACAAAGCATACTAGTGTTTTTTCTTTTTTGTCATAATGTTAGGACATTACCTGTTTGTTCACTGTCCAGTACACGCTGTGTGAAAGCTGAAATGACATGAAAACCTTAATTGTAAGAAGTATTCATTATACTAAGGAGACTAAGACCAAGTCTTTAATGTCCTTGACTCTCACTTCAATCAAATGACCTGGGCCATTTCTTCTTCAGCACCAACTCATGTCCACATGCATGACCATGCATGAAGCGTGTTTGAGGAAGGGTGTAGTAAACCCCGTTTTTATGTTCAAGCAGTAGCAAGTACATCTTTTCATGCTGTCTGTGCTCTTTCTTTCTGCCTGGTTTCCATGTATATACTTGCAAATTTTCATTAATTCCCCTCCAAAGAATTAAAGAAAAAAGAAGCAGAAGTAGAAATACCTGTGAATTTGTGTAGTCAATTATCAGAAAATCTTCAGGGGTATTAAAAGTCCAGAAATCAATGGAATTACTGAATTTCTCTGGTCCTCCTATATATTTTTTCTGAGATTTCTCTCTCCACTGCTTTGCCTGTCTCTAATTTTGAGTGGATAATATTAGAGATATTTTCTCTGTGGCATAACCTGCAGGATCATTCCAAAGCCTCTGAATGGTACTTGCAGGCACTTACAACGAATTTTTTTGTATAAACAAAATCTCCATATTGAAAGTAACTAGAAAAATCTTTTACCGTAGTTTACATTGTCTCCGTAGCTTTGAAGCAGCCCTTGAAAGACAATTCTGCTTCTACCATCAACTGTTTCATCAGCTCAGAATTTTAGCTGTTATTTGTCAACCATCAAATACTGACCAGTTAATACTTCCTTCCCCTCGACTGTGTATATGCTATTAGAGAGGCAAAAGTGTGTTTAGCAAAAGCCTGAGGTTATCAGCTTGAACCGAATAAATTGGAATGTGTATTCTGATTAGCTACTCATTTCTGTGAATTCTCATCATATGGCTGGGGCTCAGAACACAAATCTTTTATTCCCAGACATGGTGCTAAGTAACCAGTTATATGTGAGTAACTTTTTGGAATTCATGTTGGTACTTGTTCATATTTTTAGACCAAAACGTTAAATTGTCTTTCTGTTATTATTTTACCTTTATTATTTGAGTATTATCATATCTTTGGGAAATGTTTTCATGGTTTTGTATAAGATGTTTGAGTTAGGAAATTTGAATGTTCCTCGTTTTGCATTTTTGTTACAAAATTGAAAATCAGAATGGTGGCCATTGAAGTGCATTACCACAGAGATGGGCACAGAGCTAAGTTAGTATTTGTGGCACAGTATTTGTTTCTTTCTGACTGTGTAACAGCTAAGAATGGCTATACCTTCTTCCATAAGAAAGTTGTATTAAAGCACTGTCTATTTGTGGCCCTTCAGTGACAATGGTAACTTATAGAGACACCTTTTAATATAACTTTTATATTTTGGGATCTTGTTTTCATTTTTTTTCTACTGAACAAAAGATTTTGAAAGAGATGTTGATAAGTCTGGTGTTTTATATCTCTAGAGATATGCAATGTAGAAATTTGTGGACATGGTAAATACTTAAAATATTTATAAAAATAGATTTCTTGCTCAAAACTTCCTCCCACTCATTCTTTTCTCCAATCTCAAAGATTAAAAAGGATATTGCTTTGATGTTTTAAGTTTTTGCGTATGCGCATATAGCTACATGCTTGCTTTTGTCTTTATTATTCTGAAATGCAGACATACTCATCAATTCCTTTAGATGATCTGCAAACCTGCCATACTTGGTGTTTATTGCTCGAAATGACTGAAGGATTGTTCAATACTCATTTCATGAAGTAGTGGAAAAACCCTCATGCTGTGATGAATATTTCAAAAATGATTTTGATAATAAACCTAACATACTCTATCTTTGAATTCATAAGTGAAGATAATAAATTATTCTGTATATTGAACTTAACTAAGGGAAATATGCAAATATGAGAATCTTGCATTAGACTTTGGACCATACTTGCAAATAAGTTTTAAAAGAGAAAATTAAAAATGTGAAACTAATGTAAACTATTTTCCAAAGGCCAGGTGGCTGGAATGATTAATGAGAAAATAGTGCTTGTGGCCAAATACTTCTAGAGACGCTACTGAGACTTGGGAGGAAGCAATCTCAAAATCTCCCTAGGCTGGTGCAGAATCTTCACAACATCATAATTTTAACTATTCAAGGAGTAGTAGACACCTGAATGTTTATAGTCTTTAATGATCATTTCCTTACTCATCCTTACATCTATACTACTGCCTTCTCCTTTAAAAAACCATCCCTCCCCCACACACTATTTTTTTTCTGTGAAGGCTATAAATTATTGAAGGACATGAGAGCACCTTTTTATTCTTGTGTATTTTTGCCTACCTCATTCATTCTTATCCCACTTGGAATATGTATGAAAAATTCTCATTAAATTAATGGGAGAAGAAATTATCAGTTTCAGTTTAAATCTCCACTGTAATATAGTTTATTATAGCATTATATACATTAAGTGTATATAAATATTATAAATTAAATATTTTATTTTTGGAACAATTTTCATATTTTTTTTTCTTTCTTGGTTTGTCAAAATCTTAGTTTTTAAAAATGAATCATGTTGTTTATTTTCAAGGAACATTTCACAGAGTATGCCAACCAGATAGAAATGTGCATAAATCATAGAGTTCTTTGAGTGGTCTCTTTTTTCTTTTCCTTTTTCTTTTTGAGATTGGATTTATTGAGCCATTTTTATGTTAGTTTCCACAGGGCTGTATGAATTTAATCCCCACAAAGTATGCATATATCAAAACATTATATTATACTCTATAAATATATGCAGTTATTATTTGTCAATTAAAAAAATACAAAGCCAAAATCCTAACCAAATAAAGCCAAACACACATGCAGTGCAGAATTGTTATGTCATAAGTTGAATTGTTAGTAGGTGTTCATTTTAGGTAAAAAGTGTAACAGTTCTCCAAAGTGTGTCCACCACTGAGTCTCCAGCAGTGATGTGTGCGTGAGCCTGGTGCTGCACACCTGGGCCAGTCTCGGCTCCACTCCTCTTTTCCATATAATCAGTTGAGCGTGTGCTTAGCATTAAGCTTGCATTTCTCTGATGACTAAAGAGATTGAGCCAATTTTATATGTTTATCATTCATACATGTATTTATTCTTGTGATGTTTCTGCTAAAGTCTTTACCCATTTTTCTAGTCTCTGCTGATTTTCTCACTAATTTTGAGAGTACTTGAATCTTTATATATTCTTCTTTCAGGCCCTGTGTTTTACATAATCATTTCCCTCCTTGTGTATTGTGCATTTTCACTTTCACAATATTATCTTTCAAAGACAACGAGCTCCTCATTTGCATGTAGTAAGTTTATTATAATTTTCCTTAAGGATTCTACTTTTCATGACTTTGTGTATTTATTTTTTATTTTTTTTCTTTCGGTTTTAAGGTAGGCTAAAATAAAAATGACTTCCCTGAAGATAAGCACATTAATTGCAGGAATGTGGGGCAGTTACCATTTTTAACGTTGACTTATGTGGTAACGTCTTTGTAGATGTTATTTAGTTTGGAGTTAAGATGACATAATCCTGGGTTATCTTAGGTGGCTCCTAAGTGCTTGTGAGAGGAGAGGAGACAACAAAGATACCAAGAGGAAGAGACATCATACAAGATAAGCACATCAGAGTTGGGTGACCAGGAGCCAGTGTGAGCACCACCTAATGGTAACAGTGGTACATTGGTCAAGATAAAGACAGGGGATATTTAAAACTTCATGTGCTTTACCTGACCAGGTGACCAGGCAAAGGCAAAGGAAGAGGGATAAAAGCCATGGCATTGTTATAAACTTGGCTCTGAGCCCATGCCTTAGATCTTATTGGGAGGATTGTGCATCCTACCAATAGGAAAAGGCAGGGGTAGGGACCTGCGACCTATGGATTTAAATTGCCATCCACCATATTTTTGTGTGTCTTCCTTCACTTGCATGTATGAAGGTCACCATTTTTGCAAAATGATAACAAAGCCTCATATTCTGTCATCCATGCCTCCCATGCCCATCCTTTGTTTTGGCCTGTAAACTGCGAGCTGTTTCTAACGCCAGGGACTGCAGACTGCCCCCAGAAGCTGATGAGTCTGAGTCTGCTGTCGGCTCTATTTTTTAAAATTGAGAATCCCCCGCTTTTATCATAGAACAGATTCTCTTGTGAACCTCAGTGGGCAGTGCTGCCCTACCAACTTCTCAATTTCAATCTCTGGTCCTGACTGAAAGAGAATACATTTCGGTTATTTGAAGCACAAGTTTCATAGTATTTTGTTATAACCACCTTAGGAAATTCATGCTGTTTTCTTGGAATTTCTTAAAATTGTGACTCATTTTTTTGTTTCAGATTCATGTCAGGAGTCAGCTCTGAAGACAGAGAGCTATAGACTGTAGATTCAGTGATTTTATCTCTCTGTGATCTGGACCTGCAAATTTCCATCTGACTCAGCAGGTCACTTATGGCTTGGATACATGGATGATTAGAGACTTAACTGATAGGAAGGTAGACGGATGATTGGGTAAATAAGTGTGTAGGTGTATGCATAGTACATGGCCGGTCATGTAGATAACAGGTGTGCAGACAGATGCCTAGATCCACAGTATGTTTTTGTGTTTTACTAGTTGTTCTTAGTGGATTTTTTGATGACTGTCAAACTATTCCATTATGGCTGAGAGTTTGATATAAATTGTTTCTTAAATTGAGAAAAACTGGCACTGTTACCATAAATTTACTTTGTTCTCTAGAAAGAAAAGTCATAACCGTCCTAATATTTAAAGTATTCTTTGGTCTAGGATATGAAGTACAAAGCAGTGAACAGAACAAGAACTCCCATTTTCCTTACAGGGATTTCAGATATCTGACATAAAACTTCTTTTGGATTCATCATTTCCCACTGAAGATAAGAATAATTGTGTTACACACCCTGGCACTTACATTATATAAGAGAATGTGGACAGCTGATTCAAATCTTGTTTAGACATATTTGCCAAATACTTAGAGGTAGAATAGATATTAAATAATAACTTGGCTGGCCCTGGTGGGGCATATGCCTCTGGTCCTAGCAACTTGAAAGACTGAGGCAAGAGGATTTGCTTGATGCCAAGTATTCAAGACCAGCCTGGGCAACTTAGTAAGCCTTTTCTCTCAAAACAGTCCTCACAATAAACTGAATTTTAATTATTTATGCTTACTTCCATATTTATCCACTTAAATGTAGACTAGACCAGTTAAAATCAAATTCCACATATTTCTTATGTATTGTGAGATAAGCACAGACTAATAAAAAGAACAATTTTGGGAAAAGGAGAGATAAGGAAATGTTGATTTTTATTATTTCATTAAAAGTTCAAAATGAAGTTTTTCTTTTCTTCTCTGATTTCTTCTGTAATCCATTGTTTGGTCCATAGCAACTTGTTTAGTCTCCATGTATTTATATATTTTCTTCTGTTTTCTTTGCTGTTAAGTTCCAAATTTATTCCACTATTATCTCAAAATATATAAGAAATTATTTCTATTTCTTTGTATTTCTTTAAGCATAACTTATGACCTAAAATATGGTCTGTTTTAGAAAGTGTTCCACGTGCTGCTGAGAAGAATGTGTATTCTGTTGATGTTTGGTGGAAAACGCTGTAAACATCTGTTAGGTCCAAGCTTTCGATAGTGTCATTTAGCTGTTGTATATCTTGTGGATTTTCCGTCTACTTGATCTGTTTATCTACAATCCCCTGCTATAATTGTATTGGGGCCTATATGCCATTTCAGATCTAGTAATTGTTGGTTTCCATAATTGGGTGCTACACAGTTGGGAGCATATCTATTGATGAAAATAACAAAGGAAATACATCATATCAAAATCTATGGGACACAATGAGAGCAATACTTAGGGGGAAATTCATAGTCATAAATGCACACATCAAAATAATAGAACAGTAGCAAATAAACACATTAATGATCTACCTTAAAGCCCTAGAGAAATAAGAACAATCTAAGTCCAAAAGCAGTAGGAGAACACAATTATAAAGATCAGATCTGAAATTAATGAAATTGAAATTAAAAAGGTAATAAAAAGATTAATGAGCCAAAGAGCTGACTCTTTGATAAAATAAACAAGATGGACAACCCTCTAGATAAACTCATCAAAAGAAGGAAAGAAAAATCTATATGGCACTGGCACAAAGACAGACAGACAAGTGGAACAGAATTGAGGATGCTGGGACAAACTCAAATACTTCCAGCTACCTAATCTTCAATAAAGGAGCCAAAAGCATACACTGGAAAAAGAATAGCCTGTTCAACAAATGGTGCTGGGACAATTGGACATCCGCATGCAGAAGAATGAATATAGATACATACCTGTCACCGTTCACTAAAATTAAATCAAAGTGGATCAAAGACCTAGATCTTAAAACTGAAACACTGAACCTCCTAGTAGACAAATAATGCAAATATCTAAAAAACACAGTTATATGCAAGGACTTTCTTAATAATGCACCAAAAGCAAAATAAATAGTCCCCAGAATTAACAAGTGAGTTTATATCAAATTTAAAAAGTTTCTGCACAGCAAAGGAAATTATCAGCAGTGAAAAAATACAACCAATAGCCTGCAAAAAATATTCACCACCTCAGATAGCAGGCTCATAACCCAGATATACAGGGAACTGAAGAAAAAGCCCCTCAAAATCAAATATTTGATTTAAAAATGGGCAAAAGAAATGAATAGGCAGTTCTCGGATGAAGAAGTTCAAATGGCCAATAAATACATGCAAAGATGCTCACCATCCTTAGCCATTAGAGAAATACAAATCAAACCATCACTGAGATAACATCTAACTTCAGATAGATTGGCCTATATCAAGAATGCAAACAGCAATCAGTGCTGGCAAGGCTGTGGGCAAAAAGAAACCCTCTTGTTCCGTTGGTGGGAATATAAGCTGGTATAACCACTATGGAAAGCAGTATGAAAGTTTCTCAAAAGATTGGAAATAAATATCTCCTTCAATCTAGTGATACTTCTTCTGAGAATTTTCCCAAAAGAGTTAAAAATAACATAGACATACATCTATACCCATGTTCATAGCAGCACAATTGACAAAAGCTAAAATGTGGAAGACACCAAAATACCCTCAACAGACCAATGGATACATAAATGGTGGTATTCATACACAATGGAATACTACTCATCTATAAAGACAGATAGATTGGAAGCTTTTGTAGATAAATGGATGCAACTTGGAGTATTATGCTTAGTGAACTGAGTTAGGAGCAGAAGGTTAAATACTGAATAGTTTCTCTAATATGAGAAACCCAGATCACAATTATTTCATAGATCTTCTGGTGGGAATAAGGGGAACTTGAGGAGAGGGGAAGCAATTTGGGGGGGTCAAAAAGGGAGAAGGGAAAGATTTGTGATTTTTGTCACAATATGTATGTGCACAAAATACTCAAAATTAATTTAAATTGTATGTATTGCATTTATACATATCAATAAAATGGGGAAAGTTTCAAATGTATTTTCTTAGTAGAAGGGAGGAGTGCTTACTGTACGAGGATACTGGTGGTGGATACTGTACTGTGGTCTTAGAAACTTATCAAACTAAAGAATGTGTATGTGTATGTGTGTAAAAGTAGAATTTTTGTGATAGTTAACTTTGGCTTCAGAATATTTGCATTGAGCTGCATCCTCAGGTCCATTTTATTATATTTTATTATTTTATTTTATTTTATTTTTTGATCTTGAGACATAATCCAATTATATTCACCAAGTTTTCCAAGCTAGGCTCATATGCTGCAATTATTCTTCCTAAGTGTTACAAAGATCATAGGTGTCCATCACCACACAGGGCTAAAGGTAGAATTTATGAAATTTAGAAAGTAGGATAATGTACAACACAAGTTTCAACTCCTAGACAGTGGACATATAAGGCTTGGAAGGACTTGAATGCTCTACAGGGACAAAAGAATGGGGATCAGGAGGTGAGTGGCGTGTGAAACCCACTCCTATTAGGTTCTGATGCCTTCGCTGACCAGGCAGACAGGATACAGAGCTTTGCTCCCTACTCCCCTCCTGCTACTCCTGGCCTCTTCAGATCTATCCTCCAGCATCCTGCTGCCTAACAAGTGTTGGCTCCCCACCCCTAACTTCCCAAATCGCTGTCCCTGGTTCTTGGCAGAATGAGCTTTAACTAAATCAGTCTCCAATGAGAAGAAAATAGGAAACCGCTGTTGTGCAATGTATATCTCATTTGAATGGCTGCTGATTAAACTAAAAAACAAAACAAAACAAAACAGGAACTTAGGAAAATGTATGTTCACTTGTACATCATCACCCATCTAGAGGACTAAGAGACATGTTATTACATAGCACACTCCTTTGAGAGCCAAACTTTACCTGCTCAGAGAGAAGGATGCAGGCCATTGAGTGAGGAATGGGAGTGTTTGAAAGTCATATGAGTATAGACAATCTCAAAGCAAAGGGAAAAATATTTGATCTATAAAGGAATTGATATCAAATGTTTCTTTGATTGGTAAAGTGATGTTAAAGTGAAGAGAAGTGTACATCCTCTGGGATTTCTGTGTCAAAGACACACCTTGTGTGGCATTTGTGATGGGTACTATGGAAATAAATTTCCAATCTGTTAGTTTCCAGTGGCAATTCCATTAAAACAATTTAAAGAATAAATCAAAGGATTGCTTCAGTGCTCTCTAATGTGTTGACCTCTTCATTGAATAATTAAGGAGGAGAACTGAGTGTCTGTCTCACCTGCTTGTCTTCCTGTTGAGCGTCCTGGGTGTGGTCAGGAGGATGGGGGTGTGCATTATTCTTTTTTGATGGTGTGCTCTTCTTATTTCTACATGTCCCGTGCTGCCCATGAAATGGATTTTCCTATGATGCAGTGTTGTTCCTTGAGTTATCTGTGTGATTAATACCTGAGATTAAGAAAGACTAAAACTTTCTGAGGAATGCTTGTTGATATTCCATAATTGATTTTTAAAGGAAATGATGTCAAATAAGACATTCTTATTTACAAATGCAAGCATTTCTAACCCTATAAATGTATGTACGTATATATTTATTTATTATATGTGTGGCCTTGTCCTGACCTGTTGCCTACAGGTAATAACCAGGTAGTCAGGAACCAACCAAATATCATAATAAAATACTTTCAAATTGTGACTTGTGATATATATTGTTTTCATAGATAGTAATATCAAATCACTAACACACGTTACCATTCTTAAGACTTTAAAATAATTTATCAAAAATAGGAATCAATGGTATCTTCAATGCATGATGATCCTTCATCATCCACGTGTACTAGATCTGAATAAAAATACCCAGTGATCCTGTTTGGGGTAGGTTATAATGACAACCCAAGTGAATGGTACAGTTATGTCTTTGAACTACCACATGCATCCTTGTCTTTGTTGAATCTAGGTAAGTTTAGATCAGATTCACCTGCAGTATTCCCAATGTTCATAGAAGGAGTATAGCAAGATGCTTGCTTCTAACGCCAGATTTACTACCTGATGACAATGTCAGAGATGAGTTATAGGTGTCGGAGAGAAGATTCCTGAAGGATGTATTAGTAAAAGTTGTCATCAGATATTTAAAAGTCTTTCTTGTACAAAGTGAATTGCATTTTTTCCGTCAACTTCTGGAGGAACTCTGAAAATTCTAAAAATTTTCTTAGCACAGATGATTGTAATTCATAAGAAATACTCTAAGTCAACATGCTTAAGACCTAAATTTACCACCACTGAAAAAATGTAAGTAAACACAATCCCCTTATTGTTGATTCTGGAAAAATTAATGAAATGAATTATTTGATCCAATTCTTTAAGTTATAGTTTTTGTTTCTTTTTGCTCTTGGTGCAATAGAGGCTTCTATATCACTGAGTTAGGTAGACACAAGACCTTTACGATATGATTATAGATAACTTTGAAATTCACTCTCCACTTTAGAAGTTCTCTTCCGTCAGGTTCATCTCTTTCCAAAAAATTTAAGCAGTTAGAAATTACTCCATATTTCAAATTTTTAGAGTCTTGGAAATATCTGTTTTTGAATGTACATATTTTTACTTTTAATATTCTGTGTGTCTTCATGCCAGGGAATGAATTTTCCAAAGCTGTATATTTATTTTACAGTAGTTTGCATTAATTCAGGCCCCACTTGCCCTTCTAATATATTATTTATTTTTATGTTAAAAACAAGAAGAATGTAGTAGGTTGTTGTCAGCATATTTCTCCATATAATACCATCTATTGAGTTATTTCCTTATATTAGTAGAGTAAGTAAATAACGTGAGTCTGCTTCTCTTGATGAGGAAAATGGTTTACATTCCTTTTTATTCTCTCTCACTTTTTGGGGGGCAATGGTTTGAGAGGCTTTGTTTAGGATGACTTTGGAAGCAGGGTATAGTTTTTTGGTATATGTAATTCCTAAATTTTTAATGACTCCTAGGTGTAGTGGCTTCTTAGCTGCACTGTTTATTTCTTATCAGTGCCTACGGAGACAGGGAGACTTATTAAATTCTGAGGATCAGGGCACTGTGGTTTTAAGAGGTTAAATGACTTGCCTCAAGGAATGCATCTAGTATCTGGTACAAAGAAAGCAGAGAAGTGATCTTGATTTTCTACAATATAATTAATGAGGGAGAAACAATCAACATAAGTAAACATTTTAAAAGTCCCATACATACAATCTTAGGTAACCAGCTTGCCATTCAAAGATTCTCAACCCTATCTGCATGCTTGAATGACCAGTTGAGCTTAAAAAAAAAAAAAAAATCAATGGGTGGATTACCAGACACAGTGATTTCTTTGGATTTTAAACTGAGTCCTACCATCAGAATTGTTTTAAAGATTTTCATGTAATTCTAATATGCGAAAAGGGCCGAGAATCTCTGATTCATATGTAAGTATTGAACAGAACCAGTGCAGTAGAGTACCACCACGGACCATTTTGTTTAGAAAGGAGGCAAGGCTAGGAAGAAGAAGTTTGTTTTCTGAGCAAGGACAGGAGTCATTGTTTTTAACTTTATTAGTCAGTCACCATTCTTAGACACATTGTTTGCTGAGATCTAGTACATGAAGTTTAATGAGTGCAAACAGGCTAGCAGATGAATCTTCATCATGTTTGGGGCTGTGAATACAAATTAATACATTGAAAAAATGAAAGCAGGTAGGGAAGGAGGATTCTGTTTACTTTTATCTAACTTCTTGTTGGTTTTCCAAGAAGAGATGTGAATTGATCAGGGGAGGGTTAAGAATATTTATCATTGTATTTCCAGAAAGGAAAGTTGAGAGGAGAAGAAGAGGATAACAGTGACAGAAAAGGAAAGTTTTGAGCAGGCAATTTAGGACCTGTGTCTGAAGGAGTGAAAAGAAGCTAAGAGGAGGAGGTGTCTACTCACACTAGTTAGGGAAATCTAGTCAGCTCTGGATAATTTTCTCTATGAGTGGATCAAGTAGATAATGATCATTATGGGTATTTATGTGCTCAAGACTAGATTAGCAGTATGTGACATTATTACTGAAATCTAAGTCTTCATGGTCCAGAGGACACACATTAAAAAGAACCAACAGTTAATAATTATTAAATTAATGCGTTTGAGGCAACAAGTGGCAACAAATTTTTAAGGCGGCTTAGCTGTTAATCTCTTTATTACCAGAGCAGAAGGCAAATGGTGTACAGGTAGAAGAGTGGCTCAGTAGGTCATGCTACATGAAAGCGGCTAGAAAGAGAAGTGAGCCCAAAGGCTCAGCGCCCAGGTGGCTGTAGTAAATTTGCTGAGAGGAGGCATTGACTTGAATTATTTGTAGACAGTTGAGGGAGGGAATCAATTAGGAATTGAGTAATGGACCAAGAACCCAAGAATGGAAAGCTGTATTTTATTTCTCTCCTGAAGTTCAGTGAATTCCTCTTCACTCAAGCCTTAGTTCCTTTCTACTTCTTCTACAATGCCCTTTCTGATGTCTGCAGACATTAATGTATGCTTACTCCTTGTGCCATCATTGATCCCCCTAAATGCCTGTATTTTAACACCGTTCTAATAGGTCTTTGCTTACTAGGCTGACTCACTGTATTATAATGTAACTTAAGATGAACCATGCTTTAAATTTCTTTAAATCTATAGCTCCTGGTATAAGATGTTTTTCTCTGTTAAATTGAGAGGATTGAAAAATAACTAAGCATATGAATGTAGAGACTGATGGAAATCTTCTATGCTGGGACAAAATACCCTACATCCACAATCTAAGGGAGGAAAGATTTATTTTATTTCACAATTTAAGAAGCTCTCACACAGTTCTTTCATAGGAAGCCATCAATGGTGGAAGCACATGGCAGAGGCTGGAATGCTACGCAGGGCCTGGAGACAGAAAGACAAGTGAAGAGAGGAGCGGGCAGATGCCTAAAAGCTCAGGCAAACTGGAGAGATTTCCCAGGAAGAGGCTGTAATGATGTTTCTTCTTCGTTGTGTAGTTGAAGCTGTCATTTGCCCCCTATCTCCATACCCAGAGCTGATGCCTCTCTGTTACTTCCTGGCCCACCAATCAACAACACACAACTGAGAGTCCTGCCCTGGTGGCTCCCCAAACTCAACAAGTTGACACAGTCCCTCCAGGTCAAACCCCAAGCTTCTGCCCCATCCAGACCAGCCCCACTCCTAATAGTACATGGTTCCATAGGCATCCCACCACATCCAAATACATGATGCTTTTGGGAACACTTCAAATCTAAACCATAACACAAATTACATTTGCATTTCTTATTTCAAAATGAAGTTAAAATGGTTATACCGATGTATCTTTTTTAAAAAATCATTTATAAACTTTTATGTTTAATTCAGTTTAAATAACTTGAACTAGGAACTGCTGGATTCTGTAAATGGTAAATTACTATACTGTGATAATGCCCAAACAATCATTTAATTATCCTAAAATTCTAATTAAATGGAAGGTAGAAAGCTATCAAGTACTATCTTATTTTAAGAGATGCTAAGAAATGTTTAAGAAAAGTAATAATAACTTGATATGTATTATGGGCTTAATTATTTCCTGAAAAATTCATATGTTGAATCCCTAACTCTGGCATCCCAATATATAATCATATTTGTAAGTGAGGCATTGTCTCAGTTACTTTCTCATAGATGGACATAATCCTTGGTACCCATAACTTAAAGGAACTTAAGTATTTTTCCCCATTTTATTGATATGTATAAGTGCAAAATTTAAGGTTTACAATGAAGTTGAGCATTTTGTGCACATACGTGTCTTATCAAGGTAACAAGGTGTTTCCCACTCTCCTTTTGTCCCTATTCTTACCCACCCTTCCCTTCTCCGCCCCCCAATCCCCCCCGCGCCCCCGCACCCCATTTCACTTTGTTTTTCGCTTTAAGTTCCATAAGAGTTGTGATCTGGGTCTCTCATATCAGAGAGACCATTCGATGTTTCACCTTCTGCTTCTGACTCACTTTACTAAGCATGATGTTCTCAAGTTTCCTCCATTTGCCTGCAAAAGAGTATATTTTAAGTCACAGTTTTAAAGGTCTCATCTCCTGAATACTCAGCCAGCTCCAAGGCATAAAAGGTAATGGTGGAATGGCCTGTTGTGGAGGAAAGCTGCCTACCACATGGCAGCCAGGAAACAGAAAAAGAAAGGGAAGATCCCAACACAAGCGTGTACCCTTGCGCATCAGGCATCCAGTGACCCGTCTCTACAATGGAGCCCCACTAATGAGCACAGCATCCTCATGAGAGTATCACCTTCCAAGCACATACTTTTGTGGGACATATAGGGTGTAAACCATCACAGGCCTGTTAATTACTCCTTAAAATCACTTTTGCAGTCAGGCTGTGAGGGTGGGCCCTAATCATGTATGACCAATGACCTTATAAAGAGAAGTTGAACACTGAAAAAGGCATGTGGAGGCTGGGGCACAGTGAGAATCTGGTGAGACTACAGTGGGAACTTGGCCGTCTTTAACCGTGGAGAGAGGTTTCAGAGGAACCAAACCCTATCAATACTGACCCCAGGATCTTAGACTTGCAGATTTCAGAACTATGAGAAGATGGATCTGCTATTTAAACCACATAATCTTGATATGTAGATATGTGACATTTTCTTATAATAGGCTATGCAAGCTAACACAGTGTGATTTTCAATTTTCTTATGTTATTGCAGCAGCTCAGTTCCTCATTGTCCATTTGAACATTGCATTTTGGCATCTATGTGACTGTTACCATTAAGTAATCGATAAGCATAAGGAGACCACACCTAAACACACAAGAGTGCCACATTAAAAACTCTGTCTCATGTAGTTGGAAAAATTGCATAAGTGGTTCTCTGGTATGTGAGGAGAACAAGCATTCAATAAAAATGATGTTAAAAATATGCTTTCATTTTTAAATCACCTGTTGATGCTCAATTGAAGTGTTGGCCCTTACAGTCGTGTAGGAGCCTCCTTTTTTTTCTTTTCAACCTTAAACATTCAAAACATTCAAGGATAAATATCACTGTGAAATTCCTAGAAGTCATTGTCAAATCTTTATAAATTCTGGAGTAGGAGAATTTTGTAAGAAATTACTAGACTGACTTGGGTTGTTGTATAGTAATACATTTCAACTGCATTTAAGTAGAGATGAGTGGAGTATCAAAAATTGCAGCAATAAACATTAATTTCCTCTGAAGGACTTTAACATTTCTCACGTACAACTTCTATGTTCATTTTTGTATTATGTCATTTAATGAGACAATATTCTAGTTAAAGTTGAAAATATTTCAGAAGTTAGAATTTAGCCTGTTGGATATCTTGGGGTTTTGGATGTTGTGTGGCTTTTGTACTCCTCATGTGTCTTTCATTTATTCTGAAGTGTTATTAGAACAATTCATTTGACGAACAAGGAGAACTAATTCATAATATGGTAGTTTCTTTCCATCTCTGATCTTGTTGATTACAGGAACATTAACTCTTCTTAGTTATTTAATTGTTTTCCCCTGAAAATCAGTAACTTTTTAAAATGAACATCCATTTGGAATGTTTAGTGCAAGATACTTTGCTAGCATTTTAGGTTGTAAATGTGTCAGTGACTGTAGCTTTTCACATAGGAGATGATACTTGCATAAAGAGACTCATGTTGATAAAGTATTTTATGGTTTTACTGTTTGATTGTCTTAGAATCTGATATTGAGCAATCAATTGGAAATGGTCCATGTGCGAACATCAATACAGATTATCTCTCTGCAGGCTGCCTCCCTTTCACGCACATTTGTACACTGGTGCACACCCGTGTGTGTCATACTTGTGCTTTTTCAGTGTCTCAAACTCCAGCTTTTCTCCATAAAGCCATAAGGCATTAAACTACTTGAGAACATACACACATAATTTTCTTTTTAATAAATATATTTTAATATATAGTAATGCACCTTGATTCTTTGGCTGAACCTTTTCATTTAGAGTAGAAATTATGAATGACTTTAGTAGGTGGGCTTACATTTAATTTCAAGCTTCTTTGGGACAATTTAATAAATTTTCCCTTGACTTAGTTTCCTTGATGAAATAAAACTGCTAATACCACTTTTTCCTCGATTTTATTAGTATGTGTACACGATACACAGTGGTTATGTTAAACGTGAGAATCTTGTACACTTACATATCACAACTTCATATTCCCCTCCTTGCACCCTTGATCACCTTCCTACACCCTCTCTCATTCCTTCTGACTCCCAACAAATCACTTAATTTGACTCTATTATTTATTTATATTCTAGGTTTCTCATATTAGAGAGACCATTTGATGTTTAATGTTCACTAAGCTTCACTAAGTATAATGTCTCAAGTTGTAGCTATTAACCTACAAATGATTCATATCAATCTGTCTTTATGGCAGACTAGTACTCCATTTTTTATAGACATACAACATTTTAAAAAAAGACTGTCGGTGAATATTTTGGAACCTTCCATCATTTACCTAATATTAGCTAGGCTGCTGTAGACATAGGTATGCATATATCTCTGTTTTATGTTGCTCTGGGCTCTGTAGGAAAGATAACTAGAAGAGATATCGCTGGGTCAAATAGGATATCAATTTTCAGTTTTTGAGGAATTTCTATACTGCTTTTCATAGTGGTTTAAGCAGTCTGTAGTCCCACCAGCAACATGAAAGGGGTTCTTTTCCCTGTACCACCACCGGCACCTATTGCTGTTTGAGTTCTTGATATTAGCTATTCTCACCGAGTAAATGGCACCACAGTGTTGTTTTGATTGTATCTCTCTAATGGATAGGGATATTGAGTATTTTTTTTCATGTATTTGCTGACCATTTATACTTCTTAATCTGAGAATTGTCTATTCACTTCAGTTGCCCATTCTTAAATTAAGTCTTTGCTTTTGATAGGTCTATTTTTCTTCAGTTCTTTGCATATTCTGGTTGTTAGCCTCCTGTCCAAGGAATAGGAGGGACAATAAATTTCCCCAACATGTTGGGTCTCTCTCACACTCTGTTGTTTCCTCTGCTGTGGACAAGCTTTTAAATGGATATAATGCCATTTGTTGCTTCTGGGGGTTCTTTTGCAACAAGTGTCCTATGGAGAAAGCCTTTGTCCATGCCCATATCTCCAAGAGCTGTACCTATTTTGTCCTCGTGGAGGTTCAGAGTTTCTATTTTAATATGTAGGTTTTCATTTCACTTTGATTTTATTTTAGCACATGGCCACAGATGTTGGTCTAGATTCGTTCTTGTGCATCTATATAACCAGTTCTCCTAGCACCATTTATTGAAGAGATCATCCTTGCCCCAGTGTGTGCTTTTACCCGCCTTTCTCCAAGATAAATTAGTCCATGTTACTGGAAATTGTCTCTGCATCTTCTATCCTTTTCCATTGGTCAACTGGTCTGTTTTTGTTCCACACAGCTTTTAATTATTGTTGTTTGGTATAATACCTTGATGTCTGGAATTTTAATGCCACCTTCTTTTGCCTTGCTGCTCAGGATGGCTTTGGCTGTTATGTGTCTCTTTTGGTTCCATATGAATTTTAAGATTTTTTTTTCAAATTCTGTGGAAAATGTTGTTGATATTTTGAAAGGAATTGTGTTGAATCTGTATGTTATTTTGGCAATACAGCCACATCGACAATATTAATTCTGCCCATCCATGAGGAGGGAATGTCTTTCCGTTTTCTAAAGTCCTTTTGAATTTCTGCATAATTTAGTTTTAATTTTAGAAGTCCTTCACTTCCTTAATTAGGTTTATTTCAAGGTACTTGAGCAGCTATTGAAATTGGGATTAGTCTCCTCAGTGAGTTCATTGTTAGTGTAGAGAAATGCTATTGATTTCTGTATAAATTTTATGTCTTGTAACTTGGCTGAATTTGTTACTTAGTTCTAAGGGTTTCTTAGTGGAGTTTTTGGGGTCATCTATATAGAGAATCATATCACCTGCAAATACTTTGAGTTCTTCCTTTCCAATACATACTACCGTTACTTCATTCTCTTACCTGATTGTCCTAGCTAAGGATTTGAGTACTATACTGAATAGGAGTGCTGAGAGTGGACAGCCTTGTAGTATTCCTGGTTTAAGGGAAAATGCTTTCACTTTTTTCCCATTTAGTTTAATGTTAGCAGTGGGTTTATGATAAATGGCTTTGATCAATTTGAGTTGAAGGCCTTCTCTACCTGTTATCATATGTGGATGTTGGATTTTGTCAAATTCTTTTTCTGCATCTATTGAGATTATCATGTGATTTTTTGTTCTTGGCTTTATTTATTGATGTGTTGCATTTTTTTGAGACAGTTTCTCATTCTATAGTCCATTGTGTTACATAATTAATTCATGTATTTTCAACCATCCTTTCATCCCATGTATGAAGCCATAGTGATCCTGGTGTATGATCTTTATGATGATTTGCTGAATTCTATTCACTAGTACGTGATTGAGATGATTGTGTCTATGTTTATTAAGGAGATTGGCCTATAGTTTTCTTTTCTAATTAAATCTTTGCCTGATGTTGGTTTCGGGGTAATACTAGCTTCCAGAAATGAATTGGACAATGTTTCTTCTTTTTTTTTCATATCTGGAAACAATATGAGAAGTATTGGTAAAAGCACTTCTCTGAAGTACTCTAAGAATTCTGCTGTGAATCCATCCAGTCTTGTACTTTTCTTTGTGGGTAGAGATTTTAATTCTGCCTCAATTTCCATGCTTGTCCTTTAGGGTTTTCATGCTTTATTGGTTTAGTTTTGGTATTTTATATGTATCTAGAAGTTCTTTCCAAATTCTCTAATTTGTTGGAGTATAACTTTTCAAAATAGTTCCTTGTCATTCTCCGAATTTCAACAGTGGCCATTGTAATTTCATCCTTTCTGTTTCTAATTATATTTACATAGATTATACATTTTTCTTTACTTCTTTTCATTAAGGTGGCTACAGTTTTATTAATTTCATTTATTTTTTCAAAGATTCAAGTCTTCTATTCATTGATTTTTATATTGTTTTATTAGTTTCAATTTCATTAATGTCTGGTATTTATAATTTATTTCTTCTACTTTTTGATTTATATTGTTCTTGTTTTTCTAGGACATTGAGGTACATCAATAAATTGTTTATTTGGGATTGCTCCTTTCTTACTGTGTGCATTTATAAATCTAAATTTCTCTCTTTGCATTGCTTTCCTTGTGTCCCACAGGTTTCTGCAATGATGTACTTCCATTGTCTTTTGACTCTAGAAAGTTTTTGATTTCTTCCCGGTTTCTGTTGTGACTTCTTCTTTGCACAGTAACACATTATTTAGTCTCCATCTGCATGTATTTGTTTAGTTTGTGTAGTTTATTTTTCTCTTAATTACTCATTTTATTCTGCTGTGATCTGAACATATGTAAGGAATTATTTCAACTCCCTTATACTTATTTAAATATGTCTTATGGTTTTTAACAGGATCTGTATTAGATAATGTTTCATGTGCTACTGAGAAAAAAGCATATTCCATTGATGCTGGATAGAACACTGCAAATATCACTTACGTATTCTTAAGTAGTGTGGCTTATTCCTTTGCTGATTTCTTTATCTAGTTTACCTGACTATCTGTGATAGTGGGGCCTTGAAGTCTCCGACCTATTTGTCTTTTCAGGTCCAGTAGTTTTTGTTTTACAAAATTGTGTGCCCCATATTGAGATGTGAATGTATTGATACGTGTGACTCTTTTCTGTTGGGTTGTTTCCTTAAGCAGTATGTAATGTCCAGCTTTGTCTCTTCTGATATGTTTTGGCTTGTAATCTACTGTGTCTCAGAATAGTGTAGCTACCCCTGTTTTTTTTTTTTTTTTTCTGAATCTGGTTGCATGAAATATTGATTTTGTTCTTTATATTTTAGTCAATATATTTACTTACAGACAAAGTGTGTCTCTTGCAAGTAACAATTTTTTTTTCATTTTGTTTTTAAATCTAATTAGCAAGTGTGTGTCTCTTGATAGGCAAGTTAAAACCATTAACATTAAGCCTTAGTGTAGTGGTGTATTTGCTACATGCTATCACCACAATGATGCTACACTATTGATCTTTGTTCTAAATTATTGTTAGTTCATTCTCCTCTTTGTGTTGTTTCCTTTTATTCTTCCTATCTCTGGCAAGAGTTTTTTTAGGTGTTTTGTGCAAAGTTCATCTAGTGATCATGAATTTCTTTAGGTTTTCTTCATCATCAAACGTTCTAGCTTCTCCTATTCTGAGGAATAGTTTTTATTGATATAACAGTCTGGGTTGGCATTTTTGTTCTCTTAGCCCTTGAATGATGCTGCTCCCTGATCTCCTGGTCTTCAGTGTTTGTGTTGAGAAGTCTGCAGTTATTCTGATGCGTTCATCTTTGTGGATTGCTTTCTGTGTTTCTTTTGAAGCTCTTAGTATACTCCCTTTGGGTTGAGTGTCTGAAATTTTGAATATGAATTGTCATAGAGAGGCTCTATCTGATTCAGTTTATTTGGAGTTCTGTATGTGTACAGTAGTTCACTGTTATTTTTGGGGATATTTCCTTCTATAATTTCATTGAACATGTCCATTAAACCTGTGCACTGTCCTCTATTTTCTCTTATACTGCCGTATTTCTCAGGTTGTTTCTCTTTGGGTCATTCATCAACTATTTCATCCAGTCTCTTTTTGTTGCCATTGTTGTTGCTTTCTGGTCATCACTGAGCATATGTTGTGGTTTGTAATCCTTATCTTTAAGATCTGATCATCTGTCCTCGAGCTAATTTCCCACTATATTATGGGAGTTTTTCATAACCTGGAGTTCAGCTTTCATTTTTTGTCCTGCTTTTTTGCAGAAATGTTCCTTGATTTCATGCGTTGCCTTGTTTCTCTGTTTATTTGTGTCTTCTTTATAATCACAAAGCTTTTCATCTATTAAAAGTATTTTTCATTTACTAAATCCTCTTTTAACTCTGAGCCTCTCCTGCATTGGCTTAAGGATCTCTTGTTTGAGCTCTTTGGTTACTTTTTATTTGACTTTCTTTTCTGTAGGTTCTGCTACTTCAGGACTCATGGTGTCAGCTTCTGGGGAGTTGGGCCTTTTTGAAGGTGATTTGTTGCTTCTTTTCTCCATTATTCTATTGCTATGAGTTGTAGGTCAGGTAGTATTGATGGACTTTATCTCTGCTATTCCGATTTTTCTGACAGAATATTTCTTTGGAGTTTCCTTGAGATTGTTCTGTTTTTAACCCATTCAGCTATTGATTTGGGGAAGTTCTTGAAGACTGACATCTGCTCATTACCAAATCTCCTCCTCTTCTTGGTGAAGGATAAATAGTGTACAGAACTGTATCTTTGTTGGCATATATTGAAAATCAAAATCAATGTGTATTCCATTATCCACTATCAGAATAAAAATTTATAATATTATACCATATGAATATCAAATTATTGACAAACTTAATGACTACTTTAATACAACAGTTCTGCCCTTAAAAGGCATACTCTTCATCATCCATGTGTCTATCTAAATAAACAATATTGACGTTTCAGAATGTTCTATTCATATAAGTATTATATCACGATCAATAAAACAGTCCTTTGTATTGTTAATCTAGGCTTAACTAAACTACCAATAGCCATCAACTCTTAATAGGCTCCACCTGATATCCCTTTTTAACAGTGGCACACATATTCATATCAATAGTTAAACTTAATACATATTGGCTATAAACATGATAACAAAATACCAACTCATTCAGCCATTCCACTGTTGTCATCAGAAATGTGATCTATACTACCAATGAAGGTTTCCATACAGATTATTTAGTAATGTTAGAAGAGTTTGTGGAAGGCAAACCTAAATTATTATTGACAATATCAAAAAAAAATGTAACTTAATTATTAGTGACTAGCTAAATAGTATACTGTTATTGATTTTCCGACATGTTTAGCCTATGGGCTGTGTGTCATCCACACTTGATAATAATATGAATATGAGTATTACAAGTGTGGAAATGCAGACTGAGACTGAGAGTTAACTTTAGGAGTAAATATAGAAGACAGAAGAGAAGGATAAAGAAGAACATGACAGAGTTCTAACCCCAACTCAGAAGAAAGGAGATAAACTCAAGCACTAGAAATGAAAGTAAGAAGAAATAGAGTTATGAGTGAAATGCAGAGAGCATGTCTTCAGAATCTATAGAAAGACCTTTCCAAAAAGCATGAAGAGTTTGTCAAGACATTCAGAAATGCACAACCTAACAAGCAATAGAAACAGAAGGGAAAAAGGAAAAAGAGAAAAAAAGAAAAAGAAAAGCCCACAAATCAGTGGCAGGAAAAAAAAATGCAGTATACCACTGAAGTGAGCCAAAAGTTAAAAAAAAAAAAAACTCTCCTGTTATTTATTTATTTATTTTGTTTTTATGAGATGTTTCCACATCTAAGGCCTTGGATCTTTCCTGAGAGCAAAGTGTAGGAAGTTCTCTCTCTTCTTCTTGTGACCTAGTCTGTAAAGCTATCCCACTCCAATCTACTTCCTCCTGCTCCTCCCACGCATAATGTGCTTTTAGGTCTTCTCTTTGGGCCTGCCAGCAGGCTGCAGCTGCAGTGTTAGTGCTGTGACCCCAGCACTGTGCTGGCTTCAACCTACAGTGCCCAACCTCTTGGACCTTACAGAAAGGGTCTGTACCTGCGTCCACATGGCAGCTGGAATGACTTAGCTTTTTGGCAAACTGTGACCAAGTGTTGCTTTTGGAGCATAGAGCCACAAGACTACTTTACACTTTCTAGGTTTTGATTTTTTGTTTTGTTTTGTTTTGTTTTGTTTTTGAGACAAGGTCTTGTTCTGTAGCCCAGGCTGGTCCTGTATTCACTGGTTTAGCCCAGGCTGGCCTTGGACTCAGGACAATCCACCTGCCTCAGGCTTTTAAGTGATAGGATTGCAGGTGTGTGCCACCACGTGCAGCTTTATGTGATGCTGGATAATTGAACTCAGCCTGGCGCTTGCAAGGCAAGTATTTTAACCACTGTGCCATTCCTCCAGCCCCTAGGCTGCCACTCTACCCGTAGTCCTCCCACACACTTGCCGCTTGCAGTGCATGGGCTGACTAAGCGTGACAGCCCTCGGTGTCTCCTGTCCCTGCCTCCCATGCTCCACCGTAGACCCTCTCCTGGTGCAGACCCTGTGCTTACTCTGTGGTGACCCTCAACAATTTTCCTCCTGTCCTGTTGTCACTTTTTTTTATGTCCAGCAAATTTTCTGGCTTCCTACGCTAGGCTGTAGAGGATGTTCCTTTGCTGAATCTTTGCCTTCCAGCTGAATCATGCACAGCCACCGAAGAAGCAATCGTTCACTATCCACATCTTGGCTGTGCCCCATAAAACTGCTAATACTTCTGCTAATACCTATGATGAGGAAGGCTAAATGCACAGTGTATGAAATTGTAGAGTTAAGTGTTCCATGAACTTATTTGCGATTATCTTTATCATTGTAATTATGATTATTTCAAAGTGTCTTTCATGACACTTTCATGAGCATGTACCCATTACTAGATTATAAAAGGCAAAAAGATGAATGAGAATTAACCTTCTTTGTTAGGACTTAATTCATTCAACAGATACTTATCATGTACATACTCTATGCTGGGCTCAGTGTGAGAAGCAAAAATTCATGCCATATGAGAGAAAGAGTAACAGAGTTTCCCAGAAGGAATTCTGATATAAATTAAAACAACCATATATATGTGGAACCTCTCAAATAGTTGTAGTGACATATTCTAACATGTTCTTTTTGAGGGAACAAATTTATTAAATATCAGATTTTATTAAACATTTATTTCTCAGAATGCTTCATTTTATGTAAAACTATGTTACTTCTCTTTTTACTACTTTGATTCTAGTCAGTTTTCACTTTTTTCTTTTTCCCAGATGTCATAATTTTCCAGGTGTTTTTCTTGAATTTGTTTTTTGATGAGTATACTTTTTATTAACTTTATCCTCAAAATTAATGTCTTTGTGAGCATTTCAAAGCCCACTTCAATGGTACATAATCAGCTATTCTATCAATTATGAGAAGCCTTCAGCAGAAAACATTTTACCAATATTGGCAAGATGTGAGATTGCTTAAAAATTACCAAAAGTCTTTGCTTCATCAACATTTTTATCAAATTTGGAAATTAAATGTGTCTAAGAAAAGTAGTATGTAGAATTATTAATGGAATCAAAACATGGCCTAAGTTGGGGCCAAGTATTCTTCAATGTGGAGTGAATTGAGAATTCTTAGGGTAATAGTAGATGCTGGGAAGGCAGGCCTTATCACTAAACCAGCCTTTTCTTTAGTACACACCAGAAAATGTCATTTTTGTCTTGTTATTTCTAGTTCATAAGCTTCTTTGACAACCCATAGTCAGTCAGTCATGAACATAAAGTATTTTTAAGATGAATATAGAATGTGTTTTACGTCTGCAAAGATGCTTGGAGTCTTGAGATGGCTCCAGGGATGCAGGCTGATTATTGAAACTGGCCTGGGGAAGAAGAGCCAACGTGAAGTGATTTTCCAGGAGTCGAAGTGAAATCTAGGGTCCTTTCCTAGGTAGTTAATGCTTGAATAAATGTTTGATGACACATGTGGTTTAACTTAGACCATAATTTATTGCATTTGCCTAAGCTAAAATTGTTGTGCATTCCATAAGCTAATGCATAGATGCTAAAGAGCATTACAGAAAAACTTTATCAGGTATTCAGTATTTTTGGAAAGTTAAAATTGAAGGAGGCTGTGAAATATTTGAAATATGCTGAACTATTTTAGTATATATTGGGAACATGTAACATGAATCCTTAGGCAGGCCTCAAAATTTTCTGTGACAAATTTTAATGTTTATATTTAAATGGTAGATAAGTAGACTATTTGATATTTCTTAAATGTATCTACAATTAAATATCATTAACTCTCCCTCTCAATTTCTCAGTTTGTTTATTTTACCACTGGTAGATCATTATATATAATATTTCTTAGTAAATGTACTATTATTTGTGCTATAGTATACCCCAATGTACATGCTAGATTTTATATAGGTATAGATATAGATATATAATCTACTGTAACCTGTAGTATAGTGAAGTGTCTTTTTTAGTATAAATTTTATTAACATATATTATTAGGTTGTAATTTTTATTCATATAACAATATATGATCAAGTGATAATAATGGGTTACATAATCTATAATATACTATATATTTAATATATTTAGTAGTGTGATATGGTATATGTACTTTATATATAAGCAGATAATTATCTATAATTGTATATAATATGATTATTTATTTTAAGCAAAAAAACTAATAATGAGAGTGAGTTAGTTAAGTCATTATTTATAGTATTTTTCCATCCAGATTTTGCTACCTACCAAAATAGATGAGGAAAATGAGTATCTTGAAGTATTGATTTCATCTTTAAAATATCCACTGGCTGTAGGACCTGTAACTATTTCCATCTTCATTTAAACCTATGGAGATCACAGGTGACCTGATGAAAGTCACATGGGGTCTGTCACACAGCTAAATCTTGGACTTTTAGCTGGTGCAGCACTCAGTCACCTCCCAGCCATACTGTTAACCTCACAAAAATGTGTTTCCAAAGCTTCCAAACTCAAAAAAATTATAATATATTTTATTGTGCTGTTTACTGAATTTTTTATCTTCTGGAGCTGTGGATTCAGGCATTGTTTTTAAGTTTAATATTTGATATCCCCATTTATTTATTTAATAGGCTCTATAGAATTAAACACAGTTCTATTCAAAATTCAAAAAGATAGCATTTTTTACTTCTAAAAGTTTCTACAAAAATTCTCTTTTTAAAAAATGAAAACACAAAAAAGTAACAAAAACTCAAATGAACTTGAAGCTCAAGTTAAAGCAGAAACATTAGCCAGTTTTATTTGTTCAATTTATCACCAGAACATAGTGTGTCAATGAAACGAATCATGTAAAATCCCATAAAATCCCAAGGAACACTTTTTGTGCATATTATTGTGGTTTATATAAATGTTGATATGTTTTGTGTACATACACAGGAACCATGTATATATTTTATATTGTACATGCCTGCCTCTATCACCCATACCTTGGTTTTTATTATGAATATTAATGGTTCCTAAAATATCTAGAAGCCCAGATAACATAACCACATGAAAGATGAGAGAGGACATTGACAACCATCTAACATTGATAGCTAAAGTTTGTTTTCAATATTTCCTCTTTTGTAAAATATATGGGAAGGAAACTGAATATTTTATAAATAATAACAGTGATATATTTTGTTTCAAGATAGAATTTGCATGTAATATATTTCAAGTGGGGGGAAACCAAGCTGATAGTTAGAAGGTTCTAATTCTGTCTTACAGATTCTCTGTGTTAATGATACTGCCTATACTTTCTAGTACACTTTGTTATTCCACTTGAGAAATAAGCATTCGAGGCTGTCCCTACACTTGTTTACATACATGTTATTCTCTTTACTGTCATCCCCAGCTTCAGAAAATGCCACTTAGAATGTTAGATATCATGGTACCATGGATTAAATGGGAATAAAGATAGTAAAATAGGAATTTGAACTCCTTTAAGCATTTCTTTTATGGTATACAAATAAGTATTTGAATCATTATCGTCATGCTATGGTGGAATGTAAAGATAGATGCAAGCAATTTAACAGAAAATTTTCTCACCCACTTCTACAAAAGAGGAGAATTCCAAAACAGGTATTAATTCTGAAGCTAATATGACTAAACTCCATGAAGTGGAGTCATTCGAATAAGGGACTTGCCTGATGGAATGTCACACCGAGAAGAACTGGAATCTTGAACAGGCAGAAGTAATGGGAAGCCGATGATCAGATGCTGCCTCTCAAAGGTTTGCCAGGGTGTTTTTTGGTATCTCTGTTGTTTTTTACACTCTTCCCTTTTCCTCTCCTCTACTAGAATAATCATAGACTTGATCACATTTATGATAAACTTATGCCAAGATCTAAGGACAGTAATGTATGTCAATAGGCATTACCATGAACAATTACCAAATTTAATGGCATCAATAAAAGCCGAAAGGGAGGGTTTTACTGGCCCTAGGGAGCACCCTTGTCTCCAACAGCAAAGTTGAACCTGTCAATTAGCAAACTAGAACAGTGTAATGAGTTATAAAATAATGAACTAAGAGATGACCATCCAGAAGAAGTTTTTATTTTCTTGGATGAGTTCCAGGAATTTTCTAAACCTTGCAAGAGGGCAAGAGACACATTTTGGAAGTATTGTGTTAACACATTGGAAACATCTGTGGTCTTCTTTAACCTCTTAATCCTCAGGAATTAAAATTTTTGACAGAATTTCAACAAGTGAAAAAGCTATTTCTGAATTTTAAATATTTTTCTAAGATACTGAAAGTAATTTATTCAAATAAGGGCCTAGGAAATTATGCATACTTTAAATGGGTGTTTAGATTAAACTATGAGATAGACTTAGAAGTACATAAAGATAGTGAAATTCTATTTGCAGTGTCAGTGTTTCAATATTTTATGAAATTAGCAAGACTTTATTGTATTTTCTGCCTGGGTTACTCAATTGAATCAAAGGCATAATAAATAAGAATTCAGAGGTAGAATTCAGTTGAAGGGAAAAATAAATTAGAAACAGTAATGCAATCATACTCATATATATTTTATGAACTTTGTGCATTCTGTATTTGAAAGTTTGTCAAGGTGTGCTTGGGTTTTAAATATAGATTAACACTGAAAGTTTTAATATTTTTCTCTGTTTACATACTTATTCCTTCATATATATATAAGTATAAAAATTCTGCCAAGAGCAATTGTCAGGATATTCTCTCCCATTATAACTAGTGAATAGTAAAGAGAATTGAAGAATATTTCTCAAGTGAGAGAAGCAATATTATTTGCTTAACTCTGGGGCTTTTTTGTATTTTGAGGCAGATTTATCAAATATACTCATCTTCCATTTCTGCATGTCAGTTCGGCAGTGTAGACCAAAATTACTTTGGACAGACTTGAGAGTTTAGGTGAAACAAATGAGGAAAGCAGAACATAGTCCCCTTTCCGTGTTGCTGACATTTCACGTCTTTGAAATGCTAAGAACTTTTCTCGCTGGCTGGAATAAACACTATAAAATTACTTCGGATTTGGAAATAAGGTCACTGTGCCCAGACGTCCAAGGTTGGATTTGGATGCTCAACAAAGATCTTTTGAGTTAACTTAGCTTTGGCTGGATATGCAGCACAAGTTGATGATTAAGACTTCACAGTCTGTAAATTTTCACGGGGAAAGAATATGTGGTTTGCCTGAGGTTGGCAGATACCCACACACTGGAAGAGGATCGCTGGCCACGTCTGGCTAGGGCTATAAGCAAGGGATGCCTCAGATGCCCAGGCGGCCACTGCCACTGTCCATATATCCATGCAAGCTCAGCTAGCACTGCCTATGCCACCCGCCTTGACTGCTGCAGGGCAAGCTCCCTCCTGTGTCTTCCGAGAGGCATATGTAATGGGACATTTAACTCCTTTGTGAAAATTCTCCTGTCCCTGTCTTGGCACTTGCAGTCATTTTTGATTACCTAAATGAAAACTCTTCTTACAAAATCTTCCTCTTGACATGGCTGTCCTGCCATCCAGCAATTTTTCTCAGTGTGTCCCCCTGAGGAAATATATGCTAATGGAGTATTACCCCAGGCAAAACTAGACCCCGGGTAGGCAAATCCAGCTGCCAAAGGAAGCACACCAGCCAATTCGACGGTGCCTCCCAAAGCTTTGCAAAAGTGCCTGTTAGAGTATCCATCATTTTCTACACTCATTCCTTGTCCTTTCCAGAATTAAAATATGTTCCACAGCCTTGACTGAATCTATAGTGGGCTTATTTAAAATCTAAAGGAAGTAGAAAAAGGGTGGCAAATATTTATCCCTCTCGTCTTCCTCCTTGTCACCTTACTGTCATCACTGAGACTGTGCCTGCCACTTTAATCTTCCCTCATGTAATTACCACCTCATTCTTCTGATACATTGGCAGGAATTATTTCCATATTTAGATGAGGATATCAAGGTTTTGAAAATGAAACTACTTGTCCAGAAATGCATAATTAATGAAGCCAGACTAGAATTTAAAACCAGGCCAGTGAGCTCCTAAACTAATGTTTTTAGCAATTCTTGACCAGGTATATTGATGTTGGTAAGTTCATAGGCATTTTTACCTTTCCGTGATTTCGTACTAGCCCTATGGATGTAGCAATATCTCTTTAGCTCAATTGTACTCTGTTCAACTGGAATTTATTAAATATGATAAACAAGATATTTTCTAGGTGCTGCAGATTCAGAAAAATCTAAGAGAGTTTTTTTTTGTTTGTTTATTTTCCTGGCAAAGCCAGTGATAAATAATGGGCTAAAGACTGAAAATATATTGTATAACATTAAATGTATTAACAGATGTTTTCTAACACTTGTTGTGTCTGGGAGATTAGTTTCTATGTAAAAATAACCTATTAAGTGCTGATTTAACTCCTAGAATGATTAGAAAATTATTCTTTTAAGTAGTGGACCAATTAGAATAAGATAAATGATCATAAATGTCTAGTGTGCTTAAATTGCTTCCAAAGATACCAGGCGTTGTAGGCAATAAATGCCAACATAATTATTAATGATGTAATTAAGGATTTGACCTCTTAAGTAAAACAGACATGCAATAAAATGATATTTATTTCACAAAATAAGAACATATATTTTATTCCAATGCCAAGGAAAAGGAAATACACAGATTTCAAAAATCTCTTGTCTTCCATCTTTTATACCTCTGAGGTTGCCTGTTGAATTTAATATCACTGTTACGAAGTATTGAGAGTTTGTCAATAACATAAAAGGTCATTTGTACTTTTGTAAAAAGTTAAGATTACTTCTTACCTTTTGAAATATCTCAGCATACATTTTATGTATATGTTGAGTAAATCATTTTTTCTGAGTTATTTGAAATAGACTAGATTTTACAGGGACTAGGTATGACCTTAGGTTTCTGTAAAATTGTTGGCAATAGGGAGTTCCCACCTTATATTGTGGAGCCTTGGGCGTGAATGATTGACGTATGGGCCAGCTAATAAGGAAGGAAATCCCACTCTAGATTGGCAGATTGAGTTAAATAAAAAGGAAGGAAAATGATTATTACAGCTTATTCTTCGAGAGAGCTTGGGCTTCTTCATAGTCCCTAGACACTGACCTGCTCTGTGCTCCAGTCAACAGTCCGTGTGGCACACGTGCTCCGACCTTCAGGTCTTCACCACCGCCTTGGTAGGTAGATCCGTGGCACATGCTTATGTCAGCCTTCCTACAGTCTTGATTGCTGTCATTCTATCTCCCATCTGAGCAGTTACTGAACTCTCCAACTCCCAGAGGTGGCCATTTTGGATACTCGCTTCGAACTTGTAAGCCATCCTAATAAATTGTCTTTTATGTATGTATACCCTATTAATTCCGTTTCTCCAAGAGCTAACCAATGTAGTGGAAAATGTTGAGCCCATAATGATAAGGATGGCCCATAAAACCATTTTGTCCTGCCAGGCAGCCAAGGCAGCCACAGGAGAAACTTTATATTCTGTAATTGTAGGAGCTTTTTTCATAGTAACATAGCAAGGTGATTTTTAAGTTGAGAATTTTGTATGGATTATGAATTGTGTCATACATATCTAAATGGTTCTTCACAGAAACAAGTTTTCACACCTCTGGACTAGAAAAACAACAGTGGTTAAATTGTGTTATTTTGTGGACTCATAAATCACTTTGAGAACGATAGACAAGTAGAGATCATAGTACTTTAAAGTTTATTAAATACAAAGAACTCAGTATCCGTCTTAAGATAATACTCCAATGATACCAGACCCCCAAAAAACCCCATTAGAAATGTATCTATTCTTATGCATTTTCCTGTTCATATAATTGATTTAGGTGGAAACACTTTTGTTTATTTTGTATGCAGAATTGCATCTGACATCAATTTGTTTGCAAGTACTTTAGAATACGTTTATTCTTTTGCCATTCTGTTTTTCTAATGATAACCTCTCTCATTTTCACTTGGTGATTTTATTTTTCGCATTTGTCCAGCTTCTAATGACTGAGCTAAGCTTTTACAAGCTGCCTGTTTTACACACTGTCTCTTTTCTATTTTCAAATTCTGACAGGTAATGAAACAGGTTCTAAGCATTAGTTTCTAAGCTTACTGGTTTATGGTATTATAATTTCATATCTGAGCTAAGTTGATAAAACAAATTGGAAAAGTGGTAGGCAATCATTATTTGAGAATCTTAATTAGTTGGTAGCATTTTGATGAGAAAATTAAATGGCATTATTCTCCCCAACATTACCACTACAAACCTTCACTGTTGTTGTGTGTTTTGTCATCTTTTTTTACTTCCTCATTATAGGGAAATCCATCAGATCCCTGTCTTGTTCTGCAAAATAGAATAGGTGCAGTTCAATAGCAAAAGGAGGAGGCATTAGAGAAGAGATAAACAACACTTACAAAGACAGTAACAATACCGTTAGTCTCTGAGAATTATACAGCCAAGGACATTTACCCACTTTGGCTGTTGTGCATTTGTAGATTTCTCCCCCTGTGCACACATTCTCAGATGTTAATGAAGTGAACATATTATTCGTAATTTCCGAAACATGCAGGATCTATAGGTGAGAACTGGCAATACCATGGCTACAGTGGTAGTAGGCATATAATTCAGCCCACTAAATGTGTGCCTGTCACCACAGAATAGGAAAATTATTTCCCCAGCTACTCCTCAGACAAAAGACTCTTATAAGAATATAAAAAGAACTGGAAGAAAAAGATCCTCCAAAGAAACCATTCAGAAAAACGGGAATCTGAAATGAATAAAAATTTCTCAGAAGCAGCCAAATGGCCACATGAAAACAAATCAGGCATCTTTAGCCATCAGAGAAATGCAAATCAAAACAACTCCAGTAAAAATAACTGGTATTAGTAACTCAAAAAACAACACCTGTTGTTGAGGCTGTTGAGGTGTGGGGTGGGGGTGGGGAAGGAACTCTGCTACACTGCCAGTGGGACTATAAAATGCTACAACTGCTATGGAAAGCAGTATGTAGATTCCTCAAGACACTGAAAATACATATCCCCTTTGACCCGTTATAGTTCTTCCAGGTGTCTTTCCAAAAGATTCAAAGTCATCACACAAGAGTGAATATACCCATGTTTATAGCAGCCCAATTTATAATACCCAAATCTTGGAAGAAGTCAATATGTCCAAGCACAGACGTCTAGATAAGGAAGGTGTGGTGCATATGCATAATGGAGTACTACTCTGCCATAAAGAAAGATACATTGGAGTTATTTGTAGGAAAATGGATGCATCTTGAGACCATTACACTTAGTGGAATGACTCAGATGCAGAAGCTTAAATACTGTGTAGTTTCTCTAATATGAGAAAACCAAACCCTAAAACAGTAAAAGACAGATGGAAGAAAGTAAGACGATGCACTTTGTGGAAAGAGAAAAGGGACATTGGAGGGTGTTGTGAGGGTGGGAAGAAGAAGGGAATGTGATATATAAATCATAAAAAAATATTAAAATAAAAACTGCCCACCAACTCAAGTTTATTTTGATTTTCTTGTACTTTATAAAGTCAAGTTTTCTCGAGGTTGGGCTTATACATTTATTAGGTAAAAATAGTTTGTAACATTCAATATATTACTAGTATGCTTATATTTTGAAGAAATTTTTATGTTGAAACAGGCTCCCTTCTTAGGGTTTATTAATATCAGTAATTACATTCTGTAAGATCTTAGAGGTACAATAAAATGGGAAACTCCTGTTGTCATAATCACAGTATAAAATAATATGCTTTTCAGACGAAAATAGTGAGGTATTGAAAAGTTAATATTACCATATAAGTGGCAGATTTTGGAGTCTGAGTCAGGTCGTCTGACTCCAGAGTCCATCAGGCTGCACTGCCTCTTAGAGAAATTTTGGGTGAGCACTCTGTCCTGTAAGGATTTCGTGAAATCAGTACTTTCATGAAAGTGTTAGTTATCTTCTACCTTGATTAGACCAAAATAAATAAATAAATAAATAAATAAATAAATAAATAAAATCCTTTCACTTTTCAATGATCTGAAATCAAATTCATTGAGACCTACTGTGTGAATGGTATTATGCCAGATGTTTGGCATCGTGTTGTAAAACGCAAGCTCCACCTCCGTAAGTAGTGGCATTATATTACATGAACACTGCACAAATGTTGTTTTAGCCACAAAGAAATTTTAGTTGTATCATGCTTGCTGTCGGGTTATGATGCTAGATTCACAGTTGTTCCATCAGTAAGTATTTGTTATAGAAAGACTTTGCTTTAGCACCATAATAAAAAAAATTGTCTTAGTGTTACTGTCTTGGACAAAATGGATGTAGAATTTTCTCCACATGAAACTATCATATTCTAGGTCATGATATATAAATTTTACATCTTCTTTGCAGCAAGGAGCATACTTTTGTTCATTCCTGAAAATTTGTCTTTTTAAAACAACTTCATGCATCCCCAAAGTATAACCAAAGAAAAAATTTGGTGTAACATCAACTTGTGAACTGTTTCCAAGGTGTACTTAAGGTTCAAATTAAAATCTTTATTTGGGAGAAGACATTGTTGAGAAAATGAAGAGAGATTACAGATTTTAAGAAATCATGGATCTTTGAATTCATGGATCTGATCAAGAGGTCCTCTTTAGAATAGAGACAGAATTTTTGATACTCAGCAATAATGAAACAAACATTCCAATTAAAAAAAGCTAGATTGGAAAGACCTTTCCCTAAGGAAGATATTCAGGTGAAAAAATAAATGCATGAAAATATGCTTACCATCAGAAGTCCTTAGGAAAGTGAAAATTTAAATTGTAATATGATATCACTGTAAGCCTAGGAAAATTACGATGAACTAAGAACCAAAGTAGCTCATCACACTTAGTGCTGCTGTGGTGCTGAACGACTAGACTCCCATACATTTTTTCTTTGGGAACAAAATGGTGCAGGTGCTTTGGAACATAGTTTGTCAGTTTCTTCTAAAATCTGTGCTTTCTATATTACTCAGAAATTACATCATTAATTATTTACCCAAGAGGAATGAAAACTTACATTCACACAGAAACCTGTTTTACAGCTTTATTCATAATCACCCGAACCAACCCACGTGTCCTCCACAGGGAAATGGAGAAGCACAGTCTGCTGCCCACATAGTACTAGTCGGCAACAAAAGAGGATGAATTATTGATAGATGCAGCAGTATGGACGGACTCCATATGGATTTTGCTAAGTTAAAGAAGTACAGCCTAAAGGGATACAGGCTATATCTTTTCCCTCGTATGACTTTCTGGTGGGGGGCAACAACATTCCATGGAAAGAAAACAGATTAAATGTTGCAAGGATCAGGCAGTGGGAGCAGTTATTCCCAGGATACAGTATAGGGAATATTTTGTGGTGATAGAGTTGCTCTGTGTCATGATTGTGGTGGGGTATGCAAGTTGGTACATTTACAAAACTCCTAGAACCATTCAACACAAAAAGTAGATTTTACTTGTAAATCTGTAAATTCTGAAGCTAAGGATTATGGCAAATAATTGGACAAAAAGCAAACTTGACAACATTTTTCTAGCAAGAATCTTGCAGCTTCATATCTTATGATTTTGCCTTCTCCTTCCTAGAAATTTATTCTTAGGAGCATAATCTGTGATATGGTTGTGTCTGCACTTTGCTTTGCTGTTTATCAAAGAGGAATTTAAATTTTTAAATATACCATTTTAGTGAGGTAGTTGAATTATGATACAGTCTCATGTCCTGACATTTAAATTATGGTTTTGAAGGTTAATTGCAGAGAGAAATGATTATTCCTTGCTGAGCTGTTATCAATTTAGTCCTCTCAATCTAGCTTAAAAGTGCTGATAGTTCAAATATTTAATAAACTTCTAGACAACTTGAAGTAGCCTCTAAAGGTGTACTTGAACTCAAGCCGCTCCACGTCCTTTCCAGGAGGCTGACTAGCTAGGTAAGACAGAAGAGTGCAATGTCTCATTGCTTCTGATTTCATAATGATTTCTGCTCCTCCTAGGCTTTTCTGTCAAAAACAAAATTGGAATAAAATGGAGACAATATCTTTGACCCAGATCATTTGTCTATTTGGGACATCTTTTATTCTCATTTTCACCAATAGCAAAAAGCTACATTATACATAAAAGGTGATTTGCAATTTTCTAAATATAATTTTGCATTAGCTTCTTTGATCCACCAACAACAGCACGCTATTATAATCAGGAATGAAGGTACTGTCCTTCCCAACCTATTGTACTCTTGGAGCCCAAAGAAGCCTAATAATTCTTTCCAAGGACACATTTAAGTAGATGTCAAAGACAACTCAAGTCCTGATGTCACACCTCCTCACCAAATATCCTATACATTCCACCCTCTGGTCCCCCCCCCCCCATTTTTATTTGTATGCATGTGCGATATGAAACACTTCCATTGAACTTGAGAATTTTGTGTACATTATAAGAGGCACTTACCTATTCCATAGTTGCTATTCTGGGTTAGTCTTTTTAAAATTATCTATGTTCCCTGTAAAATTTTTGATAAAAACTAATTTTTCACATTAAGCAGGTGTCATCAGATCATATTTTAAGACAGATCAGTGTGTTTTTCTCTTCTGTGCCTTTTTGAATAAGACCCTCCACTTTGTTGATTTCTGAGGCATTCACTGTGTCTAAAATTAGGATTATTATACTGTAAATACCAAAATCAAAAAGCCGGTGGCATAATAATAAAATCTTGACTATTATTTTAGAGTCAATACTCCCAACAAATTAAAGTTTCACACAGGGAGCCAAGCGTTTGGGAGACAAAGGCTCAGTGAAGTTCAAAGACTTTTCTTCAGATGTCAAGAAGGAAGGGCACAGACCTCAGCTTGGTGTCACCTAGAGCTCTCTGGTGTCCAGTATCTCAGAGCCAGAGGAAAACCAGACAGATGTGAAGAGAAGTGTAGACCTGTGAGTGTCCATTGCTTCCCCCTCATTCTGTGGGTGCAAATATATGTATGGGGATTTCAGATAACTTAAGGGGAAGGTAAAAGAGAGAAAGTGATGCAGTCTGTTTATGCACAGAATGGGCATGAGCTACCAAGCCTCTACTTGCACTCCAAAATGTAATCCCATGATCCAGGCATGTCCATGGGAATGTGGAAATGTGACCTGGCCAAGAAACTAGAATTTATTTGCAGTCATGTGTGGACACATGTGATGTATGTAGACTGCAAACTCCAAAACAGTGACAGAGACTGTAGCAATTAACTGTGGATACAGATTGTCTTTGAAAGACTAGATAGTATGCACCAATCATTTTGACAGAAATAGCTCAGTTATAGAACCTGCAAAATCTCCAAGAGGACATGTAAGTGTGGTACATACACATTTCTTTGATACTTGAAGAAGTAAGAACAAGAAAGAACAGAACTTTTATCCTTTTAATTGGTTGGCTATAATGGTACATGCCTGTAACTCTGGATACTTGGGAGGCTCAGGCAGAATGATCATACTTTTGAGACCAGCCTGGGCAACTTAATGGAAATTTGTCCCAAAAAAATAAAAAATAAAAAAATAAAGGTCTAGGGATGTTCCTATGAGAGTGTTTGCTGACACATGTGATGTCAGGTGAATAAGTTAAATCACTGAAAATATTTTAATTGTATCATATTGTGCTGAGGTATGTCTAGTGAATACCTCTTTACTGGGCCCTAATCCACCTCCTTTGGGGCTTGTGAGCAAATTATCCATCTTTGGGGGATTATTTTCTTTCTATCCACATTGAAGTCATAGTAATTGTCTGTGCACATGCACAGATCAGTGTTTGCTTCCCTGGAAAGTGTGACTGAACCCAAACAGTGTTAACATTCTAATATGTAGACATCATGTTGGAGTTTTATGTGATTCTTTTAAATCTTTGAGAAATCATGGTCTGTCCCTAAATTCTAGACTGTTTTTAACACTTTGACATATTTTGTAACCTTCAATAATAATATAATGTAAACATCCTGAGGACGTAATAATGCTTACAGTAGTTAATGACTATCTCCCCCTTTAAGAACTGCGTACATAATATATATCATCTTTATAATATTTTTATTTCATTTTTATGCTCTTCTCTCCCTTGTCCTTACTCCTCATCTCCAAAAACTGCCTCCCTGTGTCCTGACATACCTCCTTTATTTCACTTTAATTTGTTTGTATTTTTGGTGACTATGTCACTAATTCTTGTCACTCAGTTGTTTTTCCAGTGCTGATTTCTTTACCTTTTTTTTTTTCTTTCAACTATTCAACCTGTTACATGTACTTTTTTTTGATTCCTTGGTGATGTTGGATCTTACTGTCTTTGTCTAGAAATTTATTGAGTGTTTGTGCAATGATGATTTTGTGATTACAAAAATCTTTAAATCATCTTTGTCTTAGAAGTTCTTCTTTCTCTGTCAATTTGGTTGGATGATTTTGCATGTTGTAGGAGTCTGAATTTGTAATTGATTTCTTTTAGGGCTTAAAAATTCACAGATAACCTGGTCTTTCATATTTGCGTTAAGAAATCATCTGTTATTATCGTGATAGGCATGCCTCTAAAAGTTACTTGGTATTTCTAGAATAACTTTAGTATTGGTGTTTTGTCATGTATTTCTCGGTTTTTGAATATGATGTGTCATGTATGTGTTCTTTTCTAATTATATCTAGTTAGGGCTTTAAATCTCTCATGTACCTGGGAATTGACTTCAATCCCTAGGTATAGGAAGTTGTCTACTTTTAATTTCATTCTATGAATGAAATTTTTAACTTTAGTTTACTTTTCATCTGACTCTTAGCCTTAACCTGTAATTTTTCAATTTCAAATTGAATTTTAAAGCCATCCTGGAGCACTCGGATAAACTTCTCATGGTGTATTATTATTTTTAGGGTATTGCTGAGTAATTGGTCTACTACCTCAGTGTTTTCCTGAAGGCCTGATAATCTCCTCTGGTTGGTCATGTCTATTTCTGTAACTTTGAGTTGTTCTTTCCATTTCCAGAATTTCTACTTAATTTTTTCCACAGTTTTTAAGTTTTTACCAACATTCATTCATATTCTTCATCATCTTTCTGAAATCATTGTTCGAGCCATCTTTAATCACATAAGTCATCTCCCTAATGGAATCATATAACTGTTTGCATCTTCTCTGAACTCACTGAACATTTTAGCAATTTCACTCATTTGTTTTGGATCTTTTCCCCATTTTTTATTGGTATATGTATGTGATACGCAGTGGTTACATTGATTTTGAGAATTTTGTGCACATGTATATTGCGTCAACTTCACAATCCCTTCCCCTCTCAATTTTTGGCCCTCCTCCCCCTTTGGTCACCCCGACCAGTCTCCCAATATCTCACCCAAGTTGCCCGTGTTCTGGATTTCTTATATTAGAGAAACCATATGATATTTAGCCTGAATCTGACTCACTTCACTAAGCATGGCCATCTCAAATTTTGTCCATTTATCTTCAAATGTCTCAGATGTCTGTTTTTATGGAAGTGTAGTACTCTATTGTGTACATATACCACATTTTTTTCTTTTACCCATTTTGAACCTATTTTGAAGAAAGTAGGTTTTGATGGTACTACCCTTTTGTGCAGACCAGAGGGGTCAAGGAAGAGATTTTTAAGGTTATGTGAGGGAGCAGAAATTGCAAAGAGAAGAAGATAAAAGTAGAAAGTGTGAGAGGCATTATGAATATTTGAACCATTGAACCTAAAGAAAGAAAAAGCTCAAAGACTCAGAAGGTGACCCTTAATTAGAGGGGCACAAGAGTTCAGTGTAAATCAATATAGCAATTAAAACACTAAACCACACCCATCCATAGATTCATACACACGTTATTTCTGCACCCACACATTGGAAGTGATGATTTCTGAGAATGCGAACAGATCACCTAGTGGGTCTCACAAACTGGCTGCCAAAGGATCCATCAGTGCTTCACCCAATCCCAGCCCACCACGTTCTAGAGCCTTTATTTTCCTTAGGGTCCCGGGTGGGACATTGGCTCATCTTCCTCCAGTGACTTTCCACCCTGGGTTTTCTGTTAGCTGTGGACCTTCGACTGCTCCCTTCTGCATTTATTTCACCATGAAGCTGGGAGCTCCCCATCCTCTTCTATCAGCTGGATCTGCCCTCCTGCTGGGTAGCACAGAGCTTTTTATGCATGCTGATTTCTCTGTTCTGCTCAGGTGGATCCATGCTATCATTTTCTAAGAAGAGAGTGCAGATAGGCCGAGTGTTGTTGGCATGCCTGCAGTTCTGCACTCTGAGAGGCTGAGGCTGGAGGATCACAAGTGTGACTTAACAGGATCAACCTCTGTTTACTGGTACTCCTGTGATAGTTGACTGCTAATCCCCTCATGGTTACAGACCCTGTTACTCTTCATCGCTCCTGCATGCTCTAGAAAACAAGCAGCACAGAGCTGGCTAAGATCTGATGGCCCTCCCTGGGGTGAGCTGGAGAGAATGCAGTGGGGCTGGGGCATCTGATTATCTGGGATGAGTCACTCTCAGGAATGCTGCTGCTTCAGTCCTCCCCAACCTCTGGGCTGAACTCAGGGAGTCACAGGTAGAGTCTGTGTGGTTCTGTGGCCCTGATGTGGGAGACCAAAACCTGCAAGGTGCTCTCTGTGACTGGACCCACTGTGGAGATGGGGCTCAGCTGGACCGGGGTGCTCTGGATCCCGTTGTGAGCTTTAAATGAATCAATATGTGTAATTTACTTAGACTGACATCTCCTTAGTGCTTTGATCTGTTCACGGGTGTTAGTGCTTTGCAGATCAACTGAGTTGATACGTGTGGAATGTTACATTGCAGTTCTGCGCTGAGTGCCTTTTATTTACGTATTTATTTATGTACCTAGTTGTTTTTGACACAATTCAAATGATCAAAGAGTTAGCTGCTATTATGGTAACAAATGCTGAGACCCTGGAATGAGCTACTCAAGTAGAAGGACTTCTCAAGGGAACAGCTAACTGGATACATATATGAAATTTCTGGGAACTCCTGCCCTTTGTAAACGTGTCTATCTTGGAAATAATGGGTTTTGTGTAATTTTTAAAATCAAATGTTGTACCCTTTTTGTTATTCACAGCCGTGCATTATTATTTGCCTTTCTGGCCACACTTTTATTTCTTCATTTCACACTCTTTTTTCACCTGTTCATCTTTTCTGTTTTTGAAAAGCATTGTCTTGTCCCTGTGTCTCATCCTACACTATTTCCTGGTAACAAGGTGCTCCTTTCTGTGGGCCTACTTTCTACAACGCTAATTTAACTGGTGCCCTGACATTGAATTGCACGGAATCCATTTTTCATGATTGATAACAGCCAGAAGAATATATTTAAAAAACACATTAGACAGTGTAACATTATGCATTACACTATAGCTTATTATAGCATCTTACAGATCCTATTTTCCAAGCCTGCCTGGCACACTTACCAGATGTATAAGTAAAAACTTTGAACAACCCTTGACATGCCTCAGGCATAACAATAGGAAATTAATGATGCTAATATAGATATTAAAAAGATTCTACATACAAATGTGATTAGCTAGAATTCAGTCTACTTTAAGCCTTTCTAAATATCAGATAAAATTTTTATATTAATGTAGTGGTTGATTTTGTTTTTATCATTAACAATATAATGTTTGGCATTAAGTTTATTTGTGTTTCTTTGCATGTAAACTAGGTAGACAGATAAGCTTTAAATTCTGAAATTAGCAAAAGCAACATTAATTGCATTGCTGGCAATATAGGATTTTGCACATAACATCTGTTTTGCCTTCAGCTTTTGTTCCATATTTTTTTTTTTGCCTTGAAATATAAATGCTCCCTTAACTGATTAGAATCTCATGGCTGAAGTGGCCAAAGGATACTTGCTTTTAAGGAAGTAGCACTTAGATTAAGAAAAAAGAAAAACAGAGTTGGGTACACGTGAATTTCACTAAATTTTCACTATATTGTCTCTTGATATCATACTTAGCTGTTGGTAAGCATTCGATCAACATTGATTTTTTTTCTTAGGATTTAAATAGGACATAAAAATCTTATGACCTGCATTTTTGATAAATGTTTCATTATTCTCTGTAGGTAGTGTAACAATATACAACAGCAAATATCAACAGTGTACTAAATTTCTGAAAGAGTAGGTGGATTAAAATTTGTATAAAACCAAAAACATCGGCTTTTCAAATTATTTTGCGGATTTGTGGATGTTTGGGAGTATCCTTTGATTTTGTCTATAATTGTCTAATATTTAGGTTTGTTTTAGCATTTTAGGCATTTGTTGCCTATATTTGGAAACTAAAAATTAAACTCTGTGTTGTTAATTGTTACTAACCAGAAATGATAGGTCATGATATCAAGTTTTTGTGTTTTAGAAGTCACAAAATGAGGTATACCATGTGATATTGTATATGCATATGTGTGTGTGTGTGTATACATATATAGTGTTTATATGATATAAAATTATATGTGTATGTGTGTTAATTTATATGTAAATATTAGTTTGATGTAGAAAGCCAAGAATCTGTAAAAATAATTGCCTGACCAATAGCCACAAAGAGCTTGCTATAAATGTTTATATTTTATCTTTAAACAATATCTTCATTTGAGCCCCCCAAGAAAACATCTTTAAGAGAGCCTGAGTATGTCTCTATGTCAGAGAACTTCCTTTCCTAAGTAATTTTGACTTCACTGGGAGGGAGCAGTTTGCACTGTAACAAGGACCTGCTCATCTGGGCCATGTGTGACACAGTTCCCATGATTACAAACAAAAGTAAGTAATGAATATCACTCCAACTTCCATTCAAAATATGTTCCCAACAAAATTGAAAACATATGCTCAAAAATATATACGCTTGTGGTCATTCATAGCAGCATTATTCATGGCAGCCAAGGTATGGAAAGGCAGCACAGATCCATCCGGATGGGAATAGACAAATTTTGCTCATCATATGCAAGAAAATGTGGCCCACTCATAAAAGAGAGTGAAGTTCTGAACTATGCAGCAACTTTCTTCCATAATATAATATTAATGAAGGAATCTAGGCATGAAAAGGGCACACATTATATAATCTAAGGTATATAAATGGATACATTTAAAATCAACATATAAATTAGTTGTGTCCAGGCCTTCGGGGAAAGGTCACAAGAAGTAGCTGCTTAATAGGCATGGGGATTTTCTCAAAGTGATGAATATTTTGTCAGCAGATAGAGATGTTACCTCGATGCCAGTACAGATGTTTTACAGGCCTCTGAGATATTTACTTTAAGATGATTAATTTTATGTTATGTGGATTTCAGCACATTATATTTTTAAATTCCAAGTAATGAGGTCAAAATGGTACTATATCCCCCTAGTTACGATTGGTTTAGATAAGTCTGCTGCCCAAGGAGAAAACACAGGGTTTGCCATTATCGATCGAAGAGTCTGATAAGGGTTAGGAGTCATTTTATAGAGTCTTCTCGAAAGACGATTTCAATTTTCCTCTTAAATATATCCTATTTTATTATGGCGTATTATTGCCAGAGCTTGGACATAATCACTTTTAATGGCTGAGCTTCTGTCCCCTGCACTGCTTTATTTTTGCGTATTTGTCAGGGATTTCAGTTGGCTTCACTGATCCAGCCACCCCCCCTTCCCCCCCGCAAAAAAGAAAAAGAAAAGAAAAGAAAGGAAGGAAGGAAGGAAGGAAGGAAGGAAGGAAGGAAGAAAACAGGAAAGCAAACCACTTCTCTGTTTCAGTGGGTTCTCTGCGTACAGTGAGGACATGATTATACCAATGAAGATGAACAGGTGGAGTTTTTCAGGCTCAGGTACTTTATGTTGGCTCTTAAGCAATTGCATTAGGCTACTGTATCAGTGAAATGACCAGGATAATGAGCAATACTCTTTATGTTTGTATGAATCTGTTAGTAGGAATCTGCCCCAATACATAATGCATCCCATGGGTACAAAGCAAATAGTGACTATCTTTCCAATGAACAAGGCCCCTAGGGGACTTTTTTTGTAGTTTTTTTGAAGACTTCCTTACCAGCAGCATTTTTAAGCTTCCTAGATGTTGGCAACTTGTTGTGTGTTGAATAACATATATATATATATATATATATATATATATATATATATATATCATAGAAGATTCTTTAACTGTCCCCAAAAGGTGAATATGGTGAATATTGCTATCTCACCATTTCAGTGAGATAACTGAGATACATGAATGACCTCCTCTGCAGGTGTCAGTGCTAGTTTCCAGTGGCTGGGTTCACCTTCTAATGTTTACCTAGGCCTGCCTCAACACTGAGTTAGAAGCCACTGTACAGATTGATTTTTGCTTGATTTCTTATGTGATAAGTATTACAAAATTTTCAGAGTCTACTTGTGACTATGAGGTTGGCTGCCTAAAAGGAAGTCTGATGTGTTCGCTCAGATTTTAGAATTAGCCTGTGACAAAGTGTTAAAGCAGTGGTGGGAGTATTGACATTGACCTGAACTGAGGCAGTGGATGTAGTAGCTTATAAGGAAGGTTGGGTTTTAAAAGATTTGGAGCTGGGCATGGTGCACATGCCTATAATCTGAGCTTTCTGGGAGACTGATGCAGGAAGGTGACAAGTTTATGCCAAATCTAGGAAATGCACTGTCTCAAAAGAAACCAAGCAAGCAAGAAAGAAAGGTAGGAGGAAAGAAAGTGAGAAGAGTTCTGCTGAGGGCCCTGTGTTCAGGAGTGTGTGCTATGACCAGGAGAGTGTTGAATTTTATTTGTACCTCAAGGGCAATGAGCCTGCCCTCATTTACCAATATGAATGCAGATATTAGCTGTGAGCTGTCTTCTTCAAAAGTCTTGCTGAGCATTCACTTGTTTTATTTAATTCCTTAGAAAAAGAATATTCATCGTCTTGGGAAATTGAGGTAACTGGAAACTTAAGGGAAATAGATCGTCAAAACTTGTGTCCATTTATTTTACTCAGAACTGAACGTCAGCTGTTCTGACAGAAGCTCTCCTCCTCGTGTACCATCAGTACTGATTCTCTCCCTACTGTATCTTTGTTCTTGGCAGTTCCCCGCCCAAGGTCTCTCTTCTACCGTCTCAGCCTTTGTCTGTCACCTGCCAAGGAGACCATTCCTTTCTCCAGCCGATCCTTCTTTTCCATTAATCACTTCAGTATTTTCTGTTTGGGTCACATGTTTGCAACTTGACCTTTACTTTTGGACCTGTTGTTACTTTTACACATATAGCTCACCCCATCACCAAATGTGACCTCTAAGGAGGGGTGGGTAGGGAGAGGGACAAAAGGAGAGCAGGAAAGTCCTTGTCACCTTGACAAAATACATATGTGCACAAAATGCTCAATTTTATTGTAAACCTTAAATTTTGCGCTTATGCATATGAATAAAATGGGGAAAATTATTTATTTTTACTGCTTCATATATATTGCATATCATATGTGTCCATCAAGTAATGCTGATAGCCTTGTAATTCTTGAAGACAAGATTTTCTAAACATACATTCATAAAATGCCACTAATTGGAGACAAATACTCTGAGAAAAGGATAGTCATTGATGACGCGTGGGGGCAAGCACTACAGCCCGTTAAGCCCCTTTCCTCCCTAGGACAGTTCAAATATATATTTATATTTTCAATACTTTGAGAAGTTACTCAATTATGACACTGACTTTAGTATTTTAAACTAATATTTCACAACTTCCCTAAGACTTTTGCTTTTGTAAGATTTATAAATATCTTTTATTCCTCAAAATGTTCTTTGTAACAGATTGCTTATAGACATGTTCAACCTTTGACCTGCCAATATTTTCTGTCCTTGATTTTTAATGTTATAGTAAAAATAAAACAGGTTTTATTACTTAGATTTGTTCATTAACTGTATTATATATTTTATAGATGATCCAGGACAATGTCTCTTCACTCACAAAAAGCAAGGACAAATACAGGGACCATAGATTGTACACACATATGTGTTTTCAAGAGTTTCATTTAAGAAATATGCTAATAGTATCCTAAATGTGAGGATTAAATTTTAGTTGCTGTAAATTGGACATTTTGTTTCACCTACTTGCTTGGCTGTAGGAAAGTGATGTTCCTTAGCTGTATTGGGATGTGCTAGGGAGGGGAGTGCACAGCGTGGACTCAACATAAAATAGACTGAAATTGATAAGAGAACGATGGAGCTGGTATTTCAGCTTGATTATCTGCTAGACTCTCTTTCGCATAATATGCTTGAAGAATTTTATTTGAGCCTGCCCTCATTTACAAATATGAATGCAGATATTAGCTGTGAGCTGTCTTCTTCAAAAGTCTTGCTGAGCACTGACTTGTTTTATTTACTTCCTTAGAAAAAGAATATTCATCTTCTTGAAATTAGACACTACATGGTCAATGGGAAACCTGAAATTCTGGAAAGAGGGGATGTGTACATGATTTTAATTCAAATCTGTGTAACCATAACCTCATTTTCCTCTCTGAACCTCAGACTTCTGTATCTGTTGATGAGACAAATCACTGTGCTTCCAAGAGCTTCTAGGGAAAAACCAGCGACACATGCTAAGCCTGAGTAGCACATGCAGAGTGCAGGGCCTGGCACTAGGGAGGTGCTCTGTTAGCTCCCGTGCCATCGTGTGGTGTTTCAGACACATCATGACATGGGAATTCTAAAGCTGTAAAGTTACTCGGACAAAACTGCCTTTTGCCTGTAGTCACCATTCCATGTTTTTTGATGTATGTTGTTATTTAAAACAACAAATGATGTCACTATTCTTTGTGCCTTCTGTTTTTATGAAACTATGAATGGGGAGAATAGTAAGAGTTGAATTATTATCTCTAAAGAATGGTAACAATAATAAATAAATAACTTACAAGAGACTTATTTTAGGAATAATCATAATATTTTGAGTTACCCAAAACAAAAATGACACCACTAGGTGTAACATCTGTTCACTGTTAAACATGATCCTTCATTATTTTATGATTGAAGATTCTTATGCTATGATATAATATCAAGGGATGGTAAGTAGCCTTTACAGAAAGGCACTGGGTCAGTAGTGACACTGCTAATCCTTGATGTTTGGTGTGTCTTTTTGCTATAGTAGTAAGTACAGGTTTACTAATTTTTTTTTTGGTTAGCAATTCACTAGATTTCTCATAAGGGGAATTATGAATTTATTAAAAAGAACTCCAGACTGGCTTTCAAATTTTGTGTCAAAATATGATAAAATTTCAGTTACAAACTCATTCTATTTTAGTTTCAGTTATTTGCTACTGTGCACACAGAGACCAAATTCATTCAGTGATAATATTGCTTAAAATTATGGCACAAAATGCTCAACTTCATTGTAAACCTTAAATGTTGCACTTATGTATATCAATAAAATGGGGGAAAATGTGGAAAAAACAAAAAAATTATGGTAAAATTGAGATGAAGCCATCCCAAGGAAAATTAAAAGAGTAGAGTTCTCTTTCATAAGACAGATTGTAATGTTCCAGATAAATTATGGTTTTGAGGCTACTCTGACCTCCATTTTTTGAAGGAAAGTGTGGACTTATTCCATACAATTGTTAGTAACCCACCAATCATGCCTATTTCCAATCATCCATGGCTAACATGTTTCTGGGAGAAGCCATCTTTGTCCCTGTGAAGGATGACAAATGGGAATTTTGCTGTGGTGTCTGCCTTTCCAAATGCCAAGTTATCTCCTGGCAATTTTTCTTGACATAAGCATGGATAGCTGGAGAAGCCATCTTTTTTTTAACTTTATTGGTTTTGACACCAGGTAAAAATTTTAGAGTGAAAATGAAACAGTAGAGCAAGTAGAGAACCTAGATGTTTCTTGGACTATCCTCACTTATACATTGACTGACTTCTGCCTTGATTTGCCTGACTGCAGGAGAGGATGTATCAGGAAGTCTCTGCCCAGTACCTCCTCCTCCGGAACGGATGAACTGTGAAATTCCTTGCCGAATGGATTGTGTTGTGAGCCAATGGACAATGTGGTCATCCTGTTCCCAGTCCTGTTCAAATAAAAACTCAGAAGGAAAACAAATCAGGACAAGATCTATCCTAGCATTGGCTGGAGAAGGTGAGTAAACTCTAAATTCAATAGCTGAAGTATTATCTTTTTTTTTTTTTTTTTTGAGACAGGCTGTCGCTCTATAGCCCAGGTTTGTCCTGAATTCACTATGGAGCCCAGGCTGGCCTTGGAGTCACAGCAGTTCTCCTGCCTTAGCCTCTCGAGTGCTGAAATTACAGGCATGCGCCACCATACCCAGCTTATGGGTTGCTGGGAATTGAACTTGGGTACTTAGTGTTTCATTTAGTGCTTGCTAAGCAAGCAGTTTAACCTGAGCCATTTTTCCAGCCCCTATTATCATTTTTTTTTTTGAGACAGGGTCTCACTCTGTAGTCTGGATGGTCCTGAACTAATTATGTAGCCCTGGCTGAAGCATTATTGTTACTGTTATCATTACATGGTTATTTCCAAGAAGTAATTGAGAAAGGAATGTGTGGAAGTTCTATAAATAAGTGATATCTATAATTCTTGATTCCAAATTCAACATTTTCATCTCTATGCATGCTTTTTTCTTTAATTCTGTAGCTTATTTGTGCTGGGTTCACATAGTCAAGCGAATTGCGTTAGCCTGCACTTACATATGGCCCGTATCAATCATTGGGTTGTTATTTTTCATTATACTTTTGAGAGAAAAAAGCAAAGTGTGGTGAACACACATCCATTTTCAGACTGTGCAATTGGGGAAAATAATTGGATATATCTGGTTAGAAAACGAGTTTCAAATTAGAAGTCTGGAGATCTGGCTTCTTGACCGAGAGAGCTGCTGCAGACATGGGCACGCCACCTGATCCGTGAGCCCTGGTTTCCTGTTCTGTCCTGCTGGCATGCTGGGGAGGGAGTGCGGAAGCTGTCAGAATGGCTTTGAAGAATGTAAAAAGTGCTCTGGGAATGTGAACAGTGGCATTAGAACAAATTAGAGGAGCAGCCGCTCCTATCATTTACAGCAATGGTGTCTGTCCCCAGATACACACGCCATTGCTTTCATGCCTCCCCTTGGCGTCGTCTGCCTGCAGCTCCACTGAACTGCAGTATTATGAGGCCACCAGCTGCGAGAAGCTCCTTCTTAGTCAAGATCCTGCTCTGTGATCCTGAGAAATGGGGCTAGGGTCAAGATAAAGGCAGATTTTCAAATTCTTGAAGAACTGTTGCACCTCTCTCCTTTCTTTTATATTTCTTGAAATGAAAAAGAAAATCAGGGATATTTAATTGGAAAAAAGTAACAATAGTAACAAGGTCAATGTTACAAATTTTGGCTACTTGACCCACTGCATAAAACATTATAGTGTAGAAGACTAGGAAAGGATCAATACATTGATATAAAGTGGGAAAGAAAAGATGGTAATGAAATTGGATTATCTGATTCAACTAATAGATGGAGGATGCACATCTGTCTGACCTCCCTGCTGTTTGGTACCAGAGTGTCAGGTATAATTTCAGAGTTTAAGGATGAGCTCTCTTTTCCCAAACTTAAAAAAATATATATTTCTAGATTTCTCAACTTGCAGTGCAATGTACTGCTTGATTAAGCCTGAGTATCTAAGACTGGTTATTTGAAAAAAATCATATTTTCTTAGGAGAAGAGCATCTGAGTGTGTGTGTGTGTGTGTGTGTGTGTGTGTGTGTGTGTGTGTGTACAATGCTCTATTGCTATTTTACCTAGCTAATTAATGTAGACATAATAATGTTAAAAGATAAACAGATTTCTTTGGAGTTTATCTCATTTATTTGTGCTGGAAGAATGGCACAGTTGTTAAAGTGCTTGCCTAGCAAGTGAAAGGCCCTGGGTTCAATTCCCTAGCACCATGTACAGCTGCTGAGTTTGGTGGGACATGCCTGGACCAGACTGGGCTTCAGAGAGAGAGAGAGAGAGAGAGAGAGAGAGAGAGAGAGAGAGAGAGAGAGAGAGAGAGACAGAGAGAATAATGCAATACAGTATCTGCAGTTGGCTGCTCAGAACACATATCCTTGGTCTTAGATTGGTTCAGGCTTTTTTGACTATTAAAATAGCAAAAGCAAGAAAAACTCTAGCAATAACATTGTTATTTTTCTTTTTCTCTTCATTTCTTTTTCCTTTTTTTTTCAGGTGGAAAACCATGTCCTCCTAGTCAGGCCCTCCAAGAATATCGTCTATGCAATGACCATTCCTGTATGCAGCTCTACTGGGAGACATCACCTTGGGGTCCCTGTTCTGAAAACACAGTGGTTACTGCCCTTAATGCAACCATTGGCTGGAATGGAGAAGCTACATGTGGTGTGGGCATTCAGACACGGAAGGTCTTCTGTGTCAAGAGCCATGTGGGACAAGTGATGACCAAAAGGTATTGTCAGTCTTTTCTTGATGTGTATGATTACTATATAACTGATTTTTTTTTTTTAGTTGAAGGTACTTATTATGACAACTGATATGTGTAGGCTTGTGATAGCATCATACTATTTTCTTGTTACTCTATTTGCTATTGTTTGACTCCTGAATTCTATAATACTTGCCTTAAAGAAAACTGGATATATTTGTCACTAGTTTATGATATTTTATTGGATAATGTATAAAAAGTAAATTATATTCACAAAGCATCAGATGAATTTAAATAAGCAAAGTTCTAGAGCTGACCTCAGTGTTTTGGGCACTTTTCAAATCATATGCAGATAAGATTAATATAAAAGTAGGCTCTGCACTTTGAATTAGAGGCCTGTGTTTTGCTTTTCTTTATACTGCATGTATCTTTCCTGCAGTTAAAGGTGGAAGTTATTTTGATCAGATTAATCTGTACCCTCAAGTAGGATACTGTTGCTGGCTTGTTATCCTTTCTGCACTGGGAGATAACATTTTTTTAGAAAGGCAGAGAAAACATAGACATGGAAACTAAGATATAGATTTCAAAAACTTTCAAGAAGAATTATAAATGATGGGAAGAAGAGAGTAATTGACTGAAGAACTTAGCTGTGAGAACTTTATCTCTAGATGAACCTTTTCCTTGGGTGAATATAGGAAGGACAGTAAAGAAGAAAATATGTGGTCTAGGTTGTATTCAAATAGCCTGTCCACGGAGATTCCCCAGTGGATGCATTTGGAAGCCTCACCCCAGCCATAGGAGTTGGAGAGTCACCTGAATGAAGTGTGAAAGCTTTAGTCTAGTGTCATAATCTTGACAATTTAGAAGTGTTTCCTAAGAATTTTCAAGCTGGGAAAGTAAACTCTTTTTTTACCCCTGCTATTTTAAGCATATCAAATGAAACTTGCCTAGCCACAGTGAGACCTGCTAGAAAAAGCAAGAGGAAAGAATAAAACTAATTCTCAGAAGAAAAGAGAAAAGCGGACATAATAAATCCTGGAATCATCAGGCTTTGGTCCCTTTCCTACAACACAGTCCTTCCTGGAAGCCCAGGCAAAAATATTTACTCATAGTCTAATGCAAGTCAATTAGTGTTCCCAGGAAACTCAGATGTCCAAACAATTTCATCTGAAGCATTTTTGAGAAAGGCTCAGGGTTTTGCATACTGCCATGGGATACAGTTTGGCTATGTGTCACCAATGTTCTAAAATATGAAGATGAATTGCAGAAAATAAACTGTTTATGACAAAAATAATACGAACCGGGCACACTGCCCTCTGTTAGTGTGCAAGTACCTGTTAAGTAGGTGATCCCACAAATGTACTCAAAGCCAAATGTAACTTGCATTTATTCCTTGATATTTAGGCCCAACCTCTCTCTTTTCCAACATGTGGTTTTCAGAGGGCTGAGTTTGATTGGATTTTTGTTTTGTTTTGTTTTGTTTTGCAACCCCAGCAATTAACACAATGTCTGGTGTACAGTGAATATTCTGTAGACATTTCTTGAATTCATGGATGAACTCAACCTATGTGTAGGAAGGTAGTAGGATATACAAGGGTTAAGTATGAAGAGGAAATTCAGAGAACTTAATGTTGATCATTTGCTTCAAGAACAGATATTTTATGTCCTGTGACGAATTTGTGCAAAAAATACTGTCGTGAAGAGTAACGAACTGGCCATGCATACGACCTTCTCTTACTAACTCATAGCTGTTATTTCTCCCCTAGCATCTAACTCTAAAGTTCTTATGATGTTCGGGACTATGCCACTTGCGTTTTCTAGCTTGCCGTTTAGAACCAGCACCATGTGGACTGAATAGATCCACGAGTCAGTGGGGCAGTAGATAAACATGGGCAGTGACATTTTGGTAACCTGATTCAAGTGGTAATCTAATTCATGGGATATAGAAAGTTTTTATTTTATTAAATAGACATGGTAGTTTCTTTTATCCTAGAAGAATTTTAGTCTTGAATAAATTTTTATGGACCAAATATTTCACTTATTTTAGTTTATTTGTTTATTTATTTATTTTTGTAATAGGAATTGAACCCAAGGACATGGCACTGAGCTACATCCTCAGTCTTTTTTCCTTTTTCTTCTTCTTTTTTTTAATGTTGATGTAAGGTCTCACTAAATCACGGATTTGCCTAGACTGAGTTTGAATGCCAGAATTTTAGGATCATAGGCTTGTGCCTTTATGCCCAGATGCAAATATTTAATTTTAAAAAAAAATATATGAGCCATTAGGAAAAATGTAAAAATGAAATATACCTTATGTCTTAGTTACTTTTTTGTCACCATGACTCAATACCCAACATCCACAGCTTTAGGGAGGAAAGATTTATTTTAGCTTACAGTTTCAGAAAGTCGCAGTCCATTCTCGGGTGGGTGGCTGGAAAATGGTGGGTTCACATGGTAGGGCCACAGCTAGAGCCAGAGCTGGAGCTAATGCCCCGGAGACACAGATCCTTACAGCATGGTGTAACAGAGACAAGTGTGGGAAGAAAGATGGAAGCAGCACACACCCCTCCAGGTCAAACCCCAAGCATTTGCCCCTTCCAGCTCAGTCCCACCTCCCAACAGTACACAGAATCCATAGGTACATGAAGCTTTTAGGGGACACTATCCATCCAAACCTCAACATTCTGGTCCCCAAAAGACTTATGTCTACCCCCTTATGTAAAATGCATTTAGTCTTTCTCCAAAATTTGTCAAAATTTAAACAGTTCCAGTACTGTTAAAAAAAAAAGAAAACAAAGTCCAAGTCCAAAGTCTTCTCTGAGATGCCTGGGAAACTCTCAGATATGAGCTTCTGTGAAAATGAAAGAATTAAGCACTTCTAGTATACAATGGTACGGGTAAATATTCCCATTCCAAAAGGGATGAATAGGATAAAAGGCAATAGGATCAAAACAAGTTTTAAATTCTGTAGCCCCATATCCAGCACTTAGGGTGAACTGCAGCAAGACATTGACTCCAAGGGCTTGGATGGCCCCACTTCTACCACATGGCTGTTGGCTGCATGCAACCATCGTCTTCTCTGCTTTGGGACGAATCTGCTCACAGCCTGCAGCTTTCCTTTGTGGATGATCTATGCTCCTGGCTTCTCCAGACTTAGGCTTCTCCTTTACAACTCCACCCATTGCCCTCCCCGGGGCACACTGCCTGGCCTCCCAGGCCTTCCTCTGTTATCTGGGTGAAAGCCTCCATGAACCCACAACTCTTGCCCTCTGCAAGCCTGCAAAGCCAGGACCTTGGGACATCACCAAAGTATGCCAATAGCTTGAATGATAGCCTGGCCTCCTTCCACAAATGCTGTAGAAGTCTCTGAATTCTTAAGTGGTTGAGCTCCAGGCAGCTGATCTTTGGCAAACATTTTTTTTTTCCTTTGGCCCTGTGGTACTCTTCTCAGAGCAAAGACTTTGCTTCTCACCCTTGAGTTGGTAAAAAGTGGGGTCTTGTTAACTTTTGTGATGCCCTCAAGGCATCTTTCTTATAGTCTTGAGTTTAAGTATTTGGCTTCTATTTAATGCTAATCTCTTTAACTTTCCTGTGCTCTTTGGACCCACCACTATAGGCTATTTTGGTCTGGCATTGAAAATTTTGGGTGTGATTTTTCTCTGCCATTTTTTCCTGTTCTTCAGCATAATATTGGCTAAAAGCCACAATCAGCAGCCACATAACAGCCTGGGGGTTGGGCTGCCTTGAGATTTCCACCCCCAGATTAAGTAGTCCACTGCCCTTAATCTTAGTTTCAGGCAGAGTCTCTGGACAAGGGCAAAGGGCAGTAAACTTTTTGTCAGGGTGCAGTATGAGTGTTTTTTAGACCACTTGCCAATACAGTTCTCCTTCCCATATGAAATTTCTTGAGCCTATTCCTTCTAATCCACACTTCTGTCAGCATTCTGGCCTTCTGAGCTCTGATCAGAATCTTCTATATAACTTACCTGAGAACACTCCAACGCTTCTCTAGCCAGCATCTGAAAATCTTTCCAAATTCTTCCCACAAACCAGTTCTAAAGGCTTACAAATCACATGGTCAGATAAAGTGACAACAACAAGCCCACTTCTCTGGTACCAATTTCTTTCTTACTTACTTTTTTGTCTCTGTACCTCAATACCTGACATCCACAACTTTAGGGAGAAAGGATTTATTTATCTTACAGTTTTAGAAACTCACAATTCATTCATGGGCGGGCAGTTGAAAAATGGTGGAGTCACATGGTTGGGTCACAGGTATAGCCAGGGCCTGAGCCAGTGCTCCTGAAACAGAGGTCCTCACAGCATGGTAGAACAGAGAAAAGTCTGGGATTAAGGGTGGAACAAGTACACACCCTTTTAGGTGAAGCCCCAAGCATCTGTCCCGTCCAAAGTGTTTGGTCTCACTTCCAAACAGTACACAGTATCCTTAGGTACTTGAAGCTTTTGGGGGACAGTCCAGATCTGAACCACAATGCCTTAGATATAGGAGTGAACACCACATTCGGTATAGCAAAGTGTTGTTCATTATAGTGACCAGAAAATTTAGCATACCTGAAGTCTGATCTTTCTTCCATAGACTTGTTCATCTGAGAACCACAACAGGAAATGTCTACTTGACATGATTATGAGTTGCTCATTTTTTAACAAGTGAGCATTAGAATTGAGAATGGCATGCACTGAATAAATTATCACATTTTAAAGGACTACTTAGATGGAAAACTTGAGTCATATTCAAATAGCCCTCAGTTTCCTTTTGTGTCTAATAATTACTTTAAATGAGACTTTTTATGAGTGTCTCAGAGTGTATCAGTTTACAGAGATGTTAAAAGTGTTACGTGATGAAAAAATGCACATTACCCAAAGTTTACATTTTAAAATGTAATTTATAAGTTAATACACATTTGTTTAAACATTACCATATGTCAAACTAAAATATTATAACAGTAATTGATCTCCAGTTTTGGTATAATTTATCAACACAAAAATATCAACTGCAGATATTTACATACACACACTGCTAACACTAATTACTTTTTACACTGTTAATGAGTCTGGAGACTTAACGACTTAGTTATGATTCTTACATATGTCTCCAAACAATCTTGTTTAATATGAGCAACCTACATTGACTTTAATCATTTTACTTAATTAAAATTCTTGATGTTAATGAAATTAATTGAGCTAAGAAAATAATACCTAATGCCCAGTAAAACACCCACAGAGACTATTTGTAATAGAAGTATCTTTGCCTTGTGTGTGCATACTATTGTTGTTTTGGGTTTTTGTTTTGTTTTGTTTGTCCTTAAAAAAAAAAAAAACTATTTCAGAGAAAGTTCATACGTCACTTGTGAACTCCTGCGGTGGCCGTACAGGCATGGATACAAGAAAGAAGGAGAAAGTTTCCTAAGGAATACAGAAGCACAGGCCTAAGGAAGCATGTCTTCATGGAATGAATGAACATAACAAGATAATGTGTTTTTATCTTTAAATCCCCTGCAGTGAGAGGCACAGAATTCCTTGCAAGTTCTGTATCCCTGGGTTGGCCCTTTGGTTTCCATGTAATCGTGCCAAGTGAGAATGTTCCATTGTATGAGTAATAGGACTGATCATATCAGAAAATGAGAACCAGCGAAGGGCACAACTGGACCAGGTGTAAAAGCTTGTTGGATTATTTCTGGGGTTTTGTTTAGTTTTGTTTCATTAGTCAATTTTTTTCAGTTGCAATGTCTAAAAGAATAGCGATAACAAAGACTAAAACCACACAATTCAAAGCCTTCCAGAGTTCCTGATAAGACACTTTCAGCCTTCAATAGAAAAACATCTGGCATTTTTGTAAGATACTGTAATAAATAGCTCCATTTAAACACATAATGTATAAAATGTTGGCAGATTTGCTCCATCTAGCTGAGTGAGATGGATTTGTCAGTTCCTGGGTCTCATGAGTGATCTGGGAGATAGAACATAGTGTGTGTATCTCAGTGATAAGAGACATCAGGAAAAATGGTAGGTCTGTGTAGCTGAATTTGATGCATTTCAACACGGTGCTTATAAAATGGTGAACCCTTCAGTATGGCCATGAGACAATACAAATTGAACATTCAAGTCCAGAAAAAATACGTATATGAAATATACTCACTTTGTTTTTTTAAATTTTGAGGCATGGGGGATCGAACCCAGTGTTTTCGCACTGAACAGGTAAAGTCTCACTAAGTTGCTCATGCTGGGTTTGAACTTACAATCTTCAAGGCTCAGCCTCCCCAGAATAGGCATGCACTACATTCCTATTTAATCAGGAATAGTGCCAGTCAGGAATCATTATGGTTACTAGAAATGAGGAACTATAAATTACCACTGAGAGGAAAAAACCATACCTTGTTTAACAACTAAAGGATGAAATTAATATTAAGGCTATAAAAGTGTTAGAGAAATTAGCAAGAATTCCCTTAGGATTTAGTTTTCTTTGGCTTCAATAAAAATTTATAATATTCAGTGATTCACTTACTATTACTTAGTATTTACAGAGAGCTAAGATCTAAAATTTTCTAACAAAAAAGATGAAATTCCACCATTCAGACATTCATAATCATTGTGTGCATATTGTGTGCCATGTGTACAGTACACATACTGAAGATAGCTGTACACAAAAGTCTCAGTTTGGTCAGTGATCAAAAAGATACAGAAAAACATCTTTTTAAATGCTAATAGACAATGATGACATTTTTGAACACTGAAAGGCAACATGTGATAATTTAAAATGAAATTACTCACGAATGGGTAAACTTTAAATAAATAGGAAGAAAATGTTGAAAAGGTAAACTTTATTGGCAAAAGAAACACACATACACAAAACAGTTTTGCAGGCAAGAGAATATTTGGCTCTTCTCCCACCCTAAATTGCTTGTATTTCTCGGACTCAGTTCATTCTTCTGTGAAAGCACTGTAACCTAAGTCAGATCTTTTATGAAGCAATGGTTAAAGAAAATATGGTACTTGTACCCAGTGGGATACTATGTAGCCACAAAGAAAGACAGATATGAAGCATTTGAATAAAAAGGGGGGGGGTGCATCTAGAGTCACTAATGCTCAGTGAAATGGACCAAGCACAAAAGACTAACTGTAGATGGGTGTCCCTCTTATGGAATGCACAAAAATAATGACATAAAATGTCCCCAACATGAATGGCAGGGTGGAAAGAGAGACAATGGTCAGATAGGAAAGTGGTGGACACAGATGCTCACTAATTCCCATGTTTCTAACATGTTACAGAATTTGGAATTTATGTGTTTACTAAAAAAAATGTTAAATTTCATGTCATGTGAATTATTTTTACCATATTAAAATCAAAAACAACAACAACAACAACAACAAAGAAACTCTTTCTCTCTCTTGGATCAAGAAAAGATACAGAAATAAAGGGGCTACCTGAAGGAGAATGGGTATTATTCTCAGGAAGCCTTGGTGGGGAGTGATGCTAGGAAAGCGTCACTGCAGGAGGCCGTGTAAGCTCCTTGGAGAAGGTGAACACTTACTCCTAAGCAGAGGAGGAAAGGCCCCTGGAATGCAAGCCTTCAATAGGAAGTTGGACATCCAGCACCACAAATGTTTTGGAGTTGTTTTGTGACTGTATGCAGGAGTGTTTTGGAGATTGGTATGGGACTCCCCGGGGGTAGTCTGTTACCTGCAGCCATCTACCAGGCTGGAAGTTGGCGGGGACTTAAAGTCAATGGCAGTTCCATTTATTTTTATTAGACCTGAATAAAGGACTTGGGCGTGATTTTCATCATTTTTGCTTTAATGACATATGATATAAATTGTCCTTACCAAAAAGCTCGTTTAAATGACAGCACATCCTCACAGTGACACTCTTCTTCCTATATTTTGCTCATTTGGTGAATCCATTTAATAGAGAAAGTGTGTAGCCGTGTATCAAGAATAATTAATATAATGCCACTACTAAGAATTCATTTATTGAACATTTAGAATATGTGTGTGTGTGTGTGTGTGTGTGTGTGTGTGGTACATTTCTCATTTTAATCTGGTTATATTCCACGTATTAGATGCCCCATAGTAAAAGCAAAATAAAACAGAAAGATTGACGGGAGACAACAAGTTCCAACTATTGGTGGGTCCTCTTGGCGTCTTCTCAGACACAACCATTTTTTCAGCAGTTGCTATTTTCTATCTTTTGTCCTGACCGGTGAAGCATTCACTTGGTTCACCACTGTAACAATTTCAAAGGTAAAGAGTGTGCTACTCCTGCTCCTGGTCTGTCCCTTCTCCTGTTCCATGCTCAGCACTCTTTTGTTAGCCCCTCAGGTACGTGCCTGGAGTCTTCACGGGCATGCAGATGAGCAGAGCTACCTGTTCTCAGCCCTGCTCCCTTTCTCTCCCCCAACTCCAAGGATATACATTTTTGTAGATTACTCGTGCTGTCTCTTCATTTATGAATTTAAAATGATCATCTCTTAATTAATGAACCTTAGCTTCTGCCCACTGACTCCCCTCCTGACACTCCTAAGTGTGGCATTTTGTTGGCTGGCGCATTAACACTTTTGATTAATATTCTTAGGCCCTTTCTTGGTCAGTTGAGGCTGCTGTAGCAGAAATAGAGCTCACTGGTGGCCTACCTGGCAGCCGTTAGTTTCTCACAGTTCCCTCAGAATGTCAGCTTCCCTGGGGTGAGTGAGGGCGGGTGTGCAAGTGGCCTTCTCCCTGTGTCCTTACATGGAGGAGCGTAGAGTATGGGGCCAGCTTCCTTTTGTCTCTTCTTGCAGAGGAATGGCCCCCTTCATGAGGACTCCACTCTCATGGTCTTAGCTCCCGGAGGCTCACCTCCCAGTGCTGTCACATTGAGCCCATTGACATTAGAATATCATCCTCTGAGCTCGGCAGTAGGTGGGGCAGAGAGAGGTGCACACATTGCACCTGGTACAACTCTGTGTGACTCTCAGAATCTTGCTTGGTTGGATGAGGACCCCTGGACCTCTGCCTTCTTTTCTTCGCTAATTCCCATTGCCCACTTCAGTTTTACTTTACTGTTACAAGAGAGATATTTTTAGAACATTCTATTCCAGAACAAAATTTAGACTTCCATGTTCGCCTCATTTCTAATCTTTTAAGTCTATGAAAATGCCTTTATTTTCACTAACTTCTGGTGATGAGATTTGATATTTGTCAGATTCTTCTTTCCTCTTAGTGAACTTTTCTTTTGGCTCTGGCCATATTAGGTTTTTTTTTTTTTTCTTGTATTTTCTTTATTCTTGAATTTGCTTGTCAGTCATTTTGTATATATTTGGGAGATTTTTTTCCACTCTAAATTGTCCTCCTATTGTTGGCTCTGTTATATTTTAATCTCTGGTTTCCTTATTAGTTTTATCTGCTCTGTTCTTTCCTATAGAAAACATGCAGATAGTTTAAATTTGCCAGCCTGTTTTTTTCTACTTTAATTGTGCTCATGTGTTGTCCGTTCATGTGGCCTGGGGCCCACTCATTATTTCAGCATAACAGGTTATCATAGGAAAATGGAGATCATGATGCCTTTTGCTTTCAGGAAAGAATGTCGACGAAGAGCTGCGTGAGCGCTGCCTGCCTGTTTCGCAGCCCGTGCTGTCCAGGTTCCTGCTTGGACCTGCTGCAGCTCTGCCTTATAAGCAGATAAGCGGCGTTTGAAACCCAATTATAGATTACAAAACACATTCCTGTTTTCCTTTTTGGTGTGTTACTGAGTGAGAAGCGGAAGAGACTAAAAGTTATCTTTTGCCCTCTGCACTCAGAGACACAGGGAAGCCAGCAAACAAGGAGAACTCCTGCTGTTTCTGAGACTTTCAAGTGGGTGGGTAAATCCTTTGATTCATATGACTTTCCTCCCAGGTATGGACATTGGATTATCAGTATAATGACAGAATTGATGTGTTTATCTTGCTAATGATAGTTATTATTTTCGCTTTTTGTAGTCTATCTTATTTTCTTCATCAGCTTTTATGTTCTATAAACATTTTGCCAATTGGTTACATATCCTAGAATATTTAAATGATCAATAATGCATCATGTTTTAAATCTTTTGATAATTCTTGCCTCCCAGCAAATGTAGGTTCTTTATATTTTTTCTCCTTTTGTAGAATATATATATATATATATTACTTAATATATAACCTGAAGCAAACACTTTGCCAAAAGGATTCCTATTTGCTTATCCTGGAAAAAAAAATCTAATGTTACTCGAATTGATGGTGATGGTAAGACATTTGTTAGGTTTTTCTCCATCATTAATCTCAAGGACTTTTTTTTCTTTTGCCCAGTTTATTGAAAAGTATTTTTGTGTCTAGATTAGAAAAACTGAAACCTACTGTGTCTGCTGTGAGTGGCTGGGCAAGTAGCTTCACTTGCTTGGGCCTTCCTTCCTTCGCTATGGAGAAAACACAACATCCTCAGTATTCTCCGTTCTAATACCTTATAGCTGTATATTAGATTACCACAGTTCCTAGAAGGCACTGACCTTATCTCGTTACATTTTCAGATGTCCAGACTCCACTCGACCTGAAACTATGCGCCCCTGTTTCCTCCCGTGCAAAAAAGACTGTGTTGTGACTGCGTTCAGTGAGTGGACGCCCTGTCCTAGGCTGTGCCAACCAGGTCAGTGAATACTGCTTTCCTAGTGTTTTCTTTCTGATTGTTCTCTTTCTGCTAAATAAGTAAAAAATTGTAGAATAAAGTCAACCTTCTTTTTCTCTTTGCAACTAAACTTAAGAAAAAGTTCAGTTACGTGTGTAAATTAAGTCTTGTATGTCCAGATTTATTAGGACTCGAAAAGGAAACCACACTTTTGTTTTTGTATTCATAATTTCACCAGCACTTACCACACTCATCTCCTACTAACATGTTGTGGCATTTTGAATGCCATTCTCACAGGATTCCTTCTGGGAAATGATCACTATCCGAATTTCTACACGTTTTTTGTGTGTGGGGTCCCTGTTTCGGGTCCCTTCGTCAGAATCCGGGGCCTGAGTACTGTGCTCACTTCAGTAGTACCCATGAACATGTAGGGAAACAATAGCATGTATGTGAAAAAGTGTTGGAAAAGTATAGATATTGACAATATAAGATTTATATTTTTTATTTTTAGTGGTGCGGCTTTGTAAACCTGAGGATATTATTTATGTGGCTATGAGTCAGGATACTTCTTAAATTCAAGATGAATACACAGGGGTGCTTTAGTGATGTGACCCTCCTTCTTAGAAAAAGGCCTTCAGAAGTTATAATTGTTTTTTGATAAGCTAAAATTCTGTTTTGGCTAAGTTCTGAAGTTAACAGTTTGATCCCTTTCCCTTAGTTGCCTATCCATAGACCTGGAATTTTACCACTGCCATCGTAGAAAAGGCAAATTCCAGAAAAAGAATGACAGAAAATATACTTCCTGTGATGCCCAGAGTTAAATGATCTTACCAATTCCTATTTGGCCTGTCCTGGATAGTAGTGTCCTTTTCAAGAGTCATGAGATATGACTCACTGTTTCTGCACCACCGTCATGGGAGAAAGGAGAAGGAAGTATGCAGTTGTGGAGAGAGAACCTCCCAGAGATTGAGAGAATTAACACTTATGTCTTAGTAAATTCTAGCTTCATGCACCTAGGATGCCCCAAGTCTCTTTGACTCATACATATGTAACATCACTTCACATTGTCAATGTTGACTCAGATCTGGTGGCTCTTAAACCACCTCTTTCTTAGCAAAGGGATAATAACAGTTCACGAATGCTGTCATCACTATCTTACCCTACAAAGTTGGGACACTCCTAAAAAGTTTTTGTCTGTACCATTTCATGCTGTTATCATTTCTTTGCCATGAAGTTAGTGTAGTTGCCTTCAATGATTTTCTCTTGGGAGAATCATAAGTAAATTTATTTAAAAGTAGCTTTGGAAACAAACTGTGACATTTATATGATGTTTGAGGAGCAAAACCAACAATCTCTTCCAGAAACCCTCTTGAACATTTTTTTTGAGTGTACTTTATTTTTTGGAGAGTTTTATGGATTGAAACAAGGATCTTATCAGTAGCTAATACCTCAGCAGTTATTTTTGATTTTTAATTTTGAGACAGGGTCTCACTATGTCACTAAGTTTCCATGAGTAGGCTCACACTTGTGATCTTTCTTCTTCACCGTCCCAGAGTACTAGGATTATCAGGGTTTACCACCAAATCCATATTTGTTTTTCCTGATTATTTATCTAAAATAGATGAACTAGATCAGGAGGGTTTGTTGTCAGCTTGAGGAATACCTTCTCTGGGTAGAGTTGGACAAAACATCCTTTTAAAGGTAGCGTGTGAGAGTTGCTTTGGTAATTTTAATTGGAACACACCTGGAAATATTTTAGTTCCTTAAAAATGAATATTAGTTAAATGTATAATGATGGATTTTTATTGGAGCTTAGTTCTTTTTTAGTTTCTTATTCATGAGAGGTTGTATAATTCCTCTGTTATGTTATTATAATATACAAAAAATGTGAACTGAAAAGAATATTCTACTGGTAGCCTAAATTAGACTGTGAGAACATCAGAATCCCTTGATACTTAGAGAGCCAGATTAGGTTTTTTGAGCCAGTGCACTGTGGTAACCAGAGATTACTTTAAAGCACCACTAATACACACACACACACACACACACACACACACACACACACACACACACACACACTCTCTCTCTCTCTCTCTCTCTCTCTCTCTCTCTCTCTCTCTCTCTCTCAACACTCAAGAGAATTCTGTCTGTAAGTGCCTTCACCTAATGTTGGCTAAGGGTGGAGGAATGTGAAAGAAAGCCTTCAAGCACCTTTAAATCTCACTCCAATTTCCAGAGATTCAATTAATTGTTTAAATGTTACCATTGTAGTGAAAATAGTTCTAAGTCTCTGTGGTTTCTTTTTGCCTCCAATTTTTCAAGCCTAGATAATTCTTTTCACAGCTTGGCAACCAGGGACCTGGAGAAGCAAAGATTCAATTTTCAGATTTCATCCAGCTTACCACTTCAATCCTATTTACCCTTGTGTTTAGTTCATATCATGGGACCAAGATGTTATTAATAATAAATAACCATAGGTTAATTAGGGGACACTACGAGAGGAGAAGAATTCTGCAGGAAGTTGTACTTCTGAATTTATATTTCTTAAACTTCGTTGCAGATGAATCACCTAGAAGGGTTATTTAAATGTGTAATTCCAGCGCTGTGATCCGATATCTATGAGTTAGAGGCCCAACATTTGCACTTCTAAGAAAGCATAGCCCTTCTGTGGCAATCCTTTCTTCCCCTGTCTGAGGAAAAATGGTTATTATTTTGTGAACCCCGAGATTATCCCCTGGGCATCTGGCTCCTTTTCATCTCCTTGAATATGTCACATTCTTTTTGGTTCAAGAGGCAATGTAGATTTGGGCTGAATCTCCAGATTCTGAATCCTGAGGACTGGACCTGGATTTCCAAGTTTGTTCTATTGTAGATACATTACTAAATTTTCTCTGTCCCAGTTTTCTCATTTATAAAATGAGATTAATAATTCCACCAGTCTGTATGGAAAACTCCTAGATCACTACCTGGCACAGAGTACATACCCAATAGTATTTCTACAGCTGATCACGGCCTTTGCAACTGCTACACACTCCTTCTCTGTCTTCCTGGGTTCTCCCAGAACCTCAGCCTGTCCATTTACCCTGACTCCCCTTTCTCCAGCATTCTGCTGTCCTCCTCCAGAAGGCCCTAGACACTTCTGATCTGCCTCACTAATTAGTTTATCCTACAAGGTCCTACAAATCCCTTTATTAGCTCACCATTCTTGTTTTTCCTTGTTAATCCCTTCTAAAAAATAAATTTATGAATGGAATGCAAGGACCACTTGTCTCTCTTTGTTGCTGAATCTTCTAAACTGCCCAGTACAATATGGATGCATAACCATCACATAATAATTTTTCGAATGTCTACATACTTTTAAATAGAAAGGTGTGGATTTATACATAGGCACAGTGCCTTAAGTTATTTTCTCAACACTAGCACACAGTTCCTGAAATCCCCAATTTAAGGGAGGACAGGTTTATTTTACCTCCAATTTGTATACCCATGTTACACCCTTCATAACCACCCCCCCCACCCCCAACCAGGACCCACTTTCTAACAGCAAAGGAAATCACTGATGGACTCATCTGCTCAGTGCAATAGCCCCCGTGATCCAATCACCATTCAAGCCTTTTGGGGGGATATTCCAGATCCAAACTTTGACACAGGGACGTTATGTCCTTGGGAGTACCCTTCAGTAGATATCTTGGGGAATGATGCTCCTGGTGAGTGCTTCTCATACTTGTTACAAATCCTGCAAGGATCTTATTAAATTCTAGTTCAGGAGACCCAGATGGAGCCTGCAATTGGGCTTTTCTATATGCTACTATGAGATTTCTAGACTTTGAATATAGAGCTCTAGGTATGGTATGACAGCTTAGAGGTTTATGAGCAAGGAAATGTCACTGTCAAAGTTGTAAAGTGATAGGCATGGATGTGGGGGAGACCAGCAGGTGAGAACACAGGTAGAGTAGATGCAGAGAAAAACTGTTTAACCCAAACTGACAAGTGAAGCAAAGGGTCCCAGGAGGAGGAAGGGCCAGAGTGAGTTGTATCCTTGGCAAGTAAGGCTAGAAGAAACTTTTTGCAGCTGTGGCTTCAGGTTAGCTTTTCAAAGTTTAGATGATGCTGGCTCTGTAGTCTGCAAACTTAGCTGTAGGATGGAATCACCTGGAGATCTCTAAAAAATAATAAAATAAAAATAAAAAAGCTGATGACTGGATCCTGAATCAGACATACTAATTTAGTAAATTTGTGGTGTAATTGGGAAATCATTGGGTCAAATCAAATCCATTCTAAACCCCTCAGAAGCTTACATGGCTTCTGAGGACCAAGTACATCAGCAGTGATTTGTGTTTAGCAGTGGATGAGCTGCGTCAGCTTTTATTTTGTCCTGGCAGGGTTTATGAGCTGAACCCTTAAGATCTGAAGGTATTTTCAAGCCTTGAGCAGTCTCTGGTTAATAGCAAATCTTACTTTTCTTCTTATTTCTCCTTATCTGAGTCATTCATGAAATGATTAGTAATAGCCGCACATTCTTCTAAACAAACCAGAGATTTATCAAGCTGTGGACTTACTGTGGCCTCTAATTTTTAAGTCCCCATAGTAAATTAATCAAGTGATTATAAACCACTTTTTGTTACCCTTCCTTGCTGTTGTTCTATCTTTCTCCAGCCTGAAAAGCAAAATCCTGCCGGAAGGATCCAATATTGTTTCCTTAATATTAGCAGCAGCTTGCCTATTGCAATGTTTCTCAGCCCTGTGGACTTTTTTTTTCAACGCACAGATGACTGAGAAATGCCCCAGTCCACCTGAGGCAGAATTCCTTCAAGTTGAAATTATATCTGTGGTATTAAAACTCTCCATAGGTGACTCTTATAAATGGTAAAAGATGACAAACATTTATTGAGACTTTAATATTTTATAGTATGCCTTCACAGGACTACTATAGGGGATTACTGCTAATTGTTTGCTTAGGTCATGTTACAGATAATTATGTTAGCCACTGCTGTTATCAGTATCACGCTCTCTGCTTTTTTCTTTAAGGTCACAAAGCAAGACATCTTTTAAAGAGCTTATTTTATAAAAGCTGAACATCTGTTAATTAGAATTTCAACTGTACACATAATACAAATACAAAGTTAATACAAAATATTAACAACACAATGTATTCTGTATGGTGATATCAACACAAAATAATGATCAGATCATGGGCCTTCCTATTTTGTCTGTGGCCCCCACTCTGTTCCCCTCACCTCAGTAGACTGATTGAAATAATTCCCAGTTGTGTTTATCACATCACTGAAAGTAAAAATGTAGAGGAGGCAAAGTTGTTAGCCTGAAAAATAATCTGTGGTATGTTCAAAATAATTCTTTCTGTAGATTCCCGTAAGTCACAGCACTAATAATTATTTTTCACTCAAAATAAATCAAGAGAAAACTAGTTACTTTAACTAGATGCCTAAGGGATGAGCTAAATAGCACATCCTGATTACAGGAAGGCCAGCAGCAGGTGCTGCTGGGAACTCGTGGGAAGCCACAATTGGTAGAATCTGCTTTTTCCTGTGTCAGCCCTCTTGGAGTAATGCCTTGAGTTTCTGGCATCAGAGATGATTATTAAAAATACTTCATCACCTTGACAAGATACGAATGTGCACAAAATGCCCAGCCTCATTGTAAACCTTGAATTTTGCACGTATACATATCAATAAAGTGTGGGTAAAAAAAGAAAAAAAATACTTTGGTATTGGTATTATGGCTACTAGCTAAGAGCATGGGTTCTTGAAGTAGACTTTCTGAGTTCCAGTTCTATCTTTGCCGCACCAAGTACTTGCAACTGTGTGCTTTGATTTCCTCCTTTCCAAAATGAGATAATACTACTACCTACTTGATTTGACTGATGTAAAGAGAATAGTACCTGTGTAAGTTTGCCAGATGCTTATATATTATCATCAGTATTGTTATTAAGTGTCATCACTAATGATGAAAGTTTTATAAAATCAGGGTTTTTTTTTTTTTATGTAGCAGTCCTGCAGTATTAGGTTCCTCCTTTATTGGTCCTTCACGTGTTTCCATATCTGTATTTTCCCTGAACACATTGGAAATTCCAGACCGCAGGAAGCTTCTATTCTTCAGTAGCTGTCATAGGAAGGCATGAGATAGCATTCAATAACTGTTGAAAGAATGCCTAAATAAATTGCGTATCTTCTTCCAGTCACTGCTAATTCTTCATCTGTTACTTCCTTTTGGAGAACCCATAGCATTAACAAATTGCTCAGCAGATCTAGACCAGTTAAAAATTGGTCATTGAAAGCATCAATGAGGACAAAAGTGACCTAGACAAGCCTTGAACATTTGGCTTCTTCAATGCAAAGACACACCGTCCTCTTTCTTTGCTCTGTCCTTTAAAGAAGATGTGGTCTTCCACGTCTCCAAAGACAGATCAGCACTTATTTCATCTGGGAAGAAGATAGTAGGATGCTAGTTCATTCTCAAAAAAATGAAGGGTTTGCTGTCTTTCGGTAATTAAGGCTTTGAGTCTGAAATACTAGCCTCAAAGGGATGTTGAAAGTGATCTAGCACCTTTTCCTTCCCTGATAAAACTAAGTCTTAGATACTTCCTCCATAAATTTTAGGTAATGTTGTATTTTTTACAGTGTTACTTTCTGAGAAACTAAATAACATAAGATGTGTAACTCACATTTATGCCACCGGGTTCAGTTCTGAAGCTGAGCAGAGGTGTCTCTGTCTTTACAGGTGCCACTGCGTGGGAATTGTTCTTTTTAGTCTATAATTTAAAGCCCATAGATCACTACCTGGTCCTAGAGCCCAATAAATATTCCTGGTAATTTAGCAGGAAGCATGTCAAATGCTTGCACTTGTAGATATTACAGTTCTCAATCATACTCCCGCTAGATGGTGGAGTTCTGCAGAGAAAAGACATCTTCTTTTGGTTCAGAGGTGGGAAATATTAATGGATAAAATTCTTTTGATTAAAAATTATTTTAACTTTTTTCCTCCCAGGTATTTTTTCTAAATAATAGCAACTTTGTTCATTGTGTATTAAAACTTAGTGTAATATGTGAACACATGTGGTCAAACAAAAACACAAACAGAATTTTTTTTAAGAGAACATTCCATCAAAGTCCCATGGCAAGCAGAAGCATGAGTTAGAATGAAAACTGCTCAGATCTTACTACTCTTGGTTGATGTGACCTACATTTCTTTAGAGCAAATTTTCGGAGATGTGTTCTCAGTCGAAATTCCGTCCTCCCACACCTTTTCTTTCTGTGTCATTTGGTCCAGAGATTGATGTACATTTGTTTATTTGCTTGCTTGTGGACTTAGAGATCCAACCCAGGGTTTTCACTCTGAGTGACAGTTTTTAGTTTTTATTTTTGAGATTGCTAAGTGGCCCATATTGGGCTCAAATTTGTAATTCTCCTGCCTGAGCTCCCAGAGTGCTGGGATTATAGGCCTGCCCAACTTGGCCCTGCTGCTATACATTTATACACTTCTGGAGTCCACGGTCTTACCAGGGCTCTTCTTTTACAAGTGCCACAGGAGGTAAATTTTAATCATCCATGACTGACACATCAGGAAGCTCAAGCTGAGATAGCTGATGTAACTGTTCTGAGGTTACTCAGCAGGTTCTTATCAGAGCAGGGTTTGAATCCAGGCAGTTTTGATTCCAGGGCTTGTCTGTTTTCATCTCACAGCCAGTTACTTCCCTTATCAATAGGCACAGTTCGTCTTGCTTATATATGAACAAGTCAAGACTTTGAAGTCCAGTGTCTGTGATGCAAGCTCTGTACTTTAGAAGTCACACCTGACTTTCACATAGGCTGCCTTGTAGACTGTTAGGACAGCATGATAATAAGAGAATGCTGTTATATCAGCCCTGTTCCATAGGAAAGGCAATAGATGCCCATGGGGAGCGCTATGGACACAGCTTGCAAAAGGAGGAGGACCAGGAAAGCCAGTGTTTGAACTTGCTAGAGTGTCTTGCTGGAAAAGAAAAACTAGCCAGTGCGTTTCTTGTCAGTGTTTAAAGGTGGTACATCTCTTGTAAAAGGCAGTGGTATTGAACAACAGAAGTTTGCTTCACCTTAGTGCCTCACTTCTCATCAAATTTATAATAGCTGTAATGAATTAATATGTATTTCCTTATATAATGTTTTATTTCAATTACTTTGAAAATTTTTAGTTTTAATTAAAAATTAATTGCATATATTTATAGGGTGCAATGTAATGCTTCAATAGGTGTATACATGATAGGATATTTAAATTAAGCTAATTAACATCATCATTTCTCTATGTTGAAAACATATCTTAATAGATAGTAATGCATTATATATTTTAACATTGCTGAGTCATTTTAAATGTTGTCACTAGCCTATTTAATTCTTATCTCAGTCTTATGCAGAAAGACCAATTACTATTCCATTTTGCATATGAGGAAATAGGTGCTTTTAGATAAAGACGTATGGAATCCTAAGCTTCTAACCATTTGTGCAGCAACAGCCACTTGCTGGGCAGCATCCTGGTGCCAGCACAGGGCTCCCCGGTTCTAAGTGGCTGTGTATATGTGTACAGCGGCGAGTGAACAGACACGAGATCCCCGTTGTGGAGGGTTCACTGTAGTGAGGGAGGGTGAAGGCAGTGTACACAAAGCTACCTAAATCAGCACGCAGGTACGAACCGTTGTTACTTGTTATGCAGGAGGCCTGAGTGCTCTGCTGTGAGAGAAGGTGATAAGATAAATCTGATTTTTTCCTTCTGTTTTTTAAAAATACCTTTTTCCTCTTGAGGAATTTCCATACTGCCTTCCATGGTGAGTTTACATTCCTACCAGCAGTGAAGGAGGGAATCTTTCCCTACAGCCTCACCAGCATTGATTGCTGTTTGACTTTTTTGTTTGTTTGTTTTTAAGGTTGGTTGGTTGTGCCTGATAGTTACCTTTTTTTTCTTTTTCTTTCTTTCTTTTATTTTATTTTATTTTATTTTTTACTTTTTGGTGATGAGGACCTAACCCAGGGCTTCACCCTTGTCAGGCAGGTGCTCTACCAGTGAGCTAAATCCCTAACCCCTGTTTGAATTCTTGATATACACCGTTCTCTCTGGGGTTAATGATATCTTAGTGATAATTTGGTTTGCCATTTCTCTAATGGCTAAAGATGTTGAATGTCTTTTCATGTATTTATTGGCTATTTGAATTTCTTCACCTGAGAACTGTCTATTCATTTTTGTTGCCCATTTTTTAAGCAGGTCTTTGAGTTTGAAGGGTCTGCTTTTCTTCAGTTCTTGTATATTCTAGTTATTACCCTCCTATCTGTGTTATAGGTGGTGAAAATTATTTCATATTCTATTGGTTCTCTCTTCATTCTGTTGATGATATCCTTTGCCATGCAGAAACTTTTTTAAATTTTATATAATTCCATTTACTGATTCTGGGAGCCGTTCCTTTTACACTAGGTGTCTTACTCAGAAAGTCCTTGGCAACACCCTGACCCTTTAGATTTCTGCGTAATTTGTCTTCCAGAAGTTCAGTCCTTATGTCTACTGCTTGTCCAAATTTTACTATAGTGAAGAAAACTTTTTATGTCCTCCATAATTTTTTTCCTGACTCTTCTAATGGAAATAACCACTTTCCCCTATTAAGGCTCATCACCTGTCTGAATTAAGAAAGGTGTTTTGTTTGTTTGTCCCTCTGATGAACATGAACTCCTACAGGGCTGAGACCTTGAACTTTTCAGTTTTCATTCCCAAAATACCTATAAATAAATTTTAATCAGAATGGAACCCAGTAAATCCGTGGCTAAAAAAAAATGTCGGTAGATACCAATGTGCTGAAACAAGCATTCTAAACTGCACAAAGGGAAGTTATTTTACCACTATAACTGTTTTTCTCATGACAATTTTAAGAGCATTTGCCTAGTGCTAGCTAAGCTCTAGAGGGGCTTAGAAAATCAAATTTAGCTCCACTTTCCTGGCAAATGTAGTGAAAAGGGGAGGCTACTCCATCCCTTTTAATTTTGATTCACTCGTTCATTTGTTTGTCATCTGTTTGTTACTGTTTATAGAGAAGTTGCTTCTCATGAAAGCAAGCCTATTCAGTTTTGAACTCCTTAAGCCATTTCCCGTGGAATTTCACATTTCAACAGAAGTTACTAGCTGAGGTAGAAGTTACTGTTCTCAACAATATGGCTATAGGAAATTTAATGTTAATACAAGATTTAAAGGAGTTTCTTTGTGATAAAATACAAGGCTATATAATTGAGATGCAAAATTAGTCATAGGTGATCTCTCAGTACCTTGACTGACCCAAGGGTAAAACAGAACAACTGGAACAGTTTCTGAAAGAAGGGTTCATGGATCTATAGCTGGGACCTATTGAGGTGATTGTCACCACCCTAAGAGGTCGGAACTGGAGCCTATACAGTTCTCTAGCAATTTGAAGTTAGTGAAGCTTGAAAACCTGTATTAAACTTTTAATTTAACTATTAATCAGTAGATTTTTAAGTGGTACATGATGACCACTTACTATAATTATTCTAATCAAGACAATTTTGCTGTTTCGCATTGTGTGATACTGGACATTGAACCCAAGGCCTTCACACTGAGATCCATCTTTAACCATTTCCAGAGAGGAGGCTGTGGGAGTGGGAACAGATAAATAATGAAGTTGCCTAGACTGGGATAGAACTTACAATCCTTCAAAACCTTAAGCTACATTATGTAAAATGGAACAAGTTGGAAAGTTATGCCAGGAGATCTAATAGATATCTAAAAACAAACAACAATATCATCAGGGTGTCACAGGGGCTGAAAATGCAAACAGGAATTGAGGACTCTCTCCTCATCCCCGGGCTGACATGTTTTTCTTGTTTCCTGCTTTTGGACACCTTAGACACAGCGAGGACACAGCCCCCAGAACACCTGCCCGTCACTTCTCTCCAAACAGCACAAACTCCCTTCATCAGTGGAAACTTCATTTCACATGTTTTATTAAACTTACCAAAAAAAAAAAAAAAAAAAAAGAGAAACTGATGACCCAGTTTGTATTTTTTTTTTTATCCTAAGTCTGTCAGTGTTTCCGCAGCCTGTGGGAGCACTCCCTCAGGTAGCAACCAACCTGGAAGGCGACGGGGACACTGGTGCCCAATGGCAGTGGGGGCCAATGCTGGAGCAGTCCGTCAGGTGTGGCTGTGTGTCGCTGAGATGTAGGCTGGCCTCTCCAAGGCGCCCAAGCCCAGCTCTCTGAAAGGAATCCACCATCTCCTCCATGTCCCACCACTCTTTCGGGGCACTGGCCTCTAGGCAGGGAGTTGCAGGTTTTCAACGCAGAAGGCTCTTTTGCTTCACTTCACGGCTTTGACTTGGAAGGAAAGCTGTTGTCGATTAAGTAGAATACAGAAAAGGAAAATGGAACTCCAGAGGGTGTAAATGAAGAAAAATAGCACCTTCATGTCGAAGCGAAACAGGGATCAGAGAAAGCACTCATACTAAGCCTGTCCCGGGTCAGTTGTTTTTACTTCAAACAAACAATTGCATAGTCTGTGTGTCCTTGAATTCTTATCAAGTGCCTCAGCTGAGATTCCTGTCAATGGTCTAGAATAAGCAGTGCTGGCTTGTAACATAAGCCAGTGTACTGAAAAAAAAAAAAACCAAATAAATGAAAGAGCAAGCAAATGACTAAAGAATTTGTGTATGAAGCTCTATTCTTTACACCTAAAGCACAACATCACAATTCCTTAGCCTCCATCTAATAGTTGTTTAAAGCACTATTAATTTTATTCACTCAACAGTCGAGCTATATTACCATAAATAAATCATGAAACAACATGGATATTCAAAATGATTTATCATTAGCATTAGTGGCAAAAATCTGTGCTCTTTGGATGCAAATTTTTCTTCTTTTCAGAATGCTTTTATTTCTGCCTGGCTTCATTCCTTTTTCTAGAATTCCCTGTGAATAATACAATATAGTCCTTCTTTGACTATAGAGGTACATTAGTTGCTTTTCAGAAACCAAGTTACCCAATTTAATTAGGAGTTTATTTTTAGACTTTATGAAGAAATAAAATAAATTAGTTTTGATTTATCCAGGGTGTTGCACTTTAAGTTTATTAAATAATCTTTTCAATTGAAAAGAATTAATTATTTTGTACTTCCTTGGCTTTGGTCCCATTTTAATATGATTCTCAATTACAGTGTGGTTTCCAGATGTTTTTTGACTCACTGGAGTAGTGAGTATGATGGTAGATTTATAAACTGTTTGATTTGTACCACTGTAACAAAACCTAGCAATAGAGGTGAAGTTACATAAAGGGATTTTAATGTCATTTTGAAGCCCCGGGTTTTTAAGAGCAGCAAATAATTTCTAGATAGCAATAAATCAAGAATATAATAGATTCAGACTCCAGGTGGAGTAGATTGCTCATGATTTAGACAAACATCCTTTAAGAGTGCCAAAGTGGAAAACTAGCCCTGATGGTTCACTGATATCTACAAGTAGCTTCAAAATTAAGCCATTACATTTGATGAATCAAACAGAATATTTGAATGATAGATTTTAATGATAGCAGATAAAATATACAAAAAGAAGTATGCTAGGAATGATATATAGATATTAGAGGTATTTGAGGTATTTTCAAGTTATATTAATTTGCCAATATATGAAGTATACTTATCACAGTTTTGCTTTGAGACCTTAAGGGTATTAACTAAGGTAGAAATAAAGATCACATGAACATTGTGTCAAGTTTTAGTTCATTTACTGTAATTTGAGTTGGCATGTCTTCTCTCTTTGCTAAATGACCACAGGGCCTCTTGAATCAATACTTGGTTTTGTTGAGTTTATCACTTAATTATATTCTGCCTTCAATTCCTCTCAAATTTGTTCATATGTAGTTGAAAGAACTAGATCTTAGCCTTTAACATGTAAGACTTGAGACTGAGAAATTGGTATGTAACGTATCATATATTGATCTTTGTTTTCTGTTTCCACATTCCCTTCTCCCTTCCTGCTCTCCCTTTCCTCTGTCCTCCCATCGCCTTCTCATCTCGAAGAAGTCTACCTTCGCAATCCATATCTTTTGTCCTTTTGTTCTTTTGGTTATTTATTTTTGGATTTATTCTATAAGCGAGACCACTGAGATCCCATCTTGTACCAACAAGAATGACTGTTCTAAAGAACTCAAATTGTAAGAAATCTTGGCAAGGATGTAGAAAAAAAAAAAGAATTGTTGGTGGCACAATAAACTAGTGCATCCACTTAGAATGTGTGGAAATCAGTGTGGCGATTCCTTAGACAACTGAAAATAGAAATCCTGTTTGACCCAGCTATACCTCTTCTGGGCATCTTTCCAGAATAGCTGAAGACATCATATTATAGTGACACACGCATATCGATGTTGATGGCAGCACAACTCATAATAGCTAAGGCCTAGAAGCAGGCCATATGTCTGTACGTCTGTAGGTCTGTCGACAGATGATAGGATCAAGACAATGATATCTATAAAACATAATTTGAGGGGTTTGTAAGAAAATTGACACAACATGAGTTTTATTGGTTTTTTTGATATACCATCTCTGTAGCCCAGGCTTGTCCTAAGCTCACTTTGTAACCCAGGCTGGACTTGGACTCTGGACAATCTTCCTCAGCCTCCTAAGTGCTGGGATTAGAGACATGTGCCATCATGCTTGGCTTTATATGGTACTGGAGAATTGAACTCAGGGCCTTGCACTTGCAAGTCAAGCACTTTAACCGCTGTGCCATTCCTCCAGCCCCAGGGTGAGATCTTAATGTTTAACAAAGTACAGCAGACACAAAAGTTTAAATATAATATCATACAGCTATTTTCAGTTTGAGATGAATTTATCAGGATGTTATTCCATCATAATTTGGGGAACATATGTCTTATTTTCCTCGTAGTACTAACCATTATTTCAGCAGAGACGTAAGCCCTGAAGTGTGTCAAATAGTGGATGCTCAGTCAGTGATTGAATCTTTACAGTGAATAATAACATATGAATGTATCACTAATATGGTAAACTTTTCATAGGATTTGAATAAGGGTATACTGAGTTTTATACCAGTTACTAGTTACATTAACATGCATAACATAAGGTTACATGAATCAAAGATCCTTTATCCAGGCCTTGTGATATAGGCCTGTATTCCTAGCACACTAGAAGGCAAAGCAAGAGGATTGCAAATTTGAGCCCAGAGCCTGAAAACTTAGTGACACAGTGAGATCCTGTCTCGAAACAGTGTGAAAGTCCCTTGGAATTCTGTTACAGTTCTCCCAGAATGCTTAAATGCATGGCCCATGTGGAGGCACAATGAGAAACAGGGTCATGCAGAGGTGCAGCAGGTCCCTCCTGATGATATTTATGCTAACCTGAAAAGTTTTGTCACTGTCTGGAATTCTGATAGAACCATTTCAGTTTTCAACATAAGTGTGACAAAATCACATATGTGTCATTAAAAACAAGTGCGGAAATTAATGAAGTGAGAAAACATTGGAAACTAGTGGAAAAATTAGTTGGCCATTCAATTATCTAGGAAATGATTTTTAATAGAAAAATGTGAATCATAAGGTAAGTGTATGAGTGGCCAGGACTCAACTGTGTTTAATGCCGTGTCTTCATGCCCTGGAGTACATTGAGCTTCTCGTACATCCTGCAGAGTTCACACAACTAGATGATTATGCACACACTTTCACCTGCTCCAGGGACTTAAATGCTAAGGCAGAATCCCCACTGTCAGACCTCTAGTGGAGCAGCAGTTTCACTGAGACCTCGCCTGACTGTGCTTCCCAGAAATGAAACGGTCCCAAATGCCCATCGTGTCTTACCTTATCCCCACATTCTCATCTGCTTTTATAAGGACTGTACTGTATTCTGCAAAGGCCTGTGCAAAATGACACGGACTATAGAAATGAAGGGTAATGGGCTGCACAGTGAGTTCAGGACCAGCCTGGGCAGTCTTATGCATCACTAATGCGTATTAACAAAAATAATTTTGGGAAAATGAAAATATGGAATCTCTTGATTGAGAATTTTGTGACTGTTGCTGCAGAGTGTCAAATCGACCATGAGCCTGCCTAGAGCACAAGCCCAGGACACTAGCCCCAGACCTTCTTGGCTCCTGCTAGCATCTGAGGTCCTAATTAGGCTCTAATTTTGGATTCCTAAGAAGGGTTGCCATATTCAGCAACTTTTCCATTAACTCAGATTATTGGATTGAGATTGGCGAACTCAGCTGCAAACATATAAAGAACAGAGAAAATAGGACCTCAGAGTGGCGCGAGGCAGAGAGCAGCTCACAGCGTCCACTATGGACCCAGGGTTTTTGGATCTCAAACCCTCTGCACTAATTACCAAAATCTTCCTTCCACTTTCTCTTTTATTTCTTCTTTTTTTCAAGGTAGAGAATAACAGGTCTCTATTTAGAAACAAAATATAGAGGTGTAAACACTTTTACTATCTGGGAGGGGGTCTGCATGGTTATCCCCTTTCCCTCCATTTTCTTACCTGAAAAATGGTATTGGCAAGATTAACTGGTATAGGTTGGATTTTTAAGTGAGTTAACCCATGACAAGCCCTTGGGAAGTGGTGTTTGTTTGTTTGTTTTTATTTTTATTTTTTGAAGGTTCTAGTTCTCAGAGTAGCTTTTTGGGTCATATGCAATAACATTGTTATTTTAGGGAAAAAAAAATCTGCCAGTTGATAAACAGAAAAGCTTAATTTTAATATAGTTTAATGTATTGGTTTTTAAGTGATTGCTTTTCACTTGTGTGTGATACATTTTCCTACCCAGATAATATATAGGTACCGTCCTGTTTTTTTCTGTGAAATGTGTGTATCTGAGCCAGGATTCCAATTTCTTTTACCAAGTACGAAACTAACTTCCTTTTGTCTCATTCTCTCTCACCACTTGCCATGATGTGGCCAGTTTTGACTCTGGGCCTTTGCACCTTCTACTGGCCTTGCTTGGACTTCTCTTTCCATTTACGTCGTACAGATGACATTTACCCCTTTGCCATTATGCCTGGATACTCCCTTCCCATCTGGATTTGGCGGCTTAAAGTTACACTTTTTTCTCCACGCACTCACACACCCACCACACATTCCCACATACACACTTCCCAAACAACCCGCGCTTCCTTCTTCTCCTTCTTTTTGTTCTTCTTTTCTTTGAAACAATTAATTATCATATGAAACTCCAAGTATTTGACTTAACTTATTAGTTAATGCTACATGAAAGTAATATTTTTGTTTTTGTTGGTCTATGTTTCTCCAGATTTCAGTATTATTCACACATAAGAGTCCAAAGGATCTATACATTTTTTATCTTAGATTTATTTTTCCTTTATACAGAATAACATAGAACAAGGGCAAAAAAAGACATTCTCCATGTCCCCACTCGTGGAGGCATTTAGCCAGACACCACAGGGAATGCCTTTCTTTGTTTCTGTCTCTTATAGAATCAAAGCCATGTTGGAGGAATATCTCTATACTCTGTCTCTACTGAACATGTGTTTTTTTTCTGGCCTACACACAAAGGGTTCAGTCTTCATGCACAAGGTGCACCTTACTGTATTCATGAAATCCTAGGCTCTCAACACAAATGATGTAGAAATTTACGAGGTTCAGCAGTACTAAATGTTTTTCTTTAATGATGCATGTATAAAGCACTTAAAAGGGAAGTGTAAGGAAAACAAAATGAAAAGAGGGAGGAGCCTATCAGACGTGTGATGGACAACAGGCATGTGGTAGATGATAGATCAGAGGCCTGTGGTGGATTGAGGACATGTTGTAGATTGTGTGGCGCATTCCTGGGTGTGCAACCTGGAAGGGGCAGAACACTGAGACTGCATGCTAGTTTCACTCTTCCTCTCTCACTTGGCTTCCTGTCTGTCATGAGTTGAACGTCCTTCCTCTAGCACATTGCTGTCATGTGTTTGCACCATTACCGCCTGCACAGGAATGGACTGTGAGCTTCTGAAATTGAGCTAAAATAAATCTTTTCTCTCTTACACTCTGGATGTCAAGTATTCTTTCCAAAAGATGAAAAAGTAAATAAGACATAAGAGATACCACGCAATATTTAATCTTGAGTCTGATTCATTTCACTAAGTGTAAAGTTTTTAAGTTGTATCCATTTGCCTACGAATGATTCATGTCGATCATCTGTCTTTATGGACTACAGTACTTCATTGTGTATATATACCATACTTTCAGTCCCACCAGCAGTGTAAGAGGGTTCCTTTTTCCCCACAGCCTCACCAGCATCTATTGCTATTTGAGCTTTTGCTCTTAGCCATTTTCATTGGGGGGAGGTGATATCTCAATGTTACTTTGACTTACATTTTTGTAATGGCTAAGGATTTTGAACATTTTGTTACTAACTCACTCTCATCTTCCTGTGAACCAGTCTGTAAGATGTCCCACCCCACAGGATCTACTGTCTTTCTCCAAGCTCGCAGTGTGGTTCCAAGTCTCCTCTTGGAGTCTGCTCACAGACACTGGCTGTAATTCCAGCACTGTGACTGAAGCACTGTGTTGGCCTTCAGACTGCAGTCCCCAGAATTCAAGGCCTTAAGGAAGGGGCCTCTGTACCACATCCAGAATGACTCAGCTTCTAGCACATTGCAGTCCCAAGACCCACAAGACTTCCTGGAGCTTCCTAGGCTGCCATCCTTGCTGCCGTTGTCCCTTGCATCTGCTACCTGTCCTCCACAGACTGGCTAAGCACTAGGGCCCTCTGCAGCTCCAGGCCCTGCCTGCCACATCTCCCCTAGGCCCTCACCTTGTCCAGGAGCCTGTGCTCAGTCACTGGTGGTCTTTAACACTTTTCCTCCAGTCCTGTGGTCACTTTTCAGGTCCAGCAATCCTCTGCTTTTCTAGACTAGGCTGTAGTGGAGATTTCTTTACTAAATCTCTGTCTTCCAGCTGAATCATCCAAGAAGGATCCTTCATTATTGCTGTCCTGGCTGGGCCTCCCTCACACATATCTTCTACAGAGAGCCAGAAGGGTTTTTTTATACAATATCTCTAATGACTCTATATGAAACAAGGATTCATGGTGTGCAGTTTCACATTTGTGGTTTCATGCCTGCAATCAAAATTTTTAAATTTTGCTATATTTCCAGATAATCATATTAAAGGTGTCCAACCTAAACATTACCTGATCTGCGAAGTTAACATAACTATTCTTCTTATTTCACTTTTTAAGCACTAGGAGATAAATAATTTTCAAAAGATCACAGACCTAAAATTTCAAATTCACTGATTCTATAGAATCATAATATTATAACAACTCTAAGCCAAAATGGAACCTTAAAGCTAGCGAATTTGCGGAGCACCGCCCCCCCCCCCCAAAAAAAAAAAAAAAAAGTCAAAAGTTACGTGATGATATGTACTTTGTATATAAAGTGACAATTAGGCATCTTTAACTTATGGTAAAATTTATGGTTCAAATGAAGACCTTAATTTTAATTGGCTTACTTTCACAGTTATTTTTCCTTAACCTATATTACCACTGCACCTAGTAAACTTTTATTATCACAACTGGTATCTGATGTCTGTGCAATTCCCTGCATCTTTTACCCATGTAGGTAGGCCAGTTTTTATAGGTATATGTAACCAGGAAAAGAATTAAGGGGAAGAAATTGCAGAAACCAGAATTTATGTCATGTATTGATGAATCTACTGGTGAGTGTAGTGCTCCTAGGATCCCATCACCTTCCAAATACAAGAAACTTTAAATGGACATTTCACATCTAAACCATACACATGTAAAATTTCTTTTGTCCTCCAATGGTCAGTACAATATTAGGCATGAAACCATCCTTTTATGCCTTTAGGTACCTAAAGCATTATTGTAGTAGGACAACATGGATTATTTTAGAGAGTTATTCTAACACATAGTTTGGTACTAATGCTTAATAATGATGGCAACTTAAGTTTATATTTCAGATAGGATTTGCGTGTCTGATAACTTGTTTATGTATGGCAGAATATATATTTTGTCCTTCTTGGCACTAATAGAGTGCAACATTTATGAAACCCAGTAGCTCACAAGAAACTTCATCTGCTCAAATTAAAAAGGACAAATGTGAAGGAAAAATAAATCCCTGTCATATCAGCACAGTCGGCAAGGAGAAAGACAAGTGCAACTCGTCATAGTAAATGGCATTGTTAGCCCTCCTTGTCTGTAGCACGCGTGTCTAAGTACATCCAGTATGATGTAGTGAGGGCAGGATGCATTTCTTAAATATGTTCAAGGCAGTAAAGATTCAGCTAATATTCCTTTGTTTCCTATGGCCTGATTAATCACACTGCATGGTATTTTACCAGTTTTATGTATTTGTGGAATAAGAGATTCTGATTTAATGTTGTTAAGTCAGTGACTTTATTGCCGTGTGGATTTTCTGAGCATTAGTATTTGGGCCACAGTCACTAGAAATTCTTATTTAATTGGCTGGGGTTGAGGAAGAGCATTAAGAATTTATAAAATTGCCCTTGCTATTCTGATATTCTGCTAAGACAGAGGATCACATGGGTTTAGTAGACAGTGTGGGGGACTTCAGTGACAGTATGCCAATAGTGAGAGAGCAAGACTCAAAGAGGGTGACTGTTGGATAAGATCAGCTTTGTAAATCAGAGATTTTTTAAGAGAAGGCATGACTGGAGATAGGAACTAGATGGAGGTGAGAGAGTTCCTGGGAACTTAGAAGTATTGCTTATGCTTCCGCATGTTCGTGATGTCCACATGAAGGGAAATGTTCATTTGTATTTTGTCCTAGGTATTTTATGCTGATACAATCATGAACTGGCTCCTTGTGAAGTCTGTACTAAGGGCTTACATACAAGGAATATTAAGATCACTTGTTTTTTCACATTTGCAAGATGCTTTAAATCCTATTTAATTAGGCATTCCTAACAGCTGTCCTGTGAATTGGCTAGGCATTATTACCCACATAGGACAAGTAAGAAAATTGAAGTTCTGAAAGGTTAAGTGAATTGCCCAAGGTCTTATAGCAAGTCAGTAATGAGCTGGAATTAGAAAATCACAGCCCTGGAGACCCTCCTGTTGCCACTTCCATTGAATTTGGCTTCTGTTGCAAAATGAATGATGATTATGAAAATTTAAGGATACAGAATACATTTTTTTCAGGCACCATTTCACAATGAAAGGGTATCCTGGAGCCTATTTTTTCAACATTCCTGGACAGTGTTACAGAAAAGCTTTCCACTTTTACTTAACTCCATCCACATACATTTAGGGTCTTCAGTATTCATTTTGAAGCACATCAAGGGTTAGCCTGGGAGGGAATTCTCGAGCAGGCAAGGGGCAGGCTACTCTTGAAGTATCTGCTTTACGTAGGGAGCACTAAGATGAATCGGAAGAAAGCACATAAAAACATCCAATTGGTAGTTCTGTCAGGGCATTGCCTCTTTCAGCATTTAAGCCGCTATTTCTCCTTGAGCAAGGTAAGAGAATAATGAACTGATGGCCTTTGGATAATAAATATAAAGTTTGTATTATCATTCCTGAGCCCTTATAAAACTATGGAGAAGTTTCACACTATTATGCATCAAGTTTCACTTCTGCTGCACTGGGGAGATTTAATAATGTATGTATGTACATTTCAGTCTAACACACAGCACCTGAGTCACCTACATCGCACAGACACCTGATAAATATTTATCAGTGATGCTGGCACTGCACGTGGTAAATGCTTTGCTCTGGAAACTCACCGTCATCATACCTATCTTTCCACATTTAAATAGGGGATGGGCTATTAGTGATTCCTGTTTCTTTTCCTTTTCTATAAGAAGGATGCAACCTTTTTGTATCTCAACAAAGATTATGAAAAACTACAAAAGAGTACTCTCATTGTGTAATTAATCAAGAGAGAATTCACGTTTGGGGAGATTTAATGCTTAAGGAACTGACTGTGATCTTTTCTGTAGCATTAACTTAGAAATGGACTTCTTAACAAGTCATGTACAGATTTTCCACCCCCCCCACAACTGTGAGTGTTCCACTTTGATTAAATTCCAGTTCTGTATGGTTACATAGGAATAATTCATGATTTTTTCATCACAACACATATTATACCACTATGGCTAGAGTATTGTGTAACGATCCTTACTCTTTGTTATTCTTTAGTTTTTAATTTAATGATTCATGAGCAACAGTGTCTGAAGCACAAAACAGTCTTCTCCAGATGTACCCACTGCTGTGTCAAGCAGAATTCTGTGGCAGTAAGTATAAGGAAACAGTGATCAGGTCTACTAGACAATTTTAAGAGAAGTATTGCAGTCTACCTTTTCTCTACATTTAAAATGAAACCTAATGCTTCAATGAGGGACAACATTTTTTCCTTTTATTATATCTGTACAAGGTGTTGGTGGTAGTGATGATCTGTGTCTGGATAGCAACAGAGTTTTCCATATGAATCAACACACTTCAAATGGAAGATATATTTCTGTCTAAGCCAAAAGGCGTTAACCAGCGCCGCCTTGTACATTTGATCCCCTTGCCATTCTTCTGTATTAAGATAATAAGGTGGTTGTGTGTTCATATGCCTTGCACATATAGTTTAATTTACCAGGGACATGGAATGGATGTGAGCCACTTGCTACAGTTTGGATCTGGAGTGACTTCTGACAGCTTCATGTATTTGGATGGGGTAGGATAACTGTGGACCCCTGTGCTGTTGGGAGGTGAGGTCTGACTGGAAGGGGCAGATGCTTGAGGCTTGACCAGAGTCAGTTGTGTCAGCTTGTTGAGATTGGGGCTTGTTCATAGCAGAACTTTCAGGTGTGTGTGGTTGTTTACTTGTGGATCAGGAAGTGAGGGAGGGGCACTACCCTGCGGGGTGGGGGGCTTGAACCAAGTAAAGGAAGGAAGAAGAAATATTGTTATAGCTTCTTTCTGGGAAAGCTCCCGCCTCTCCTGAGTCTCCAGACATCAATTTTCTCCTGCTTTTACTTGGCTTCTGTCTGCAATGCTGTGGGAAGCTCTCCAGCCTCTGCTGTGTGCTTCCACCATTGCCAGATGCCCATGACCAGACTGCCTGAGATCTTCTGAAACTGTGAGCTAAGTAAATCTTTCCTCCGTTAAATCTGGATGTCAGGCATTCTGTCCACGTAATGAAAACGTAATTAAGGCACCAATCACTCTATTAAAAGCGTCTTTCCAGCTCATTACAAAGAGACTTGTGACAACATGGTGACACTGTCCTTTGATATAAGGTCCACTCACACCTCTCCAGGAGTCCCTTCAGACTTATCTTCTATAGCAGTTCATATGCTCAGCCTTACTGAAGCTGGAAAGCCTTTGGTGAAGCCAAAGGAAGTGGTATTATCAGACTGCCACTTAACAAGTAGAATTTTTAGGCACAATGCAGGCGCTCATGGAAGACATAAGGGACTCCATAAGGCTTTCTTTGCGTAATCTCTTTTGTGTCTGAGACTTCTTTTTTTTTTTAACCTTGTCAAACCCTTAGAAAAGACTGCAACCTCTTAGACTGTGTCAATATTCCTCCTTTGAAACTTGCCCACCGTTCCCTTGGCAGTGCATTCAGACATAAATAATCTCTTGTTTTTGCCTCTTCAGTAAATTGTTTTTACTCTCCCATGACACTAACTTTGATGTGTCACGACTCACAACAGTCTGGTTTGTCACTTCATTCTCTCTTTTTGTTAATTAGAGGTGATTTGATAATTAGAACTTTTCTATTACAATTTTTTTTCTTTTCCCCTTCTTTCATGAATGCAAATCACTAGGGAAAATTTCCTCCATCGGGTAGTGTGTATTGTGTTCTGTGACACATATCTCATGAAATCTTTACCATAATTGTAAGAATTAGAAACTTTTTGTTGACCTCTTTTGCAGTTAAGAAAACGGAGGTTTAGTAAGGTAAAAAGAACTGCCTGAATTCTGACAGGCAGCAGGATCATAACTCCACATCAGCAGGTATTTAATGGGACATGAATCTTAAAATGTTATTGGTGCCATCTTTTTACTTCATCATCAGCCAGAGAGAAATTAGCAGTAGGTTTTGGGCTTTGACTTTTTTGAGTGGTAAAGCAGATGTGCAAGTAGACAGGAGGAAAAAGACTGCCAGGCAGAGAACCAAGAATTAGGAAGTGACAGTCTGACAGAATGCCAGTATCTTAAAGCACAAGGATTATTGAGATCAGTAACGGAGAGAGTTGGGAAACAGGGGAAAGCCCCAGGGGTATGCTGATCTACGGGTGGGCCTTGTGTATATAAACATTCTGTACTGAGGTTACATAGCCACTTGCCTCTGGGGATGTTACCAGAGTTGAGCTCCTTATTTATTTATTTATTTAGGGACAGGGTCTCACTTTGTAGTCCCAGCTGAGTAGAACTCACTATGGAGCCCAGGCAGGCCTTAGATTCACAGCAGTCCACCTGTCTCAGACTCCCAGATTCTGGGTTTACAGGCATGTGCCACCACTCCTAGTTTATATGGTGCTGGGGAATCAAACGTAGGTACTTAGTGCTTGACTTAGCACTTTTTAGCTGCTGAGAGAAATGAGCCCTCACCTATAGGAATACAGACACAATCAAAAGTTCAATTGGACTGTTGCTTAAGCAAGAGAGGAGTATGGTTCTAACACTGCCATGCAAAGGAAAAAGGATAGCTAATATGGAAGAAGTTTCTGTCAAAATTACCATCCAGGTCGTCTATGCACATAAGGGCTTCCAACATTCTGAGATCCTTAGTTCCGACTGGTCGGTGTCTGAGCTCATGTGTAGGCCACATCTCACTCAGCTCTGATTGTGAGGCTGAGGCAAGTTATCAGGAGACTGACCATTGTTTGCATTGGCGTTAGCGGGGGTGTCTGTAGTTGTTGCATTCTTAATTTTAGGGTTTTGCATGAGGGCTGGTTCCCCATTCATTCCCTTTTCTGTTTCTACTGTGAAAGCACAAGATAGACTAGATCCTTGCAGGATGACTCACAGCGTGTGATTGCTGTCTGTCTCCTTTTGAGTGATTACCAACTGTCTCAGTAGCCCCACGTCATTTGCTCTCCCTAATTCTTCTTCTTTTGTCAAGTAGTACCTGTGTTCATGGGTGCTCTGCTGTGCCCTTGACTTTTCTTTTATTGGACAGGGTCTTGCTCCATAATCCATGCTTGTCATGAACTCTCTATGGAGTCTCAAACTCATGGCAATCCTCCTGCCTCAGGCTCAGGAGTGCTTGGATTACAGGCATATTCCACCACACTTAGTTTATGTGGTGCCAAAGGACCGAACTCAGAGCCTTGCACTTGCTATGCAAGTGCTTTAACCACTGAGCTACACCCCAGAGACTCCCCCCACTTTACTTTTCTGTACACTCAAAGGTCAATCAATTATGTAACTTAAAGATAGATGATTATTTCAAAGCCTTAATTGAATAATTCTGTCATCAGGGCTCAACACTAAGGATATTTTAAGTGTGTGTTGTGTCATAGTTTACCTAGTGTAACCATACAGTTACATTTTACATACTTATTTTTTTCACGTTGGTTACCATCGTCCTGGGAAATACTGCTACAAATCATCACAGAATCTGAGAGGTATCCTCTAACATTTCCAGCCCACCAATATATTTTCTATGTTAAATACGTTTCTTCATTTTTACATTGCCATCTTTCTAAATGTTATTTCTTTTGATTATAATTAATAGCTTATGTTTAGTCATACATGGTGACCTAGAGATAATAGAATATGCATAAATCAAAACTAAATGCAAATGAGGTGTTTATTAGTCATAATCATGCTTAAGTAATTGTTTATGTTTGCAAGTGCTGCTCTGTAATTTAGTGTTATTTTTCATAGGCCTAATGAGGTGGGAGGCATTACTCACAAAATGCTGCAAATACTCTTTATTGACACTTGAGCCTTCTCAAACACAGTACTCTTGTGAAGAATTGCTTAGAAGGGCAGCAGTATTTTTTTTAGAATACCAAAGAAACAATGGTACAGACTTCTTGCCCTGAAATGACCTTTCCCTTTCTCTTCATCTTGAGGTCTCTTTTAATAGAAGGATTATGAGTTTGACGCCTTTCCAGAGCAATGTAACGCTAGTGTGGTGACTGGGCAGTTATTTATGCCTTGCCACATTTGTATCTGTGACATAGGAGTAATAATAATAGCAGTCTCACAACATGTCCTAATAATAAAGAGAGCATATGCAAAATGTCCCCAAGGAGACCTGGCATAGATTCAGATGACAATGCTGGAGTGTGTGTGTGTACCTATATTCAAAATATCTTCTATCTACAAAGCCACAGTCCTGTTTATCTCTAGTTTCCAGAAATCATTGTGTGTGTTTCAGGTGGGCGAAAGGGTCAGTGGAACAAAGAGGTTTTGTTTGCTGTCACTTTTTGAGAAAGTTCTCGGTTTTGCACATTCTCTCTTGCCTGGATTCAAGCCCTGATATTGGGAGTTGCCTTAGGCACCCTCTGTTTTTGGCACTTATTGCCTCCAGAGTTTCTAGAATTCTTGTCTTTCTTTGATAGGAAACTATTCATGCTGGCCTCAAAGCGCAAGTGGAGAGAGAAGATGGCTTCGTTCTCATGATACATGCTGTCTGCCCTTGAGCTTCCCATTGTCACTAAGACAAAGCTAGTTGTGTTAACAGATTCTGCTGTGCAAATCTGCAGCAATTTTATCCTAGGGAGAGGAAACATCCTTGATAACTATGTGCTTATTCTGAATATGACAGTTTTCAAATCCAAGAGAATGTATATACTCATTCATGTAAACATACACACACACCCTCTACTAACGGTCATCTTACGCACTCTATTTCAAGATTCTTCCTTAATTTTATCTTTGTCTCCAAAGATGTACATTGTTCTTCATTTCTGCATGGCGACAGTCATTTTCTCCTCTGGAAAATCTTACCTTCCTTCTAAGTGTTTTTGTCTTAGAATCCAGGCTTCTGAACCTCTGCCTGAACAACTATATGAAAATCATCTCTCAAATCTTGAAATTTTATTTCAGCTGGACTTGCTCTATAAAGTCAAAGTGTTTGAGTGTGTATTTTTTATGAATGACATATGCATGTGTGGTATTTGCATTTGTATGTGTTCATAGGTTTCTGTGTGTGAGGGTAGGTGTAAGAGACATTGACTCATGCCCGAGCTCTTGTTCCGTTTAGGGCTTTTCTCTCAATGTGAGATATCCGTTTTCTTCAATTTTTATTTACAGCTTTCCTTACTCATATATACATATAAATACTTGCACACATAAGTATACCACATGAATACACACTCATGTATATATGCTGCTAAGGGACCAACAACCATTTTCACAGTAAATACAGTATAAGAGAATTAATAGGGAGGAGTGAGAGAAGATGTTTTTCCCACCATCATAATTATTTATAAAAATTGTCCCTATGCAAATGAATGTGTGTGTGTGTGTTTGTATGTGTCTGTGTGTGTGTGTGTGTGTGTGTGTGTGTGTGCGTGTGTGTGTGTGTGTGTAGGGGCAGATCCTTTTCAGTTAGTTTTTCTATTTTAATGTTTTGGTCTATTCTCCTCACAGAATTTATTCTACTTTTAAAAATAGGGATACTTATAGCATTACCTCTGTTTGATAATGGCGCCTCTCCTTTACTTTTGGCATTTTCTGGCAGGAAAATAAGCAGCTATTAAAAAGACAACTAAAAAGTTAGTAATGGTACAATTTACAGAGAGAGACAGAGAGAGAGAGAGAGACAGAGAGAGAGAGAGAGAGAGAGAGAGAGAAGAAAATGAACGTAAATTGATGTTTTAATACCTGGGCTTGAAACAATTGGGAGCCTGACAGCTGGCAGAAAAAGTAGAGTTAGTAAAACTCAATGAGTGTCACAGAAGTTAAGTAACAGTCTAGAGGAACTATGGCTTTTGGTAGAGGTGAGAAGCCAGCTTGAATTAGTGCAAAAGACTGGAACTATTGGAATACATTCTCTGATCACTCTCACCTTGTTTTCCCTTTCATTGTGTGTCCCATCTTTTCGCTAGTCAGACCCAAAAGGAGGCAATGACATGGACTGCACTACTGGTATAATCCTTCAGGGATTCGTACCATTTGTATAGAGCAAGTTAAAGACAGAGGGGCTGTGGAGCAAGTGGAAAGGATCCTGGATATCTGTTTCCAGTTCAAGGTTATAAGATGTGCAAATATTTTATTCTCTTTCTTCTCAATACTTCATTAAAACTATCCATAAAAGCAATTTTAAAAGCCCCAATTTCTTGTTCAATGTAAGAGGAGAGTACCATCATTAGAGTGGAGATCTACATTCACTTATGAGAGACAGGCATTGATGGAAAAGTAGTTAAGATGGAAGGACAGGCACACGACGCCACGACATAACCTAGCAGGAAGGTGGTGGCAGTAGAAGAGAAAGCCCACCTGCCTAAGGAAAATTCTGCAGAGCCATGGCAGTTGGCCTGTTGGAGGGCAAGAATGAGAAGCGAGGCAGAAGCTAATGCATGGGTCATTTAAAGACTCTAAATAACCAATGGAGGCATAAAAATATCTAAGCAATTATAGAAAGCTGAAAGGTGGTACAAAGTTAACTCTCATCAGTTATACTAGTAAGTCAATAGACAATGTCTAATGCTAATCAGGAAGTAATGGCATATGCAAATTATTTATAGATATGGAGGCAGGCACAGAAGAATTAAATATGAAAGCAGAACATTAAAAAGTGTTTCCTCAGAGGGATTAGACAAGAGGTAAGGAAGTCTGGGTTGTGGGTCAGTTGCTTCTCATTCTAAGTCTTCTGGTATTAATGATTTTTGAAAAAATCATTGGCATGTGTAATTTCAGTTATGCCCCCCCGTGGTCCTTAGCTTTGTGATTGAACTCATTGGCTTTCTAGAAGTTAACTTCTTTTACACAGTTAGTCCCATTACGTGGCCCAAACATACCCACTGATTTTATTTTCTCTAATACCTGACCTTTTTTCCATTTTTGGTAGCTGTCATTCTGCGACTTTTTCCCTCACCCAACCCATTACATACATAGGTAAATGCACTGTACATAATACCTTCTCTCTAAATGCACTTTTGTGACTTTTTTATTTTTTTTTACAAATTCATTGACCTTTCATGTGTCAGTGCCTTTTCTCAGACTATTTACTTGGCCTTAAATGCTTTAAACAGTTTCATCCTAAATAAATTTTTTGTTTTGATTCTGACTTCATGGAGCCTCCACGAGCTACCTTTAGATTCAGTACAAAAAAAAAACACTGATTCTTTCCTCTATTCCTACTTAGTACCATGTCACTGTTATTGACACTGCCTGCATTCTACATTGACTTAGAACTAGTTTTGTATACATTTGTCCCCTTTTCTTCCTGTTTAATCCTAAATTCTGAAGGTCAGAAATTTTTGTCCACATATTTGTTATGGATAGTTTATCTTGCAGTCAGTAATTGAGATAGCTGCTAAAAACCACAATGATATTTGATGTTGTTGTTTCAGAAGACATCAAAATATTGACATTTCTCATGGCAGGCCACTCTGTTACAGGGCTATTTTTATAATTTTGAAAAATCTTTTAAGTACTTAAAAATACATACAATCATCCATTATCAAAAATAAACAAACAATTTAAAAACCTTGTGATGTGAGTACACTACTCCATTAGAATGAACATCTGCTGTGATTTTATTGAGTGGCATATTAATGCTACTCAGCAGAAACTTTTAGCAAATATTTTGCTTTCCAATTTTAGTGCCTTTCCCACATTACAATTACACACATATTGGTGATGAAGTTATGAGAAATAAGAAATTTGATAAGTTAATGCCCCATAAATAAGCAAAATATCCTTTGTTTTATAGGAAAGTTCTACTATATAAAATAAAGAAACACCATATTTAAATAAGTTAGTTTAATGGCAAAATTCTAGGATCCTCAAGTATGAGTTGAGATTAAGGATTTCTTTTTAGCCCCTAAGATCATGCCTTGTGGTTTTTATGATGTTAATGATATGGACTCTAATGATATTAAAATAAATTGAGAGACCAGGAAGCAGTCTTTGCACATAGAACAGTGTATTTGAAATTGCAATAATAAAGTTTATTTCTACGTCACAAAATAAAGATTGAACATTAATCCCCAGTTTTTGCTGCTTAGTCTTGTGTCCCAGATTGTTTTTCTGCATGTCCTTACTTTGCCATAATCTTCCTCTCTCTCTCTTTTTCTCTCTCTCTCACTCTTTCCCTCCCTTCTCTGTCTTCTCCAATTGCTGCTTAGATTTTGATCTGCATCAGCGTAAAAAGACTGTATAACCGTATTTCTCCTTTGCTTCAGGAAATACCACAGTGAAACAGTCTCGATACCGAATTATTGTTCAGGAAGCAGCCAATGGAGGCCAAGAATGCCCAGATACCTTGTTTGAAGAGAGAGAGTGTGAAGAGGTTTCATTGTGCCCTACGTATCGGTAATTGCATTTCTAAACTGTCATTACACCTGAGTATAAATCATAACCTAGTTTCTTTCTTACGTTATGTGATTGTTTAGTGAAAATAAGAAGGGCTAAAGTATATTTTCAAATACATTAGTGTCTTTTGCCCTCCTGACTGTAATGTATTTGAAAGGAGTAAATAACATGAATGTCTAGTTAATAGGGGGAAAATGTAGAATTGTACGTGAGCTGCTGCATTTCTGCCACTTCCCAGCCAGTTCTCAGGATCATGATCCAAAGAGTTACTGGAAGAGATCTTTACTTGGGGAAAGGGTGCACACACACACACACACACACACACACACACACACACACACACACGACATGCGTGCATGCGCGCGCACACCCACACACACGGTAATACACTAAGTCAATTATTTCCGTCTTAAAATTTTATTAAAGGATGAAAAATTATGCCTCAATAATTGTTTATTGTAGTTTAACATGTTCGGTTATCACTATTTATTTTTCCCATTTTATTGATATGTATAAGTGCAAAATTTAAGGTTTATAATGAAGTTGAGCATTTTGTGCACATACGTATCTTGTCAAGGTGCCAAGGGCTTTCCCACTCTCCTTTTGTCACTGTTTATTATAAACATGGTTTTGGAAACCACCAGTTAGAATCAACATTTAACCTTTGAATAAAACATTTCTGAACTTACAGTCCCAGCACTTGCAAGGCTGAGGCAGGAGGTTTGCTGTGAGTTCTACGCCAGTCTGGACTATAGTAACTTCAGGACCAGCCTGGACTACAGAGTGAGATCCTGTCTCAAAAAGTGTTTGAAAAAAAGAAAAAATAAGTAACTTTAGAGCTATCTCTGGTACTCTTGGAAGACTGGTAATTATTTATATAAACAGTGTCTGAAGTTTCTCCATTGAGTGATAGCTCTGTACTATTGTAGTATTTGAGAATTTTACATTTTGATTGAAATATTGCTTTAAAGTATATTTAGATTCAATTCAATCACTTTTGGGTTTTACTGGTATGTGAAAATGGCTCACAGTCTTAAAATCCTATAGTTTTATCAATACACTTAAAATACTATTAGTAAAAATGGCCAACATTTCTCCTGATTATTTAAGAAACTAGAGCTTAAATCTGTGAATTTCAGGAATAAATATATTAAGGAAAATGTAAGTTCTTTTCTATTTCAAAGTAGATTTCTCATTTTAGATAAAGTTCAAGCGTCATTGAAAAAGTCCAAGTGCCTATTGATTTTGATCATGCTTCACTCCCAGGGTCTTTGTGTGGTGACCAGTTGAGGGAAACTACTACTACCAGGTTGCCACTGTCTCCCTTCAGTGACCACAGGGCCGTTGTGGATACACTGTCAATATTCATCCTTGTGTGCCTTGCATAAATCTTGAATCTTCTGAGCACAGCAAGAGAGCCCTCTAGAAGAGTGGCCAAGTGAAGCAGTTAGCCAAATCAAATATTCTTAGAGATTGTTATGAGCCCAGGGATATTATAATCAGATGAAATCCTAGAAACTATTAGTGGCTGTTCTGTTGTTCACTCTCTTCACTATTCTGCGGCTCTTAAATTTGACCACTTATCTTTGAAGTAGTTTGTATTATTGACCTTTTGCCATTTTCCCCAGAAATCAGTTCTATTGTGTACGAGTTGGGTGATTACATCCCGTTTCTGGATGTGCAGTTCAAATTATTTTCAGGTTAACATATTTCTCTCTGAAATATTCTTTAATTTTGAGCAAGGTGGCTCTAATTTAGACTTCACTTTCCCTTACATTGGTATTTTAGGAAGGAAGTTATCCTAAAAAGCAAGTGAAGGTAGATTCTTAACCTTATCTTCTCATTCTCCTTTTTACTTTCATTAAGGAATTATATCCATGATTACTAAATTAAAGTAGAATCAGTATCTATTTAATTTGACATTTGAATTTGAGCATCTCTCAACATATTAAATTAGTGAAAAAGACAGAAGCATCATGAAAACCTGCAGTAAAATTTATATAATACATTATTGAGGTGCTAACCAGAATTCATGGCTAAATGTTTAATCAGTACTGGGACTGAGCACTAGTCTATTCTGGCATGGATATCCTGGAAAACCACAACCTCTGTGAATTCAAGGTTATCGGCCCAAATCTCAAAGTTTAAAGAAAGTTCTGAAAATTCATTCTTCTCTTTCAGTCTATGCCACATGTAAATTACATTGAATGCTTTGATCTCATTTTATTCTAGGAAGCCTCTATAAACTCAGTTTAAGCAATATGAGTGATAGATGTATATTATTTGAAAAAATGAGACCAAACTGCTTCACCATTTTAGCTTCTGTGTTTTGGAATGATTGTGAATGTGCCTGCGTATGCCCGAAGTAAATTTCCTTATAGGGAACTTCACTAAATGTTGCATTTTTGTCTTCCTGACTTTTCCCCTCCCCCAAACTCTTCAGTTATTTCCTTTATTGAGGTCATTGGAATGAGTTCAATTATGTTTTTACTTCATGTTTTTTGCAAGTAGCTCTCTTCCAAAATAATGGACTATGGAAGAAACTATAGAAATATACTAAATGGAACAATAGAGCCTTAGGACTTGGGTTTTTCTGAAATTCATATCCCAGAGAGACAGGTTTAAGAATATAACTCAGCCTGCCCTGCTTCTCCTAAAAATAGAGTTATTAAACAGAGGAAGGAAAACCAGTGGAAAGCTGGACGAATTCCTTGGAGACTGTTTTCTCATAGGAATGGAAATCTTGATATTTTATCCAAAATGTGTCCACTTCTGTTTCCTACAATGAGCTGTTAGATAAAGATGTATGCCCAAAGTCCCCTTTTATCTTTTATTCTATGACCTATTATTATTTCAATTGCTTCTGAATCCTAGAGAAAAACCATATTAAAATTTTGAAATATAAGATCAAGTGTGAGAGTTTATACCTCAAGTTTAAAGTTGCTCAAAATTTACTTCCCTAATGCTTTAATATAATACAGGGATTTTCCTTTTTAAAAATAAATTTATAATGAGTCATATGGATGTATACTTCTTGCACTTTTGTTGCTAACTTTTATTTGAAATAAAGTTATGTGTAGACTGTTCAAATTCTAAAAAAAATAGAATTATTGCATATCCATAAGTTTAGTTGCAGTAGAGCGTTGTTGCTCAAAGTGCTTCCTAGGGCTTGATTTCATGCGATTTGTTTCAAGTCCAATTTTGTTGAATAATTTTTTCTATGTTTCAGATTTCAAATTTGATCATGTTACATATTTCCTTTGTATGTGTGTTATAGCAGTAAGTTTTAGTTGTTCTCTGTAATTGCAGGTGGAAGACACAGAAGTGGAGCCCTTGTGTCCTGGTGCCAGAGTCGATCAGACAGGGAATAATGGGGACCAGTGAGGCCTGTGGAAAGGGGCTGCAAACAAGAGGTAAGGGGATTGTACGATAGGTTCTTATGCATGTGTAAATGCAAGTCACATTACTCTTACACTGTGTTGTATCTTTTTATATTTGAGAAGGTTGCAATAATATTGGGTTGGTTATTTATGTTTATCAGTGAATTTACATTAGATACATTTGCCATTAGTGAATACTGATGGTTAGAGAGCATCTTTTAGCTATAACCAATGCACCTCCAGACTAATGCAAAGTAAGCAAATATCTGTCCTCAGTCATAGTAGATCCTAATGCTGATGTTGCAAGTGTGTGTTGGAGATCAGCCAGGGTTGGAAGCTGTGACCAAAGCAGACCCAAAGCTGCTATGCTCTGTGAAACAGTATGCTTTCTAGGTGCTGACTAAAGATATGAATGGAAAGATAACTGAATGGATTGGTTTAAAGACTATAGCCTAAGTATAATAGTGATGTACATTCTATATTTTTATGTAGAATATGCATAAAAGGGAACAATTACAACTTCTGGGAAACATCTTAAATAGCTTCTGGATTTAACTAGAAGTAGCTTTTGTCATCAGTGTCTGAAATGTAGGACAAAACTCTGAGATGTACTCAGAAAAATATCAGAATCCAAGCTTTCTCTTTCACTCATAGCCCAGGTGCTGATGATATGAAGTTTGGTAAGTGTTTTGACGTAAGAGTCTGACCACTTCATGACTACATGGTTGTGTATAGCAACTAGCATGTTATGGGACTAATTGCATTATACTGATTTCATAAATAATATTCTTTTAAAAGATAGAATCATAATTCTCTTCCTGATACAAAGGTTGGATGCTATGTCCTCTTAAGAATAATTACAAGTCCATGTCGTTGGCCAGGTTGTTTCACTTCGTGTGAGTTACAAGAAAAGATGAACCACTCTATTATGATATTTTGTTTCTAATATTACAAAATAATGTGATCTTTTATTGAAATACTCTTGTTTACTTTCTTAAAATTATTATAAATATCTTAATCAGCAACATGAAGCCCTTTTAAAGTGGTACATTTGTGCAGTGAACAATAAAATTTTAAATCGAATCTGGAATCTCCAACTCTGTAATACTGGATTATCCCGGTGGCTGGTTTTCATTACAAAACCATTCAGAAGATTGTGCAGAGATGTTTCTCCTAAATGATGTAGAATCCTGTCACAGAGAAAGCAAATTATCTCATCTGTCCTAGAAGGAGTCTTCCTTGGATTTCAATTTAAATGGATTTCTAGATGGATGCTTCATATTCTCTTCGGTGAGGCAAGTAATCTACCAGGGCTTTTCCTAAATTAGACACCAAAATTAGAGAATTCTTGGTGTTTAGTTGGTGGGCAATTTGCACTTTTAAAGTAGTAGGATAGAATGCCAATTTTAAGACAATGGAGGAAAGACATTTCTACCTCCATATTTTCTTGAAAAACTACAACCGTCTAAAAAACAAACACTGAAACAGAATAAGTCTTAACAAAGTCTCTTTTGTAAAATCACTGGGAAGTTAAGCAGAACAATGATCTTCATTTCATATAACTTAGATGCTATCTGTAACTTCAATAATAATATGTGTTGGTTAGGGTTCTTAGAGAGACAGATTTCATAGAAATTATATCTAAATGAAAAGTGATTTATTTGGAGGGCTTACAAGTCCAAGGAGAGAAATCCAAATGGTCACATACGCTTGTGAGAACTAGAGGGTCTGTTGGCTGCTCAGATGTAGATAGAAGAGCACCTATACTGTACGACACCCTGGGTGAGTCTGTGCCTTGGGTTCACATCCAAAGGTGGTAGTGAAGGTCTGCGGACTGGAGCAAATCTGTTATGAAAATCACTGATGCACAGACAGGAAGAAGTCAGTGTCCACAGACAATGATAAAGGCCAGAGCTCTCACAAGAGGAGAAATTGTTACAACTTGCCAGAAGCTTTTCACTTTGGAGACCTGGTGTGGATGTGGATACTGACCAGCCTCTCCCGAAGATTTTCAAGAGCCAATGAGAGTTCACAAATGCAACGGTACCACTGAATTTTTCAAAGCGTGGGCCTCTCTCTCCAAGTCTATGGGTTGGTACTCCCACACCCAGTGTTGGGGTTCTTTTCTCATTTCTGGCCTACAAGAGGCATTTCCGTTTCCTAAGTCCATTTAGTTGATATACTTCCTCTAATGGTAGGTCACATAATATAAGGATTTATAAAACAAATAGAATAATAAAAAAGAAACACTTGGCAGAACAGAATTATGAACAAGTGTTTGTTGGCAGAAGAGAGAGTATGTAAGCTAAAGAACAACACAGGGGTTTGGCCTAGAGAGCTCCAGAAAGACACTAGATTCTGCAGAAGGAAATGTGCAAAGCAAATAAGAATGTGCAATGGCTCGTGTGTGTATGTTTGCACATGCCTCTGTGTGTGTGTGTTTGGGTATAGAAAAAGTAAGAGCTTTTGAAATTTTGGGGTAAAGTCATGGGACCTGTACCTCACCTCAACTCCTTAGCTTTGATCCTGTGCAGTGTGATTCTTCCAATTTCCATTTCTTGAAGAATCTTGCACGTGTATTATCTAGAGATATAGAATGAGAAAGTTTGAAAAGTTTGAACACTAGACAGAGGGTGGTAGAGAAGAGAAGCTCAACTGAAAATCAAGATCAAAGGGAAGTCTGGTTAGGAAATGTAAGCTCATCAATTCATTTCCTTCACCTACTTAAGCATGATGCCTGGTCAATGTTCACACAACTGCTCTATTTTGTACCCACCCACATTTTATCTATGGAGGGAACTGCTCTACATATAATAATAATTATGAGTCAGTAATGTAAAAGACATTCAGAAATTAGATATTCTTTCTTTTTTCCCATTTTATTAATACACACACACACATATTTGACACATAATGTTTGCAATGAACTTGAGTATTTTGTGCACATACATATCACATCAGCACTACAACCCCTTATTTTTTGGCCCTGTCACCCTCTCCTCATCCCCCTAACTTCCACTATCACATCCATTTGGTTCTATTCTTGCAAGATTCACCAGGCAACATGCCCACCACACACATTATGAAAATTATTGTTAGAAATTATTAGAAAGCAATTATGTTGAGTCTCAGTATTATATGTTACTTAGCAATAGTCAATCACTAGATATTTTGTAAAGGAAAATCCTCTATGAAAGAATATAAATAAATAGTGAGTAGATGGATTAAAAAAACAAAAAATAAATCAACAAAGGAAGTTGAACATCAATTTGCCAAGAGTTGAATAAAGAGAGAACAATAGGGGAAACATTACGAAAGAAATAATATTTAAAAATTCACATTACAGAAGATTTAATTCTGTGGTTGGAAAGATGCCATTTGATTTCAAGAGATTCAAAGCAAGGCCCATCATTTAGAAATTTCTGAACAAATAAGGGCAGGATCATTAGCATTCCCAAGTAAATTAATAGCATAACTTCAGATCAATGACATTCCTGACATCAACATTGGAAAACAGAAAATAGTACAGCCGTGCTTTCCAAATGTTGAATTTGAATGATTTTCAACCTAGTAGTCCATACCAAGGATCTTTTAAAGTTTAGGAAAAGATGAAAGTGTTTGCAGAAAACAGTACCTCCTTAAGCTTACCTCAGTGCTTACTGCCTCCGGAGGTACCAAGGGATGCTTCACCAACGGGGAACAAACCAGGACCTAGAGATAGGCCTCTAACCTATCTAGGGTGCCATTCAAATTCCAAGGGGGAAGGCAAGAGGAGGGCCAGGATCAAGTGGGCCACAGGCCAATAGTGCAACTAGTGTGGGTGAAAACAAGAGACTTATAAAGTGTCAAGAAAGGATCATAAAGTAAAAATGGACATAATAGATTGTGATATTTGACCAGAAAATTGCACTAAGGAGCATTTTATTGATGTGGGAAAATTTGCTGACATTCAAAGAATGTTTACAAATAAAATGTGAAGATCTCTAGGAAGTGCAAAAAATTTTAGGCTATAGTCACAATATGTGTCTCTGGCTCTCATGTAAGAAAATGTGTCAAACACTACTGGATGTATTCAAGCAAAACTTGTGATTCAACAATATGGTGAGTTTTGTGGCCATGACTGGGAGGAAATTCCCCTGAGAAGACTTCAGTAGGAAATACAGATGGAATATATGCATATTTGTTGAAAACATGAAGTGTACATCAGAGAAAACTCCAAATAATTTACCCAACGCAGGGAGTTAGGTAATTAGTTAGTTAATTAATTTTTTCATTATTATACAACTTTCACTGTCATAGGTAGATACATGCATAGATATAACTTCAATAAACTATATTGTATTAATATATAACTTAATTTAATGTTCTTGGTGACTGTGAAAAATAATGTATTGCAAAAAGCAAAAGGCTGAGAAGTCTAGGTCCAGGAGGAAAGTGATATTGGGAGATGAATGGGCAGAAGAGGACTTACACAGGAGCACTTCCTGCTGTCCCTACTTCTTGCTAGTTCTTATAGATAGGGACTTTTTTGCATGCTTGTTTGTGAAATGAATTGTGGACCCCAAAATGTATGCTCATGCTTTTATTCCTATAACATCTGCATGCAACTTGACTTAGGCAAAAGATCTCTGTAAATATAATTAATTTAGGAATCCAATGGTTAGATTAGCCTAGATCCCAATGAGCCTGAAATTCAATGACAGGGGTTGTTAAAAGACACAGAAGAAGAAAGAGAACATCTGAATGCTGCACTCAGAAGCCAGAGAATGTTGGGTTCTCTATAAGCTACAAGACATAAGGACACATTCATTCCTAGAACCTTTGTAAGTAGTGTGGCCCTGATGGTACTGTAATTGTAGACATTGTGCTGCCAGCCTGAGATAGAACACATTTTCTGTAATCTTCAGTCACCTATTTATGGTGACTTGTTACCACATGGAAACCATATGAAACTGTTGTTGTTGCTGCACTTCTTATTAATTGAACAATGCACTTCTCATTCTGTTGCTACAAGGACTCCTATCCACAACAATTTTGGGTGGTTTGGTTTGTTATTGAGCTCTCTTAGGGGTTGTCTCTGTTCATCCATCCCTGTGGAAGTTCTGTCTATTTGGAAAAACTTTCATTTTCTACTTAAAGATGTTTTCTCAGTGTAGAGGGCTATGAACTCAAGCTATATAGTCACAAGAAGACCAGCTTGAATTTGCAAATTCTCATGACACATTCTTTCTACTTGCCATCCAGGGCTAAGTTGTAGAATTGCAAGTGACCATGCAGGAACTTTGTATTTAGGAATTATATTTCAGACTAGTACAACCTTAAAAACTGAAGGGTAGCTTTGTGGTCTTTATTTCTAGCCTGGGCTTTTTAAAAAGAGTGTCTCCAGTAGGCCTTAGGTACTTTTATGTCTGTGCATTATGAAGCCATGTAAGTGGGGACTTGAATCTGTAGGTTTTGGTAGAAACTCTTGGGATGAAAGTTCTTTTTCTTGTTTGACATTGGTTTTCATTCTGTTTTGGGTTTTGTGGGTGACTTACTTCAGACCAACCTCACAATAAATTTAGAAGATATTTATTCTACCTAGTGCTTATATATTCTTCATTTGAAAAAAAATTCTAGGATTCCTAAAATTCTTTTTATTTTAGAAATAGAAAGATCCATTGTTTTGCATTGTGATTGTGTTGCAGATATCTTTAATTGATACATAGTTAAAAATTTTATGTAATACTTTTCTAATTAAGAAACAAGAAGAGAAAGAAAGTGGAATATGTAAAATTACAGTGGTAACTCAATGTCTGTATTGTGTGCAAGGAGATGGGGTTTTGGGTACTGTTGTTCTGGCTGGCCCGTCATCACAAATGATGAGCTGGACATCTTTCTGATCAGTTTTTTTGTGCTTAATCTGAATAGAGGAAAAAAGTAGTGCTTCAGTTTTTATGGCAAATGAGGAATAAAAGTAAAAAATGTGTTTATTCTAATACTTTGAAAAACTGCTTCTAAAAGGTAAAACGTTAGTACTGAGGTAAGAAAGCAAATGATTCTGCCATTCCTAAAAGTATGAACTATTCTGTAGCCTAATTCTTACTTTGATACCCACATTGACTATTTTAAGACTAGTCTAATGGACTTTCTATTAGCCTTTTGCTTTTGGACAATACTTTCCTCTCATTCATCAACTTTTAAGCACCCTCTTTCAACAGAAAAACTTGACTGTGGGGCATGGCAATGGATGCAGAGTAGGTAAGTGATATTGAGGTTGTCTAAGATGCCCTTGACTTTCTCAAAAGACTGCATTCTTTCTGGCTTACTTTCACTGAGTAATACTATGTCAGCCAAAAGAGGTAGGTCTCTAATTGCCATTGTGATGGTTAAGATAAATTATCAACTTGATTTGCTTGAGAGATGCCCCGGGGGGATCATCAGTAAAGCATGTCTGGTGTGCCTGGCTGGAATGTGGAAGTTTAGCCTTGGGGTCTGTATGTCCCTGACTTTTCCCTTCTTCTCTGGTACTGTTCCTTCTTTTGCTTTGCATCCTTACTGGAATCATCAACTGTTTTTCCTGTTTCTTAGTTACTTTCTGTCATCATGAGATACAGAGTGTTCATATGTAAGAGTTTATGGAAGCTGTATGTTTTCTTTGTATTGAAAAAAAAGTTGAAGGACTGGGGACATATCTCAGTGGGTAAAGCACTTACATGGCAAGTGCAAGGTCCTGCGTTTGATTCCCCAGTACCACATAAAATCTGGGCATCTTGGCACAAACCTGCAATCCCAGGACAGGAAACTGAAACAGGAAAATTGTTGTAACTTTGAGGCCAGCCTGGGATACATAGTAGTGAGTTCAGGCAGGACCAGCTGGACTATAGTACAAGACCCTGTCTCAAAAAAATCTATCTATCTATCTATCTATCTATCTATCTATCTATCTATCTATATGATCTTTAAAAATGCTTACTCATTTTAAAATATGGGTAGAATAATCTAATTTCAGAATAAATCTAGATTACTTCTATTTTTGAAGAAAGGATGGAATTTGAAATGAAGGTAGGAAGAGGCTTCAAAAAGGGTGGTCTAATATTTTGGTGGTATAGCAATAATACTGGTGTTCAAAAATAAAAATACATATGAAACATTTTTATATATTTGTAAGAGCAAAATTTTTTATTTCACACTTCTTTATAATCAGATATTTTCTACAGTGTTTACATTTAATCAAATTTCTAATATCAATTCATATAGTTTTCTAAGATTATGTAAAAAAAAAAAATATATATATATATATATATATATATATATATATATATATATATATATTACTTGCACTTTATAAAACAGAAGTACATAATTACATCACATTAACTGGATGTAGAGGAAGCTGTTCATATTGTGGGACTAAGTACTGTTATTTTTTATTGAAAGTTATTCTTTTTTATGATATTGTCTCCATGGAAAGAGTAAGAGAGAGAAAAATGCCAGTCCACCGTGAGCTCATCAGTCAGCCATCTAGAAAGCATGCATGGATGCCATGCAAACATACACTATGAAGTAAAGAAGTCACCCTGTCAATATAATGTCAGAACGGTCAGTCAGTGTGTTGGCTTTCTGTTGAAGTGACAACATACTTGAAATAATTAAATTAAAGGAGGCAGGATTTACTTTGGCTCACAGTTTCAGAGGTTGAGCTTTGGAGCCTGTCATGAGGCAGAGCACCATCGTGGGGGTGTGCAGAAGAGGCAGCTCACATTATGGCAGCCAACAAGCGGAGAACGCAGTACAGAAAGGAACCAGGGTCCCATGGTCCCCGTCAAGGCTTCGATGGCCTAACTTCCTTCCACTCGGCCTTGCTTCCTACAGGCTCTATTTCCTCTCAGTATTGCCTTTAGCTAGGAATCGCATCTTGACACATGCCTTTGGAGGACTTTCAAGGGCAACACTATAACAGTCAGTGAGTCACCTTTTTCTCTCTGAAGCCATGTGTCCTGTTTAGGAGAAGCCAGGGTACTTCTGAAACCTTGTACTTTGATTCCTCAAATGGAGAAAATTTTTTATCAATCTGACAGTCACAAAGGTGCAATCTGTCATATTCATCTTCATTGGTCACGAAAAGTCATTTCAGTAGATTGAGAAAATGAAGCAAATACGAGATTTTAGCTATGATTAATAGAAATTGGTCACAACCTTTTCCTTTTTTTTTGGTGGTGGAGGGTGTAGGAAGAGAGGAAAGGTTCAATCAGAAAGAAAGTAAAGTAGTTACTTCTATTTTTGGAAAAAATAAGGTCTATGCTAGCTGTGGACTAGAGGCATCTCAAGTAGGGAGCAGGGGGCAGGAAGCAGTCACAGCCTGCACAGACTGCTTCCACTGATACCACTTTCTTAAATGAGCAGAAATTCCTGGCAGTTCTTTCCTGTGGGTTCAATGAAGTGAGGAGTGTTCCCACTTCCCAAATCAACATACTGCACTTTCTGCTCTAGGTAACAATCAAATATTTACCTACTTGTTAATAACTTTTATGAATGTGTTTATACTAGTGTATTTATCTCATAAGGAAAAGTGATCAGACCTTAACAATCTTGAAGTAAAGAATATTCTTGGGGAGGCTTTTAACTGAAATTCTGGCATAAACACCAGAATAAACTATTTAAAAATAAAATCAATTCTTTATCTACTTATTTCATTAATAAACTCATGACAAAATGGTTAATTATTAATATTTTAAGAAATCAATACCTGTGTTTTAATGCAAAATTGCTGAAATTGTGAAATTTAGGAAGATGTGGTTAAAATGTACACTTTTAAGTGACAGTATGAGGCAACTTTTAAATTTAAAATAGCTTTAGATTATAACAAAAAGATGGATTTTACGATACTACAGGCACTGGTTTCAAAAGTCAAATGTTGGATTCAGAGCAGGGATTGGATTTTAGTGTAGGTGAGTAATGAATTTAATAGGTGTTTTTCATTTCCCTTACATGTTTCAGAGTAAGCTTATCTTTGTGGCTTTCATGGTTGCTTGAAGGTAGAATATGCATCATCTTAGAAGTTTGTGATAAATTAAAACTAAATATTAAAGAAGTTGGGCAACCTAAAGGGTGATGCTTTGTTACAACGTGTTAATTAACTGCAGACTTAGAGGTGCCGCCTTACACCAGCCTCTCCATTTTTAACATGCTAAACTATGACCCAAGGGACAGCGTGGTCCTTTCTCCTACCTCCATATCACCCATATCGCTACAGATATTCCACTGATGAAATAGATGTTTGGGATGAGAATCATTAGGGTTAAAGCTTTTCAAGTTGATAAATGCAATCATTTGCAAAAATCTGAGCAAGAATTTTTTTGTTTGTTTGTTCTGTCCATATGGTGCCGAGTTTCAGAGCTATCACTCCTTCAGGGATGCTAATATGAATTTCAAAGTCTATTGCAAACTGTGTCAATGTAATAGGATTACGTGTCTTTCATCCAGGACCAAAAATTTGTATCTTCAAATAAATGAATATCCTCTGATTTCCCTTAGTATTGGTGCCACTAAGGTCAAGTTTTTTTTGTTTGTTTGTTTTTTGTTTTTTTTTCTGTTTAACCTAAGTTTCATCTCAGGGCTGTTTCAGGACAGAAAGTCTGTGCATTTTTGTTTGCATTTCTAGAGAAAACAGAAACACTAACCTTCAGGTACCAGCAAGAAGACAGCAATAAGGAGCCCACACTTGCACTAGTGGTCATAAAACCTAGCACAGAGCTGGCTTTGTGGTACGCACTTGTAACCTTTGCACTCTGGGAAACTGAAGCAGAAGGTCAAGGAGTTCAAGCCCACTCTGGACCATTTAGTGACTTAGAGACTTAGTGGGACCATGTCTCAAAATTTTAAAAATGGGAGGGCAGGTGCTGGGCTGGGGATGTAGCCCAGTGCAAAGGTGCTGGGTTCAGTGCCCAATACAAAAACAGAACAAAATATCTAGCGAAGCAGTGTCCCAAGATCTAACAAAGCAATGCCCTAATCTCCACAGAATTCAAACATGCAAAAAGTGTCAATCTAGGCCAACTGTGTTGTGAAGGATTCAGATGGTGTTGAAAATAAAATAAGTAACTTTCTTTTCATCCTGACTTATGGCCAGAAAGAATTAAAATCTGCTGTAGTCAGTTAATCCCAACAAGTGCATAAAATGATCTGCTTCATAGCAAAATGCAAGATTGAGGGTTCATGGAGTCTTTGTAGTTATGCCACGGAAGGATTTTGGAAGTCCATACTAGAATACTAATTTTGGAAGTGGATTAGAAGAAATACACATAAAAAGAATGTTAAGGAAAAGAATCAGTGATATTTAATGGTTAATCATATACACAGACAAAAATTAGTAATGAGAAGATTCTGGTTTCGGAACAATAAGTGCAATATTGACATAAAAGTTAACATAAATAATTTACATAAAATGCACATTAACATGCGCACAATTACAGAGACAGTACTTGAAGAGGCAAAGTATTGATACCCAGAAACATACTTAGGATCCTCGGCTTAAAGTTTTGTTGCCACTTGTTTCCTACCATTTTACTTAAAATGTTTCAAGGCCTGAGATCTAGAAGTAGTCTGTTATGATGGAAAGAGTGATTCTTTGCTTAAATTTGAGACAGCTTGACTCAAATTCTAGTTTTGATGCTCACTGCTTCTATGAAGTTAATAACTTAACCTCCTAGACTCTGTTGCCTGAAACTTTTCCTGGGGAGAGAGGAACAAAACCCTTTTCACCCCACATAGGACACAGTTGACAAACAAAAGTAACAATTACACCAACGTCTAGGGAGGTGAGTCCAGGAATTCATCGGAGTTGCTCCCTGGATTATGGGTGAAAAGTTACCGGTAGAGCATGGGTGACTCAAAGGCCGCCTTCTCATGGTAAAGACCTTCCCAGCGTAGATGACCACTCCTGGAAAATACGTGCCACCTATGAGGACTAGCCCTCCTGGGAAGCTTCACTTCCCTTGGAGTCTTCTCTTCCTGTCCTGTGGCCTCAGGGCCCTGACGTACTTCAGGCAGTGTCTTCCTGCAGGCCAGAGAGTACACACCATGCACGCCAGGAGCTGCACCTGTGGATCCCCTAAGGGTCATATGTCTACATGCCCAAACGTGGGTAGGGCTCCTGGCGCTAAAGACTCCATCTGGCTCTACACCTGTACTTCTTCTTAGTCTCAGGAGCCTCCCTTCTGTCTCCAGATTGGTCAGATGTGTTACACAACAGGATCACATTTTCTTATGCAACGGGGATAAAACTTCTAGGTATTACTAGTGATTATAGATACTAATTTTCTTTTCTTTATCAAATCTTGGAAGAGAATGATAATTAGAGGCTAGGAGGATTTTAAATACTGCAATTTTTGTGTTAAGCAACTGACTGATGATGTATAGAGAGAGTTGATTGGTAACATGGAGAAAAGGGGTGTGTATGTGAGATCCAGTGGTCTTCCTTGGGGACATCGTTATGTAGATTTACTGTGTGGAAAGCTCTTATAATTACTGCAAGAAGAAATTACTGTTTTTTTATGTAACAGAATTTTCCAGATTTGTTTGCTTATGTTTTGTTTTATTTTTAAAATGTTTCTCTTTTTGTATAATTTTATTTTTTTCTTTGCAATAAACTCATGAAATAGCAACTGAAATCTTTAAGTTATTTAGAAATGTAGATAAGGTGCCATGAAGTTACAGGGCTGGGTGAAATATCAAAATATTAGTGTGACATTGTCCAAATATATTTTGAAGTACTGGAAATTAGATCAACGGTCTTTCCCAGAGCTGTATTCCCTGCTTTTTCTTTATTTTGAGGCAGGATCCTGTTAAGTTACTAAATTGCCCAGGTGGGCTGGGATTTGCAATCCTCCCACCTCCACCTCTCAAGTGTTAAACCTGGGATTACAGATGTATGCCACCACACCCAACTTATTGTCAATTTAAAATAATTGTATAAAGAACAATGTAGCAGTTAGTTAGATACATGTATATGGGTATCCAGAGCTTACCTCAGCAAAGTAGTGGTAGGTTTTTTTTTTTTTTAACTATAGCTTTTTAGAACCAAGAACTGAGAAGAAATACAGAAGACTTTACTGTATTGAGTAGATATATATTGAATATATTGGGTAGATAATATTACAGAATATTTGTCAAAGAAAACAAAAAAATAAGTAGTGTCAGAGATTTAGGTTCAAACATCTAACACATTTAAGTTACTTTTATGAAAGATTTTATGATCAAACTAGGGAAGGAAGAAAAGATCTGTGTTTATGAGAGTAGAATCAGTAGTGGAGTATATGAGCTTTATTCTATGGTACAAGTAATTTACTTCAAAGAATATACTCTTAATGAAAGAAAAGCAACGAAATGTTAAGATACCATATGACTTAATTTTCTGATACTGAGATCATGAATTGAAGTTAAGTAAGTTATTAAGTGCCACTATGAAGATGGACATGAGAGTGGAGAAATTTTTGTCCCTTGCTTCTAAGAGCATGGACCACATGTAGTGCTTCACTATCCACAGGTGTAGCCCCACTACCACCGATGGTCATTTGGCCACAGTTAGGGGCCATTTTTATGGTCACGATCCCAGAGCAGAGGGTGCCACTAGTTTGGCCTGTATATCAGTAGTGTCGAAGCTAAGTTTGCCTGCTCTAGAGCCAGAAGTGTACAGTTGGTTTCACTTACCATCACACAGTTTGGATCTGAAAGTATCCTTTCATTTTCAGGATTACTGTAAATTCTCCCCACACAAATAATATTTTCTATGGGTGCTAATTGCTAACAACAAAGCTAATTGGTTAACTGTGTGTATAACTACAAATCAGTTATAAATGCACTATAACTTTTGTTTGTTTGTTTGTTTTAAAGAATCTTTTGTTTCAATATGTGGTGCCTTTCAGAAGTCACAAGTGGATGGGGGTGGTGATGCCGTAGTAACGAAACGGCGAAAGTGCCATTGACATCCGAGGCGCTTGTGCAGACTGTTGTTTTGGGTACTGTTCCATCTTATCAGCAACACCAGGAAGTTTAGGTTTGGGAACGATGTGTAGATATAATTATAGTGCACATAGAGAGCTATTTATTCTGTGTTTATATTTTAGAACATGCCAAGTTTAATTTTCTCGGTATTATTGTAACAACCCAATCTATGTTTAGCACAGTTGGTACTTAATAAGTAGTTTTTCTTCCTTACACTTACAAAGAAAAATTTTGTCTCCATGGTGGCTGTCTCCTAATGTTTTTTCTCATTGTGCTAGTTACCCACCAGTGTAACTATCTGTGTAATGTAAATAACGGTCTGCAGGTGACGGACTTTGCCCTTTACCAGTATGTCATGAGCAATGATGTCACCTCCCTTATTGCTGATTGTTCCCGACCCCCTCGTTCTCACTGCTGAGCTCTGCATTGACCTTTCTGCGCCTAGCATAACATCCTTCAGCTGCTAGGTGCTTCAGGCACCACCAGTGACACAGTCGAGGTAGTGAGTGAGTTTTTTCTTTCTTGCAACAATGACTCAGTGTAGATGCTTTCTGCTTGACAGATGTCAGGCTGCAGAATTTCCCCGCTAGTCTTTGAAGTTCTTGTTTCTTAGATATTTTTAATATCAAGTTGAGTGAGAAGAGACAGTGTTTTTAATCACATCTGTTTGCTATTCAGATTCAAACTGCCCTAGTTTTCATTCTTGGCAAGTCTTTTTTCTTCTCCTGTGTGAATTTGCACCCGTCCTTCCGCTTCCTCCTCCTCATCCTCTCCCTTTCCTTCTCTGTCTCATTGCTTTCTGCTCTATGTTTATCTCCACTATTCAATATCTACCTCTATTTTTGCTAATCATAATCAATCGATTCTCTCGGTTGCAATTTTAAACTCTTAACTGGTCTATATGAATGTTCGCAATTTGTTATTTCTTTTAATTTATTTTATCTTGTTCTTTTTTGAAACACTCTTGCTCTGTAGTCCAAACTGGTCCAGAATTCACTGTGTAGCTTGGACTGGCCTCGAGTTCACAGCAATCTGCCTGCCTCAGTCTCCTGAGTGCTGAGAAGACAGAGGGGCACCACCACACCCGGCTTATGTGGTACTTATGTGGAATAGAATACAGGGTCTTTCCTCTGGCCCCCCGTTTATATTTTGTGAAATAACTGCATTTTGGGTTTCTCGTATTTGAGCAACCAGTGGGAACTAGTGGGGCAGGGGGCCAGTTGGAGGGTGAAAAGGAAAGACGGAAAGGATTTGTAATTTTGATATATATGCACAAAATACTCAACTTCAATGTAAATATTAGGTATTACCTGTATACATATCAATAAAATGGGAAAAGGAACTCAGGACCATGTACTTGCTAGGAAAGCGCACTAACTGCTATGCCATGCCTCTAGCCCCTCAACTTGTTATTTCTGTTTGTATACAAAAGAATTGTATTATTGGGGAAGAACATTCCATGTTCTTTTTTTTTTTTTTTTTTTTTTTTTTTTTTTTTTTTTTTTTTTTTTTTTTTTTTTTTTTGTGGTCCTGGGATTGGACACAAGCCTCTGTTATGAGCTGTGGCCTCAGCCCCTTACTCTCTTTTTATTTGACACAGAGTCTCTTGAAGTTGTTAATTTTCCCAGGTCAGGTTTGAATTTATGATTCTGCCGTCTTAGCCTTCCAAGGTGTTGCACTTCACAGGCCAGGCCAGATTCTAATTCTTAGCGTGTCCTCTTAGCAAAAGGTCTTAGAGAGCCTATTCTAAATCTCTTCTCTCTCTTCTTATTGATGCCAATATAGTGCCAGCCTCATTTCACCTGGAATATTGTGTTAATGTCCAAATCTATTCCCAGTATTTCAAAATGACTATTCTAAAAATAACATTTTATTATGTCCCTACAAGTTTAATATTTTTCTTGTAATCCTCTCACAATGAAATGTGAAACATAGGGCTATTTAAGATCTGGATCACCTTTTTTTCCCATTTTCTCTGGCCCTGTGCCTACAATACTTCCTCCTCCTTCACATTTTATTTTCTCCAAGTGGTTTGGTGTTTCTTTGCTTCACTTGAAGTCTTAATGATACTTTCACGGAAGGAGATTTTCTCTTCTCTTGTCTTTTTTCATGTTCTTGTATTGCTAAGTTGTAATTTTTGGTTAATCTCTCTCTCTCTCTCTCTCTCTCTCTCTCTCTCTCTCTCTCTCTGTCTCTCAATAGTTTAAAATCCCAAATCCCAGAGGGCAGAAGTTATGTTTCATTCATTTTATACACTCTATAATAGTGTCTGGCTCATTCCAAGAACTCAGTAGATACCACAAAACCCAATGTATTGGTGATTATCTTTTTGTGTGATTTCAAAAATTTTAACTTATGTTGAATTTTATAAGATAAACTTTCACTTGTGATACATTTTAAATGTGCATGCAATACATTAGCACATACTGTTTTGAATAATCCTGAACTTTCTCTTCACGTTTTATTTTCCCTCTCCTCTTTTCCTCAGCATCACTGATGACGTTTGCTCATGCATGTTAGATATGATTTCATAGGTGAACATGCAGTAGCTCCTTTTGCTTCATAGACTAGGTCTCACAGGAGACCTAGTAGAATAACAACCAGGGCTGGTTCAATTCAATAGGAGCACAACCAGAAATGTTGGCACAATACTATAGATGTAGCCTTAATGAATAATTTAAATTGTCAGTTGCATATTTATTTTTCTTTTTACTTGTTTTGTAATTGTTAGAGTGACAGATTCTTACGTTGTTCCTCTAAAATATATTTAGTAAGCAAATGAACCTGCTTTTTTCTTGATTCCTAATTTCCTGATGTAATTTCCATAGGAATTTTAAACCTTGCTACCTGTATCCTGCTCCCAGCCATTAACTAATGAACATTTGTTAGTCTTAAACAGAACAGTTTGCCCTGTTGATATTAGAAAGTCTTTAGTTAGGGGATGTCCTTGCTTAGACTACTCTAAATGTTGGCGGTTCATTATGACTAATTTGTTTCCATAAACAGTTGAGGTCCCAAAGTGATTTTCCTTTGTTGGCTGAGATAGATTACACTTTGCAAATCCATATCCTGGATGATCTGACCTCTTCCACTCACTGAAAATTGAGCCCTTTTGAAATTTTGGTGGTACATCTTTATGGTCCTCATTAAATCACAAAGCATCAGATTAACCAAGAAGACCAAAAGTCAATTTTCCATTCCTTCTGCCCCATGACCCTTGTTATATGTGGACCAAAATTCTTTGGGGTAAAATTTTTTTGGTTTTAAATAATTTTCTCTTCACATATTCCATGTCACATTTATTTTATATATTCTCTACTTAACCATTAGCTCCACTCCTCTGAAAATTCACAAGGTATGTTGTTTCCAAATTTAAGTCATTCATATTGCTTCAAACTACAATTTTTAAATAATTTTCTTCAGTTTAACTCTAATATACTTGAGGATTATTTTTATTTTAATTATATAGTTAAAGTTATGTAATCTTACTTTCTTAATTATAGTCACTAGATTTGCCGCCAAAGCTGGCATAGAACTTCCTGTGAAATGGAGATGTCTCCCAAGGGCAGAAGGGGAGGCTACTCAATGGGACTCCAACAGAAGACTGTTGAAATGGGGCATTTGCCTACTACAACCGCGATAGGAGACAGCCCTCTCTTTTCTGATTGTGGGATTTGAAACAATGTGCTTACTATACCCTCTAAACCTTCCATGTTAAATAAGATTTTAAGTCATTTTATGCATATTATAACTAGTAGTGGCTGATTCACCCCACTATGCCAATTGAGTGTTTTGTGGCAGTTTTTATAAACAAGTCCTCTGCATGTGTAGAGTAAGATAAACTGCAGATATTTTGAGAAAACTTCCCAGCCCCCTGTCATCATTGGAACAACTAACTGCACGGGGGTACGAATGAAAGGGTAAGGCTCCTGTCTCTTGACCCTCCATCTGCTTTGACAGATCATTTCTCATGGAATGTTCCAGCAACTGGAATGCTTGGGTGTCTTGCTCATTGATTGAGTTTCCTGTCATTGACATAACATAATCAAATATTATGTCTGTTATTCTGCCTTTCCTATTTTGCCTTCATTGAATGTTTCAAAAATCGTGTAAATTTTAACACATTGTTCTATATATCATGAATTAGGTGTGTTGTATTTTCCAAAGACTGATACATGTGAAGGTGGAAAAGGAACTCAGGACTTATCTGTGGAATGATCTCCCCACCCCGCCATCCTCACCCAAACCTTCATACATCTCATAGGTAATATGGAGTTCTGCTTATTCAGATCTGAGTCTCCTGAGTACTGGGGTGATAGGCATGCACCATCAGATTTAACCAGTTCTTAATGCGCTTCTGGGGAATGGAACCTATTGCCTTGCACATCCGAAGCAAGCACTTTAATCACTGAGACTCACCCGATAGCACTGAGAACGTTTTTTAAACCATATTTCCATGTAAAATTACCCTGATATCTAAAAAAGGATAAATTATTTATCAATGACTCTAAATGTAATAATTTCAGAATTGCAAACAAAAATTTGGTTATGCCTCACTGCATGACCTGGGGGTTGGGATTCTACATCATTTCTCCTCTCAGATTCGTAGACTGAACCCAAACTGCCTAACTTCTGTAACATAGATAGTATTCTATTAGTTCAATAAGCTAATTTATCAATTTAAACATGAAATACTATAAGAGCTATTGATTTTATTCTGTGCTATTGAGAAGTTGTGTTTAGATTTTTAAATTCAAGATATCTCAAAAGGCAAAGCCACATAATAAAAAAATTTGAACAGAACTGCTAGCTCTAATATTAAGATATAGAAAGATTTTAGGAAATTGTGTTTCACCGAAGAAAACACAACAGTGAAATGTTGCACATTATATATGTTTGAAATTTAAATAGCTAAAACTTGTATCATGATTTTCTCTACTTATAGGAAATAACTATAATGACTTGATACAAGTGAATGGTAAGTATGAGTTTTAAGCCATATATGGGTTTGCTAATACTTTTGAAAAAATTGCTTTTTGACCAGAAATGTGGTGCTATGTGTAATTTTTTATATCAAGTTTCTCAAATGGACAATAAAATATTGAACAATATTCCTTACAGGAGCAATGCTGTCTCTCACTATTGGATGTTTGATGAAAATATTTTATCCACTTTATGAAATGAATAGGAGTAGATAGAGGTTGATTATGATTTCACAGAACTGTGTTTCTGTGGGTGGTGGAATTGCTCCTCTGCATTTCATGTACTAAGGGAAATCAAATAGGGATTTCATTACACTTAGCATTTAAAAGCCTAATGCTGATTTAATTGCTTCTTGTTCCTACTGCCCTTATCCTTCCCAAGTTTCTAAACCAAGAGAAAGGAGGGAAAGTTAATTTATTCCAATGAAATAACCATACTTATTGTAGCAATATTATTTAATCAGCTACAGTGAAGAACTGGCCTTGGGAAAGTTCTTTTGTAATTTATAGAAGCTTATGAAAACTTAGAGGCCGCCTCCCTCCCTCTCTGTTCCCTTTCCTTTCTTCATTTCTGTCTCTCTCCACTTCATAATTCCATGGTGTGTCACTGCTGTCTGATCTGTCTGAGTTGTACAGTTTAGCTAGTGATTACAGGGGAGGTTTCCACGAATGCTTTCTGTGCATCTGTTGTTCTTCAGGACGTAGATACGGGGAAAATGAAATTTTCAAAATTTATTACCAAGACAGTGTCAAATAGAAGAAATAAGTTCGCCAGAAGTCATTCCGTATTGCCTGAGCAATCTCTAAGTGTGTGATTGTAAGTATTCACGAGAGGAAAGCATTGCTGTGATGGAAGACACATGAGAGCAGAGAGAAAAAATAGTAATAATAATGCTTGTTTGTAAATGGACGGAGGAGTGTGATTTAATATGGTAATATAGGAAAGTTAAAAAGTGGCTGAGCAATTGTGTGTGGAAAGGAATATCGAGAGAGCTTTTCAGGTGACCTAAAAGAGCTGAAGACTGGGCATGCCGGTGGGACAGAAGAAGTCGCAGTCATATGGGGAGAATCCTGAAGCTCTAGAAACCACTTTGGCCAGGAAATGTTGGGGGAGAATGAAGGATTCGTCCCTGTGTTAGGTGAGATATTCTTTATTGCGATTAGTTTGTTCTCATCACAGACAGAACAAATGAAAGTCATGTTGCTTTTGTTTCTTATGATTCCTACAGCAAAGTAAACTCCCTTCCCACTGTATCTTTAAAAAAAAAAAAACATTATGCCACCCAGCACTGCATCAGAGCTGGCTCATTAGCGTTTATGATGAGCATTAACCCAACTGCCCTCAACCTCTTTTTGAACAGCTGCTCTTGCCTTTCTCTTCCGGGCCTCTAGGCAAGTAGCTGTGGACCTCCCCTGTTTCTGGCTCTTTCTGCCAGGAATGTTTGGCCATTTCTTTACTGATATGTTCATTAACTTGACAAATATTTAATGAGCATGTACAACATTCTAAGTACCAGTTCTAGATACTGAAATGCAATAATAAAGCTTCCTTTTCTTCTATAATTAATTTCATAGTAAAAGAAATGGAATATCAATAAAATTGATGAATGGTTTATGATGCCACTGATGATAAATGCCATGGAAAATATGAATAAATTTAGGAGGAGAATACAGAAAACAGAAATGACATTAAATGAAGAGTTCATTTTTTAATTATGTTGATCAGGAAAGCTATTGCTAAGCACGCAACATTTGAGCAGAGTTGAGGGAAGAGAGGGGTGAATGATGAGTGTGTCTGGGGGATGCAGAAGTCCCTGATAGTAAAGAGCTCCTTACCTCCATAGATAATAAAAGAGAATGTGGTGTGTGCAATAAAAAGCCAGGGGGAGAAAAGTGTGAGACGAGGCCGGGAAGATGGCCAAGGGGAAGCAAATTGTGTAGAGCCACGTGAAGATTTGTGGTCTTTCTTGTAAGTGGAGTAGCCAGCCATTCTTGGTATTTACTCAAAAGATTGGTCTGATCCTACTATAAGGCTCTTGAGTGAATAATAGACCATCAGTGGAAGGATCCAGGCCAGGCCAAAAATTAGGAATCTACCAGATGCATTTTTGGGAATGATGATAGTTGACTTAGATCAAAGTGCTACTGAAAGAGATACAATTTTGAATGTTTTTATAGTATGGTTGATGGGACCTGTAAATCCTTTCTTTCTCTATTGATATATGTATATATACCTAAAGTTTATATCAAACTTGAATATTTGGTGTACATATATATCATGTCAAAATTATAAACCTAACTCTTTGTAAATCTTATGAGAAAAATGTTATCTGAAATGATTAGAGATATAATTTTGGAAAATAGATATGTCTAGTGTGATTCTAGGTGAAAACAACAAAAGATTGCACATAACTAGGGAAAAACCTAAGGAAAAGGCCAAAACCAAGAGACCAGGAAATGAGATCGTTGTCCAACAAAAGAGATTGAAAAGGAGAGGTCATGGCATAGGACCAGGACCGGGAGTGCGCGATTGTGGACACCAGAAGAAAAAAAAAATGTTTCGGATGGGGTGGGAATAACAGCTAACTGTGCTAAGTGTTGGTAGAGAATTGTCCCTGATGGGGAATTGTTGGTAAGGTGTAGTAACATGGAGGTCACTGTTAACCTTGACAAGTTCAGTTGGATGTCGTTGGGGAGAAGATTACAAGGGCATGACTTCTGAGATTTCATGAGATTTGGGGTACAAATGCAAAAAAGTCTTCTGACAATTTTCAATGTGACAGGAATAAAAAGGTGGAACAATGGGGGTGGGGTGGAGTTCTGTCAAAGGAATGTTTTTGAGAAATAATACCTGAAGTTTGGGAGTGATTTTATAGACTCATGGTGGAGGAACAAAGATAGAATTGTTGGAAAAGATTCAGAAGGCACTAACTTTCAGTTAGGCTTCTTTTGTGAGTTTTAAAAATGAATTTATGACTATTAAAAAAGTAAAAATCAGTACAATATAAATTTGTCTTTCTCTGTTATTTCTCCAACAACAACTGCCACTGCTCAGGTGAACTCAGAAGTAACAGTGTGTTTGTCCAGAAGTACCCATGCCCATGTCCACAGGGGCATACAGAGACACTGTTAAAATGGCTTTAAATGAAATGCTGCATTACCCTCACTGGAATTTTATGTACTACCAATAAGAAAATATATTTCCATAACTTAATAGGTAGAAATCCCCTATTATCTTTTAAAACTTGCGTGTGATTTTTATATTAGCAACGGAGGCATTGGTAATAAAATTTGGAAAACAAAAAAAAAATTTATCACATAAAAATAATTTTACTCAATTCACCAAAAGTAGTTTTTGATATTTTTTAAAAGTTGGGCTTGACTGAGTAAGAATAAATAGAAAGGCACAAGGGTATTATTGAACTTCAATTGCTATGTTTTTATTCAAAAATAAAGTGAATTTGTCCTCAAAGTTTAAGTTTCAAATACAAGATGAAATATATTAATAAGTGAATATTATTTGTAACTTTTTGTACTTCCTAATGATTACAAGTTATTTTTATTAACAGTAGTTGGTTAATTTTCTATTAAATATGGAATGCAGCTTTGATATCCAAACACCAAGTAACTTCCCAAGTTTAAAAGCTCAGGTGATATTTGTTGAGCACTGTGTGGGGTGCAATTTTGGGAAATAAAAATATAACAACTGCCAATGAAAGCAAAACCATTGCCTTATTAATCTTATATTCATTGTAAAAATAATGCATTTTCATTTGTAAACCTAAATTGAAACATAAGAAGAAAGGTTGATTTGAACAGAAAATTTCTGTACATGAGAAAATAATGTATCATGTAGTAATTATTATCCATAATGCACACTATGTATCAAATAAAATTACAAATCACACCAGACTTCATATTCTTAATAGGCCTCATCAGACTTCTACAGTGTGGATGGTGTTGTTACTCCAGAAAACCGCTATATCCTGTTAATTGCTTTTTGTCATAGTACAATTAACTTGTTTCATCCATGAACCATGACTCTATTCTTTCCTTAGTTTCCTTTTTCAATTTAGTAAATATTATGTGTATGTTTCCTTCTTATTTTTTTCAGTAACCTCAGGCTTTATTTTAGTCAATGCTCTATCCTCTGATGGATTTTACCTATATAAGCATAAACTGTAATCTTTTACAATTTATATAAATAATTATGATTATAACAATAGTCATGCAAACGTTAGTTTTGACATACTATTTTTTTTTTTTTGACCTGGTCTTGCTCTGTGACTCAGGCTGGTTCTGAACTCTCTATATAGCTCAGGCTTAGATATGTACTCTCCTGGTGACTTGTGGTGACTTGGATGTATGATTATTTATTCATTTTTTGTTTTATTTTGTTACTTCTGTGCTGGAAATTGGACCCAGAACTGGGCTATATCTCCAGCCATTTTTACTTTTATTTCTCATTTTGGGATAAGATCTTACTCAGTTGTTAATTTGCCCCGGACTTGAACTCTCAGTCTTGCTTCAGCTCCCCAGACTGCTGAGTTACACCAAGCCCAGCTAGTTTTCTAGCTTTTGATGCAAGTGTTTGTTTATTGATGAATATGTCTTCTAAAAGACCCACCCCTGAGGCTGTGTATCGCTGCTACATGATTATAAAATAGGGTTTGAATTTAGGTGCAGTTTTATTTCCTCTTTATTGGATTTGTATTTAATTGTGCTGGAGTTATTCTCTAGGAATACTGAGGTGGTAATTTCTTTTCAGATCTTATGTGTCCAAAAATAATTTTATTCTTTCTTCAAACTAAAGTGACAGTTTGATTGATAGAATTTTGGCTTTAAAATAATTTTTCCTATGCTGCAGGTCACAAGGTTCTTCTATGCAGTGGAACACTTTTTGAATTATTTAAGATCAACTGTAAAAGCAAAACCAGTGTGAGATGTGAATTTATTACAAATACTTTGATCACACAAATGCACAAACTAGTTAATCCATGTCTTAAGGTCACTGTCTGCATCTGTAGGCTTGGGTGCTGTCGGGCAGGCAGTCAGGAAGAGGGTATCCCAGGTAGACTGCTTTCTAAACACACTCGTTGCTACCCCATGAGGGTGAAATGAAACTCATATCTCTTCTTTTCTCTGACTTTTGTTAGGAGACTGTCCCATGGTAGCAGGAGACTGTCAAGGCTAAACATACAAGCTATAGAACATGGAGATCAAGTTACTTATCATAACAACATTTCTAAGTCTTTTCCTCTTTTTTTGTGCATACTAAAGATGGAACCCAGTACCTTCATATTGAACTATATCTCTGATCCATTTTTTTTTTTTTTTTTGCTTTGAATACTTTAATTTGTTAGGCTCCATCGTGACTTCAAAACCAGTATGGGCTACAGAGAAAGACCCTATCTCAAAAAAAGAAAAAAAAAAGTGTGTGTGTGTGTGTGTGTGTGTGTGTGTGTGTGTGTGTGCGTGTGTGTGTGTGTGTGTGTGTGTTTTAAAATTTTTTGCTAAGTCACTATGCTGCCTGGGCTGGGCTGAATTGGCCATCCTCCTGCCTCTCTCTCCCAGATTACTAGGATTACAAGCCCACTCCACCAGCCTAACAAGTCATTTTTCATACTGAAACTAACTTCTGACAACCAAAAATAGATACCAAAAAAACCTGCCCTGGCAGTTTTTCTGATGAGTTTACTTCCTATACCGAACTTTGTCATAATATTTCTACAAAAGTTGTCGGTCCACACAAATTATGTATCTAAATGAGGACTAGGTTCTGGGGAGAAGTGGTGATCAAGTCGTATGATACGACAAATTGGATGAACAGAACAGACAGTGAATTCATAGGGTGTATACTTACTGACTTTCGATGTCATCACACATTTAGTACTACAAATGGATGGTTAGTGCTTTTTAATTCCCTGGTGGAGCAGGTTCTGACAAAACCAGCATTTCAGGAGTGCAAGTCAGGGCACAGGGAAAGATACACATAGTTTAGAATATAAATTGAAGTTATTTGTAAATAAAAATTTTAGTCACATTATTAAATTGATCCCTAGGTGCAGCACAATCCTATTCAGGTGATGTTGATGTCACTTTTTGTTTATCTTCATTTCTCTTTTTTCGGGCACTTTACCTTTGTGTAACATATGCAAAAGTAAAACTCATTAGGAGAATATTATAACAGAAATTTATTATATATATAAAGTCTTGAAATTTGGTGTGTCTTGAGGGGGAAGGCACTAGCTCTTGCTCCTGAAGTCCTTTCTTATGTTTTGAAAATCACCTTTGGAATGCTCTCCTCAGTGCTGGTGGCATATGCCCCAGTCCCTGCCCCACCACTGCTGCTGCCTGGGCAGGGGGAAAGGGGTGCAGTGCCTGTGATTGTTAAACATGAATTCAATTAAAAAAGAAATCGCTGAGGGATTTAACAAAAAATTAAAAAGACGAGTTAAAGCAACTGTAATACATTTTTGGATTTGTTTATGAAAGACCATGGTGGATCTTAGGTTTAATGCTACTTGTGGCTGTCATCCTCACCAGAGGACAGTGCAGCTGTGTCCCTCTGCCACTGTGTTTGCTGTAGCCACAGAGGTGTAGTTCAACATGCTCCTTGCTGAAAACGTTGTTTGTTAGGAATCCCTCAGTGAATGGGGAAATGACCATTTGGGGTCCCAGCATGTCTGTGCCGGGCCCCTTTCACCTGGGCCTTTGCCATTGCGTTCAGTGTTGCGTGGATCACAAGAGCACGTTAGAAAGTCACGAAGCGTCATCGTGGTCACAGCTCTTGTTCCCCTGTGCTTGTCACTCTGCCTGCTTCTGCTTGCTCAGTGTTAATTTTCTATTTTTTTCCTCTAATAAGAGAGATTGACACTTTTTAGTTTCCAGGTTTAAAAATGAAATTGCTCAACAAAGTGAGTTATATGCTGAAATATTTGGTACAGCTCCTGAGATACATTCATTTGGCTTGTAGATGAGACTATTGGAGCTCCAAGTACCATTTTGTGGCCTTCTAGTTGGAGCTCATATGCTGAGAGTTTCAGAGCAGAAAGAGAGAGCTTAGGTGAGCAGCTAGATTACGCTTGGACCATTATCACTGGATTTGCTTCATAAGAGAGAAGAAAGTTGGAAAAGTCTACATGTTTAAGCCACAATGGTTGGATTTCTGTTTCTAGTTAGGAATAATTCCTCATTAGTAAATATGCTTCCTGTTCTTGGTCATAGTATCCATACTTAGTATATAACCTCACATGCATATAAAGATTCAAAATATGCACTGCAATCTAGTTCATATACCCAAAAAGTAAATCTATATTTATATTGTGTTTTGACATTGTTTATTGTATAGCACAGTATTATTTACCAATTTTGCTTACTGTGTCTTTGTTTATGAGTTTTGTTTACTATATACCAAAAAGAAATTTTTCTCTGAAAATCTAATGTTGTTTAAAAAAAACATGTAACTATTTTAAAAACTACATATTTGCTGTGAGGATTATCAGTCTGTAGGTGTAGTAGTAATGGGAAATGGAGAAATTATCCTTCATAAAGCTGTCTCTTTTTTGATTCAGGGTCTCATTCTGTAGTCCAGGCTGGTCTTGAAATCAATGTGTTGCCTAGACTGGTCCCCATCTTCTTCTGAGTGCTGTGATTACAGCTGCGTGCCACCATGCCTGGCTTATGTGATGCTGAAGAACTGAGCCCAGGGCCTTGACCTTGCTAGAGCAGTACTTCAATCACTGCTACACCCCCAGACCAATATATATTAGTATTGAGATAATTTCTGTTAATGCAGGCCATGCAGAAAAATGATTATAAAGTGTGGACTAAATGAGGATTATGCTTGTGCACAAAGCTCAGAGTATGTTTTATTCTCTTTCTTGCCAGAGACTGTGGATTGATCATCCATCTATAAAGTGCCTATAGAGATAGACTGAAAAGAAATGTGTTCAAATTAGAGCAAATTTATATTTCAATTCCTCCCTGACCATGTCTGTGAGCCTCACTTGTCCTTCTTCAGTACCTGATGAAAAATCTCTCATTGTCAAAGTCAAGATCAGAGATACTTTTTTTTTTCTTTTCTCTACGGAGCCATCTCTAGTCCAAAGACAGAATTCTTCTTTCCCTACCATATGGTTTTCTAGAGCCATACAGCAAATGCACTTGGAATCATATGGGCACTCCGTGAGCTTTGTGTGTTACTTTCTTTCATTAGACTTTAAGTTTTCTCATCTTTAAAATGGTAATAATAATAATAATACCCATGTTGTATAGTAGCTGTAACATAATGAGGTTAGTTGAATAAGGTCTTCATTTAAAAAACCGGTCCTTATTTAATCTTAAATTGTAGAACATCACTGCTTATTTATCAACTTTGTGAAAAGTGTTCTTTTCATTTAAATTGTCACCATAAGGTTACGTGAGAGTACTGCATCTCTTGGATAGGAAAAATGTTGCTACTTATCTTCTGATCTCATAGATCTTTAGGGAATATCTATTGAGCTAAGTGTGAAGTATCTTTAAATTTCATTAATTAATAATTGCTTTCTCATGTTTTGTACTTTGTTTATAAAAAATTGTGCACACACGTTTAGCTGTCATGAAAGTGTTTATAATAACGAAGCTTCCTATCCTCTAACCACCTATTCCAGAGGGGATAAGAATGCTGTGTCATGATAATTAGTCATACTAATTTTCTCATGTGCGAAAACTAGCTACTATCCAGTCTTCCTTCTTCTCAGCTTAGCCAACCAATCACAGGTACTGAGGGAATGGGGCAATATAGTTGTCTCAATGGGACAGTGGATTCTTCTGCACTCAAATGTGTGTGAAGTGTTTGGTAAAAGAAAAATCAGGAGGTCCGCCAGAACACTGTGGATTCTGAGCAGGGCTTCCTTTTCAATCACTACCCAAGATATACAAAATACACCAACCATATTGTGTTGCTTTAGTCTGTGCTGAATTTCATGGAGTATAAATTCTTGTCCAATCTAAGCACATCTGTTCATAATAATTAACTTCTGTGCCTTGTGAGCAGAACAGGCAGCATCAGCTTTACAGTGAGATGTGCTGGCTTTATTTCTGTTTGTCATAATGATTCATTGAGACATTATGGGGAAACAGATGCTTTTTATGCACCCTAAGACTCAGAGTTGGGTCTGCCTTCACATTGCCATTCCTTCTCATATGTTGAGTTAAGCAGGATTTTAAGGTTGTGGAGCATTAAGGTTGTCAAGTGTTAATACCACTGTGGGAATATAGTTGTGAAACCTTAGAAAGTTATTTGCTCATTCCAAACTCAACTCTCTTTTCTTCCCTGGTGTGGGATCATAACTTAAGCTCTAATCTCAAATTTGAGTGGAAGCTTTTATAAAGTTGCAAATCACTGGGCTGGAAGTTTCTGTGAAAATTTTATTCCAGTCCCAGATCTACCACCTTCTCTGTCAAAGACAGGTAATAACACTTTCCCAGTAGGGATTTTAGGATGATTAAAACCAAATTATAAGTTTGGAACACATAGCAGGGAGCCTGACATACAACAATGGTAATAGCTCGTGACAGTTACTGTTTAGCCCTTATTCTAACACCTTATATCAACTGTTGTATTTAGTCTTCAATAAATTCTATGAAGTGAACACTTTATGTATAAGGAAATTGAATATTACGCAAGTTAACCTTTGCAAAATCTTTTTCAAGAAAACGTGGGACCAGGCCTCAAGACTATTCATCCTCAATTTAGAATTGACATCCTTAACTGTGTGCTTCACTTCAGAAATGTCATTGAAAAAAATTTTAGCAAAGTCTGACACAAAATACATTCTAACCTGATTTAAGATTTTATTAGGCATTGAATAAATAGAGCCTGAAAGATGGGTAAAGTAGATGATCTGGAATACTTTCTCAAGATTATGGTTTTAAGACTTGGAAAATCTCTGTTTATCACAGACTATCTTATAGGTACAGAACCTTAGTGTTCCGTGGTGTGGAAAGATGTGGTGAAGAAAGTATTTTGTTTTTCTGTCATTAAAAAAAAATCTGGACAATACTTCTCACACTTTTTGTACAAAGAAATTATTCCAGAGATACTGTTTTACAGCAGTATTTACTCACCAATGTTTATTGCTTTGTAGGTGAAAATTTCCAATGCCTGACCAAAGCCAGGCAACAATGCATAGTTAGACATTTAGCATAATTGAAGTATAAGAAACGCAATGGCGGAGGCAGCAAGGAGGTTGGGAGGGATTAAGCTCAATCTAAATTCTGAATGATAACAGTGGTGAGGGAGCAGAAACACGGGTTTGAAAAGAGCCTACAAAATAAAAGGAGAGAGAGAGAGAGAGAGAGAGAGAGAGAGAGAGAGAGAGAGAGAAACTCAGTCAGCTAGAAGTCAGGAAAATTGGCAGAGACATTAGACTGGAAAACGTATGAAGGTAGGTGTAGATGAGGTAACAGAAACTCCATGCCAGAACCTCAGGACTGAGGGAAGCAGGAAACTTAACTTTCCTAGTTCCTGCTCCCACTGGAAGATGGCTATTCCAAGACTCCTCCTAATTCTTGTGAAGTTCTCCTCCCTTGCTGCCTGAAAAAAAAAAAAAAAAAAAAAAATCCAAGACAGCTCCTGTTCTCTATTGAAATGTCATAAGTTATTCTTTTTTATTTTCAATCAAAAGAATGAATTAAAGCATCCACTCTTCACTGACTGTGTCTGGTTACACATAGCTCTGGGCTTCAGGCTCTTCTAACACTTGTTAGCTACTGAGGGACGCGGGGACACTATTTTGATTAAGTAGCAATGACTAGTAAGTGTTTAGTTGCTTGCTTATTTGAATAAATTTGACTACAAACCTGATGACAAATTTGTCTCCAAGCTAAAATGGCAGCAAAATGTGGTGAATTAGTAATTTTGAAAGATATTAATTCCATAAATTTCACAGATGAATATTCATCATTTTATATGAGAAAATTTAGGAAGATGAATGAGATTCTGTTTGACAAGAATAAATGCACTGATTCCACAAAGCCAAGTGCAACATCATTGTCAGTAGTAGAACCTTTCATTTCCATGTTTTCCCTAAGTCATAATCATTTTTAAAATGAATTTTAAACAGGAAAATATATCCCTTTTTTGAGGGCCATAGCAGTGAGGAGCCTTAAAAGAGCCTTTGTCTCTTGAGATGTAGGTAATATTTCCTCCTGTGTCAAAACTCTTAAGGTAAAATGTGTTTCATATGTGAAAGTAACAAGTTAAGAGAAAAATTTAACACACGATGCAATTTTCCTTTCACCTGTCACATTATTTTATTTCAATTTTTATTATTTTTCTTAACTTATATACCGTGAGCCAGAGACCAAACCCTTTATAACATGTACTCAGTGAGGCCTGCCTGAGTAGACAGTGGGCACCCAATAAATGTTTCTTCCATTACTAGATGAAATAACAATACTATGTATCTTCCTAATAAGTAATACAGCTTTGTATCTGTAGTGCTTGAAACCCTAACAAGAAAAATGTAGTCTGTCAATAATTAATTTATACTCCTCATGCTTGTTTCATTCAATGAGAAACCACTGTCTATTTTAGAATCTATTCATGGATTGCTTTGAATTTTACAAGGTACCTTGTGAGATAACAAAAAGCCTGTACAGTTCTTTCCCTCACAATTATTAGAGTTAACAATGATAGAAACGATATGGTTAGTGAAAGGCCTACAATTCAGAGAGATTACTACTGTCTCCTATTGAATCTCTTATTACAATAAAGTGTTTCTCCCTTTGGTAACAGTAATTTCAGAGGACAACTTTATTTCGATAGAAAAATAAAAGTTTTTAAAATTATTTTTCATGTAGATCAATAGAAAAATAATCTAATTGAAGGTATAAAATTAGGAGTGAATCTGTCAAAAAAAGACCAAGAAGACAAATTATAATTAGCAGACAGAGCAAAATCCAAACTTTCTATTTCTCATCCTCTTACAAAGAGCTTTTTCCTATGAGGAAGAAAACTTCAGATTTTGAGTTAGCTTTGTCGATCCATGCCTCTTCCTGGGAACAGAGGTCAGCAAACTCCATTTCATACTTAACTGTATCCAACTGGTTGCTGAGATTCCATGATATGATATGACAGATTGTCTTGAATTCAATAGTTTTATTTCTACGAAGGCGCTTAGTTAACAGTGGGTGTTGGTGTTGAGCAGTGTGTCTCTCCATGATGTTGTTTCTGTAGAAAGACTTCAGTGGCCACACATCGGCAGGTAATAAGGAATCGTTTCTCGGCATCCCATGCATTCTGCCCAAGGCAAGTACTCCTCATCTGTGGAACAAGAAAGAAAGGTCCAGATCAAAAAGAAAGCAAGACTTTGACTTTCAGCCTGTCTTGCTTTTCAGGCATGATTTTTAAAATTTGTCCTTTTTTGCCTTCCATTAAAAAAATAATGATTGCAGAAATAGGTTGAATATATCATTGCCTAACAAAATAATACTGCAGAAAAACCCAGTTTTCTTCAGTATTAGTTAGTTCGCTGACATACATTTTTAAAATGTATTAGCGGCCTGTTCATGTGAAATTATTTTCCCTTTACCAGCTTTCTGATATGTAGAGTGATGATAAAAATAACACAACTGCAGAGACTTATTTTGAGAGATAAATTAGGTAACACACACACACACACACACACACACACACACACACTTGTGTGCGTGTCAGTATCCAAAGGAGAAAATACACCTATCCCCAGGGCCCTCTCCAAAATAGGAGGGAACGTTTGCTTTTCCTAGAAGTTCTCTGAAATCTTCCCTCACATACTTTTGGCTTAGATTTGGTCAAAGTCCCATTTAAAAGTAAGTATCATTGCAATGGCTGATAGACGATTGAAGGAGAAACAACCTCAGAATTATGGGAATCGAGAAGACTGAGGACAAAACAAAAGGCTTAAAGGACATGTTTAATGAAATAATGGAAGAAAATTTCCCAAATTTAAGAAAAGAAATGAACGTGGAACTATTGCAGGCATCTAGAACACCAAACAACTTTGATCAGAAGAGATCCTCATCACGACACATCATAATTAAAATTCTAGAAACCCAACAGAAAGAGAAAATACTAAAAGTGGTAAGAGAAAAACAGAAGGTGACCTACAAAGATAAGCCCATCTGGATAACGGCAGATTTTTCAGTCCAAACTCTAAAAGCTAGGAGATCTTGGAGCAGTGTCATCCAAGCACTAAAAGAACATAAATGCCAACCAAGAGTGATATATCCAGCAAATTATCTTTTAATTTTAAGGGAGAACTTAAAATTTTCCATGACAGAGACAGCTTAAAGGAATTTGCAGCCACTGAACCAATATTGCAGAAAATACTTAAATGAAACTTGGAAAGTGAAAGGGAGACCAGTGACACCAATGACCCCAGAGAAGAAGCAACAACAGCTAGAGGAGAATGAGCTGAGAAAAAAGTATGTTGGCAATTAGTGAAATATAAGTAAATAAGATATGAAAGTTAAGGAATTCTGAAATAACTAAATTTGCCTTCATGTCTGTCCCTTTAAGTATATTTATGTGGTATAGATTTGACTTCATTTAATGTGGCAATGTGATATAGTTTTAACTTTGTATTGTAGCAATTCGCTTATCAGGTCACTAATGAAACTTTATCCTAAGGAAACTGGTTGATGTAAAGATAACCTTGTGAATGTACAAATACGCACCTTCCAGTATTCAGCTAAGGCAATTGAATTTTATGTATCTATTTATTTTTTATCTTTCCCAAATTAACTAGTCTTTTGAACTACATGCTTATAGTTATTTTCTAATGGGAACTGGTGGGTAAGGCCAGGTGTAACAATAACAACAAAGATATAGGAAAATATGGGAAAAAAACTTTTGGTCAATATCCCAATAAAGGGATTGGTTGTATTCAGAGAAGAGATATCAAGATCTAACTACTGTGAACCCGTTAGAGGAATGGGAAGCTGGGGTAGAGTGGTGACTTAAGTGAAATGACTTAGGTGCAGAGGATTACTGTGTTTAACACCGTATGGTTTCTCGGCCTTGGAAAACCCAGAACACAGACATTCTTTGGAACCATACGAAGTGATAGCCGGAGCTGAGGGAAGGGATCGGGAAGGGGTGGGAGGGTAGAATATGGGAAGGGATTGTGAAGTCGATGTGATACATAGATGTACAAAACACCCAAATTCATTGTAAATACTATGTATTACATCTGTATATTAATAAAAATAGTGGGGGAAAAAAGTAAGTATCATTAAGAAATGTATATTCCAAATTGAAAGGTTTAAGTTTGAGATCTTGACCCAGTGATTACTGTAAAGAGTATTACCTTTAGACGCACCAAACCTACCTCTGGCAGTGTGCGTCTCCAGGAAGTAGTGACTGGTGCAGGAAGGCAGATACCCAATGTAAGACCAAAGATCCTTTCAGGAGAATAATGAATAAATAATTCTTAAAAATTACCATTATATTAATATATGAACACATTTCGGGCTTTAATGGCACATAATTGAGGTACCACATGTGTAGGTTAATTTATCATTCATCATTTTCTCCTCTTGGTTCTACTCCATCCTGAAAAAATTATAAGCATACACCAAATTTGACTAAACCAAACATAACTGAACTTCATAGAGCTTATATAGGCCAGTTACTTTAATGAACCTGGTAGGTGCAGTGACTGGCAGAGTTTCCAGTGGCTCTGGCTTTTTTTTTCCATCATGAAATCCGCATGTTCTCATACCTGCCTGTCACTCCACTTTATCCTTCCCAGTAAGAAGAACTATCAATTAGGCCAAGGCATTGATTTTGGTCCCCTCAAATACAGACACATTTGGAAATATGAAAATAAATAGATGATTCTAGAATGCACTTTCTTTGGAGACTTAAAATACAGCTGACAGAATTGGAAGTATACAACAGAAAATGACTTGAACCCTTATAAAATAGTGAGTATACCACTTATATTGATTAAAAACGTCAGAAAAATGCACCTTCTCCCTTGACAAATGGAGTTTACAAAACAGTAAATTAAAAGAAAATTCGTCAAGCCATTAACTTGTATGTCTTTAAGTGTCCTATTTCTTTGTAAAGAAAAGACTTTCTAAGAGTATAAAATGGAAAAGAGTTTCATACGCACAGCAGGCATGCTTAAATGCGTTTTGTGATAAAAGAGCAAATGTGTAAAAATTTCCTTGTGGGTCAATGCTGGAACACTTAAGCTTGTTGATTCCTTCCCGGAACATGCATTTATCAACATATTTAATGGCTTATTTTTATTTGACAGTCATCCTTCCTTCCTTTAGTGGTGAGTAGTTATTTGTCATCTCTGTATGGAAGCTGAGCATGTTTTTCAAAATATTTGCATATTCTCCTACTAAAGTTCCTGATTTACAGAGCAGGCCCATGTGAAAGAGACCTGGCATTAACTGGGCTAAGTGAATGTCTGGCAACCCCAGGCCACTGCAAATTCTGAGACATGGATTGGCAGCTGGTGTGCAGTGGGGACCTCCCCCTCCATTGATCTTGTCTGTGACCATTGATCCTTACCAGCTTCCCAGTGCATTCGAGATTTGATTGCTTACCTCTGATTCATTAAACTTAGTAAAATACGAACCTTAGTATAATGGTTTTTAAGTGTAAGATGGCACCAAGGATGGAAACCTGCAAGAGCTAGTTTCACTGCTGACTTACGCTTTTCTAAGGACATCTTTCTTTTCGTTCACTTTTCTTCCCCTTCGCTTTCTCTACCTCTATCCCCTCCATCTCCCACTCCCTTCTTTCTTCTTATACTTTATTGCTGTCAATAGAGCATCCAACTTTCTTCTTTTTGCTATCATTAGATATTTATTGCAAGCTTATCATAGATAAATCAGTAAAACTGAGTGTGACCATAATTTATAGCATGTAGTTTTAAGTCCGTCCTGACTTAGAAGTTTATAAAGCTAGGAGCAGTAAAAAAAAAAAAAGATGTTTTCAGGCAACCAATTCAAAACTGTTAAAGAATGGCATTAATTATAATTTCTAGTCGCAGTTAAATATGTCCACACACACTAGCTAAACCATGTTAATTAATTATTTTTAAATAAAAGCTGTTGAAATCTCCAGATGTGGTCTTTGGAGTTCCCAGCTTACTCTTTGGGGGCCTTTTTGTGAAAGTCATGCTGACATTTCCAAGCACAGGTAGTCCAAGTTGACATTTTTTTCTCAGCTGGATAAATTTTGAAGACAACAAGTAGGCAAAGAATTACAGCCCTGGTGCCATGTCTCTCCCTTATCGATTTGGGCATTTTTGCTTCTTAATCAGGTTTTACAAGCCACTGGCATTTTCACTGATTCTTCTTTACAAGTGGGACGTTGTTCCATGAGAGTTGGTATTTTCCTCTTACATAAACATGTCTGGTCCAATTTATTATATAAAGACAACGTACTATTTTAAAAAATGAAATTGAAAAGGTGTCTGCATTTATAGAATTTATTTTATATCCTAAGAACTTACTAAAATTTTTAAAAATGTAACATTGTTAGTTTTTAATAAGAACAGGCATTTGGCTGTCCTTTCTTTCTCCCCAGGATTATTTATAGGGCATGTCCATGAGAAAGAACACTTTTATTTATTTATTTATTTATTTATTATTCTTTATTTGCTTTTTTTTTATTGAGACAGGGTCTCACTGTGTGGTCCAGGTGGGTCCTAAACTCACTATGTAGCCCAGGCTGCCTTTGAACACACAGCAATCCTTCTGTCTCCAACTCTCAAGCACTAGGATTAGGAACACTTTTAAAATTTAATGCATTAGTGTTAAAACAGAATGTTATTATTTACACTCTTATATTTATTTTCTGGTGGCTAACTAATAGAAACAAAAATCTCTCTGTTGTCAGCTTAAAACATGTATTACTGTTGGGATTTAAAATTTCCCCCCAAAGTCTTATGTATTTGAGAAATAATTAGACCGTGGGGGTTAACTGGCCACATTGCTTATTCTGGGGTCCCAGGAACTGTTAGGAGGCGGGGCCTGGCTGGTGGGATGCATGATGGGCGGCCTGGAAGGATCCCTTCTTGCCCAGAGCCTTTTCCTTACCTCTCTACTTCCTTCCCCCATGCCACCAGCTGCCTTCCTACTGGGCCCCTCCACTGTTTCCAGTTTATCATGCCTGAAATGAAACCTTCTGCCAGTGTGTGCTAAATAGACCTCTTTCTTTAAGTTGTATGTGTTGGTATTGTGTCCCAGCGATGTGAATGTTGCTAAGACAACACGAATCAAGGAAAATTGGCAACAGAATGTTTATTAATAGCAATCAGAGTTCTTCCTTTGAAAATGTTCACATCTAGACCTCCCTGCCTGGGTTTGCTCCTCTGCACCAGGCCTTCAAATACTTTTAATACGGAAAGTGTCGGAAAGCAGCAAAAGGACTTAGGCAGTGTGTGGTATCCATTTGCACACACTAGGAACTCACATGGATCGATTCTCACTGAGTTGTGCAGAGATATTTTGGAAGGGGAGGCCTGGTAAAGGATATAGATGTGCAAGTCAGGAGGTAGATTAAGCTTACCTACCAGCAATTTAGGAATTACCCTGGATTTGTAACCCTCTGGCCCCCTTAGTCTCGAGTCCAGACCCTGTTTCTGATGAATTTACATTCTAAAAACTCCTAAGTTGTCCTTTACCAACACCAAAGTTAAAACAGCATTGCAATCTGTTCTTTTCTCTGCATCCAGATGATCTTTTAAGAGCAGAAGTCAAATGATACCGTTTCTTTCCCTAACACTCTTCAATGATTTCTGTTTATTCTTAGGACAGAGGCGCAGCCCTTTAGGCAAAGCCCTGCGTGTCTGTGCTCTTCCTCAGCTAGGGAAGCGTATTCCTGTCTCTGTGCACGCTCCGGCCACACCGCATCTCTTTTCAGTTCCCAGAGTGTGCATTGCTCTCCGTAACCTCGGTCCCTTGTTAGATCCTCTTCTTCATCCTGAAGCCTTCCTGCCTGCTGGGAGACTTGTCCATTCCCCTGGACGTCTCGAGTCTTCTTTTAATACTCTGCATCTTCGTGGAACCTACCACAACTTTTATTTATAAATTTTTGTGATCACTTGTTAAGTATCTACTCTTTAGTTAATGGTGGGATGTGAATTAAGAACTTTTCAATAACTAAGTTATAAATTTATGTTTATTGCTCCTACTTCTGATTTCCCAGCATCTAGGACAGTACTCAGGAGCTCTGCTTTATTAGCATATAAATGATAAACAGCTGTCTTACCTGGAAGGCAAGTCGAGGATAGGAAATATGAAATCTGGTTTCAGTATCAGTCGGGTTGTAATTCCAGTCTTCATTTCTCTTTAACTAGCACTGTAACCTTGGTAAAATTACATAATTTTTAATCAACTCCTTTTCCAACCAAGTTAATAATGTCTGATATACATAGCAATTGTAGAGATTAAATTAGAAGATGCCTCTTAATAAAATTATTGCCTTTAATATTATACCATTATTGTTATGTTAGCTCTATGTAAATATTGTCTTAATCAACATCCTAGTTTTCCTTAAGGGAAAGATATGACAACCTCACCAAACAGTTAATATGATATTAAAAATGAAGTCTCTTATTGTTGAGCATTACTTTGAAGCACTTGGGAGCCCTCAGAGATCAAGAATTGAACATTATATCCTTCTGTGGTGTTTCCAGCATGTCTTTTCTTCGGTCTGTAGCTGCTAACAGTATCACATTGAGGTGGCATAGCAGTCATGCAACAGCATGCCAATATCAAAGATAAAAAATGGTAACGAAATTTCAGCCTCTCAAAAAAGTTTCTTAAAACAAAATAATTTAATAAAATGTATTCATTCTACAGTTGTAGTTTTGGAAAATAAGTAAGATTTAGAAGAGACTTGTTTTAAAAAGGGAATCTTTGACTGGTAACTTCTGAGTTTTCTGGATTGCTCACCTACCTAAGTTAAAGCTTATATTTTCTGCCTCTGTGTGTCTCCACCAGTACAATTAGCTTCCACATCTAGTGCAACAATGAGTCGCATGTGATTGTGCTAGTGAGCATGGTCCTAGACTGTGCCAGATGCCTTGGTAGCCATGAATAACTTAACAGGGGTGGATACAACTGTGTCGTTAATTGGCTTTCTCATTGTGCAGCCTTGGTAGAATGTGCTCAGAAAGACCTGAAAGGTATAGTCAATCATTCAATATTGTCTTTCTATGCAATTAAGTGTTGTAAGCATGAGACATAAGCGACTGCTGCTGGTGTAACACAGTAAGCTGTTTCTCATAAGCTTTTTTTTAGAAGTAGAAATACTACAGTCTAAAAAATACTCTAAAAAGTTAAGTCTACTAAACACATGAACCACTGACATGGTTGTTATTATCAAGTGTATGTGTTGTACATACTCGTACGAGCTGTATGTTTAGCTGACTAGCAGAGAAGTGAGTATAAGGTTCTTCACACAAGCAGGACCACAGATACATAAGTACAGTGCTATCTTGTGGTGGCTATGATATTCCTGTGTGATGAGAAAATTTCATTTTTAGAATACTCTCTCTCTTTTCTGGCAGTACTTGGAATTGAGCTACATTCCCAGCCTTATTGTTATTATTATTTGGGTTTTCAGATATGTTTTCACCAAGTCACTAAGTTCCCCAGGCTGGGCTTGAACTTACAATACTCCTGCTTCAACTTTCTGGAATACTTGGATTAAATGTGCCTCCAGGCCTGGTTTGTGATGATGTTACATGTGATCTATTTACTGAGTACAAGATCCTTTCAGAGTTCATGTAGTTCATGCATGTAAAGAAATTATCATCTAATTGAGAATATAAGAATATCCTCAAGATTATAATGAGAGCCATACAACACACAACATGTAAACCTGGTAGCATTGATAATGAAAGAAAGCCAACTAGAGAGTTCAACAGAAGCTTTAATTTGACCTTTACAGGAAAGTAGCTTTCTTCAGCTACCTGGCATCATTACTCCATTCCCTGAGGATTCAGGTGTTTCCTTCCCCACACCCTGGCCTTAGCTCTGTACCATGTACCACTGCTTAGGACCCAGCTGGTCTGCCCAAACCCTGGCTTCCTGGTGTTACCGCATCCCAGTGCCACAGTCGCCTTGGGAAGAAAAGCAGGACTTGTGCAAACAGAGATGAGGGTTGAGATAACAAAGACACACGTGGCTGTGATGGGAGTCTTATTATTCCACACCTAAACCCATTCCTCAGTGTGATTCCAGACTGAGTTTGAAGTCCCCTCCTCCCCTTTTCTTGCAGCAAAACACCAAGTAGTTGACGTTTTTGGTTTTGTAGCTATATAGATTTGTGTCACTGCTATTCAACTATGCTATATGTCTACATAATGGGTGTGACTGTGATCCAGTAGTTCTTGCTCAACAAATCAGTAGCAGTCATGTTTGATCTACAGGCTGTGCTTTACAGAGCCCTGTTATAAATCATCTCTTTTCTACCTCACTGCTAGCAGCTAAACACTGGAGGAAAGAATGAGAGACAAACATTTGGCCAACTGGGTTTCAGTCTTCTTTCCTGCTGTCCCTCAGCTCATCCAGCCTAGCCTCAGCACCACAGGCTTTAGAAGATCACGGGAAGCTAGAAGGGAGTGAAGGGAGAATGGAGGGCAGACGCTGTCATTCTTGTTCTCTGTTCTGTGGTTCCACATCCTAAGCCTCTGTTCCTTTTGTCCCCCACACATCTTAATGCCCAGTTCTCCCTGACCCTTTCATCATATGTTAATTCCTCCACCGAATACTTTTATTACTCCCTACTTTCCCAATCAGACTTTCCTCTGTCTTTTGATCCAGTGAGGACGTCTTTACAAAGTATGATCTCCTGGTGTTTCCAAGTATTTCCAAATTCATTTTGCTCATGGAGGTGTTGAGTGTGAACATTAAGTGTAAAAGGTAGATTTTAAATCTAAAACCTAAAACCTATTTCTAAAACCTATCCCAGAAACGTTTGTTTTATAGGAAAATATAGTATTGATTTGGAGATTAAAATAGAATTAATCATGGCATATAAACTTTTAGAAGTGATCAATTATATGTTAGAAAGTACTTCTTGGCATTGGTTAAGGCAAAAATTGGCTAAAGTTAGGATCTTATGAGTTCTCAGGTATGGAGGAATGGAAACTCTAGTCATTTCATGACAAAGACTGTGATCTTCACAGCCTATGTAAAGAGTGTCTGGTCTGCTGTTTTCATGAATGTTTGGGAAACCAACACAGAAGAGATTAGAAACTGGCACATCAATTTCTTCTTACTGTTTTCTAACCTTTTCGTTATTTCTCTCTAATAGAAGGATTTTTATTTTTTCTCATCCACATTGGATTTTCCTGCCAAAGTTAATAGCCCATGCTTGCAACCTTTAAATAAAAGATTGCCAGTTGGTGATAATATTGGACTGGGGAGAGAAATAACATTTGGCATTCATTATAGAACTTAGTCAGTTTGGAATCAGTTTAGGATGGAGAGGGAAGAAAGGTGATTTTGAGTTGTAGTTATTGCCCTTCAGTGCTCTTTGAGTAAATATATCAAATGCTGGTCTCTAAGACAGAAACAACTCAAGAAAGGCCAGAATATTGATTTTCAGTGATTTTACCTGCACAGTGAATGGTGATTAGGATTCTAGCCACAGCCTATTCAAGGGAAAATTTATTGGATTTTAAGTGGAAAATATTGCCCCACAATGTTTGAAATGTTTCTTTCCTTTCTTTCTTCTTTTTTTTTCCCTCTGAACTTTTAATGTCTTATTTTTTCCCTTAATTCTTTGTTTTGTTTGTGAGTTAATAATTCTTGTGGTGAGATGTTTCGGTAGCAGGCCATCAATTAATACCTTGATTTTCAAAGAAAGCTGCTGCTTACCAGTTAGATACTTGCAAAACTTCATTGAATAGATTAAAATCAAATGTTGTTTCCTTGAGAGTGTCAGAAGAGAAAAGTCTAATACATAAAGTTCAAGAGGACAGTATAATTATGAAAATGCCAGCAGAATGATTACTCAAGAGGATTAGATCAAATGTAATGGAGGTGAGCCCGTTAATCTTAAATTGTTAACTTGACTGCATTAAGAGAACCCTGGAGAAATATTTAGAATACAGGAGCACTAGACTTACTAATGGTTTTCATAGCTGAGTATGGTGCTTTGTGGGGTGCTGTTAAAGGAAATTGGTCATGGGGGCATGCCTTTGGAGGGTATATATTTCCCTGACAGCCTTCTTCTGGCCACCACTAAATCAGCATCTTTGCTTCACCACTCCTTTCTGCTGTAATGCTATTGCCTTGGAGCCAGCCTTTTCTAAGCTAAACCCTCTCAAACATGAGCCAGATAAACAATTCCTTCCTTTAAGTTGTGAGTGTCAGGTATTTGGCTCCAGCAAAAGGAAATCTGAGCAATAGGAGGTCATTTTACAATCTTTATGTCTTATTTTAAGCAACTTCCCACTCAAGTTTATAATATGAGATGCTGGTGCAGGGGGTCTGCCGCCTCTAACCTGTTACCCTTTGAGCTGTGCTGAAAGTAAATGATGTTTTTTTTCTGATTTTACTTTAACCCGTAAAATTTGGTCCTCATCCTTTTTAACTGCTGGTCCAATCTGGTATGAACAGTTAGGTTTGATTTAGTAACATCAGAATGATAGCCAAAGACCCACCCTCTGCGTCCAGAGAAACTTTACAGAGATGGTGTTAGAAAAATTCAGCCTTGAAAATTCATCCACCTCCAGAATGAGTTGCATAGCAATTCAAAATAGAGACATATGCAGAATCATCTCAGATAAATTGCAATAAAAGCAGTCTTTTCCGCAAATCTTGCAGTCTACGATGAGAATGTGTGGGGCTGCAGTGAGAACACTGGAGAGGCAGTTAAGGTACAAAGCTGTATTCTTAGAGAGAACAGCCTACAAAAGTGTGTGTCAGTGTTGATTTATTATCAAGATTACAAATATAAGATTTCCACACTTTTAGAACAAAACACATTCTCTAAAAATAAACATTTAATGAGGATGAAGATGGAAGGGTGTGAAAGGGGGAAGGGAAGGGAATATGAAGTTGTGATATATATGGGCAGAAAATTCTCAGTTTAAGATAAATATTGTATATTGCACACTAATAAAAATGGGAGAGAACGACCATTTAAATACCTATTTTCCAAAAACTACATGAAGTACCTTTAGGTCACACCTAATTTCTTCTTCACGACAACATTTTTATGGATCAACTTTATATTTTATTTAAATGTTTCATCGTTTATATGAAAAACCCCCAAAATTGGTTTCATATATACCAGCTTCTCTTATTGGTTACACTCCAGAAATACATACTAGAATTATCTAAACCATGACATTAGCACAGGTACAATACTGCCAGTAATCTTCAGACCTTATTAAGATTTCATCAGATGTTCAGTTTGTTTTGTCTGGTTTTGACTTTCTGGTTTAAGAATCAAGGTTAGTTCCATATCCGCATTCATTTCCACACATCCATAGCTTCCTTCAATCAGGAACAATTCTACAGTCCTTATCTGCAGTGACTCTGGTGATGACTCCTAACTTAGAGCATATTTCTCAAGAGGAGACTGCCTGATGTTTTATTCAAGTTGAAATTGAGGGTGTACCTTTCTAGTCAGAAAAGCATCACATCAAGGGTTCTATAATATCAACATGCCTAAGTACAGATTAATTTTTGATTACTTTGCTAATGTAGTGTCTAATATTTCTACATTGTGAGTTGATAAATTTTCTAATTCACAGATGTTATGTGGAAAGTTACTTTGAGACTATGAAGAACATTCTTCTCTTTATTCTTTTGCTAATTAGTTTTATCAACTATTAGCAATCTTGCCACTCAGATTTATAAATCTGGTGTTTTTAAATAGTAATTATCCATTTTCATCTTTATACTGCTTATTAATTTTAATAATACTGAAAATTATCATCACCTCTTTTTGTTTATAACAGAATAGAATGATAGATATTTTATTATGAGCTATAATCTATTAATTTAATTACTTTGTTGCTAAAGTGGAAAATATCTCTTACCAATGCTGTTCGGCCATTTGTTGTCATAAAATCAGCGCCCCTCCAAATAAAAAAGCAATAGCCAGTAATTCCCAATTCTCCAACGAATAATGTGGTGATTGTTATTTTTTTGTGTCTCTGGGGATCTGTTGTCTACGTTTGGTGATGCTCACTTGGTATCCCTCCAGCAATGACAGCTAGACACTGGACAAGGCTAAGTTCAAGACTTCTTTAGTTACGTTTGAAATTTGACTTAGGAAAGTTGCAACATCTGGGAGCCAATAAGATATCTTTTTTTTTTCTTCATACATTTTCTACAAATGACTAGTTAGATAGGTTTCCTTGTATTAGAATTATCTGAAACTACCTGGCCGTATGTGATAGGAAGCTGTTCCCACAGCAAATGTTTGAAGGGACCCAAAAGAAAGCTATAGATTTCTGATGACCAAAGCTGAAATATCCTGCATCATACTTTTTCTATTCTCTTTTAACTAAAGCAGTTCTAGACTTTTGGATTCATGTTTGGAAATAGAGAGGGTTGTTCTTTTGTTTGTGGTGGAATGAGTGGCACAAAGAAGAGGACAATAGTGGACAATAGTACCTTCAAGGAAAAGAAAACTGAGGGCTGGAGGAATAGGTCAGTGGTTAAATGCTTGACTTGCAAGATGAGGACCCTGGGTTTGATTCTCCAGCACCACATAAGCTGGTAGTGGTAGTGCATGCCTGTAATCACAGCACTAATGAGGCTGAGACAGCAGGATTGCCATGAGTTCAAAGCCAGCCTGGGCTACAAAGTGAGCTCGGGATCAGCATGGGCCTCACAGCAAGACCCTGTCTCAAAAAAAAAAAAAAAATTGCACAAACCTGGTGGTGATTTTAATATAGTTTATATTTGTTTATTATTATTTTGTTTATTTGTGTGTTTGTTTCAACACTGAGGATTGAAGCAAGGGTTTCATGCTAGGCAAGTTCAAAGCAACAGTGGTACAAACTATATAGCAATGGCACAAAAACAAGCAGGTTGGCCCATGGAACAGAACTGAGGTGTAGGGACAACCCTGAGTACCTTCAGCTACCTGATTTTTGACAAAGGGGCCAAAAACATAAACTGAAAAAAGGATAGCCTCTTCAACAAATGGTGCAGGGAGATCTGGTTTTCTACCTGGAGAAGAATGAATGTAGATGTACATATAACAACATGTAACAAAATGATATCAAAGTAGATCAAAGACCTAGACAGTAAGACAAAAACTGAACCTGCAGAAGATAAAATAGGCAAAATTCTCAAAGATATAGACATGGGTGAGTTCTTTCTAAATAGAACAGCTTGTGCAAAAGCAGTAGCCCCTAGAATCAATGAATGGGATTATATCAAATTAAAAACTCTGCACGGTAAAGGAAACTGTCAACAGAATGAAACAAGAACTGGCAGAATGGAAAAAGATATTTACCACTTACATGTCAGACAGAAGGCTAATAAGTAGAGGAGGAACGAGAAATTAGACCTCTCAACAACAAAGACCCAATTAACCATCTTTATAAAGTGGTCTATTTATTTGGCCACATGCATGTAATCAAGGAAACATTCTTTAAAGTGCTTATGAATTATAAAATACAAGTTAAATATAAGAGAATATTTTAAAAGCCAATAATTAACTCTAATTAAATAATAATTTAATGCAGTAGTTGCTGATGTTTCATTGAAATCCTAATGCTTCTTAAGACATGGTACTGAGTGATGTTCAGCGGAAGGTTTGAATCTGCCACACTCTTTAGAATTGCATGGGGGTCTGTGATTCCGCATATCGTGAAATCTTTTGCTGGCAGAAGGAAGTAGAAGAACAGAATATGTACTAAAGTTCAAGGCTAAAGTAAGTTAACTTTCTGTCACCAAAACAAATACCTCAGATAAGCAAATTACACAGAGAGAAGATTTCTTTTGGCTGATAGTTTTGGAGATGATTTCAGACCACAATTTTTAAATTTGCAGTGTGGTAGCTTGTCATTGGCAGGAACAAGGGGTGGGACAAAACTGTTAACTTTGCAAGGACAAAAAAAAATAGAGGGGCACAGATCTCTAATCCCCTTTGAAGGCGTGTCCCTAATTACCTAAAGCCTTTCCACTAGTCCTCACCTCTTGAAGTTGCCACTGTCTTTCCATCAGCACCATGCAGAGGACACTCAGCACGTGGATCTTTGGGGGACATTCAACATCCAAACTAAAGTGATGGTTGTGGAGGCAAGTTATTCCTCAGAGATTTTTGTTGTGCCTTTCTGGCCTCTGGCAGCTATCTTTTTTCACAATTCTATGCTAATTGGTTACCTTTATGTATTCATAAGGAAGCGTACATAGTAAGTATGTGATTTCTTCTCTCAAAAAACTTATTAGCTTCTGCGTAACATAAAGAAGTTCCATCCAGAAATTTCTCTTTAAGTGGCAAAGAACAAATATATATTTTCTAAATAAGTATGTTTTGAAGACCACTTAGCAACTGACCTCTGGTAGTTCTTCCAAAAACTCTGTTATCAGCTAGACTCCTGTGCCGTGACAAATGCAGTCCTGCTTGGAGAAATCAACACATCCGCTCCTGTCAGATGACGAGCAGCCAGTGCATCCAGAAATCATTGGAGCAGGTGTATTTGTTATCGATGGAAAATAGCAAGAGAAAAGCAAATGAGTGCAGTCTCCTTAATGCTCTACTCCGTGCTGTGGGAGAAGAAAAATAAAATGAAAATATCAAGAGAAGGTCTTTCCAACCACTCTTGGGAACTGAGAATGGACGATGCAGAGACAAACATGGTCCTGTACGGGGTGGCTTGGGAGCTGGGCTTACAGTGGATGCCCAGATTTCCAAATTGAGTACTAATAATAAGAGCATACCCTTTATGTCTTGAGTTTTTGAGGAATTTATAAGGCAGCCATTTTTAGTAAATCCCCCTCACAAGGAGAGTAATAAAGCAAGTGCTTTGTGCTAAGTGATTACCCTGATGTACCTCTGGAAGAGGGACCACCCTGTGGGACTTGCGTTAGGTGGCTTTGCCTAGGTATGTGCAGTCAGAGAAAAGAAGCCTTCCTGTATTGGTCACTTTCATGCAGACCTGGCTCTCTCTTCTGCCTGTACCTCTTTCTTTGGCTTTGTGTTGCTGCCTAATCCCACAAGGAGGACGGCAGCACTGAGTAGAGGTAGAATGATTGCCCTTATGTACCAGACCCTGTTTCTCAAATTCTTGGCCAGGTGATGGTTATCAGGTTGTATAATCTTATACTATCCCGGCTTTCACCTCTCTATTCGAAGGATTTGATAATAATGCCATGCCATTGTTTGATATAGAAACTTGCCGGTTCAGTGGTTGGTACATTGGAAATTTATATCATATAAAAATATCATTGGAATTCATACTTAATAAAAGTTGAAATCTTTCCTCTTTTTATAAACCTTTTATCATGAACTTTGATTTCACTGCCAGCACTTTCTGTTAAACAGTCAAGCGGACACAAATCTGAAACATAATGACCACATTGTATAATCTAAGAAAAACTCAGGCTTCACTTAAAAATTCCAAGTTTTAAATGAAATATATCTTAAAGCTGATGTACAGAGGATGTGAAGGTGTTAGAATGAATTAAGGAGAGAGTTAAATATAAGTCAGGACAGAGTTTCTCAACATGATTGGGGTTGATATTTCAACTCTCTGTTCTCAGTTATCTAATTACTGCTGCCCAATTTTATCAAAGACCAAAAATTCCTGCTTCACAATTTTAAAATATACATACAAAGCACTGTTGCCTGCAAGTGAGAATGTTTAGACTAGAAGGTATTTTAGGCTGAGCACATTCAGCTCACACATATTTGCCCTTAAAAATGATAGAAAAGAAAATTTTACCAATGTATAACTTCTTTTACAATTTTTACAACATAGTAGTAAGTTATTGGAAGACTGGAAATTGCTGTCATAAAGGATGAGGTAAGTATGTGAGCCTCCTTGAGAGATGGCCTACCCATAGCATTCATCTTTCTTTTCTGAATTCTGAGTCAGTTGAGAAGGAAGACAGTCAACTAAGATGTTAAAGGTTCAGTAGTTCGTGGTAAGCAGGGATTGGAGAATGTGCCCTGTATTAGAGGATGATTGTGTTTCTGCATGTGAAAATGAAAGACATTTGGCACCCAGTCGTGGCATCCCCAGACTGGGAGAGGCTTTGTCGCATTTAGAGGTGTAGTTTTTGCCAGAGTAACGTCCAAAGTATAGCAGAGCAGAGAGAAGCTCACACTTTCTGTAGGATGCCTACTTTTAAATCAGAAAAAAAAAGAAAAGTGATGCATTGTGATAGTTAGTGCGTGCTTCCTTTTTTATGGAAGAAATGTCACAAACTGAGAGAATCCATTTGCTCTAAGTTTTACATTGGAATGAACTCCTGCAGAAACAAAGGTGCACTGTGCCTGGATGGTGCAGATTTCAGGAGCAGAAAGAGTGTGGTAATTGGCGCATGGTAACAGTCTAAGGTTAAGTAAAACTGTGCAGTTAGTATTGTTAGGATGAAATGAGCAGTTCGTCTTTGTCATATTCTACTCCAACCTGAGAGAAAACCCAATATTTGATAATTTACATAGGAAAGAGAGCGATACCAAGTGGAATAAGAGCTGGACTTTCCAGAGGCTGACCCCACTACCTTGTTCGGCTATGTTTTCAGTTATCCAGTGCCTTCCTACCCCATTTCTGAGAACGGACTTGAACACAAACTACAGTGCTTATTTCCTACCTTTCCTATCTCCTACCTTTATATGGCCACATCAAAGAAGCTAATAGCAAATCCTCCCCCATTTTTATTAGCATATTTTTGCAATACACAATGGTCATAGCAAACTTGAGAATTTTTTGCATCAAACTCACATTTGCTTCTCTGCGTCTGTTCTCAATCTCCCACTCTCTCCTCCATCCCCCTTGACTCTCAACATCTCACTAGTTGGACACTATTATTTATTTATACCCTGATATTCTCATATTAGAGATCATGTGATATTTAATCTTCTGAGTCTGATTCACTTTAGTAGGCATAATAGTCTCAAGTTGAAGCCATTTACCTACAAATGTCTCAAATCTGTATTTGTGTGTATATACTATATTTTCTTTATCTATTGGTCTCCTGATGGGTATCTCAGATCTTCCATGATTTATCTATTAGTAATTTTGCTACTGTATACATGAGTATACGTGTATCTCCATTATATGATGCCTTTAACTCTTGGAAAAATACCCAGTAGAGGTTCACTGGGTTAAATGAAATATTCATTTTTTAAAGGAATCTCTATATTGCTATTCAAAATGGTTGTACTAGGTTATAGTCCTACCAGCAATATGTCTTTTCCCTGGAATCCTTGTCAGCATCTATTGCTTTTTGAGTTCTCACTGGAATAGGTGGTATCTCAATATTGTTTTCATGTGCGTTTCTCTAATAGCTAGGATATGAAACATTTTTATGTATCTGTTGGCCATTTGTACCACTTTTCCTGCAAATGTCTATTCATTTCAATTGCCCATTTTTAATTTAGAGAGGATCTATATTTTCTCAGATCTTTGTATATTCTAGCAACTAGCCCCATGTCTGAAGTGTAGATTAAAAAAAAATTTTACTCCTTCTTTTGGTTCTCTTTACTCTGTTGATTGTTTACTTGGCCATGCAGACTTTTTTTGTTTGTTTGTTTTTGTTTTGGCCTGATATAATCCCATTTGTTAAGTCTGATTGTGATTTTTTTCATCAGACATTATATTGAGAAAGTCTTTGCTTATATCTGTATATTCAAGAATTTTACTGATTTTTTTTTCCTCTGAGAGATTGAGTGTTTCTATTTTAAAATCTAAATCTTTGATCCACTTTGATTTTAGTACACTATGGATGGTATGGGTACAGATTCATTATTTGCATGTGGTTAGCCTGTTCTCTCAGCATTGTTTATTGAAGAGGTCATTCTTTCTCCAGTGTATGTTTTTGGCCTTTTGCCGAAGATCAGATAGCTGAAGGTACTTGAGGTTGTCTCTGCATCCTCGTTTTTGTTCCATAGACTCACTTCTCTAATATTGTGCCAATAGCTCATGGTTTTATTATGATGATTTTATAACATAACTTGATGTTTAGAGTTGTGTTGCTGCCTGGTTCTGTATTATTCAGGTTTGCTTTGTCTTTTCTAGGTCTCTTTTGGTTCCATACAGATTTTAAGAATTTTTTCCAAATTTATTGAAAAATTTTCTTGCTATTTTGATAGGAATTACATTGAATCAATCCATGAGTTTTGGCTTTGTAGCCACTTTGACTATATTAGTTCTGCCTTATCCAAGAACAGGAATGTCTTTGTATTTTCCAAACTCTTCTTTAATTTCTCTTTTCAGCATAATACTGTTTTCATTGTAGACGTCCTTCACTTCATTGGTTAGATTATTCCTAGGCATTGGATTTTTGGCTATTGAGAATGAAATTATCCTAGGTTCTTTCTCAGTGAGCTCATTGTTAGTGTAAAGGAATGTTATTGATTTTCGTATTAATGTTGTATCCTGTATCGTAGCTGAATTTAGTAAATAGGTCTAAGTGTCATTTGGTGCAGTTTTTGGGATCTTCTATTTAAGAATCTCGTCATCTGCAAATGACGATAATTTGACCGCTTTCTTTTCAATAAATATTCCTTTTATTTCATTCTCTTGCCTGATTGCCCTCTATAGGAGCTTAAATACCATATTGGATAGGAGTGGTGAGAGTGGACAGCTTTGTCTTTTTCCTAATTAAGGAGGAAATGCTTCCAATTTCCCCCACTTAGTATAATATTGGCAGTGGCTTTGGTGGAAACGACTCCTATCAGTTTAAGTTAAGATCTTCTTTACCTTCTATACATATTCTTTAGAAAATTTGTGATGAATGGATGTTGGATTGAATTTTCTTGAAGGTTTTTCTGCATCTATTGAGATAATTGTGTGATTTTAATCTTTGCTTTTTTATGTGACGTGTTACATTAATTGCTTTACATATATTAAACCATCTTTGCTTCCCTAGGATGATGCCAACTTGATCATGATGTTTGATCTTTTTCAAGATTTGTTAAATTCTGTTCACCAGTATCTTATTGAGATTTTTTGTATCTATATGGTACAATAAAAATTAGCCAAATTTTTTCCTTGTTCAGTCTTTGTCTGGTTGTGGTATCAGATTTGTTGAATTCTTATCACCAATATCTTATTAGGAATTTTTGATCTATATTCATTAGGAAATTTGGTGTGTAGTTTTTTTCCTTGCAAAGTCTTTGGTTGTGATATGAGGTGAAAATATAGTTCCCAGAAAGCAAATCTTGATTATAAACAGATGCAGGTAGTTGTTAACTATAAAATTCAACATACTCTGGGATGTGGAGGCAATAGGATTGCAAGTTCGAGCCACTGATCTCAACCTAGGCAACTGAGCAATACTCTGTCTCAAAATTTAAAAAGGCTGGAGAATATTGCTATGCGTGCAAGACCTACATCCAATCTCCTGTACTGCAAACAAATAAACACACAGAAACAAACAAAAAAGTTAATAGCAAGAAAGAAACAAAAACAACAAAAAAGAATCTACTGCCATGAAATAGACTTATTTGAGGAAACACACTAAGGATAAAACAAATTTGTTATTTGTTTTCTAACTACCCATTTTGGATACATGAAGATGATCGTACAGATAGAGCTCAGGGGAAATAAACTTCTTACAATTTAGGATTTTATGACAAACTTGTACTACTTTACTTGTGTGTGAGGAAAAAAAATAATAAATAGATGTCCAAAAATGTATAATACTTTCTAGGCATATGCTTCAGTGAAAGGCTGAAGATCTTTCTCATATCACAAAACTGAAACTTTATGTCACTATGCCACTCTCTCTTCTATGCTCCCCTGAGTCATCCCCTAAAACCACCTTTCTATCTTCCATTTTCAAGGGTTTGACTTCTTTAGAAATATAAATGAAATCATGCAGTTTTTAGGGCTTTTCTGTTACTTTTTGTTGGAGATGTGTGTGTATGTGCGTGCGCACATACACCACTGACCTATTTCACTCAGCATGATAAACTCGTGATCATTTCCTGTCATAAAATGAAAGATTGTCATTTTTCTTAAGCTTGACTGGTAGTCTACTGTATGCATATATATATATATATATATATATATATATATATATATATATATAATTTTCTTTATCTTTTAATTTGTTTAAGGGCATTCAGGTTGCTTCTGCCTTCTGGCTACTAAAATGCTACAATGAATCTGGGTGTCCCAAATGTCTCTGTTGGACTTTGTTTCCAGTTACTAAATATGCAGAAGAAGAATGTCTGAGTCACATGGTGGGACTTTAACTTTGCAGGAACCTCCATATTTTTTCTTCCACAGCTACTGTACTGTTTTGTATTCCCACAAAGAATGTACAAGAATTATAATTTTTCCTCATCTTAGTAAACACTCCTTTTCCCACAAAGTCCTGAATATTATTTTAACAGAAAAAAAAGTTCAGTCCCTTTTTAAAAATAATCACGAAAACACAGTTGTTATCAATTTAGATGTTTGCCAACTTTGACATTGTAAACTCTTCATGGTTAGGGTTGAGACAGAAAGGACAAATGGAGGTGGAGATTGACATGGAAAAGCTGAAACTCAAAAAGTGAAGAAACCCAGCATTTCTGCGAGTGGGTCTGAGTTAAAAGGCATTATAGTGGGAAGTCAGTAGTGTTTCACTAATGACTTAATCACTGGTCAGGTGTGCATAGAATTTAGAACATAGGACATTTGACTTCAAAACCAATTAGTAGATCCTGTGGACTCAAGGGAAATGCGGTGAGGGCACAGAGCTTTAGAGAAGGTGGGATTTGTCTTTTACTTTGCTTGTTGAGAAAGTTTTATATTTCTTGACGTCCAATTTTCAAAGTAATAATAGGAGGAGATTTGGTAATAAAGAGAGTACTGGTGTACTCTGTGCCTGGCTCAGTCTAATTTGATTGTGTGGTTGGGGAAGGTCTCATGAGTGTAAACACTTGATCTTTATGATTAAGTCTGAGCTTCTAAAAAAAATCTGTATCTTCTTAGCTGCTGTACTTAGAATGATAAATTTATGGAGTAACATTTATTTGACAAATATCTCTTGATGTTATAGTTATGCTAGAATTTTCATGCTTATTTTTTCATATATAAAACATTGGAATTAGAGGCAGTCATTATGAGCAAATTACAGGAAGGTATTACAGAAAAACACCTCAATTTTACTATTTTACATTCTTAATTTAGTTTGGACTTCTTTTATAAAAAGTATGATATTATTAGATGGACCCTAGGCCAGGGTTTAACCTTCACTGCAATTAACTGGATCGTTGATTTTCTGATGTTCATTCAACAATATGGAAAAGTCTACAAGGAAGTACTTGGTTTGTCTTGAAGATACTAATATAAAAGAAAGATATCAGGAACCAAATCAAAATTTCATGGACAATCAAGTGATATGCATGCTTACTAGAGGACATGATTAAAATACCACTGAATAGTTTCTCTAGCTTCATATTCCACCAAGTGGTGTCAGGAGCCATGCGTGATTTAACAACTAAAGCTATTGTTTGCCACTGAGTGCTTCAGTGTGTCTGTAACCGCAAGGCCAGATGTTCAGATTCATACTTTTTGTTTCCTTTGGTTTTTGATTTTCTGAGTGCTCTTAATCATACGCCATAGATGTACACTGTTCAATCCATTTTGCTAGCCTTTTATCTTTTTAAGCAGTTACAGATTATGTCTCCATGGAGTGCGCTAGAAATGTCCTTATGTTACACAAGCCCATGCTTTATGAGATAAACAAATGCGCAATTCAAGATGTGTGGTGGGTACATGTACCACAGAAGGGCTCAGTCATAATTTTCAGTTTGTCTGCCAAAGCACATTAAATCAAAGTGTCTATCTGAAAGAATGCTTGTATTTCATGAACTGTGTGGAATAGTTATCCTATATCTATAACGCTATTTTTTTTTCTTCTTTCAAGTTCTACTATGGACATAGAGGTGAAAAGCATAAAGTATAACTTAATGTTAAAGTCAAGGTCAAGCTACTAAAATCTAAGAGCTGAATTTTTTATTCCTAGTGTGTTGAAACTTTAACATCTTGTGTATATAATTAGCATATCACTGAGTGGCATAATATTTTTCTTTCTCTCTTTTCTCTATCTTTTTTTCTCTTCTCACTGGTGGGTAATGAGACCAGGGGGACATTCCCAGCTTTTAGTTTTGTATTTTTGGTTGCATTTTGCTTGGAACAGGATCTTGCTAAGTCTCTTTCTTTTGCAGGCTGGGCTGGAACTAGTGATTCTCCCACTTCCTCAGCCTCCGAGGCAGGGGGACATTTTTCTTGAGGTTTTAAAGAATATTTTAAATCTGAAAGGTTTCAAAATATTAGTAACACCCTAAATTAATTATGAAGTAATTTCCTAATGTCTAATTTGCTGAATTCTTGAGCAAAAGTATGTGTGCATGAACAGGGTGTAAATGTGAATATGTGTGTATGTATTTTTTCCCACAGACTACAATAAACTTTGATAGGTAAGTAATACAATTCTTTTCCTGCAGTAGAACCCGTTATTTGACTGTAGAATCAAGATGGAAAATGGCTTCAAAGCATCTGTTCAAGTCTATTGCTTTGGGAAATCATGTGTAAGCAATCACAGGCATCTTCAAATCGAACTAACTTATGTGCCCTATGGAGACATTATTTTGTGATTTTTAGCAGCAGTTTTGCCCGTTTGTCACTTCCTTATGGAACAAAATGATCATGTAAAAGAATATTATTAATTTGTGATGCTGATTGCATTCCATTTCAGCTGATTAAAGCCAGCTGGGAAAAAGTATCCCAGTGCTGTTTCTAAGAATCATGTCTGGCGTGTGGGAGGTTCATAAAAATCCCTAGCAATTTGTTAAATCATGTTCCAGGTGATAGCCATAGATTTGTAATATCTTTAAAAAGCCTTTCTTTAATTCATGAACCTTTCAATTACCTTAAAAACTTATGCCAGGAGGGCAAAGCTGCCTGACCCACTTATAATTATGGCAAACTCTGTTTTTAGTTACATTTTCAAAGTAGACTATTGCTGTTACCTACTGGGCTCGATGTTTTATTGAGGACATTTTTTCTTTGACACTTGAATGCCTAGGTAGTTAGTTACTTGTAATAATTATTTTAAATGCCCTTGTTTTTTAAATGAATGCATACTTTGCAAGATTTTGCTCAGTGGTTAAACATCATATACTAACATCTTTGCATCAAACAATTTACCAGTGATAAAGATACCAACCAGAGGTACACTTGAAAATACCTGTCTCACCAGCTAAATCTAAGATATGAAGTGCAACAAATTGTAATCATAATTTTTATTAGACTGTATTTCTGATTTGTTGTTATGGAACACACAATTAAGAGAATGAGACAGCACTATTAAGTAGAAAGGTTTTTAGCTGTTATGTCTATCTCAGATGTTTAGTTTAAAAAGAAATACATTGATGATCTGTGATGTACCAAGGTTCTGGGAATAGAATGGAGAACAATTTATGCTTAATATAACAATATTTTATTGAATCTTTTAAGTTAATGAAAAAGTTATGTAATAGGCAGATATTTGTAAGACTAGCAAATTGTTGTTCCAATAGTCATTGCAAAAAGAGAAGTTCGGAGGACAAGGAAGGGTTTCAATAAGGCCCAGGATTCTTCCGATTCCTAATTGATACTCGGGACTGCATGAGACCCGGCCAATGTAAGGTGGAGGCAGAATATCTATTGAAAAGAGGTAAAAGCTTAAGACCATGTCCTGAAAAACACTAAGATTAAAAGTTCAAGTGGTAGAACACATGATATGAGTTTTAAGTGTCATTTACAAGGTGTGTTGAATGCAAAAATATTGAAGTCACACATTTGATATATTTTGACACTGTCAGTGAAGTCTCATATTTCCAGCAACACGTGCATAATATTTCTGACTTTAGGCAAGTCAAGCCTCTGAAGCTCCAGCCTATATGAAGGTCAAATCAAAGGTTACCTGGCTATCAGTGAAGAGGCAGAGTAGTTTATCACTTTAGCAAGAATTTAAACTAGGTATCATTTCCAACTAAATGTAAAAGATTGAGGCAACTGATAAGTGAATCATGATAGTTCAGAAAGTTAAAACAAAACAAAACAAAAACTGTGCATTACCCAACCTGGATACTCTGGCTAGCATGCAGAGATAGAACCTTGGGTACGTAGGAGTTTGGGGAAAGACTGAAGGATGATTGAGACTGGTTGGACTTGGGAACACTTGGAGGTAAATTTTGACAGATAGAAAATTCATGGAAGGATTGCCTTTTAATGACATTGGTAGTTTTAATTTAGCCTTCCCAAAATACTAAGACTCTTTGTCATTGTGTATTCTATCCACAAAGCAAGACTTTGCCAAATAAGAGAAAAACGAAAGGAGAAAATGTTCTTTATAAAACCATGAAAGGGCCTGAAATCTGATTGTTGGGCAAAGCAAAATCAAATGCCATTCTTTCTCCCTCTTCTTCCTGCATCATCTGAATGGAAGGTAATGGACAGAGGTCAGCATGGGAAGCACTGCAAGTCTGCATGCCTGATTATGATCCTTTTAAGGAGAGAGAGTTTCTTTTGCTTTCTCTCTCAAAAATAGATTGATCATTTCAGTCTCTGTTGGGCCGTTAGGAATCTGAGCTCTCTCATGATTTGTGCAACTTAATCCTTCCAGAATCAGATGCCCTTTAATCAGTCTTAAAGTTATTTCCCCAGGACTTAAGTAGTTCACCTGGAATGGCCATGTAATTCAAATATCCTGCTTTGAGTGCAGCCCTCTTCTGAACCATTGATCCATTAGTGGTTGCTGGCATGTAAGGTGTTGAGCACTGTACCATGTGTCTCTGACACTATCCAAAAATTATAAAATAGCTATTGTTGCTCTGGTTGAAACCAACTGGGGTTGCACCCCCATAGTAATGTACTTAAACTCTGTGGAAATATTTGAAAAGGAATAGAAACAAGTAACACTTACATTTAAAATAAACTCCTTAATTAAGCAAAATTATTTAGGTTTTTTTTCACTAGAAATCTTTAGAGTCTTAGTAGTTAAATGCATGTTCTATTTTCTATACATTCTATACATGTTTCTAGCTCTCTCCACGTCAGAATGGACCATTTTTAGTGTTTCCTAGAACTTGTTATATATGAAATACAGTGGAAATGTTGAGTGTGCCATAAAGGAGGCTAGATTCCTGTTAACTGGCATAGTCATGGAATTCTGTTTAGCTGAGGTCTTCTGTAGTAGATGATGACAGATTGACCCGTGTGGATTCTCTGTTTTAGAAAGACAGTGAGGTGGTCCTAAAAACAAGTAAGTAGAGATAAGTCCATGAGAAATTGGTAGACTCACTGACTTAGAAAAAGATAGTCTGTTCTGAGAGTTTAGAAGGTGCTTGGGTTACCAGGGGTACTGCTAGATCATTCCTTCTTCCTTTGGATTCTCAGTGAACCCCTGTTACCTTACCCGCATTTCTCCAGGAGATCAAGTTGCAGAGGACAGTAGTCTAAGAATCTCAGGTTCCCGCTGTGGTGTCCACAGACTGAACTAACATCACATCTTTTCCTTGAAACCCAAATCGTCTCCAAAGCGGAAGTTGAAGAAAGCCTGAACAATGAAGTGGATTTTCCTGAAGGAGGAGGGAAGGAGGGACAGAGGGAAGAAGAGAGAGAAAGAAAAAGGGAGGGAGGGAGAGAGAGATAGTGAGAGCGAGTGAGCAAGAGAGAGAGAGAGAGAGAGAGAGAGAGAGAGAGAGAGAGAATGCCGTTCTCCCAGACCTAGTAGAGCTTCATCTTGCAACTGAGATGGTTCCCCCCCCCCATTTTATTGATATGTACAAGTGCAGAATTTAAGGTTTACAGTGGAGTTGAGCATTTTGTGCACATACATTTCTTGTCAAAGTGACAAGGGCTTTCCAGCTCTCCTTTTATTTCTCCCCCTACCCTCCCTTCCCTCCCTTCACCCTCCTCCCCCAACCCCATCCCCCTCTTTCGCTTTGTCTTTCATTTAAAGTTCCATGAGATAGTTGTGGTCTGGGTCTCTCATATCAGAGAGACCATCTGATGTTTCACCTTCTGCTTTGGACTGACTTCACTAAACATGATATTCAAGTTTCTTCCATTTGCCTGTGAAAACCTCCACACTGTTGGACCTTATAGATGCATAGTATTCCATTGTGTATAAGTACCACAGTTTGTGTATCCACTGGTCTGTTGATGGGTATTTTGGTGACTTCCATATTCTAGCTATTGTTAGTTGTGCTGCTATAAACATGGGTATACATGTATCTTTGTTGTATGCTGTTTGGGCCTCTTTTGGATATATTCCCAGGAGGGGTGTCGCTGGATCAAAGGGGATATTTATTTCTAGTCTTTTGAGAGCTCTCCATACTGCTTTCCAGAGTGGTGGAATGAATTTGCACTCCCACCAGCAGTGCAGGAGGGTTCCTTTCTCCCCACAGCCTCGCCAGCATTGATTGCTATTTGATTTGTTGATATAAGCCATTCTCTCTGGAGTGAGATGGTATCTTAGCCTTGTTTTGATTTATATTTCTCTTATAGCTAGAGATGTTGAGCATCTTTTCATGTATCTATTGGCCCTTTGTACTTCTTCGTGAGTGAACTGCCTCTTTTGCCCATTTTTCAATAGGATCCTTTATTTTGGTGGGCTTAATTTTCTTTAGCTCCCTATGTATTCTAGTTATGAGTTTCTTATCTGAGGTGTTGGTGGTGAATACTTTTTTCCGAGTCTGTTGGTTCTTTATTTACAATGTTGACAGTTTCCTTTGCTGGAGGTCAAACTTTCCTTATTTGTAGATGATATGATTGTCTATATGAAAGACCCAAAAAACTCCACTATGAAACTCCTAGATAATAAAAAATTTACCAAGTCTCAGGATACAAAATTAACACTAAAAAATCAATAGCATTTCTATACACTAACAATGAACTTATTGAGCAAGAACTCTGAAAAACAATTCCATTCTCAATAGCTCAGAAAAAAAATAAATACCTAGGAGTATACCTAACCAAGAAAGTGAAGGACCTATATAAATAAAACTACACTACATTGAAGAAAGAAGTTATAGGAGACATTAGAAAATGGAAAGGGATTCCCTGCTCTTGGATAGGGAAAATAAATATAGTCAAAATGGCTATACTACCGAAACTGATATATACATTCAATGCAATTCCTATCAAAATACCTACAAGCTTCTTCAAAGAAGTTGAAACAACAATTCTTAAATTCATATGAAATGAAAAGAGACCGCAAATAGCCAAAGCAATCCTAAGCAAGAAGACCAAAGCAGGAGGCATTACAGTCCCAGACTTCAGGCTATACTATAAAGCCATAGTGGTGAAAACAATTTGGTACTGGCATAAAAATAGACAGATAGACCAGTGGAACAGAATCAAGGATGCAGAAACAAACCCAAATACCCTCAACTACCTAATTTTTGACAAAGGGGCCAAATCCATACAATGGAAAAAGGACAGCCTGTTCAACAAATGGTGTTGGGAAAACTGGACATCCACATACAGAAGAATGAATCTAGTCACACACCTGTCACCATGCACCAAAATCAAATCAAAATGGATTAAAGACCTAAACATTAAAAATGAAACACTAAACCTTCTGGAAGACAAAGTAGGGAAATTTCTAAAAGACATAGGGGTAGGCAAAGATTTTTTTGACAAGACACCAAGAGCAAAAGAAATTATCCCCATTATCAACAAATGGGATCAAAAAGTTTCTGAGATGGTTTTGTTCCTAGGTTTTTTTTTTTTTTTTCAGTTCTGAAACAATTAGAATTCATTTGGATTTACCCCTTTCTATTTTTCTACGTAAGACTTTGAGACTAAATACATAGAATTGAAAGGGCTTTGTATCTATTTTGCCAAGTATAATAGAAAGTTCAACAGAAAATCTTTTGCTTTAACCTTTCAAAAGGTAATGCCATTTTGATTTTATATAGATATAGAGGAGGCTTTGGAAGAATTGATAAAGCTTAAAGTAGTAGAAGGTGAAGGGAACAGAGAAGGCGAAGAGAGAGGGTAGGTAGAAGGGAAGAGGAGAAGAAAGGGAGAAAGGGGGAAGGAGGAGAAAGGAGAGGGTCAGGAAGGAGGAAAAGAAAAACATACATTTAAGTCGATCTTTGTGTCACATTTTTCTAGAGGAATGTCATCTTAAATCCACCTGACCCATTTTTCTTATCTCTCATCTGGGTCCAAATCCTGGTCCTTCTCTGTCTCAGTATGATCCTGATTTGTAACTATTTGGCTAAACCTTCAGAATAAGATAATATTTCATCTCTGCAATAATGAATCATACAGTTTGACAACTAGATGTATTTTTCTTTTGATCAGCTACATGTAACTTTCTTTAAATATTCTATGCAAATTTTTTCCTATATAATTTCAAAATAATGCTATAGTTTTTTAAACAAATGTCCAAATGATTAAACTATACTTTTAATTTTGAAATAATTGTAAGATACATCTGGCCAATAAAAAGGACAAATAAACAATTTTGAATATACTTCCTGTCAATCATCACTTTGATTTATTCAGCAGTTGTCTTTTTAGCTATATATAATATTGTGAAATCTATCAAGCTTGCATGTTTTGTGTTATAAAATTTAAAATCAAGGTGGGACTTCTTTTGTTCAAAATATAGTGCATAACTTGAGTCCTGTTTTCACTGAAGTTTCGATTACCAGTCTCTCCAGATATCTGAGCAGACATTTTTTCTTTTAAATCTAGACCATCTACTCAGGAGGCTTCTCAATGAATTATCATTTTTCCTAATATTAACAATGAAGCTTCAAGCAGATGTTAGGAAATACTGGCGAAGACTGTAAAATTAAATATATATGTAATATATATAATATGTATGTGTGGATGTGTATACAATAACAATAAAATGAAAGAAGATGGCAAGAAATCTTTGCAACCTAGGAAGGAAATGACAAAATAAATAACCAAGTGAAACAAAACCAGTCAGTATCTACTGTGAATATCTTTAATAGATGTATTTGAAATGACTTGTTTTTAATATTTTTGAAGGAACGAACATGAATGAATTTTAAATCTCAAATACTTACGTTTTTAAAGAAAGAATCATGAACTTTAGAGCTTTTTAAGAACTTAATATTCCTTGTTAGGCTTTATTTTTGTGTAGTCAAAGAAGTCATCCATCAAGTGTAACACTGAGATGTTATGGTTGTGTAAACATTACAGAACCAAGAGTCAGAATGAGCCATCAAAACAAGTCATATCATAACTGATATTTATCTTACGAGGAAATAGATGATAGAGTCATAAACAGAAATGTTTTAAAATAATTTATTTTGCGAAGATGCATTGTAACACCTATATATCTTAATAAAGTCATATTAATGTGTAATAAGAAAATATAAGGAATTTCAGATCACTACAGAAAATATACAGTACATTTTCATACAGTTTTGGGAGGGGACTCTAGTATGGTTAAAATTAAAACACACTGCTAGGCAATTTCCAATTCATGTATTTGTGTAAAATCAGCATAAACATTCCAAAAAATTGCAAATGTAGTTATACCATTTGCCTTTATAATTAATCGATTGCTAGGAAGGCAGTATGGTTAGTGGTTCAGAATTTAAGCCCTGGAGCCAGGCTGCTTGCCTTTGAGTCCAAACTTTGCTGTGTAACACGTATGCAGATTTAGAAGGTTAATTAACCTTGCTATGCCCTTGTTTCCTTCAGTATAAAATGGAATGATAATGGAGTCTAAACTCAGAGCATATAGCATAGCACCTAATCTGCAGAAAATGATCTACAAATTTTAGCTACCACTTTGCTGGTTAGCCCATCTCCTCGTGGTATTCTTGCCTGGAAGTCATGACAGTTGTAGTCAGTCACACACACCCAACAGGACTTTGATGGAGTTCATTACAGTTGTGTTTTCTTCTTGAGGCAGGGAACGATTGTCATGGTGGTGCTATAGTATTAATTGTCATGAATTATCACTGGGCTACCTGGGAGTTTTGTCTGAAGACAGTTTGATCATCTCAATGATGAATTTTAGATAATGGTGCACCATAGTGAGTTACCAATTTTTATGACTTTGTGGCTGGCACTTGAGTTTCTCACACATAGCCATATCTCAGGTCTGTATCTATTAATGGATACAGAAGGTTAAACACTGAATAGTTTATTTAGTGTGAGAAACCCAGAATATAGTTATTTTATAGAACTAAATGGGAGGGGATAGTGGGAACTAGTGGGAAGGAGGAGGGTAAGAGAGAGTCAAAAAGGGAAGGGGGAAGGGTTTGTAATTTTGACGCAATATATGCATACACAAAATACTCAAGTTCAGTGTAAACAATAGGCATCACATATATATTAATAAATTGGAGGAAAAAAGAAAATTCAATATTAAGGCATACAAATGATGAAAAATATATGGATATTTACAATTAAACATTTTCAAATGTGTCTATCCTCCAAAAATGTGTTTCTCTTTTCAGAAGCAACTAAATATATTACAGCGATGCCATGCTATAAACTTTGCCTGTCATGGGTTCAAATCTTGCATCTCCACTCGTGGTGTTTGTCAGGGTTTTGTTGCTGTGATTGGACTACACAAGTCCCACAACGTAAAGGAGTAGCTTATTTGGCTCATAGTTTTGGAGGTTTAAACTGTGGTTAGCTGGCTCCAGTGAAAGAATGTCATGGTGGAAGGCCATGGGAGAGCAAAGCTGCTTACTCTGTGGTGTTCAGAAAGCAGAGGAAGGGATCAGTGCCAGAGAGGCAGAGGCCAGGGACCAGGGGTAGGACCAAGGCTGTGTTCCACAGACCATCTAAATGCTCCAGAAGTGTGCTGCCCTAGACAGAGGGGCTCCCTAGCCAGTCAGGGTGACAGATTTAATTGCCACATCCTGCCCCTTCACCACACACATCTTCTTAAGTGGCAAACTCCAAATAAACAGAAGATCATAATGTCACCTAACAACTATTTTGCATGCCCCAAAAATGTACTAGTCCATTCCCCTAAAATCTCAGAAGTTCCAGAATTGCTCAGAAGTTCAAATTCTCCTCTGAGATTTAAAGCAAACTCTTAACTGCAAATCCTTGAACATTCCTGATTCACCTAGCTGACATACAACCAAAAATGTATTAAGCCTTTCTCAAAAGTCCCAGAAGTGTAAGCATTGCTCAAAAGTCCTATCTCCTGTGTGACTCAAGGCAAACTCTTAACTGCAAACTCTTGAAAATTCCAAAAGCAAGTTACCTATTCCCAATATATAATGATACAGAGTAGGAAGCCCTTCACAGGCAGAAGGTCCTTGGAATCTCTTCTCAAATGAAATATTTAGACTTTGCACAATCTTGAGCTTGTGATATATTGGATTGTGCTAATTCTCTAGATGCCTTCAAGGCATCTTTCTGTCTTTGTACAAAATACTTGGTTTCTTTTTAACAACACTAATATCTTCAGCAACCATACTTCGTTTGTCTTCTGTTTTGCACACACTAATTTTTTGACTAAAATTGGCTTTTTCTCTTTGCTTGATATTCTGAATAAAAACATGGCTAAAAGCAGCCAGCAGGGTTCATACCGTGTCCTGACCATTGGACTGCCTTGACATTTCCTCTGCCACATCAAGTTGCTATAACCTTTACACTCAGCCTCCTGTAAAGTCTTAGGACATGGGAAAAATATGGACAAAATTTTTGCCAGAGTATAACATGCATAACCAATACAATCCTCCTTTCTCTCTGAAACTTGCTAAGGTTGGACTTTACTGTTTACGTTCATTTCAGCATTCTGGTCTTTTCAGCTCTGGCCAGAATTGCTCATCAGGCCCACAAGTGTTTTGGGACTTCTCTGGTCTCATTCTTCAAACTTTTCTAAATATTTCTCATAAGCCAGTTCCAAAAGTTTCTCAACAACAAACTCAGTTATAATCACAGTGATGGACTCAATTTTCTCATACCATCTTTTTTGTATTAGTTTTTTTGGTGTTGGAACAAAATAACTAGTACCCAAAATTTAAAAGTAAGAAATGGTTTATGTGGCTCTTGATTTTAGAGGTTCAGTTATTCGTTGCTTGCCTCCAAGAGGGCATCATGGCAGAGGGGTGTATGGAGCAAAGCTGCTTTCTTCGTGGCAGCAGGAAGCAGATCAGGGAAGAGGACAAGAGGAAGGGGCCAGGATCCAGCTAAAAGTCCCAAAGACACACTCCCATAAGTACGCTATACTAACCCCCTAAGCAATTCCCAGTCCATTCAATCAAGTTGACAATTAAGCTCAACTGTAACAGTAACTCTTTTTCATTATTTGCGAGAAAAACAATAGGCTCTTGAGGGCTAGTCTCTTTTTTCACAAATGACTTAGTTTTTTAATAAAGTTGTTACTAATATTGGACCACGGTCTTATTAAGACATGTAACCAAATGCCAGGTCCTTCTTGTCTTAGTTGTTGTGTGTTCAACGTCCTCTCTTCTTGCCGTTACCATTGTGCCAATATTGAAGTCATCTGGACATACCTCAAACAAAACTGTTGGAAAGAGTTACTTTTTGAAAATAAACATTTGGGAAAAAAAATAGGTAGCCTTTCTCTTTTGAGGACTGAAACATGAATACTGCCTTTACACTTCCTAATTTTCTTTCCCCAAATTTATAATCAATGTTGTAGGATGAGACAACATTAACTTGGACCAACCATGGCCGACATGTAACACTGTGGAAAGGGCAGCCTTGGGAGTTGACTCTGCCACTCGCTCCTGCTGCTACCACCTAACAATATTCCACATCGGTAAAGAGCCTTTATTTTGCATTTCAAATTATCCTCTGACAGTGCATCCTAACTTTGCTCTTTGATCACATTTAAGAGCAAAACGTGCCTCCAGTTATCTTGTGGCTTTACCTGACACTTGCTTTTATTCATGGTTTTTTATGATGATATTTTTTGAACATTTGTGAGCTTCAGGCACCAATCCTGAGAACCTGCTGCTTCCGAACACCTGAAAATAAATAACATAAACTACTTTTGTGACAAAGAAAACTGTTCAGTTTAGTTGTCTTCTAGGAGAAATTTGAAGATTTCCACTCAAATTTTTTTATGACTCTGAGCTCACATCAAAAATATTGCTAGTCAAGGCTCTAATGAGAAACTTATTTCTCTGTCTTGTTTTATAAATTAATTCAAAATAGAGCTGTACTTCTAGTCCCATGTAATAACACTCTTGAGAGCATTTTTGGTTATGATTAGAACTGATTTAATTTGAAGACAGTAGAAGACAGTATATACTTCATATATAAACTTATTCTACTATTCATAATCGAAGAAAAATATTATTTAATTCTTATTTAATGTTTTGATAAAATGGCTAATTACCGAGACTGTTACTGAATTGTGAAAGATAGCACCGGAGAAAACACAAGGAAGTGATTGTGGGGAATTTCTCTCAATTGAGCAGCTTGAATGACCACTTCAAAGACTTCTGTGTTCTGGAGTTGATGACACTTCTCACTATGAGGAGATGCAGAGGAAATAAGCTGATGAACACGTCAGACCCAGATGCAATACCTCACTCTTTACTTCCTCCTCTGTGCCAAACAGAGGACCTCACATTGGGAAGATGCTTAAAAGATACTTTTATACTGGTGACAGTTCACATGGGTGCAGTAACTCTCCTTATCTAATAGTTGCATCCTGATTGCTGACTTCTATCGAGAACCTTCTTTGTTAACTCATATACTTCCTTTTATAGTCTATTTCCTACCCACACCCTAGGTTTTAGTCCAAGGAGGAGGGATAATTGGGAATGCCTTTCCACCCTGTGAGATAGCCTTGTTTCTGATTGTAAGGCAAAATCATACCCATCATTCCTGGTCCAGAGAAGGCATTCACTTCTCAAAGCATCTCAGCCACTTATCTACCTGGAGATGCATGAGGTGCAGATAGTGACTGGACCAGGACTTTGTTAGGTAGCAAAGGAGAAAGGTCTCATATGACTTACAGGCAGGACACAGGAAGACCAGCTTCATCTCAAAGTTGTGTGTGAGGCAAATGTAAGCAAAGGGGAGGTCAGGTCAGTTTAGCAAAGCAGAGAACAAGGAGGTGAAGGTCCAAGGAGCTGTGATTCACTCCAGCATGTCCCTGACCAAGGAGACCCTCCTGAGAGCTAAATGGGGTGGCTTAAGTGCAGAACCTCAGAGAGGCTGGGTAATAGGAAAGAAATCACAGGGTGCTGAAGATGTGCCCCTGGCTGTTTCTTCAGTCTTGATTTGCTCCTGATCTTCCTTTTAAAGAAGAATGATAACTTGTGGGTGATTGTAGCCTTCAACACTTGCTAGAACAATGCATCTTCTACGTGCTGTGAGCATCATGGGTAATACATCACCTGCCAGGCATCCTTTTTACATGTACATATGCCATATCTTTGCCTTTCTGCAAGGTCTCATTTACATGGCAGGCGTGGCGTAGCGTTTGCTTTTCTGTCTTTTCTACAACTCTGCCATCCCAGTTTTGCAAATACATATGAGCTCCTAAGGAAGCTGCACGCGAAATATCTAGACTTATTTAATAGATGAGTCAATGAGTAAATGTCTCAACTGCGAAATCAGAATCATAATGTTAAATCTTTTAAATCATAACATTAAGTGAACTTAAAATATATATAGCAAGGTCATATTCAATGGGCAGCTACTACATTTCCCCCAATATTTATTAGTATAATAAAATCTCCTGATTCCCACTATCATACCTATGGAGTTCTATTAAATCCCTGTTCTGGGTTTCTTATATTAGAGAAATAATGCAATATTTAACCTTCTAAGTTTGACTCAGTTTGCTATTCATGATGGTCTTAAGTTGCTTCCATTTACCTACAAAAGCCTAAAATTTATCTGTAAGTAATCAATACTAAATTGTCTATTAATTTACTTCTTTGCCAAGCAAGGGTATGTAAAATTCATTGAACTTTTTAAATGAATGTAATATTGTCCTCAGATACATTGGTTCATAACACATGAAATATAGTATCGAATGGCTGCAGAAAAATTGAGGAATGGAGACTAAACATTTGTGAATATCAGTATTTTTTTCTCCAAAATGAAGAGTTTTCAGGTTTGGGTAGCAACTGAAATAATATCTATGGGTATTTTGACTAATTAACATACCATACAATTTTATATTTTCATTTTACTTTTACCAACATTCATATTTTTGAGTGGCATTCAAAGGACTAGTATTTAGCCAGTGATTTCTTATTTGTTGTTTTTTTCTTTTTTTTCTATCTTTGTACAATTTTCCAGGAAGATATATTATTGCTTAAATTTTTTTCAGTAATTGAATATCAGTAATATATTTTGAAAAGAGGAGATATCAGAAGGAAATGAGCATCAAGAAGATAGAAAGAAATATTTTAGAATATTGACTGTAATAGTTCTCTATTATATCCTGCGTGCTACTAACAATCATGACCCAACCTAACCTTAATTATTTCCCACAGGTCCCACCTGCGAACATCAACACACTGGGGCTAGGACTTCAACCGATGAGTTTTGGGGATATGTATACATAACAAATTTAGCCTGTCTTCCAGAGGAAGTCATCAAGGGTGGATTTTGCTAGTTAAAAATCCTAAATGATGCAGGGCAATTATTTTTCATTCGGTTAGTAGATAAAGAATAAAAGACTTCCTGTATCTGGAGATTTTTCAGAGAATATGGGGCCACAATTTCTGTTTATGTTATTGAAAGAGAAATTCACTACCTTGTAAAATAAAGGAAGAATAAATGTCGGGAATATTAAAACATATATGCAGATTAATCCAAACCTGCAGATAAAAAGTGAAAGTTATAGAATTATATTCATAATTTCATATTCAAAGACTAAACTGTGTTTTTTCTTTTCTCTTACACATTTTTTTCTTTAAAAAATATATGCTTGCACAAAAAATTCAGTGTTTATTTAAACCTTTTGATTTATCCTACTAAATGTTAAGTCATTGGTAATGAGAATATTAACTAAATTAATTGTATTTTTAAAGGTAGCTTTCATTTATTTTTTTTTGTCAGCTCAGTTTACTTCAAGAAAGAGTCATCTTTTTAGTAATATCATAGTCAGCTGTCTGCCTTTACCTTCTAGGCCTGATTTCATTGTACTAATTTTCAAATTCAGTACTGAAAGTTATAGAACCAAGAGCATTTCATTGTCAGGAAACAAGTGTTATCCAGGTTTTCACAATTTGGAAAATAGCTTTGAAAAGAAACTGTAATTTTTATCTTGATTCATGACATAGAAGCTACATGTTGAATTTTAGCTTTATCATGATTCATTAATTCCCAGTGCTCATTTTCTTACTTGCATTTGCAGTGATACCCACAAAATGATTGCCATCGTATAATTTTTAAAATGTTCCATCGTACTTAAGCAATAGATTTAGGACATGGCTTAAAGTTTCTTGGATTTAGGTTTTATTTTGATGTCTACTACAAAGTCTTCTTGACTTCTTTTTTGAGGGTTTAAGTTTTTCAAGTAAACAGACTGCTAGGATATTTAATGCATTACAAAGGAGTATTTTATCATTTTTATATCAATATCATTATGAAGAGCATTACAGTTTACTTGTTTTGTTGTAAACTTGCCACTAACCCTCCTAGTTTTTTTTCTTTCTTTTGCATGTGTTTAAATTGCTGTAGAGATCGTTATACCTTCACATTTCTTTATTCCACAAAGTTATACCATTTTGGAAAGAAACAGATACCTCATACTCACTAATGAGTTTACCTTGGCTGAAAATAAAATGAGGTTATTTTGGTTGAATACATTCTTTGCTGTCAGCAGTCCTTCAGATATCTCCTGCATTATTTCCTTTAGCTGGCTGCACCATGATGGACTTGAGATGCCCACAATACCAGCACTTGTCCTTCTGGTTTCAATTTGCACTGGTTAAGCAATGCAGAAGTCAGTGCTACTCTTGCACACGTGGAGAGTAGCCTGGGAACGAACATGAGGTGTCATGATCTCTCCATCAGGAATCTTTGACGGTTGAGTGTCCTGAAAGACACAGAATAATTCCAATTAGGAAAATGAAGCAAGAGCCGCTCAATAAGGTGCTGCTTTTGCGTACGCACACAGTGGATCCTGGGGTGCCTAGCTGGTTCCGCTCTCAGTGTGAGCAGATAACCGTTGCATTCCACCCTCCTCGTTTTGACCCCTGTTATCAACTGCGTTTTCTGTATGACCTCTTCTGTTTTCTCCTACAAGAGGTTAAAAATAAATCACTTCACCCATGTAACCACCGTTCTTCTCAACCAGCCACTTAAATTGGCAGAAGCCAAGGACCAGGTGTCTTCAGTGAGTTTTCGCTTTGTGCCGCTTACTGAGCTCCTGGCACATAGTAAGCCATTAATAAATGAAACCTAAGAATGGCTGTCCCTGTTATTTTTCATAGTTGAAAAAATACCGCTTTTTGATGTGTTATATTTTTAGTAGTAAAGATGAGTAAAAAGGTAGAATATCTTTAAAAAAACCCTGAAACACCAATTTATGCTTCATTATATTTTACTGGAAAAAGGAAACAGATTGGAAACTCTTTTCTATAAAACCTGTATTTATAGTACATAATCTAGGATATTGCATACTTGATTTGCTAGTCTATTTCATATACTTGTGAGAGTATTTTAAAGATGTTAGATTTAATCTGTTTTATTCAGTTACTCCTTTATTTTAGTTTTGGTTATTAATTTTATCAAATGTGTATGTCTGTAATTTGTAGGGATTTTTACATAATAATGAACATTTCAAATCATTTTATAATTTTTACCATTTGCCCTGTTTAGTGCCAACTGCCCTCAAATATTTTATCTGCTTATGTTCCTTAACTGTCTCTTTTATGAATTAGTTTTGACCTAAGTATTATTTATTGCTTCATCATTATAAATAATATTGAAACATTTTACCTCATCTTGCCTTCACTGTGCATATACACCGTTTTTTTGATATAGCATCTTGTTCTGTAGCCCCAGCTGGTTATGAAATCATTATGTAGCCCGGGCTGGCCTTGGATTCTTAGCAATCCTCCTGTCTCAGCCTCTCAAGGGCTGGGATTACAGGCATGCGCCGCTATGGCCGGTATTATGTTGTGCTGAGGGATCAAACTCAGGGCTTTGAGCTTGCAAGGCAAGTGCTTTAACCACTGTGCCGTTCCTCCAATCCCTACACTTTTCATCTTCTATGATAATTATACTGTAACTTTCTCAGAACAGTATACTTAATGTTTGATAAGTATGACTGATATTTTTGAAATCATTACCATGTAGAAGTAAATCATGATAAACTTCTTTTCCATACAGCATGTTAGTATCACTGGAGTTGTTCATATGTTAATACTCCTTATTTATTTTTTGATTTGCATTGCTTTTCATCTTCTCATTAGAAAATACAAATTCTCCATTGGTTGAGTAAATATTTTCAAATAATGATCAAACACATCAATTTCATATTTCTGCAGACTGTCATGGATTGCCGTGACGTACTCAGTCGGGGGCTCATTCTCTGTCTGGTTCCTATTACTCTGGAATGGCCCTTCCACGCCATTGTCACCTCTTTTTCCACTCCCTGCTCTGTTTCAATGTATTTCCACCTTTTAATAAATTTCAATCCTTCTGTTATTCCCAAGAAAGGATATGGAGATGAAATTTTCATGGCCATGAACTGCTGAAAATATCTTAATTGTTTTTCACACTTGGATGATAAATTGGTGGGATATAACATTCTAAGTCGGACAAAATTTTTCTTTACTATCTTACAGAAATCTTCCTTCAAGGCGTCAGTAGGGATAAGAAATCAGAAATTCTGTATCTATATTAATTATGCTAATTTGGAATTGCATGATTTCTTTTAATTTAGAAGTGTGGGTCCTTGAAATTTTCTTGAATTATTTTAAGGAGTTTCTCCCTTGAATGTTTTTACTCTCTAAAACATAAACTCCTTTAATGTAGATGTTAAGTTTGAGTCGATTTTTTTCTGCTAGTTTTTATTTGTCTTTTACTCTACCTTTGAAGGATTTCCTCATTTTATTCTTATAAAAGCATTATTGATTTACTTTTTTAGTTCCTTATTAATTTCCAAAAGAAGTATTAGTTTTTTGTCAGAGTGTCAACTATTGGTTTCTTTCTTTTAAAAAAAAGTGTGTTATCTTTTCACTTTTAAAGATTTTTCCCACTTACTATTTTGAAATTGTTACAGCTTGTTTTTATGTTAAATATTGCCCTCAAATGTGTGGGTATCCTTAAGATTCTGCTTCTCTTTAGGAAAAGTTTTAGTTATGTGAGTTTTGCTGCCCGGACTAGCTTAAGTGTAGAATGATCAGGCAGGGGTATTCAACTGGAGAGTGTTTCAGGCCAGCATTATTGGATCTTTTCTCTTATGCTCCTTGAATATGCTCCTTGAATGGACCAAAGAAGAATTTTAAAGTGGTGCTTTGGAGAAGAGTAGACTTGATTGTTAGTATTCTGGGAACTGGATTAGGAAAGAAGACCTAAGCATTTATTTGAACATGGTCAAGTACTCCTTTTAACTGTGGTGTTGTCTTCCAATTCATCAAGCTTCTGGTATACAGTTTTATTCTGCAATCTTACAAAAAGAAAAGGAAGGTCAAAATTATAGCCCTGTGACAGGACAGAGAGAGAACACACATGAAAGAGAGGAGGAATGGGACTGGCCTGTAAATACACTTTAGAGTATTACTTACTATTTAAAATCTCTCTCCTTCCTTCCTTCCTTCCTTCCTTCCTTCCTTCCTTCCTTCCTTCCTGTATTCCTTCCTTCCTTCCTTCCACTCGCTGCCACTTCCAAAACTCTATAATATAAATGAGAGGCTAATCTTCAACTTTTTCTGTTTCCTAGGTTAATATTGTCTTTAGTCTGTTCAATTCATTACCTCTTCTCCATTGTTTTACAGCTTCTGAAGTCCTGGCCATTTTGTTTCTTTTCATCCTCTTTATTCTTATAGAGAAGGAAATATTAAAGACTCACAAAGTTTTAGTGAGGCTTTGGAAAGGAGTGCAAGTATGTTCAAATGTTATATAAAATGCCATCCTAATTAAGCTATAGGGCTTTTTAAAACAATATTATAGAATATTTTTTCGTTGTGCATTACAGCACCATGTGTAGTAATAACATGTCATGAAATAAAAATAAAATAATTATGCTTAAAAGCTTGCTGTTCTGCCAGCTGGTTCTGGTAATCTTGTAAATTCTCAGTAGCCCTATAGATTGCAGTACTAGACATGAGATTATTCTGCACTTTGTCACGCTGTATTCATGGTTATAGCTGAAAGGAGCCCAGGACATCCTTTACCAACCTCTTTACTTTCCATTTAAACACATTTGATCTTCTTTGAGCCTAGCCCAGTGGAGCATGTAGCTGTCTTGTCATAGGCAATGCCCAGGCCAGCTCTCTGTCCTGACTAGCCATATCACCTCATCACGTTATATTGGGGTCATTGTCATGATAAATATTTATAGCTGAAAAATAATTTCCACTTGTGTTGAGTGACAACTTAAAGCAAACATGTAAAGTATATGTTCTTATAGGCCTAGTTACCCTTCAGAGTATGACTCCTGCAGGCGACTAGTGCCATTTCAGAGTCATGAGTATGAATTGAATATAGTTAGTCACATTAAGGTTAATCACCTTCATCACTTAGAGGTAAAAATAGGTCAGATTTCTCCTCACCTCAAGAACTTAGAACTGGTGTTATGTATGAAGGCAATTAAACTCATAATTTTAGGTGTTAAAATTGTATAAGAAATCAGAGGTCATTTGATTTCAAAATATATATTACTTAAACAAATTCAGTTTTACATCAACACATGATTGGCTGTTTACATTGAAAAATGAAGTTTTGAGGTTGATTACCATTTTTCTGGATGGAAAACATTTCAACATCAGGCTTCTCTGTTGCATTAAAATTGACTCATTTTCTTCTTTTTCATGTACAACTTCTCAGCAGTCCATCTACATATTATGTGAAGTTAATTATTCTTTACTAAAAATGCCTGTGTCAAACACAAGGTTGTGTAGTTGGTGAATACATATACAGTACATAAGGACTAATGTGTTTCTGTGAATCAACCATGACTGTCTTTTGTTGTGGGATTTTATTAAGTTTGAGATTCTAGAAAAGATTTGAAGTGTAACAAGTTTGTTTTTCATAAAGTCTGTAGCAAATGCATGATCTCTAGAGGAACCTGAGAAGATATGAAGATAAATACACATAATTTCAGCAGCATCTTGGCAGGGTCTACATGGGAAGGGACTAGAAACAATGAAAATAAATGCCTTCTTGATATGGCATAAACTTTGCAGAAGACAGTATATTATAATGATGGTTATCATGATTACATTTAAAGCGTGAGTGCTCATAGTGAGTGGCCAACAAAGAGGAAATCATTTATAGAGAAGGCAATATTCTTACATAGTAGGAGGGCTAAGTTCTAATGTTCCGATGTTTACTAGGATGATCATAATTGGCAATACTTAGTTAAATAATTCAGAGTAGTGGAAAAAATTTTAAATGTTCTCAACATAAATAACATATGCGCAAAGTGGTTTTTGCCATTGATCTGATCATTACACATTAAACATTTGTATTTAAATGTCACACTGTGCATCATGACTATGCATAATTGCTATGAGTCAATTAAAAATAAAATATGTGTTAACAAAGGAAAAATAAATTTCTTAGGTATCTTGAGTGGTCAAATCCATAAGAAAATATATCTACTCTGGTGAGTGGGGAAAACAAATGTGGATATTGTAGTGATTTATGGTCTGTCTCTGTAGCTACATTATAATTAATATCTTGGGTCTTTATAGTAGTTTTCAATAGAGAATATTAAATTATTTCCAAGTTCAAGGTTCACATCTCATCTGTTACTTAGCTACTGTTACTAGTGTCATTATATGATGCAAGTTTAGCTTCCTGATAAATTATACAGTATTTATTATCCGGATAACTTATTTTATGGTAGACACAGTTAGACTTGTACATGGACCTTTGAAGAGTCTTACCCCTCATACTCAAAGAATAAGTACTTTTAAAAAATCTGTATTATTTGCTGCAGCAATCTGGTCTCTTTCCTGTGCCCTTATGTGAAGTGTGGCAGGTGATGGGAGCGCGTCCATCTGTCAAACCCAGAGCAACTGCTCAAAACGACCAGCCTATTTTTCTTCCTGATTTGGAAGTTAGTTGCACAACAGCTGTTTGCAGAGATACAGGTGAAACTTATGTAAATTCTGCCACATTCCTTCTAAAATGGAATAAATCACCTTCCACATACAGTGTGTGAATTAGCATATTTATTCTTTCATACCTGCCAAATATGCACTTCCTGCATATATGAACATAAAATAAGGGTTTGAGAAGCATAAAGCTTCCAGTATATTGCATACTTATAAGCAGTAGTGTGTAGAATGAAGTGTGCATGATTTTTTTCTATACATATATAAAAGAAATGACTAAAACTTTCCCACAATATGAATTGAAGACGTCACTTAGCATAAGGGATGGGCTATAGATATGGAAGTTATTTTTGAAAGAGTCTGGTCTCATGTCTTTTAGTGAACGTGGAAAAAAAAATGACTTGGAAATGCCAGAAAGCATCTCATTTTTAGTTTACTGCTATAATGAAGCTGTGGTTAGAAAGAAAGAAAGAAAGAAAGAAAGAAAGAAAGAAAGAAAGAAAGAAAGAAAGAAAGAAAGAGGGCTGGAGGAATGACACAGCAGTTAAAGCACTTGCCTTGCAAACACAGGCCCTGAGTTTGATTCCCCAGCACCATACAAAGCTGGATGTGGTGGCACACGCCTGTGATCTAAGCATTAGGTAGCTTGAGGCAGAAGGATTGCCATGAGTCCAAGGCTAGCCTAGGCTCCATAGTGAGTTCAGGTCCAGCCTGGGCTACAGTGAGACCCTGTCTCAAAACATTAATAAGTGATGTTGGATAATTTCTTACCTTCTACATTTTTATAGCAAGGTAGAAATTAACCAGCACCCACTGTGTAGGTACTGTGAATATATCCAAATGTAGTTGATTCACTCACAAACACAAACACACACACACACACACACACACACACACACACACACACACACACACACATAATTTTTCTTTACATGGTAGAAATTGAGTATTCTAAATCTGGTCTTTATTAGCATTATGTTTCATTGTTCACCTGACTATATCCTCCAAATTGTGTTCTGCAGAATTTTAATTTGGAAAATATGACACCATAAACTAGATAGACTTTCCCCAGTAGAGAGCAGAATGTAAAAAATAAAACTTTACAGATTATAGTGTAGAAACTAAATTAGTGATATAATATTCATTCCTTACTATGGGCAATCTCTCTTGTCATACACACACACACACACACACACACACACACACACACACACACACACAATGATACACAGTGGTTACACTGAGCTTGGGTATTTTGTGCACATTCAAACCACATCAACTTTGCAATCCCTTCCCTTCCCCTTTTTTAGTCCTCCTCTTTCCTCCCTCATCAACACTGACTCCTTTTTTATAAGTGTTGATATAATGTTTCTGGGCATAAGTTTTGGGAATTGGTGTCTTTCCTAAATGGTAAATACTTGTGATCCCCAAATTTTCTAGAAATGGAGCATGTTATTGATTTTGTGACATGTTATCTAGGTATTCTATGAAATTATATTTAAGATCTAGAATATTTAAGTTATGAGTCTTATACCATATTTTTGGGATAAAATTTACTTTTGAAGGTACACAGTCAGCTGGATGATAGTATACTCAGAGTCATACAATTGTTAATAATATCTAATTCCAGAACATTTTCTGCACTCTCAAAAGAAACACCATAAACATTAGGCTCGTTAGCAGGCATCTCCCCATTGAATTATGTTTTAACAGAAGAAAGTCAATTGAGATCAATGGAGGTACTGTAAAGTGTTATAAAACTAGGAAGAGAATCGTTGATGCATTAATAAAACAAAAAAAAATGGTTGCAGTGATCTTTCTTTTGGATTCCCTGTCATGGCTTAATCTAGAAGGATCCATGCTGGAGGTCTTGGTGAATATGCTGCCTACATGTGTACAGTGGTGTCCTTCAGTGTAGGCTTTAGTATTTCTCCGTTGGAAGAAAGATTCAAAGACACAGCCAAATGGAAGGAGGTGTTAGAGAACTCCTTCTAAAGCTGCATTTTTACAGCATGTCTCCTGTTTCTATATAATGTATGTATTTGGTCTATTTCAGGGATGAGGGTATTTAACAGACAGTTTCAAGCCTTGTTAACAAGCAAGCTACCATTGGCACATATGTGTTTTTTTTTTGTGGTTATTTGTGGCTGATGGAGAATGTTGGGAACAAACAACTTACTGCCAAGTAAACATCATCCTATGGCTACATTTTATCCTAGAGAAGAATAATTTAGTATTGGTTCTTCTTCTTTCGACTTAGATTTTAAGCACTTCCTCTGTATGCTAGCTCTTCCTGCCCTCACTGTACTCGTCTAAAGTTCCCGACTTGCTAACTTAACGAGAGTAAAATGGATCACGTGGATTCACATACTTACCATAGCTCCCCAAACCAAGGCCTGACCCTGTTCGCTTGTCCCAATAGTGCGAGGCTGCATTCCTTTCTACAACTGGTCTTATCAGATTGGTAGCTAGAGTTTAAGATTTTTTTCCCTTCACTTCTATGAAAGATATTTTTAGCTATTTTATATCTAATTTATAAATTGTTTGTAGTTTTAATTTTTGTGGAATGTTTATCTTTGTTGCTCTTGTTCAATGAGGAATTAGCTAGTTTGAAGCCAAGAAATTTTTTTTTTTTTTGAGATAGGGTCTCAGTCTGTAGTCTAGGATGGCAATCCTCCTGCTTCAGCCTCCCAAGACCAAGTGTTGTGATTACAAGTGTGTGCCACCACATCCAGTGTATGTGGTGATGCTGGGGAATTGAACTCAGGGCCTTGAGCTTGCTAGGCAAACCCTTTAACCACTGTGCTATTCCTCCAGCTTTGAAGCCAAGAATCTTAACAGTACACATCACATTTCTTTAGTTAACTGGAAATTATGAGGGCCCCAGGATTTTGGAAAAAGGAAAGGGACATTTTTCAAAAACATTTTTAATTTTGTTTTAGAACCTAAGTAAAATGCTTCTATGTTATCAGAGGATTAAGTATATGCTATTATATTACTAAGCATTTCTCATTTATTTGAAAAGTCTTCTTTTCTGAGAGAGCAACAGTAATTGGGGAATATGTTTCCAACATGCAAAATGAGTTGTGTCTTTCCATAAGCAAGCTTATAATTGGGCTCCTGCAGCCACGCAGCTTTGCATATGGTACTTATGAGTCAATTAAAGCACCCTAACAAGCAATTACAGGCTTATTGTTTAATTCAATTTTCACAACTCATGCTGCTACCATTCAAAAGTTGCATGTGTGTCAGTCAGCATGTAATCATAAGCACATACTTTATTGAAACACCAGTTTTGAAGAATGGGCCTCCAAATACTGTGCTCCCACACACTGTGCAATGCGCAGGAATGATCTGATTCAAGGGGACAACAAAGTGCTTGGGGAATGTCAACAGCTGGCTTTAGCTTCTGAGTGGATTTTTTTCTATAAAAGCAGATAAAAATATATTCTCTCCTGCTGACAGTTGTCACAGGAATCAAATAGCATCTTCTGAATGAGTGACAATGTGTGGAGTTGTTAGTTAGCTCAAATGATTGAGGTCCACGTGGGAAGGAATGGGTTTTGCTGTGGGAAGGACTATTAGTTTTGGTGGGGCCAAGTGAACCCTGTTCCCCCTGTGCCTTGTGAGTATTAGTTAGCCACTCTTCCTTTTTATCACTATCATACTAGGACTCTTGTTTCTCTCTTGCCATGGTACCAGTCACCTGGGAAAAGAATTAGAACAGTCGTTCCTCTGTTCCTGCAGCCTAAATAAGTAGGCACATCAAAGCTAGAAGACCATGCTCAAAACAGAATTCCAGAAACTGTGTCGTCGTACATCTTTACCTGGCCAGCTGTTGGCTCTTGATCCTTGGCTATTAATGTTCCTAGGAGGTGACAGTTCAAAGCATGACTCACAGTAGGGCCCATGAGATAGATTTGCTGGGAAAGACAGAATGGAGTTCACCTTCTTTTCTCAGATATGGAACTTCCCATTCTTTGTAGCTATTCTCATTCCAATTGCAATACAAATATCCCTCTACAGAGATTTTTTTTCTCATCAATTTGTAGGCTAGTGATGAAATTAGGAGAGGTTGATGGGAAAAGTATGATTTTGATTACCCATAGTGTGCCTTTGGAACATACTTTGTTCAATACAAGTGTACTTTCTTAATTTGAGGGGGAGGCTAATATATATATATATATATATATATATATATATATATATATATATATTCCTTAAGGAAAAGATTATGGGGAGAATAGTTGTACAGCTAAGGTAGGTAAATGAAGGAAAACAAATACAATGGTTGAAAATCCACAATATCAGCTCACAAAAAAGTATACTTGTTGTGAAAGCAGGAAATGGGAAATCATGTGAACCTGATTGTCAACTCTCTTTTTCTTTCTTTTATTTGGAGGAGGTAATGTGGCTTGGTTCATATTCTGGTGAACGTGGGAATGCCTGGTGGAGTGGGATGAATAATAGTCCCCAAAATGTCCACATTCTAGTCCTGGAACCTGTCAGTGTGTTAGCTTCCATGGCAAAGGGATTTTTGTCAATAAGTCAATTAAGACTTTCATGTAAGATTTTACTGGACTATTCAATTAGGTCCAGTGAGATAACAAATTTACCTAATGAAAGTGAGACAGGAGACAGAGATGGAGGCCAAGGGAAAGACAAAAAGGATGTGAAGGTTTATTGCTGCATTTCGAGAAGGAAACTGAGAGCCAGTGAGGCAGGGAGGCTCTGGGAGCTGGACATGGCAAGGCAACAAATTCTCCCCAGGAGCCAAACCAGCTCATCCTGTCTTTAGCTCAGTGAAGTCAGCTTTTTTGTGTGTGTTTATGCTCCTTAATGTGATCATTGAATAAAGTTCCGGTGTTTTCATCCACTTATTTCGTGGGCCACTTTTTATGACAACAGTACATCCTTGAGCAAATTGAAATTACACACATGCACACACAGAGTCACACAGACACAAAGACACACGTGCATGCACACGTACACACATAGGTGTGCATTCTTTAAGCTAGATCACAGCTGCTGAGGTGTCCAGGAGAGCAGCTAGGTCTTTAAGCACCTGATTTCTTGCTTCTTCCCTACAGGCAAATGGCTCAACAATCCCTGCCTGCTGCCCCATAATGAGTTTTAAAGAATCTATCTACTCTACTTAACAAAAGCCTAATGTGTCTGAGACACTTATTAGGGGACAAATTAGTAAACAAGCTAATAACAGGTTCAACTGTTCTGGGACTCAGCACCTACTGGTGAAATGTGAATGGCGCTCGCTGTATTTTATAAACGCTTCTTAGTTTTCAAGTTTAATTCAATTTCATTTCACTTTCTTCATCGTGTCAGGCAGTAAGCAGGAGAAGGTCTCTTCTTCCTGCCAAGGTGAATGATAAAAAGGAGAAGAGCATTGAGGAAGGGTACGGAGCAGAGAAACATAGTCCTGCCTTTTCTTGACACGTGGACTTAGAGCTTGACTAAGGAAAAAAAATGCAACAAATGAAGGGTTTCTGTTCTGTGTCTTGTTTATAACTCTAGAAAATGATGGCCTGTAAAGATCCCAACAGAGAATCTGAGTTGGAGGGGCTGCTAAATTGGAGGGCATTGTTGCTACCTCACCAGTATCCCCGAGACATTCCTTCTGAGAGTTTTCAGAAGCTTCTTAGGCCCAACTGGAACAGAATATTGCAGCTTCTGTGTACTGCTGGCTGGCAGGGCTGTAGGAGAAGCCATCCTGAGCCTCCCAGGCCATTGGTCATGTGGCCGCTGGAAGCCAGGGCTGGATGATGCCTCATCACACAAGCTGAGAAGTAATTATTCATGAGACCTTCACTCTAAGAGTATCTCATGGGATGTCGCTAGGGCAAGTGGCCACCAGGCACACCAAGATGTCTTTCATTCTACATGCCAGCAGAGATTGGGAGAGCTTTTAACCTGTAATCCTGAGCCCACTTCTGACTGCCCACAGACCTGAGTACCCTCCTGAAAAGCGAATGGCCAAAAGAGGAGGCTTCCCATATACCTGAAGGGAGATATATAATGTCCGAAGGAAATGAATAAAGATGGCCAGAAGTGAGGTAGCACTGAGTGGCATTTTCACGTTTCCTGTTTATGAAACGAGAAGGGACTCTTGGGGATAATGACACTACGCCATAGTGAAGTAACTGCAGTGAATGTACTTTTGCAGAAGAACTCTGGCCTGGTCTCCCTTCCCTGGCTGGCTGTTGATATCTTCTTTCGGCTGTGTTTCTTCTCGTAGGAGCCTGACCAGAGCCTATGTTTCTTTTTAACCCTTTAGTAAGACTCTGCCCAGTACTCAGAGCTCTGGAATCCGACCCAGTGGCTTCAGTCAGCCTCCAGGACTTGTAGGGTCTCTCTCTAAGTCTAGCTTCTGAGAAGAGCAAAAAGCCAGAGTCTGACCTCTGAGAAGAGCAGTGACTGTGTCTCAGCCCTAGGACTGGACAAAGGGTCTCCTATTTGTGAATTGAGTAATGTATGGAGGAGTAAAGAAGGCAGGGGATTGGCTGCAGTACCCACATGTACAAGAAGGCTCTTCCCATTATCAAAACTGGCTGTGGGAGAGAAGAGGCAGAAGCAGGCCTGAGACCCTGGGTTGCCGTGTTCCAGCCTGAACCTTTAAACCTTGCTATAATTATTCATTAGAATTGGCTTTCCAAGTCATGATGAAAACATATTTCCTAAGACTGTAGGATAGAATGGATTTATTACACTCCTTTATATTTCAATTATGGCTTTTATTTCTTTGAACTTGTAGATGTGAATGCCTCTTGTAGTTTAACCCTCGTTCTCACATATACAGGCATCCTGACAATCATTAAATTAGCAACCTTGCTACACAGACACTGAACATGTAATTAGGAGTGTTATAAGTCTTACTAAAGGGGAACTCAAGGGTCTTCCAGAAATGAGTAAAAAGCAGAAAACTAGCTCATCATATCACTTGTTTTTCCAGTAAAGACATGGTGTTCCAAGTCCTAGGTCTGGCTCAGGCTGTTCTCACTAGGCATGTTCCACTCACGGTTTATACATAGCTCTTTTCAGAGAGGCTCCGCCGACCGCCCGGTGAGTGCCTGCGCTCTCTGCGCTGCCCTCTTGAAGTAGCATTCTGAGCGCTGTGGAGTCGTGTTTCTGTGTTTCATCCATCTATGTGTCCCAGGCCACCAGTACAGTCCTGACATGTACCGCATTCATTGTATGAGCATTTGCTGAACTCAGCAGGGGCGTCCCACCCTCTCCACTCCTGGATGTCCATTTAAATTAAGCTCTGCACCTAAGAGAAGCCATCCATCACTACAGGAGAGCAACTCTTATAGATCGAGCCCTTCTAGTTTTCTCATGTGTCACCTCCATTTCCTGGAAATCGTGACCTCTCTCAAAAGAAATTCTTTGTACCTTTTCTTTCAGTGAGTAGAGTTGCACTCTGGTCAGAAGCAAGTTCAGGAAAATTTGGGTGCCCTTGGTGAGGGTGACGAACATGGGCACATCTGAAGCAGCTGGTTCCATCCTTATTTTGTTTTCTCAGGGAGCACATCTGACTATCAAAGTTTAGAGGTGACAGGGGAGGAGGACCAGCCACTTAGTAACAGTTAATAATAATCTGCTCACTGCTGTCATCATTTAAGTTTCAGAGGACTGCCTGACCATCCCACCGTAGTAACATTTCTAAAAAAAAAAAAAAAAAAAATTAGCTGTGAGGCATGCTGAAAACTCACACAAGTCTTTGTGTTATTTTGCTAAACTCTCAGCTTATTTTACATTGTATTTTGGGGGTTATTTTCATGCTACTATAAAGAAAAATATCCCGTCAGAGGAGAGAGAAATTACTCTTCACTCCAAGTTCTCCTTTTGGTTACTTTTCCCTCAAGTTAAGGGAAAAATACGGAACACAATGCAATGCTCTGTCTTATGCGCCATTGCAGCCACTACGGTGAGCAAATTTGACCTCGGGCACCAAGGGGCTTTCTGAGGGATTCCAGGTCATACTGCCTCCCCTGTTTGCCAGGTGACTGCTTTATCTTGGATGGAACACCTGTTTTCCTCCAATTCCCTTACAAGACAAGTGGGGAACCTTTTTATTGGCAAGAGCCATGGGGTATTTATGATATCATCCATGGGCCTTATAAAATCATCAAGTTCAAATTAGCCTGCTGTATTGGGCAAAATATTTAATCAACTCACCCCTAATGTACTGGTGAAAACTGTTTCTCTTTAATCATCCGAGACAAAGTCATAAACATTGGGAAAAATCACCTCATTATGACTCTGCATGCTGTGTATCACACACAGGCCAATTGGTCCCCACCCCTCCTTTCCAAGGGTCCCCTGCTCCCTTTGTCAGACCTTCTGACAGCTTTCTGCCCAAAGCTTAGGATGGCTAAATTTAAAACAAATGCTTAATAGTGAGATCATTGTAGACATTGTAGAACTAGTTGGAATAATTTTACCTGGAGATACAATTTTTCTCTAGTGAAGACAGCAATATTTCTGGTTTAAAGAATGAAGTATAGTTAAGGATTAAACTGCCACCCCCGTTAGACAATTCAGTTCAGGTAGAAATAGGTGACAGGGTCAGAAGTAAATGTCTGTCCTTTTCTTAATAGAAAGACCTTTGCCACTAGTATAGTATCGTACTTGAAAAACTTGAAAGCAGCAAAGTGAAATCTTTTCTCTACACTTTGGATTGTGAGTGATTTGCTATGATCTGAAAGACCCAGGATCTAGAGTTCAACTAAATAGCAGCGGTCTGACAGATAAATTTTCTGTAATGCCTTATTTTTTCCTGTCTTCCCATTACATAACCTTTCATTCATTTCTGAAGTACCTACTTTTTCCTTCTACACCAATTTTTTTTCTAGGTTATCACCATTAGGGAAACTACAAGATTGTGCTGCTGTTAGCAATCCATCTCCCTGGCACTGCCATTACTGTGTATTCCTCCTGGAAGACAATTGTGTGTGTGTGTGTGTGTGTGTGTGTGTGTGTGTGTGTGTGTGTGTGTGTATAATCTGTGGGTGTGCACATGTATATGCATTTTTATAGTTGCAGGATCTTTTATAACCATTTGTAGTTCTTTATATATTTTTATCACCAAGCCAATGGGGGAATTGGCTTCATCAATCAAGCTCAGTATGGTATTCTAAGGCAGAAATTGTGAATAATAATTACTCAGGTATATATGCAAGGATTAATTTCTAGGTCACCAAGGATGCAGAGAGAGTGAACTTAAAAAGATTTATTTTGTATCCTGAGGCATTAACTGTGGTTTTTTTCTTTATTTCTTATGTAATGTTCTTTCTTGTGTAATGTTCTTTCTTCTTCCTACTAGTAACAAAGCCCACATGGTTGTGATGGTCAATGAAACTTTGACATTTATGCTTAAATCTTGCTTTGATATTCAATCTCCATTGATCTAGCTTCAGCAGAGAAGGACGTGGTACTCCCTTCTTCTCCATACAACCACCACAGTAAGTGAGATTTAACGATGCAGGTCTGGCCAGCACACCTGAGTGCAAATGTTCGATCCTTCGCCATGAAACTCTGTTCCGTATTCTTCAAATACTTGTTCTTGATGCTTCTCAAAAGATTTTTAGTATCTGACTTTGCCTGGAGTTGTGATCTTATGGAAGTTTTATTTTTCCAGACACTAAGTTGAATGTCTACACCATCACCTGGAAATATATAAAATGGTATATATGAAAGAGCCACACAGGCTGTGGAGGACAATGCTGCCCTCAATCCTGTGACTTAAGAGAAGCTGCAGTTACACTTCTTATGGCTCAAGAGGGTCGGTGTGATTTGAAAAATATTTCCTGAGCCAAGAACCAAGAAAAGTGATGGTGGACTCCATTTCTTATATTTTCATACAGTTCATTTTCATTTCTCTTAGTTTTTTTTTTTTTTACCTTGTTTTGGTTTTGATTTACAGGTTCTCTCTTTATAGTCCAGGCTGTTTCTAAACCCACTCTGTAGTTCAGGGTAGCCTTGAACTCAGGCTATCCTGTCTTGGCCTTGTGCCTGCCAGGCAAGCATTCTAACCACTGTGCTATACCCCAGCTCTTCCATTTTCATCTTTAATAGCCATTTCATATTAATAATGTTCCTCTCACTAAGTATTTTGATGATCACTTTCTTTTTTATAACACTTTCATTTCCACTTTTTCCCCCTACACCAATTGATCAAGTGATGTGGGCTTGTTACCATTCCTGTTTTATGAATCAAATTTGAAGAGAGTTTATGTAATGTGCCCAGGGTGACAGGTACATGGAATCACTCTTGATTTCACTTGATGCCAGAGCCTGTGGTTTTATCCATGTATGTGCTCCTCTCACTGATTGCTCAAACAAAGCCATCCGGCACAAGCAGGCTCTATGTATTTAGTGTTGGTCACTGAACAGTATTGAAAATTGTGTATAATTTGTATATGTCTGAGACTTTTTTGCCAGTAAGATTTACTATGGAAGAACCCTCCAAATTGGGCTGTATCTCTGGCTTCTAGTTACCCCTGCTTACTCTAGTGTCCTCTCTTTTCATCCCTCTGAGTATTTGCTTTTTGTTTTGTTTTGGTTTTTTTGTTGTTGTTCTGTCTTTCCAGTTATACAGTCTTCTTGCTTCTTCTTCAGTGTTTTCTTACAATGCATAGTTCAATACACAACCATTCAGAAAATGTTTTATTAATTAAATATTGTGTACTGTAGTAAATATTTTCATGACGAAACTTATGAATTTGGTTAGTTCATATTTTCATTTCTAGTGAGTCTTTTCACATTTGAGACTAGAATCCAGAATTTGAAGAAATCTAAAATCCACAATTCCTGGTCTAAACTGAGGATGGCACGGCCTGTAGTTTTTCCATTGTTTCTCGCCCTTGAGTTGTTTGGTAAAGCTGTGGTCCTCAGGCTAATGTTGACACTGTTACACATCTTGTGCCAACTGTGCATACCTTCTGTGGCCCTTAGAGTCCTCTAGTGTCCACATCAGACTGTGCTACCTGCCACACAGGAGTGACAGATGTGATTTGCTCTGTTAGCCCTATTAAAATAATGAATATTAAGGTCATATCTGATTTATTTATTGATAAAAGATGATTTTAAACGTTACCCTGTATGGGACTGGGAGCCTAGCTCTGTGATTAGGTTACTTGCCTAGGAAGCCTGGGGCCCTATGTTCAACCTACTGCCCCATGTACTAGCTGGGCATGGTGATGCATGCTTGCAGTCCCAGCACTCAGGAGCCTGAAGGAACAGTGCTGTGAGTTCTAGGCCAGCCTAGACTACAAAGTAAAACCTTGTCTGTAAATAAATAGAAAAATAGGAAGAGAGAGAACGAAAGTGAGAAAAAGAGAGGTTGCACTAGAATCAATAAAGATTCAAACAAAGCTTTCTCCTCACCTTGCCTTTCAGGTAATGAAGACGGTATATGTATACATTTGCTTAGAAAACTGTCAGCAAGCTTATATTGAAAAAGAAATATAAAGTCTAATAATAATTGATATTATTTTTGTTTTATTGAACCTGTAGAGTATGTAAGACATTGTTCAGAACTCTCACTACTCTTTGTTATTGGTAGTCTTATATTCATTTGAAATATAAGGAGACTAAAGAAAAATAAAACACTCCAATAAATTATTTTATTTCCTTTACCACCCAGTGTTTGTAGTTGAAATTTACTCATTGATATTTTACTGAACTACTTGTGAATATCACCATAAGCTATAGATATTCTTTCTCAATGTTATATGCTTTTCTTTAACTCAGAACAGATCAATATAGACCTTTATAAATCAGTGCATTTTCATTCACATAGCTCATGAAATGTCAAAATAGCATGAAGTTTTCTTTTAACATAGCTTTTAATTATAAACTTATTATGAATAAATTATAGAAAAATATCATAAAAAGAAAACAAACAGAGCAAGACCCTGTCTCAGAAAACAAAAAGAGAAAAAAAATATATTCAAATAATTGATCATCATTGGAAGAATTCCTCATTTGTATACATTACAGGGTTACATTTCAACTAGCAGTGCTTTTTAAAAATTCCATGTCATATTATTCAGTGCATTGTCATTTTTGGAAAAAAATATCTTGGAGCAATAAAAGTTCTCTAAATTGACTCCAAATTGGTTATCAAAACATGCAATTTAAATAACATTTGCTTGTACCCTACTTCAGATAATGTATTTTGTTGTATTCGTCATTAATGGCTGAATTATTTTCCACAAAGGAAATGCAGGTGATGTTGGCTTCGTGTGCAGTAGATTTTGTTCGTGGGATATTGGTAAAAACAAAAAGAAATAACTGATGTGAATGAATAGCTCTGGAGCAGATGTGGCAAATGGGGAAGCATTGTGCATGTATCCATTGTTATTCTAGCTAATTCCTTGGGCTCAAAGCACTCGATGGTTTTGGCTTTCATGAGTCCTATGAAAAAGGACTTGTATTCAGGCAGACTTGCTTTTTTTGTGCTAAGAATAAAGAAAGAAATTCTGAGTATAAATAGAACAGGCAGCTTAAAACAATGATCATGACTACTTGTCCTGTATTGGTTTTTATAAAGTTCTTAATAATGTTGATCCTGCGCTAATCTCTCTTTTTTCTTGTCACATGGTAGAATTTTTACCAATTTTATTGATATGTGTAAGCGCAAAATTTAAGGTTTACAATGAAGTTGAGCATTTTGTGCACATATGTATCTTGTCAAGTTAACAAGAACTTTCCTACTCTTCTATCGACCCTCCCCCTACTCATCCCCTCATGCCTCCCAGCCCCCCACCCCCCAGTTACCTCTGTTTTTTATTTTAAGTTCCATAAGATAGTTGTGATGTGGGTTTCTCATATCAGAGAGACCATTCGATGTTTCACCTTCTGCTTCTGACTCACTTCACTAAGCATGATGTTCTCAAGCTTCTTCCATTTGCCTGCAAAAGCCTCCACGCTGTTGGACTTTATAGATGCATAGTATTCCATTGTGTATAAATATCACAGTTTGTGTATCCATTGGTCTGTTGATGGGCATTTTGGTGACTTCTATATTTTAGCTATTGTTAGTTGTACTGCTATGAACATGGATATGCATATATCTCTGTTACGTGTTGTTTTGAAATCTTTTGGAAATATTTCCAGGAGGGGTGTTGCTGGATCAAAAGGAATGTTTATTTCCAATCTTTTGAGAAATCTCCATACTGCTTTCCAAAGTGGGTGTACAAATTTACATTCCCACCAGTAGTGGTAGATTTTAAGAAGTTACAACTGTAATTTAAAACTATGATTTTTTTAGGATAGTGAACTCAGCTAATATCCATTAACACATGCCGTGCCCATTGGCACTATGCCACCTATGGGTGTCTGTACAGACTGGATGGGAACCCTAGAGGGTCCCTGAAGATTGCTCACACTTCTTGCCTAGGGACACTGATACAACTAGTCTGGAGTGAAGCTGGGGAATGTGTGAATCTCACTCAGTGACAGTCATGTTACAAAATAAGCAAAACCAGTCACCATCTGGGGATATTTTGACCTTCTCCACAGGAAACATTTGGTAGTGTCTGGAGAAATTACAACTTGAAGTTACAACTTGAAGTGGTGTGTGTTACTGGTATCTAAAAGAGTAGAGAGAGCTGGGATGTTGCTAAATTAATTTAATACCTTGCACAAAACTTGATCCAAAACTCATGTAAAACTTGTCTGATTTAAAATTTCAATAATGCTAGAGTTAAAAAGTGCTGATCTACACAATATGAGGGTACATGTTTGCAGAATCCATAATTAATCAGGGTGAATAAAAATATACCACAATGTCATGCCTTCTTAATCAAATAAAATAAATAGCATGAGTCCAAAGAATCAAAATTTCGTAAAGCTCAACCCAACATTATTAGCTACTTTCGGATATTAGAGACATCTTACCTGAAAAAGAGCACATGAGAGAAACTTTGAGAAGGGACTTGCAACTAATAAGATATGTGCAATGGGGATTATCTGGACTGACCATGACTGTGCTCAGAAATGATTTGTAATTTTGGTCGATTTCTGTATATTAATAAGAAGAACAAAGCTTATTTGTAGATGACAGAAAACATTTATAAAATTCTGATGTGAAGTAAAAATAAGTCATCAAAATGAACAGGTAAACACACAAAACCAAGATTAGGAAGAGCCCACCTCATTTTTTAAAAGTAGCTCTGTCCTTTCGTCCTCCTCTCACCTTCTTTCACAGATTATCTTCCCTCGTTTTACATCATCTCCAGAGATCTGACGCTCATACGCAGGAAGTATAATAAATTCCTGAAAGTTATTTTGGTTGCTGTCAGTGCGGGGCTTGGATTAATAATGAAACCAATTAAATTCTCAAATACCTCCAATGGCAACAATAAAAATTTAATTTCTGGGGAGCAATAAGGTTAGCTATGTTGAACATTGTGTGAAATCATAGTGAAAACTAAATTTTCAAACATTGGGGAATTCTGCTATGTTGTCAAAGAACCAGAAGCTGACTAATTTAATCAAAATAACAACAAAAGATTTTGTGTGTGTGTGTGTGTGTGTTTTTTAGCTGTTTCATGCATCTCTGATGATAACCAGTCTGCAGAAATGATGGAATGCCTCAAGCAAACAAGTGGCATGCCTCCGCTCGTGCAGGAGTGCACTGTCCCATGTCGCGAAGACTGCACCTTCACAGCTTGGTCCAAGTTTACACCCTGCTCAAGGAATTGTGAGGCTACCCAGAGTAGGCGGCGACAGCTCACAGGTATGATGTACCTTATACACTTTTGTTTTCAGTGTGGGGGACTGAACACAGGGCCTTTTCTGTGAACTATATCTCCAGCCCATTTTTGTTATTCCCTTGAGGTATGGTTATGACTAGTTGCCCAGGCTGAGCTCGAGCTTGGAATCCTCCAGCCTCATCCTCCTGAGTGCTGGGATGACAGCCCTGTGCCACTAGGCCTGGTCTACCTGGATTACCTTGCACTCCTTGAGTTCAGACAAGCTGTATTTCTCTGACGTTGCCATGTAAAATATTTTTTAAAATAAGCATTTGTGTCAAGTATTTTTCTTTTGTTCCATATTTCAATACAGATTCCCAAAACCTCCAGCAACATCAGGTACTTAAATATATACTCAATTCAAAATTATGAAATACTTGAAAGATGCGGACCATTTTATGACTATCAGAATTTCTCTATGTAGTTTCATAACATCTATAGTCATATATGGCATTTTACTTGCCTGTGTCTTTTGAGCTCCTGGCAATTTCTTGGTGTTTTCTCATGTCAGCATCTCAGCAAACTTAACAGCAGTCTTCTTTGGAAAGAACAGCAAAGCCAGGTCTAACATCTGTGATAGTTATTTTTTTGCCATTACTTTGAAAACCAACCCTTTGCAGTTTTAATAGTGTAATGTAATAATTAAATTGTGTGTACAGATTATGCTCTTCTGCTGTATTATTGTCAGTTCTGTGTGCATCTGAAAACATTCATGGAAATTAGAGCAACTGACTAATCATTTGAGTCCTGGAGCAGATTTGACTGCAGTATGCAAATGAGTGGTGCAGTACTATGTGTAGCTACACATCTAGGTCGTACGCTGAAACTTTTCTTACTGCATGTGAATTTGTATACACACAAAACTTAGCTCAGCCAATGGAGAACCAAGGGGAATATACTAGAATAATTGTTGAGATAATAAAATTGGCATTGACATTGAATTAAACACAGATGACCGTTTGTTCTCATGAGTAGTTCAAGTGCTAATTCTCTCAGTGTCAAGTCTCCTTCATTTAAATGCATTGCTTACCTGAAATCACATTTATAATTTAACTAGCTGTAATGGATTTACTTAATCAACTTGAGCCTTTCATAGAGTTTCTACACACAAACTGTGGGTGCATTTGTAAATGAAGGTGTAATATATAATCCCAGTAGAAACATCAGTAGAATACACTGTACTCTTTGCATTTTCTTCCATAATAATCTGTATATATATGATTTTATGCAACATTGCCCATGCTATTAAGATAAGACACATTTCTTATAGAAAAACAAGAGGACAGAATGTAATTTGAAGGAAGTAATTTGAGGTTCAAGGACCAGTTTCCAGACACTTTCTCTGTAAATGCACATAAGGAGTCAGAAGCCATTATCCTCACAACTCCATATCGCTGCATTGGGAGAGGATTTATTTAGAGGGAAATATTTTTAATTAATACCTAGGTTCGTTTTCTCTTGAGGATTTGCTAGTGATACTTGACACCTGTAAAACAATAGAAAATACTGGAAATTGTACAATATTTACCTATTTTACAACCATTAATTTGTTATCCACTATTAATTAAAACTTCAGTGAATTTGAATTTTACACTTAAAGTGTGCTTTTGTGTAAGAGTTCATATTAAAAATTATTTTACACTTTTTCTGCAAATATCAACCTGATAATCCTAAAAATAGTTTAGAATTCATTTTCCAAAGTCTTGTTATTTATTTGAAGAGATAATTGATCTTTATGTGTCTTCACATCTAGGTGGACGAATAAATAATTAAATAAATAAATAAATATTGGCTGTTTGCCTCAAATGCAATAGTTGTAAAAAAAAAAGACTCACTTCCTATATTGAAGGAAAATAATAGTGAAATAATAGTGAATGAAATGTCTGTATGCTGTATTCATGAGTGGGAACTTGAGACTTACTTTTTGATATCCCCTATTAATTGGACAGTGCATTTAGTGAAGTCCTTAAGATAAGTGATAAAGTCATAGACTCAGAATGGAAAACCATGAGTGTTTCTCTCTTCAACATGGTCACACACAAGAATCATACAGGTGTAAGTGCAGGCTACTCCCTTACATAGGGGGACATCTAGGGTACTTATTCTTCTCGTTTCCATTATTAACAAGAATCTTTAAGTTACTGTCTGTTTGCTATATATGTTAATCCAAATTAGATCATTACAGTTTCACACACATATGTATTCATCATAACTAATATTCTGAGTTAAGGAAAAATAAGCTGTCTTTAAATTTGTGCTAGAGATTAACTTCTTAGTATCAGCTGGTTTGGAATCCAAAAATTAATGCTGATTTCAGTTAGAATGTAATTCAAGTAAAAGACTACTGATTTCTTATTGCGAGAATCATTTCTGTATTAACTATCTTGTTTAAGTCCTTCTTCAAACAGTGATATCACTAGGAAAGTATTGCAAATGAAGAGGCAGTGTGTATTTGCACAGAATATTTGTTCTGCCAGTAACATTCATGTGATGTGTGAGTGAAGATTCTCTATTTTTCTCCCCTTTCCTTCTCTTCTTTCTCCTTTACTTCCTCTTCATTTCATTTTCTCCTCCTTGCTCTTTCTATTTTTCTTTTTGTTTTTACCTTTTTCTCAAGTGTCCAGTGAACATTTTCTCTCTACCATTCATGGGTCATAGGTCTTAGCAGCATTGTGAGGACACAGGTAGGATGACCCAAATTTAACAGAGTTTATAGCTATTTAATGATAGGCTGAATTTTTTTTCAACTACAGATAATTACAGGTTAGTGCAGTACCTGTTACAGTAGCTGTTATATTGAGAGCTGCATGGCTTTTTTATTATTATTGTAACAAATTGCTACAAATTTATAGATTTATTATTTTACAGTTCCTTAGTTTTGGAGTGCGACATAAGCTAAGGAAAAGACTGCGGTGGGGAGACATTCCTTTCTGGAGGCTCTGGAAGAAAATTTGTTTGTTTCCTTTTCAAACATATGGTACTTGTTCCCACTTCCTCTGGCTCATGGCCCCTTCCTCCATTTTAAAAGCAGTAGCATCGCACCTCTCTGACCATTCCTTCAGTGTTGAATCCCCTGTGTTGCTCTGATCAACCAGGAATGGTTTGTGGATTTTAAGCATCCGGGTGAATAGACCATATTTACCCATAGTACCTACACGAGGCCTTGTCTCTAAGTTTGTAGTCTTATTCACATCTGTACTGTTTGTTTTGCAATGAAAGGTAACTTATTCAGGGTTAGGACAAGGCCATTCTTGGCGAACCATTGCTCAGCCTGTTGCAACTACGCAGTAAAAACAAAGAATACTTTCTTTATGTCCTGATATGCAGTGTGTGTTCAAGGGTAGCTTTCTGGAGGGAGCAATATATAGTTGGATTTGAAGGTAGGGATTAATCTAAGGAAGGTGAGCTGAACCTGTGAATATTTAAAGTAACTTTTGGAAAGGGCACAAGCCCAAATAACAATTTCTAGGTAGTGTAAGATGTGCGATATAGCTAGATTGTAACAAGCCAAAGTCTGATTGGTTCAATGTAGGTAGCTGGATTCTAATACGCTCAAGTCATATGGAGCCTCAATAGTATTGCAAGCAGTCCAGACTTCATTCTGTGAACTCTGGTATGTCATTAAAGAGACACAGACATTCTTGGAAGCTGACTGTAAGCGCAGTATGGCCATCTGGGTGGATGATGAATGGAAGGGAGCAGGGTAAGGAGGAAATAACATCTTGCAGGAAACTATTCTAGGGATTTAAGCTGAAGGTTTGATGGTTGGGCCAAATATATGTGGCACTGGTTGGCATGAGAAAAAATTAACTGATTCAATACTGTCATTAATCCTAGACAGAGACCACACCGGAAGGACATGTTGTGTTTTCAGTGTCACATTGAGGTATTCAGACTGAGAAAGCTTGTGGTGTTAACACAGGAAGTATGAGTTTTACCACATTGAGTCAACTTGTTTCTCACTGACTTCCAAGCTGTGGTTCAGAAACTTGAGCAAGAAATGTGAAGTGAAGATAGTAATTTGGAATTAAAAAATATAAGCAGTCACTGAAATTCTTCAAGCTCAGAAGAGAAGAGACCCTAGGTTGGTCTCCTGAGGAATTCATCAGTTAAGAGAGTTACAGAGAGAGGGAAATTTACCAAATAAATAGATAAGTAGATAGATAAAATGTGTCCTGAGGGATGGCACAGACATCTTAAGATAAGAAAAAAAAATGTTATTGCTATGGTTTGGATCTAGAGTGTCTAGAGTGTCCCCAAAAGCTTCATGTTTTTGGATATGGTGGGATAACTATGGAATGGTGTGCTGTTGGGAGACAGGACAGGTCCGGCTGGGAGAGGTGAATGCTTTGGGCTTGAACTGGAGGGATTGTACCAATTTGTTGAGACTGGAGGTTGCCCAAGGCAGAGATTTCAGATATTTTTTGTTGACTTGTGGGCCAGGAAGAGGAGAGTCACTCACTTTGGATGTTGGAGGCCCGCCCAATTTTCAACTTGGACTAAGTGAAGAAAGGAGGAAGAAACATGTTGCAGCTTCTTCCTGGAAAAGCTCTTGCCTTGCCTGAGTCTCCAGACATACGCTTTGCTGCTGCTTCCCTTATCTTGTATCTGAAAAGCTGGGGACAGCTCTCCACCGCTGTCATGTGCCATCTCTGTTGGCAGCTGCCCTTTGAATGTTTCAAAATCTTTATTTTGAAATCATCATTTTGCATGCCTTCATAAGCAGCCAAAAAAGAGTGTAGCCAGTCGTAATTCAGGAATAGTCTGGAAGAAAAGGAATTGTTTCTTATTGTTGAATTTCTTATTTGTTTTATTAACTCAGTAAGAGTAGTTTTAAGAAATTAGAGTCCAAGGTTAAATGAGTTGAATAGAAATAGAAATTGAAAAGATGAAGACGGGAATTTTGATGAGTTTTTAATGGATGTTTGGGGAGGATACAGATTGGGCATGCTAAATGCCTATAAAAAACCAATTAACATCTGCTGATAAATCTGTCAACTACTAAATCCTTATTGTTGTGATGGAGGATATGCTTTTCAAGTTTGGTTTAAATGTTCATAGCTGCAGAGGCAATTGTATATATCCTACTTAGGCATCATAGGCATGGTTGAAGCTATTGTTAGACTAAGTTTATGTTCTACAAGACCCTTTCATATATATGGTGGACAAAAACATCATGGCAGACCATCAAGCCAGTGACTCAGTCATCAGTTGCAAAACTGTGTGGTGCAAATCATCTGACATTTCAGAAACTGACCATGTATCAGTTTGTATCAGGTATTTACCAAACCACCCTAAAGACTGAAAACAGAACAATAAAGCTGCCTGCGTTGTGATAGTCAGCCATGACTCTACCTAATAGTTTAATAATAAGAAAACAGAAGGTAGTATTATTAAATTTAGGAAAGTCTTTTGATAATCTAGAGGAAATGTATTGGCAACAATATTGAATCATATTACATGCTGAGTTGGAATCCACTAAACATGATTTTCAGTAACCAAAGGAGTTTACCTTTTTTCATGACATCAGAAGTATTATCTGTCTTCATTTAAGGTCATTAACATAGAAGGATATAGTTTTGATCTTGAATAAATTAGCTGTTTTTGAAAAGTTAATTGCAAAAAAATGAAAGGCGTTGTCACTCAAACTTTTTTTTTTTTGTTTTACCTGATAATCATTAGTATAAAAGAGAATGGAGACAAGGTTATTCCATCTATTAGCACTAAAATTTGTAAAAATAATATTGAATAAAGTAAAAATAATTTTTATCTGTTGATCTTATAGTAAACATCTGCCACTTTTTCTGTACTGTATTTTAACAATGAATCATTTTTAAATTATTTATTTATTTATTGCAATCCTTCTTCCTCAGCCTTGAATTTTACAGCTGCTCTTGGGGTTACTTTCATTTTTCTGGGATTTATCTTCCATGGCAAGAAAAAAAGTGAAAGAAAAATGTAAAACTTTGTCTAAGGCTTAATTTTCTAAGAGCTTGTAAAAATATAAATGAGAATGACTTTTAATAAAATTTCATTAATAGGTATCAATGAAATTAATACCTCAATATCTCTGTTGTAACAGGAAAGAGCAGAAAGAAGGAGAAATGCCAGGATGCTGACTTGTACCCCCTACTGGAAACAGCACCGTGCCCTTGCGATGTCTTTGTGTCCCAACCTTATGGAAACTGGTCAGATTGCATTCTACCGGAAGGCCGAAGGGAGTCTCAGAGAAGACTGTGGGTACCAGGAGACATCAAAGAATGCGGAGAAGGCATGCGCTTTCGAGCAATAGCCTGCTCTGACAAAAATGGAAGACCTGTTGACCCCTCCTACTGCAGCAGCTCTGGTAAGAAGATGCCTGAGAATTGTGTAATTTTCTTCTTTGTTAACTGTTTTAATTCTCCGTTGCGTTCTTTGTCAGCAATATACTGCTGCTCATAAGACAGGGCCATGGGAAATGCATAAATTTGTATTCCCATAATTCTCTGGACTTTGATGATGGATTTTGACTCCTTCCTTCAGTATTTCATCTTACTATATGGGCTACTTTGCTGTTGGTGGTGAGAACAGTTGTTCTATTTCACCAAGAAAGCCAAAACCCAAGTAAATGTGTAGTGGTGCTCTTTGGTGCTTTGTGTACATGAAGGACATAAGACCTTGAGTTTCTTCTAATGTGCTTAACAAAATATCAATGGGAAAAAACTGATTTTAAATGTTTTATAATAAAAGGTATAAATATACCCAAATGAATAAGGTGAAAAAATAGAATTTCAGGTAGTTCAGGATAGAATCATTTTCATTTCTCCATCTCTAAAGCCTAACGCAAGATCAGGTCATTTGTCGGTTGTCAGTGTATGTTTGTGAGTGAAGGAAAGGAACGGCTCATGCTTGGAAAGAATTGACACATACACATATGTAATGGTTCAGAAGTAAGTGTGCCTACGTGTGTGCATTCTAACAGCCTTTTATGTTTCAGTAGAAAAATCTATGTGAGAAAACCAAATCCATAGGAAAGTTATTCATGCAATACATGGTCAGGGAGATAATATAAAAACCTGACTGTCTTTTGCCCTTGACAGACATTTTAGTATTAGAGGAAATGAAATTATATTGCTATAAATGGAAAAGCAATGTTTTCAAAAGATTGGAAGATTTCAGAAAGCAATAATATTCCAAGTCATCAAGTGATAACTATGTAAATAAGCTTTAATGTCTTAGAATACCAAATGAAAAATGTAACCCTATTTTATATATGATAACTGATAAATTATATTTGATTTTGATATGTAATTAATTATGTGTATTGATATTTCACTCAGAAATAGCTGTTATTTCTTAGCTGTTAGAACTTAGAGTTAGCTTTATTATAATTTAATTAATTAGCTGCATACATAGGAGGCATGTATAGCTATATGATATAAGAAAGTGTGGATCACAGACAAAACAAAATCATTATCGTTATCTAAAGAACCTCTGTGTGGAACATGTGGGTGCAGCACCGTGGTAAAGTACTTGCCTAGGTGCAGTTACAGCAGAAAACAAAAACAAACAGAAATGAAAGGGACGATAGTTTTGCGATTTAAAGAATTAGAGTACATATTTTCAATCATTGGCAAATGTGAAAGTGATATGAGTAATTTTAGAAAATTATATTTCATTTATGTCTAATTTTACGTTTTTAATTTAATTTTGTTTGTGTGGTATTAGGGACTGAGCCCAGGCCCATCACACTGTGTATATTCCTAGTTTGTTTTTAGTCTTGATTTTCACTAAATTGTCCAAGCTGGGCTTGAACTTGCAATCTTATTGCTTCAGCTTCCTAGAATCCTGGAACTATAGGTCTGAGCCTTCTGTGTTGAATTTTATATTATTGAAATATTGCATTCACAACTATGTATGAATGAGTTTGTTTACTCTGAAGAACATATTTAAGACTGAAGTTGCACCTTTGTTAACTGAAGTGATTAAGAGAGCATTTTAAAAAGTACACTAGTCACAGTTTGTGGGATATAAAATACAAATAAATTTTTGAATCCACTGTAAACTTTCTCCATATGTGTACCACACAGAAATGACTAAAAAAGTATATACCACCTTCTATTATCCAGAGAGCTAGAAACTTAAGGCATCTACTGCTATTGTCAGGTGACCTATAACATTAATGTTTCATACAACATTGAAAGCCTTTTAAAACCTCCACTCAAGGAGAAATAATTGTGCCTGGCTCGAGGAAATTTAAATTGAAGAAGGTAAAAAGTACTTTTCTTTATCTTCACGTATCCCTGTTACTCTGTCTTAGCTCAGGTCTTCCGCCCACACACTGATACCTGGACTGTTTCACTACTAAAAACCCAAAATTCAGGAGATGAGACATAGAAGGAAAGAGTCCAATTTATTCAAGGGCCAGTGCTTTGAAAGGTGGAAGGGGCTTTCTTCTCTGAAAATCCCACATAAAGAGTCCAAGTCCTAAGAACTTCGGCAGGAAGAGAGGAAGGAGCAAGACAAGACCTTTCCATACTGAGGTTGCCATCTGAGTCTTCATCTTCCAAGGCATCAGTCTTCATTTCAGTATTGTCCAGAGCATGATGATGGATGTCAACCTTTTGGAGCTGATTCCTGCAGTTCTTTTTTAGGACAGGCATTTTACTTTTCTGTATGTTAAATCACATGCCAATTTACACATTTTGTTAGTTGAAGCACAGGATTAAAAGCACATTTTAATGTTACCTGAAGGTTACCCAATGTTCCAGGTTCTGTAAATATAAAAAGGATTATTTCTTAACCAATTAATTGGCTAATGTCTTTAGAGATTTAGGATTGTGGGCAAAGGGAGGGGATGTAATCTTTTCAGAATCAGTGAAGGGAAGAAACATTAGGAAAAGGAATACGTAAGGAAAACAAAGTGACTGCACCAAAGTCAAGTCTCAAAGCAGCCACTATTCCTCTCTGATCTTTCTTTGGGACTCACCAAAATGGTTGTTCTTCCAGTGTCTTTGTTGCTTCCTCATGTTACCATTCCTCTCATTCCAGTGAGAGTAATATTTTTCAAAAGAAAAAAGATCAGATTATTATCATCAATACGTGTTAGACTCTGAATGGCAACCCATTATCCTTGTTCGTTGACATAAACTTACCCCCCTTTTAACCTCTGAAGCTATGCCCTTGACTGAGCTCCAGCAGCCTCCGAGTCTTGCACATCTCAGTACACACCACGCACTAGCTGCAGGCGTTTGGGTCTAGACTGCTGCGATTTCCCCTGCTGTGATTTTAATTCCGTCCGCAGTTTGTAACCTAATCTCTATTTAACTCCTAATAATCTTTTGGATTAAACATGTAAGTAATCGTCTCTCAAAAACAATAGGCAGTCTTACCAGCACTTCCCTAACAACTAGCACCTACTAGGAGCTGAGCATGTTGGCTTGATGTCCCTCCACAAGGTGCAGGTCCCCTGTCCTGGAGTTAGTTTGGTCTCCTCCATCCTCCCACAGAGGGCTGTGTTCTCCCAGAGGGAGGAACCATTCATCACTATGCCATGACAAATACCTGGTACCTGGTACAATGCGTATGTGTTAGAACATCATATGTATTCAATAACAGAAGGTCTGAAAAGCACAGAACATGAAGTGAGCTTGTGTACCAACAATTTTAATATACATGTCTGCATAAGTTTCTTAGCTTCTGTATAACAAAATTATAAATTTATAAGTTTAAAATGATGCACATTTATTTCCTCATGGTTGTGAAGGCCAGAAGTCTAAAATTACTTTTACTGGGTCAAATTCAAGATGTAGAAGGACCATTGTATCTCTGAAGGCTGCAGCAGAGAAAGCTCTTCCAGGCCTTTTCCAGTTTCTATTGCCTCACTTTGTGCATTCTTTGGCTCATGACCTCTCCTGACTCTTTAAACCCTGTGATGTACCATCCTTTCCCCCCATTTTATTGATACGTATCAGTGCAAAATATAAGAGTGACAATGAAGTTGAGCATTTTGTGCACATATGTATCTTGTCAAGGTGACAGGGACTTTCCCGCTTTCCTTTTGTCCCTCCCACTATCCACCACTCCACCCCTCCCCACCCTACTTCCTTGGTTCACTTTGTTTTTCACTTTAAGTTCCATGAGATAGTTGTGATCTGGGTTTCTCATATCAGAAAGACCATCCCATGTTTCACTTTCTGTTTCTGACTCACTTCACTAAGCGTGATGTTCTCAACTTTCTTTCATTTGACTGCAAAAGCCTTCATGTTGTTGAACTTTACAGATGCATAGTATTCCATTGTGTATAAATACCACAGTTTGTGTATCCATTGGTCTGTTAATGGGTATTTTCATGTCTTCCATATTTTAGCCATTGTTAGTTGTGCTGTTGTGAATATGGGTATACATATGTCTCTGTTATGTTTTGTTTTGACCTCTTTTGGAAATATTTCCAGGAGGGGTGTCGCTGGATTGAAGGGGATGTTTATTTCTAGTATTTTGAGAGATATCCATACTGCTTTCCAAAGTGGTTGTACAAATTTATGTTCCTACCAGCTGTGCAGGAGGGTTCCTTTCTCCCTACAGCCACACGAACACTGATTACTATTTGACTTGTTGTTATAGGCCATTCTCTCTGGAGCTAGATGGTATGTTAGTGTTGTTTTGATTTGCATTTCTCTTATGGCTAGAGATGTTGAACATCTTTTCATGTATCTATTGGCCATTTGTACTTCTTCGCGAGTGAAACACCTTTTCATTTCATTTGCCCACTTTTCAATAGTATCCTTTATTAGGCTTACTTTTCTTCAGCTCCCTATATTCTAGTTACGAGCTTCCTCTCTGAGTTGTTGGTGGTGAATATTTTTTCCCAGTCTGTTGGTTCTCTTTTTACAATGTTCATAGTTTCCTTTGCTGGGCAGAAAGTTTTTAATTAGACAAGATCCCGTTTGTTAATAATGGGTATAATTTCTTTTGCTCTTGGTGTCTTGTCTGAAGGAAGTCTTTGCCTACCCTTATGTCTTTTAGATATTTGCCTAATTTGTCTTCTAAGAAATTTAGTGTTTCACTTTTAATGTCTAGGTCTTTGATCCGCTTTGATTTGATTTTGGTGATAGGTGTGTGACTATTTTCATTCTTCTGCATGTGGATGTCCAGTTTTCCCAGCACCATTTGTTGAACAGGCTGTCCTTTTTGATCCCTTTGCCAAAGATTAAGTAATTGAGGGTATTTGAGTTTGTCTCTGAATCTTCAGTTCTGTTCCACTGGTCTATCTGTCTGTTTTTGTGCCAGTACCAATTTATTTTTACAACTATTGCTTTATAGTACAGCCTGATGTCTGGAACTGTAATGCCTCCTGCCTTGGTCTTGTTGCTCAGGATTGTTTTGGCTGTTCTTGGTCTCTTTTGGTTCCATATGAATTTAAGAATTGTTGTTTCAAGTTCTTTCAAGAAATTTGTAGGTATTTTGACTGGAATTGCATTAAATCTATATATCAGTTTCAGCAGTGTAGTCATTTTGATTACATTTATTTTGCCTATCCAAGAGCAGGGGATGCCTTTCCATTTTCTGATGTCTCCTATAACTTCTTTCTTCAATGTAATGTAGTTTTCTTTATATAGGTCCTTCACTTCTTTGGTTAGGTATACTCCTAGGTATTTAATTATTTTCTGAGCTATTGAGAATGGGATTATTTTTCTGAGTTCTTTCTCAATAAGTCCATTGTTACTGTAGAGAAAAGCTATGGATTTTTTAGTCTTAATTTTGTAGCCTGTGACTTGACTAAAATTTTTAATTATTTCCAAGAATTTTATAGTGGAGGTTTTAGGGTCTTCCATTAGATAACCATATCATCTGCAAATAACGATAGTTTAACCTCCTCCTTTCCAATGCAGATTCCCTTTATTTCATTGTCTTGTCTGATTGCTGTGGCAAGTGTTTCAAGGAATGTGTTGAATAAGAATGGTGACAGTGGGCAGCCTTGTCTTGTTCCTGATTTGAGAGGGAACGATTTCAATTTTGCTCCATTTACTATGATACATATATGGTAGCCTTAGCATATATAGCTTATATGAGTTTTAGGTAGGGCCCTTCTATACCTATTTTTCTCAGTATTTTTATCATAAAAGGGTTCTGGATTTTGTCTAAGGCTTTTTCTGCATCTATAGAAATGATCGCGTGGTTTTTGTGTTCGCTTTTGTTGATATGGTGTATTACATTGATTGATTTATGTATGTTGAACCAGCCTTGCATCTCAGGGATGAAGCCCACTTGATCATGGTGTATGATTTTTCTGATTACTTGTTGGATTCTGTTTACCAGAATCTTGTTGAGGATTTTTGCATCTATATTCATTAAGGATATTGGTCTATAATTTTCCTTCCTGGTTAAGTCTTTGTCTGGTTTTGCGACTAGGGTGATACTAGCCTCAAGAAATGAGTTTGGTAGTATTCCTTCACTTTCTACTTTATGAAACAGTTTGAGGAGGATTGGAGTTAATTCTTCCCTGAAGTATTGAAAAAAATTCTGCTGTGAATCCACCTTAGGCCTGGACTTTTATTTGTAGGAAGAGCTATTATTAGTGCTTCAATTTCTATGTGTGTGATGGGGTTGTTCAATATTTTTATGTCTTCCTCATTTAATTTTGGTATTTTATAAGTATCTAGGAAGCGATCCATTTCTTCCCAATTCTCAAATTTGTTAGAATATCGATGCTCAAAGTATTTTCTTATAATATTCTGAGTTTCTGCTGAGTCAGTCGTAATTTCACCCTTTTTATTTCTAAGTGTGGTAATCTGTGCCTTTTCTTCCCTTTTCTTGGTGAGTTTAGCAAGAGGTTTGTCAATTTTGTTAATTCTTACAAAGAACCAGCTCTTTGACTCATTAATCATTTCTATTGTCTTTTTAATTTCAATATCATTTATTTCAGACCTGATCTTTATAATTTCTTCGCTTCTACTGTCTTTTGGGTTAACTTGTTCTTGTTTCTCCAGGTCCTTAAGGTGCATCATTAGAGTATTTATGTGTGATTGTTCTGTTCTTTTGCTGTGTGTATTTATGGCTATGAATTTTCCTCTGAGTATTGCTTTCATTGTTTCCCACAGATTTTGATATGATGTACTTCTACCATCATTTAACTCTATGAAGTTATTGGTTTCTTCTCTGATTTCTTCCATGATCCATTGTCTGTTCAGTAGTAAGTTGTTAAGTCTCCAAGTATTTGTGTATTTTGTTCTGTTTCTGCTGCTGTTAAGTTCCAGGTTTAGTCCACTATGGTCTAAGATTCTACAGGGAATTATTTCTATCCCTTGGTAGTTGTTTAAGCATGACTTATGGCCTAGGATGTGGTCTATTTTAGAAAATGCTTCCTGTGCTGTTGAGAAGAAGGTGTAATCAGTTCATGTTGAGTGGAAAACTCTGTAAACATCTGTTATGTCTAAGTTTTCTATAGTGTCATTCAACAGTTGTATATCTTTGTGAATTTTTTGTCTGGTTGATCTATCAATTTGTGATAGTGGAGTATTAAAGTCCCCTACTATAATTGTATCGGGGCCTATGTGTCATTTCTGGTTCAGTAGTTTCTGGTTTACATAACTGGGTGCTCTGGAGTTGGGGGCATAATAATTGTGATTTCTTCCTGTTCTAATGTTCTTTTAACCAGTATATAGTGTCCATCTTTGTCTCTCGTCACCTGTTTTTTTGTTTTTTTTTTTTTTTTTTTTTTGAAATCTGATGAGTCTGAGACTAATATAGTTACCCCTGCTTGTTTTCTGGGATCTGTTGTGTGAAATATCGAATGCAGTCTTTTTATTTTCAGTCCATGAGTTTTCTTGTGGGTAAAGTGTGTCTCTTGTAGGCAGCAAATTGTGAGTTCGTGTTTTTTGATTCAGTCAGCTAGTCTATGTCTTTTAACAGGCGAGTTGAGGCCATATGCCTTTAGGGTAATTATTGAGTTATATTTGGTGTGTCCTATCATTGTTGTAGTTTTTCCACACTGTTTACTGGCCTTACTTTTTTCTCAGCTGTTTCCCTTCTAGCTGTTGTCTGCTTTTCTCTGAGGTCACTAGTGTTATTGGACTCTCTTTCACTATCCAAGTTCCTTTAGGAATTCTCTGCAGTGGTCATTTAGTGTCTGCAAATTTCTTTAAACTTTCTATGTCATGGAAAATTTTAATTTCTCCCTCTAGTTGAAAAGATAGTTTTGCTGGAAGTAGTCTTAGTTAGCATTTGTATTCTTTTAGTGTTTGAATAACATTGATCTATTAACATTGCTCTGACTTTTAGAGTCTGGGTTGAAAAATCTGCAGTTATCCTGATGGGCTTACCATTGTAGGTCACCTTCTGCTTTTCTCTTACCATGTTCAGTATGCTCTCTTTGTGTCGGGTTTCTAGTACTTTAATTATGATGTGTTGGGATGAGGGTCTTTTCTGATCAATATTGTTTGGTGTTCTGTATGTCTGCAGTAGTTGAATGATCATTTCTCTTCTTAGATTTGGGAAATTTTCTTCCATAATTTCATTGAACATGACTTTTAAGCCTTTTGTTTTGTCCTCAGTCCTTTCTTGGACTCCCGTAGTTCTGGGGTTATTTCTCTTTGAATCATTTATCAGTCATTGTAGTGAATCATTTTCTTCTTTTTTTTTACTTTGCATTCTTTATGATCTTTCTCTTCCCGCTCTGTCATTTTCTCATCTAGGTCTGATATTCTGTTTTGAAAATGTTCAAAAAGGTTGTTTACTATGTCCTGTGTGTTTTTCACTTCCTGGATATCTGCATTTATTTTTTATGTCTCTGTTTTGTTCTTCTCTCATTTCTTGTATTGCCTTCATTATCTTCTGTTTTATTTCTTCTTTTATGTCTACTTGCTTCTCAAAGCTTGCTTTGAGCTTAGCTAGGTCTTTGCATAGCTCTTGCTCTATCACTTTCGTTTCCTGCTTTATTTCCTGCTTTAATTCCTGCTTTAATTTGATGTATTTCTGGGCCCAGAAGTTGCCATTTTCACCTTTAGATTCTGCATTTTCAGGATTCCTAGTATCCTCTTCTTGTATATCGAGACTTTTTGTAGGAGATTTATTTCCATGTTTCCTCATGGTTCTGTTGTCGCTGGCTGTCTCTGGCTATCTGTCCCTCGATTTCCCCTAGGGACAGATAGCCAGAGACAGCCAGCGACAACAGAACCGTAAGGAAATGTGGAAATAAATGTCCTCTGCACAGAGCTGGGAGAACACAGCCTGCATGCAGACCTATGCTGAGAAGAGTGGGGGGAGATGGTGGTGGATCCCAACAGGCCTGTCCGACATGGCTCTGTCTGGAGCTGGGTAAGCACAGCCTGCACGTGGCATGGTGTACCATCTCACTTCAATGTCACCTTGGGTTTTCTCTAACATTTTTATAGAAATAGATGTTTTAGTTCTAGAGTGTGTATGCAACTATAAAAGACCTTGACAAGTTAAAACAATCTCCAGCAAGAAGAAAGATAGAGGCGTTATGTTTCATATCTTCAAATTATATTCGCAAGCTATAGGAATCACAACAGCCTATTTTTGGCTTTAAGGACAGATATACAAACTAGTGAGTGGGACAGAGTATAAAACACAGATGTAAACTTGCACATATGCACTCTAAGAGTTTTTCGCGAAGGTACCAAGAACCAACAATAGACAAAATTAGTCTCTGTAATAACAAGCATTGAGTACCCTGGATACCAAATGCAAAAACAATCAACCCCCTAAATACACTCAGCAATAACCACATTATTATCTTACACTATGCACAAAAATAAACATAAAATGTAAAGTTTAAACATAAGCTTGGACACTATAAATCTCCTGAAAGAAAACATAGAGGACAGTGTCTATGACATTGTTCTGGGCAGTGATTTTTTTTTTCTAACTCCAAAGGGGCAAGCAAACCAAAGAGCTTGTCCTTATGCACATGCCTCTCTGGTTGGAAGCAATGGAGATTTTGACTCATTTAATGTATTTTCTGGAGAATGTCTTATAATGAAAGTAGATTTGTCAAGGAATTTATTTAAATTTAGAATATGTCAGAATTAAAATATGATTAAAGTCCTCTGGTAAGGCAGTGATTGATTCTGGAATGATTTCAGAAGGTTTCAGAAACAGCATGTCAGAGAAGGGGAATATTGATTTGAGTCTTAAAGGAATAAAGGTAGAATATGCACATATATATATATATATATATATATGTATAAATATATATATATATATGTAAGTATAAATATATATATGACTTGTAATATATGTACATTAACTTGAATAGGCACTCATATGTGAATGAAGTTTTGTTATTCAAGGCATTTTTTTCAATTTTGAGTAATTTATATTTGAACTTGTTAAAGAATTAATGTGTAGCAGAGCTCAACATTTTTTTTTTTTTTTGAGGCAGTTTCTCACTTTGTACCCTGAAGTGATCTTGAACTCCCTATGTAGCCCAGGCTAGGCTTGGACTCAGGGCAATCTTCTTGTCTGAGCCTCTGATTGCTGGGATTACGGGTGTGTGCCACCATGCCCAGCTACAACTTTCCCTCTGCATCGAGCCACCTACTGGAGAGAGCAAGGGACTGTGCAGGGAGTAAAGAAACCAAAGAACTCTTGCCCTAATTCATCTCTGTCTCTCTCTGATTCCTCTTGCCCCAGACCACCTTGACACTCATCAGAACGGCAGAAGCAGTGGGCATGGGCAGAAAGACAGTATCTGAGAACCCAGAGGGTGGCAGTGGTTAAAGGCATAGGAACAAGATTACACTAGGAATAATTTTAAAACCTGAATTAATGATAGATGGTGTCACCAATAAGGTTAAAGACCCTGCCTAAGTGTGGAAAGTGAAGAAAGCTTTGTAAGGTTGGAGGACTGAGAACTACGACAACTAGTGATGTATAATTAAACAAATAAATTGCAACCGGAAATGCTTGATTAAATTCAAAAGAAATTTCTGTGGGTTTGGGATATAGATTTTTGGAATAATCTATAAATGGCAGGGTAGGATAAGAATGTTTGTGACCAGGTGATGGTAGAAATGTTTTCTTAGGGTTCCTTATCGCTAAGAGCTTGAGACTGCAAAACTCAGAAAAACTTCGCTGAAATGATAAATACCTTTATTTATTAAGTCTAAATATAGCTCCCTCAACTAATTAGATTCAAATTAACTTTGTTCAGTTAAAAATAAATCTAAAACGTTCTACTGAAGAGTCTTTTAGAAATTTGTATATATATATATATATATATATATATATATATATATATATATATATATAGTGCTTTCACTACTTCTACATGGTTTGTGTTTTTACACTAAATATCCAGACTTTTTGTGTTCTGATTCATGAGGCAGTTTATACCTCCTTTTGTTCCTGTGCTTCATTCTTCAATATGTTCCCATTTGGCAATAAACATGTGATAGCAAAAGGAACACAGTGTCCCAATGTCATCTTCAAACACACATTCCCGGTGCCATGTGCTTTAGTCATACTGGACTTCCTCCCGCCGTCCTCCGCGCAACATTTCTCCCTCTTGATTCTTTTCCTTTGCCCATCTTTGCATGCTTTGATTTTTTTTTTTTAAGATGAACTCTTACTCATCTTCTGAGCACTAACTCAAGTTAAGTTTTTCTGAAAGGCTTTTTCCTAACTTTGGCAAATGATTTCTTTTCTGTAACAAAAATTTATTCATGATTTATGTAGAACAGAATTTATATGGGCTTTATCTTTTGCATGTTTTTCTCTCCTTCCTGTTAGCTATGCTCAAATAATTTCTTGTTAATAAATAGGAGTAAAATATTTTCACTATTGTACTTTATTTTTTTACTCTCTTTGGGCCATTTAGACACTACTTTTATGTATATTTTATTTTGTAAACCATCTCAAATACTTCTTGGTATGTGATAATTACATGGCTTAACAATAGATAGAATAATTTAGTTTGGTGACTATTTGTGAAATGTCCCCCAAAAGTCTCATGTATTCGTTTTCTTCTTTTCTTAAGCATCTGTTTGGTGTTTTTTTTTTTTTTTTTTTTTTTTTTTTTTTTTTTTTTTTTTTTTTTTTTTTTTTTTTTTTTTTTTTTTTTTTTTTTTTTTTTTTTTTTTTTTTTTTTTTTTTTTTTTTTTTTTTTTTTTTTTTTTTTTTTTTTTTTTTTTTAAGACAGCGTCTCTCTCTGTAGCATAGGCTGGTCCTGAAGTCACTATGTATTCCAAGTTGGCCTCAAACTCAAGACAAACCTTCTGCCTCAGCCTCCCTTGCTGGGAATGTGGGTGTGTGCTACCACACCCAGTTAGTAGCCTCCTGTGTTTGGATATTGTAAATAAATTTCTAGTGGTATTAAGGGGTGGCGCCTAGTAGGGTCCAGCGGATTGCTAGGTGTTTGGTGGATTATAGGGCCTGTGAGGAATTCCTGAGTGTTTGGCTTAAAAGGATATAAATTCTTGCCTCAGCTCTCTCCTGCTTAATTTTTTTCCTTTTGCAATGCCGTGACTCACTGTTCTCTGCCATTCCCTTCCCATCGTTGCCACCTGCCAAAGAATGAATGCCTTTGAAACTGTGAAATAAATAATTTTTTTTCTATCTTAAGTTGTGGGCCTCAGGTATTATGTCCCATCAGTAAAAAGGCAACTAAAATAAAAGTTAAGACCAGAAGTGGGGACATTTCTGTGGATTTCACGGTACATGTGGTTTAGAAGTCTTTGGAACTGATTCCTAGGAGGAGTTTATGAAGATTTGAAGATGTTGGCTACAGAAACTTAGAACGCTGTCAGCCAATCTTGAAGGAAGGATTCCGGTCTGAGCTCGGAATATCGAAATGCCAGAAGAAGTACAGATCTAAAAGACCAGGCCGAATTGATTTCAGATGAGAAAGACTCTTTTGACAATTGGTTTAGAAATCATGTAAGCTATCCAGTGGGGGAAAAAGTATGTCGGCGTTTTTCCCATCCTAAGACTTTGCTTGAAGCTGAGAAGAGAAATAGTGGAGTAATTAATTTTGTGGAGAAACTTTCAAGGCAGCCCGATGTTCAGACTGTCACATGGGTATCTTTTATGGCCTTTAGCGAAATCTACACTGAGAATCAAAAATTGCAGAGGAAAAAGATGCATAAAGTTTGCATTATTGCCAGAAGGAAAGAGACTGAAAAAAATGGGGGCAAAAGAGAGCATAATAACTGAGAGATTAGAATAAAAATGAAGTTAAGTACTCTGTGTCAGACTATAGAACTGAGTCTGCAAGCATGTCTCAGGAATCAGCAAGATCCCACCTTGCACCCTCAAAGGTGCAAAAACATAAGTTTTTTCTTTGAAAAAGCCCCGGGACATCTTGCAGGGAAACCTAGGCAAGTAAACCCCAAAGATTTTAAACATTTAAAAACTCAGAGATCTCTGTGGCTATGACCAATTTGGGCCAGACTACCATGCGAGCCTGCAGCTGACCCTGGCATCCTGCACATGGTGCTGGTTTCATAGGTATGCAGAATGCAAGAGTTGTGGAGTCATGAAGGCTTTCACCCAGAATTCAGAAGACGGCCCGGAGGCCAAGCAGTGTTCTTCTTGGAAGGCAGTGCATGAAGTTGTAAACAGGAAGTCAAAGATACAGTAGAGACCCTGGAGATTTGGAGAGAGCAGAAATGCATATTGACTGCAGAGGCAGCCCACAAGTTGTGAGCACAGCCACCCCAAAAGAGAAGCTTTGGAATCTGCAGCTAGAGGCAATGGCAGGAGGGGCCCTGACTGCCTTTGAAACTCACATCTGCCAGTTTACCTTTGGTGCTGAAATGGAGCTACAAGATTTATAGTTTAATCTGATGTTTTTCAATCCTGATTTGGTCCACTTGCTTTCTATCCTTCTGTTGCTGCCTTTTGGGAAAAGGAGGGGTAACCCTTTTGTTGTTGGAAGTGTTTAACTTTTCTTTGAGAGTTCGCCTGGAGTCTCAGGAAAGACGTTAGACTTGAACATTTTAGAACTGCTTGCACTTTGGCAACTCTTTAGAGATGAACTAAATCAATTTTTCTTCGGGAGGTGGACATGAGTCACCGGGAGACCAAGGGTGCAATGTCATTGTTTGGATCTGTAATGCCTCCTCCAAAACCCCATGCATTGGGATATTGTGAATTATCTATGGGTTTCAAGTGCTGTTGGGAAGTGGAACCTGGTAGGGTGTGGCAGATTGCTCAGTATGTGGGAAATTACTGGGCCTCTGGCCAGAAAGTATATATTCTTGCTCCAGCTTCTCTCTTGCCTAATTTCTTCCTCTTGAAATGAAGTAAGCAGCTCTTCTCTGCTAGCCGCTTCCCACTTTTGCCAGATGCCCATCAGTGAACTGAGGCTTTCCAAACCTGTGAACTAAAATCAACCTTTCCTCCCTTAATTTACAGGTGTCAGGTATTGTTTCCCCGCAATGAAAAAATAACTAGGGCACTATTGTGCATTTTTAGTTTGCACTAAAGAATAATTTCTGCAGTCTGTTGTTTTAGGAACTGCTATCAAGTTTTGTGCCCTCCACTGAGCATATATTTTGTGGCCCTATGGGAACTGCACTGTAGAGCTGTGATTTTTACCTGTGTTCCCTTTCATATGCTCAGTTGCAGCTCATTATTCCAGCTTGTTAAGAACTCTAAATCTTGACTCTGACATCCAACATATTAGCTATAACTCTCAGCTTTAAATCATTCAAAATTTGATAAACATGCCATCTGTGTCTCTATCCAAGTTGTTAATCAAGATGTTGAGCAAAAAAGACCAAGTATTTTCCATCACCATTCAGTTGCAGAGTCTCTCAGGGTGGCACAGATTCATTTATCAGTACGGCTTTGGAAAGTACAGCAAATCCTCTAGCTCCGTATATTTGCTTGTAAAGAATCAGGAGAATTTTTTTTTTTTCAGATTTCTTTCTCCCTATAGCATTGGCTTCTTTCTTTTCTGTCATTCAGGTGAACTCATCAAAGATGAAATTCTGCTGTATTTTTAATTGACCTGAATAAATTCCTTTTGAAAAATGATGACTATTCTTTATTGAAACATTCACAAGCTCACTAATAGCAGATTCATTGTTTTTTGTCAGAATCAGGCACAGTAGCAGGTTTGTGTTATACCACCCCCCTCAAAATACTCTCATTCTGGGTGAGTCACATTTCCTAGACAAAGACAGCATCTCCATGGCTAGAAACCCTGATCTGGTTGTACAGCATTCAAAAATGGGCCTTCTCTAATTTATAGTTCATTCCAAGCAGTGATGCTGTTCAACAGGCAGGCATGATCATGTGGGTATATTGCTGTTGAATATATGCCCAACATTGGTTTGATTTTGGTCTTTGCTTTACCCCATATTTTGTATGTTGGTCTACAGCTATTGATGGTTACAGTTTTTGTCAATTTCTATTCTATTTTCTACATATGAGGATTTGTACCCTCTTTATTCCTTATCCAAGTCTTGTTCTCAGTTTGATGCTTTTATCTATCCTCCTCTCTTCCTCCCTCCCAAGTTTAACTCAATGCCCTATAGCTTATGTCAATGCATAACACCTCAATTCTCCCACTAAGATGTATTTAATCATTTGCACCAAAAATCATTATATTTCTTTGTCTAAAAATTTAACTTGCATGCCGTACTGTCTACAGAAAAACCCTATACTTTCCACGCCCTCTTCCTTTTCTTTTTCAAAGTCTTACTCAAAGAAAAGCAAAAATGTTAATGCCCCCTGTGTTTCCCTTATTCTTGTTCACTGTAAGTTCTGCCAGTGACATTCCTAACTTTTCATCAGTGAGATTTCTTCCCATTTTGTATCATTCAATTGTAAGAGTAGAAAACTTAATATATTTTAATAAGTTTTAGATTTGGAGTCATGATTGAGGAAGGTGAGAGGAAAGATACTGGCTTTGTTAGATTATGCTATGCATTGGGCATTATTCCAGGGAAATTACTTATTTTGTACCATTAAATTGTTTACCAGGAATTAAGTCTCATACCCCAGACAGCCCAGTTTTGATATGGTGTCACATTGGAAGAAACCAAATATTTCAGATTACACCAGATTCTTAATGCAGTCCAAAGTAGTAGAACGATGAAGATACACAGAGGGGTTTAAAATTTAGCACTTTGTTATGCATTAGGGGTTCATTCCAGGACCTCCACAGATACCAAAATCTATGGATGCTCAAGTTCCCTATATAAAATGACACAATATTTTGCACATACCTTCTCACATAATTTAAATCATCTCTACATTTCTTGTAACACTTATGCAGGGTACATGTTGTATAAATAATACTATTTAAAAACTCGTGATAAAACATGTTTGCATGTTTTATGCAGATGCATTTTCCCTCAAATATTTTTGATGTGCAGTTGGTTGAAATCTTGATGGTAGAACTTACAGACCTGGAGGGCCACCTGTACTGTCGCCTCCATTGACTTTCCACCCCATTTTTATAGCTTTGAGGACAACTATAGCCAAGAATAGCTTTAAGCTCACTGTAATAGTTTGCTATGTCCTTATGATTTGTATTTCAAGTTTAGTGAAAGTGCCCACGTCCCTGGGCATTTTTCTTTATGGAGTGCCTAATCAAACTGTGAGGAGAAAGCTGCTTTAATTTCAGAGCTGGGCACCTGCTGAAGCAGCTGCAGGTGTCACGTGCCTGTGCTGGACCCACGGGGAGCTCAGGTAGCACAGAAGCATCAGGAGGAAATTCCCGGGACCCAGGTCCTGCCCCGTGCTTGTGCTGCCCACTGTAGGGTACTGTTGTTCCTGTTGCTCTGTGTCTTTTAGTTTCCCAATTCTTGCTTTGCAGCTCGATTTCCACCTTGCTCCCTGTCTCTTTCCCTGTGGCTCACATTTAGAACTCAGTGAGAGAGGATCTGCGTCACTGTATGGTCTTGTCTTCTAGCCTTTGTTTACTTTTCATTCAATTTCATCACTTCCCCTTTCAACAATGTATTTCCAATCCTGTAAGTTTTCGTCATGTGTAATTTAAAAGCTTCCAATTCACTCTGTACCTATTTCTGTTAATGTATGTGTATCCCGCATATAAGCATGTAAATACATACATTAAAATATATGTACGTATAGTTACTTTGTAGTTCAATTTTAAATTATACTGTATATCCATTGTGATTTTTCTGATAAATGATAGTTAATATTTTTTGAGATTTTTACAATATGCAATAACTTTCTCTAGGTGATGTCTTTGTTAACTAATTTGTTCTTGTATCACAGTATCCAGTAAATAGTACTATTATTCCCATGTTACATATTCAAATGTATATGAGAAATAGAGAAATTTGCATGAAAATACCAAACTAGGAGTGCCAGAGTGTCGTTCCTTACCCACCCAGTCTGATTCCTGAGCATTCCTCTCAACCAGGTTACTCACTACCATTCCTGTTGCTATACAGAGATTGAGTTATTCGCTAGAGATGACTGCACCGCTTTCCATGTTTTGCATATACCTTATATTTAAATTTTTATTTCAGTAGTAATAAATTACAAAGACTTCATTTGACTCTTGGCCACTCAGTTAACACCGTTATAAGCTATTTAATAATGGTCTTTTGTTTCAGTATGATCAGCAGATATCAAGACTCTTATAAATATAATATACAAATAAACACTAAAATAGAGACAATAACAATAAACAGAAATATATCAAAATATTAATAGATTTTAGCCTTTGGACAGGTAGAATATTTCTTCTTCCAACTCTTTCTTCTTTTTATTTTTCATTTTCCATATCTCTCCCTATAGATTTGAATGTTGACCAGCCCTCAAATTTTGAGTCTCATGTGAAATTGGAGCCAGAGCCAAATTTTTGTCTGTGTAGCCTTTATTTTGTGTCTCTCAGTTTTGTCTACATCTAGTTATGGGTTGGTTTTTCTATTTTCAGTAGCAGCAAAGCAAATTTCACACCCTAAAATATTGTAGTCAGTATTATCTCAGTTGTATTAAATAAGATTCAAATATTTTGTCTCATTTTTTTCAGAAATATCATTTAGGACATTAGGAGGTATAAATGTGATGTATTTTAACCTCAGAAAAAGTAATTCACCACTGTCCTGGAGCACAGCTACTCTTCAAATATTCACAGCTGTCACCTTAGCTTCTTAAACACAATGACTTGCAAGATTTTTTGCAAATCTTGCTCCATGAAGACCTTTGCTACTCACATTGCCTACAGCCTGAGTCACTGCAAGCACAGTCCACTTTGATGAAACATGGAGGTAGTCCTCCCTGTGTTCTCTGTGATCTATGCACATTTCTAAATAAATGATAATTTGAAATAGATTCCTGTTAAACTAAGATGATTGTGATCAGTACACCAAATATGGAAGCTGTCTTCACCATTTTCTGAATCATATTTACACTTTATGAAACTATTACCGCATATTGAGCAGAGTAAATCTACAGAATTTTATGTTCACTTCTAACACTGGAAAGGTAGAGGAGCAACATATTAACATAGGTTCCCTAAAAGTTATTTCAAAGAGCTTGACTATAACTAGAGCAAAATAAACAGCAGGAGAAGAGAAAGATGAATGGTTGGAACCAGGGATTGGAGGTGGTGATGAATTTAATGTAAGTGGTGCTTTTCATTAAGATTCTATAATCATGTCCCCATTTATACTGGCCTTCAGGCTCTGTTTTTTCAGTATTTTAATGGTATTCTTTAACTATCATTAGAACTATTGATTGCTACATACCAAATGTTAATCATTATGTGCCCTATTTTTAATTAAGAAATAGATGAAAATTAACAGAAATACTTCACCTCTACCTGTTTTCCTGATTCGCAAAGAAAACATCATTCCTGAGAAGACTCCAGATGTCTTTCTCTGTATGGAGTTTCTTAATATGGGACTTTTCTTGTGCCTCTTACTTCCACTTGAAGATGATATGCGATACTCTCTTTGTTGGAGAAAAGTTGTAGTAGCAGAAATGCCTAATCCCTTGTGTCAGACTCTGATTTACCGAGCAATTCAGAGCAATTCACTGAAGTAGTGTAACAATTATCTCTATTTTATCGATGAGAAAATTTAAGCTTGGAGAGATTAACTGATAGAGATAGATAAATGCTAGTAGTAAAAAATTACCCTTTTTGGTTTTGGATTTAGGCCTTCCTAGTTTCTAAGCCTGTTTATTATCCATCATGGCAGTATGCCTGTCTACATAATAAAAATAGCCAATTATCCTTAATTTAATGTGGTCGGCATCATTTAGTGCTCTCATTTTAGCCTCATAATCTGATCCAGTGGGTACTATAATTATCCCCATTCAGTAGATGAGAGGCTGCAAATATTGTCTGTAAAGGTTGAGACAGGAAATGTGCTCAGCCTTGTCAGCACTCCTGTCTGTGTTGCAGCTGGCCACTTCTGCTGGTGAACGCAGCCATAGGCAACGCTTAAATGTATGATGGTCGTTCTGTCCCCACAAAACTGGACAAAAACAAATGAAACAGGAGGCAATTGGATTTGAGCTGTGGTCTATGTTTTGCTAATCCCTGTTGTAGATGATAAAATTGAAATTTCCTGGATTTGGGCAGCTTAGGTTCAAGCAGGATGTAAGCCTGGGTCACATTGGCATCAAACACTGGATTCTCATCCAGTGCTCACTTTGTCTTTCTGTTATATCTTCTTTACTCTCTCTTATGCGGTGGTATTGTACTCCCCCAACTCTATGTCAGATTTCTAACGTCCAACATCTATGCTTAAGACTTCATTTACACTGGAATATTTGCAGATGCAAGTAAAATTAAGGAACTTGAGATGAAATTGTTCTAGGTTTACCGTAGAAGTCAGGCAGCTTTTCTTCACTGGGACCACATACCTTATGTGCACAGCTTAACGGTAGAAGATTTGTTGCAGAAAAATAGCCATTTGTTGCAGTCTTTAATTCCATCAAGTGGACAATTAAGTTGAACCTTCACATGTAGGTTCTAAATTCAGTGACTGGTGTCCTTATGTGTGAAGACAGAAAGAGTCAGAAAGACAGAGGGAGACACACAGAGAGGCATTTAAGACACAGAGAAATAGAGAAGATAAATAGTGTGAACACAGAAAATGCAGACACTTCCTGGGAAAACCAGGGGCCACCAGAATGTGGAAACTCCAAGGCAGGAATTTCTCCTATGAAAGGGAGGGCAGCCCTACAGCATTTTGATTTCAGACATCTGCAACAGACCAGAATGAATTCACAAGACATTATGGAAGAGAACTAGAGTAAATTTTTCTTGTTTAAGGCCACCAAGAGCTTCTACTTTTTTTGTTATGAAAACCCTAGAAAACTCATACACTGTTTTCTTCATGTGTTGCTCTTTATTTTCCTTTAAAGGAATATTGCCAGGTGCTCTCAATACTTTTTCCTAGTTTAAAAGGCCTTATTTCAAACAGGATTGATGCCACAGACCTGTGTTCCCAGTAATCTGGGAAGCTGAGGCAGGAGGAGAGCATGTTCGAGCCCAGCCTGAGCAACTTAGTTACTTGGTGAGACCTTATCTTAAAAATCAAAACTAAAAAAAGTGCTTGGGATATAGCTTAGTGTGAAGGACCTGGAATTAGTCCCCAGTACCGCACACACACACACATGCGCGCGTGCACACACACACACATGCGCGCGCACACACACACACACACACACACACACACACACACACACACACACACGGCCCTATATGTGAATTGATTTTATTCACAGTACTCTGACACTTAGATTAGTGTAACTAGAAAAGTTGATATCAATTTAAATTTTCTTAGAGAATAGAATTACATAAAATTTAAATAAACAAGTGTCTCAAGTTTTTGTATTCTTTTAGTAAGTGTATAATATAATTAAGTGAAAATATGGGATAGTTGTCAATTGAAGACAATAGAAATTTAAACATAAATCACTAAATTAGATAATGCACAATCCATTAGGAAACAAATTTATTGGTAAGTGAAACAAATTCACTATTATCAGCATGCTGTGTAAATCAAGACAGGGAGTCATATTTAATTTTCTTCCTTGGAAAGAGTTCAAAGGTTTTTACAGTAACTTGCAAGGAGTTAATGTACTGTGAATTCATTCCAGTACATTGATTTCTGCATTAGCTCAGTAAAAAATTCAGCTCTTTGGCAAAAGCAAACTTTTGGAGGTAAATGTTCTTCATTATATAATCCATAATTCAGAGTATATAATAGCTTGTTTTATCCTTCATGAATACAAATCATTGTCTGGGTGACCTAACAGTCCAGCAAATGAACGAACGAATCTCATCCCAGAAGTGTGTGGTGTGCATGCTTTATCTCATGATGTGTGCTCTTGTGTGCTGTAGAACTGTCAGGTGAGGACGCCTTCCATGCAGATACTCGGGCTCTTTTAGGTCTCTTGCTGTCACTTTTATGAATTACATATAAAATATGGAGAGGTGGTGATGGCAGCTAGTCATTCTACCCTCGTAAGCCTAACCCCAGAACCTGCATTTTCAAGTGCACTTCCAAACCTAATTTTCATTCACAGTTCTGTCTGAAAAAAAAAAAATCTCCATATTGATAGTGCTCACATACCCAGCCTCAGCATTGCCAGGCAGCACGGAGCCCAGGTCCAGCATTGCCGGGTTGCAGTGAGCCCAGCTGCTCTTGGAAATCTCAGCCTCGAAGGGGTTTCCAGCTGGACCTTTTTGTAGGGCTCTCTGTGTGATCATTTTGTTACATCAGGCAGGAGAGTTCTGTGTCTTCTACTTTCCCCACCGTTACAGCAGTCTCATCTTTGTCTGCTCTTAAGTGGGACTTGAAGATATGTCTATTCCTACCTTTCTATTCAGGGAATATATCCCTGCTTTTGGAACTGAAGAGGCCTGTGAAGACATGTTTTGTTTGAAGACACCCTGCTATTCAGTTCTATTCTAGAAAGAGATGTTCTGAGATTAAGTACAATTTGGGTTAAAGATCTTTATTTTCCTGGAAGATCACCCACTCATGAACCCAGGACCTCAAAATAAATATATAAATATGTGAACAACCAACCAAATAAATAAGTGGACTCTTAATAAACTCTTGGTATTGGTCAAATATAATGATTGGATTCAGGTCAGATTCTACCATGAACCAAGGAATTGAAGCCACAAGAACAAAAATATTTTTCTTCTAAGTTTGTTATCTCTGAAACCCATGGGATGCATAGAGACCAAAAGACCACTGTACATAATAAAAATAGACACGCAATGTGGATAAAGAACAATATGATGAAAGATGGTAGAATATCCTTATAATTAGCTGTGATATGTACACATGGCTAATATGTGTCCCATATCTTCAAAAATGGCTGATCAATTACCCTTTTAATAGCAATTTCATTTCTGAACTGCTACGGCAGGTTTAATAAAACCAATCCTAACAATCCCCCACAGCCAGATGTCTTGCATCAGCATGATTCATTTGCTACAATGAAAAAAACAATATTAATACAGTATCATTAAGTAAATCACATAATTAGCACTCAAAAAATTATAAATCAAACTTTACTTGCCCACAATAAATATGTATACATCAGAGACATGAATTGAGTGACCTGCTTCAACTTTTTTCCTAATAAAGTCCCACTTCCTAATAAGTTTATTCAGCTAATGAACTCATCAGTGGCTTAGTGTACTTGGTGAAATCAGAGCCCTCGTCAGCTAGCAACAAAGCCTTTAAAACAATGAGCCTTCTTGGGAGACATTTTAGATGCCAAATAAAACAACACCTAAATTAATGTCAACATTCTTGCTCAATTTTCTGTATTTTTCTGCAGTAACTCCCCAATGATCCCCACATTGACCTAACCAAATTTAAACTTGCTCTTAAATTCAAAATCTTCTAAAAAAGACTTCCACCTTTGTGACCATTTTGCTTTAATTTCTGCCTTTAATTTGTTTTGTCTTTCTTGCACAGGTTACCGTCTTTGTATGCCTGTCCACTTACCCACTTGTCAGGCTATGAAGGTTATGGGTTTTCAATAATCCCGTAAGTTTAGTGTTTTGCTTTAAGAATATTAATATGCCAGTTGACTGGAAATAGAATAGATTAGAAGAAAGAAATTTAAAGTCCAGAGTCTAGTTAAGGGGTCATCATAATAGCTCAAGGGACAGACAATGAGTATCAGGCCTTGTCTGGTGGCAGCAGACTTGGAAGAACAGAGACAGACTCCAGAAACAACCGACTCACCGACCCAGTGCGGAATATGTCATGGTGCCAGTGTTTTCCCAGCCTTTAATTTACATGGAAATGATCTCAAATGAGAAATGACTTCCAAATTTGAAAATCATTACCCTATAATTTCTCTGCTGAGCATCTTTACAGAATTAGACTCTCTATCAATCACTGGCCTCCAAAACATGATCAGAAAAGAACATTTTTATTTTATTACATAGCACTTCAAAGTGATAAAATATTAGTATGTCATTTAAACTTTATGTTATTTTTCCCCACAATATTCTACTTAGTATATTTTTGACCTTTTTGGAGTTACAAAGGAGAAGTATTGTTGCATTTTTATTTTAATGCAAGGAAATTCAACTGCTGAGGTTTAGTATTTTATTCCAGATCACATAAGTGATCACCTTGATTTATTATCCATATTGCCAGTTCTTTTTAAATAATAAATTATACATGTTTCTGAAATTGTATATATATATATATATATATACACACACACACACACACACACACACACACACACACACACACACACACTTCACTTTTGCAAAGTCACATTCGTAGTTCCTATTTGGTAACATTGCTATTCAAGCCACGTTTACTGCTGATGTAGCACTACTGTGTTTTCTCAGGACTCTATATAGGGCCTCAAACACAATCTCAATATATGTTCTACAATGCTCTTTACTTCACCTTCTGAAGTTACACATTTCTGTGGCGAAGTTGATCCATTAGACAAGCTAAATGTTGTTATAGGAACAAATGAAGCAGGCAACATGGAAATCTCAGTGCCTAGAAGCCATCAGAGTTCCCCTACTATTCATGTCCATCTTGGGATGGCTCAAGACTCTGATCCAAGTCAGGTGACACCTCTGAGCTGGCAGCTGTGGCAGCAGTAATCTGGTACATTGCTGATCTCATAAAATGGAGAAAGAATAAGGCCATTTATGGTTCAGCTCTTAAATCTTCAACCCAGAGGCAGTTTGCTTCACTTCTGCTCACTTTTCAGTTGCTAAGTGATGTCACAATCCCCCACTAATTTCAAGGACTAGGGAAGTAGTTTACCATTTGTCCAAGAGTCAAACTTGAAATATTTGATTAATAGTTTGAAGAATTCAAGACATCCTTTTAGATCAATTTTAGGATTTAAAAGGAAGTATGAAGTATAGAATGCATGGTGTATTTCTCTCAAGGCAAGATGAAGTAATGAGAGGATTTAATGTAGGCCCTACAAGCCACAATCCTAGACATTTCTCAATAATACTGATTTGTCAACAATGCATGTGTCTTTGTGACACTATAGATACCTAATTTCTGATGTGGTTAATCATTCAGTTGCACTTCAATTTTAATAGCACTCATTTCCAGTAATGACAGAAACTACTGTGTATCCATAGTCTTAGCTAAATAGTTTTGATTGTTCTATTTCTAGGGTTCATTTGTACCTAATATTCTCAATATTACATAGCAAAAGTATCTCCCTTATTATTGCCCAGGGTAAACTGGACGAGGATGCTAATGTTCAATGCTTATATAGAAAACTGGAGCTACCATCTTGATTCAACTTTTAAAAAATCAGTTGTTTAGGTAATTGTAGTAAATAGACACTGGACATCTTTAGTAACAAGTATACTATGTCTAGCAGTTAGTCATGACGGTCTTCAGCTAAGATCAAGTGCATAAACTTATGTCTACCACAATAAATGTTCTTCACAAGTATTTCTTAGAAAATTATAGCTGTAATCTATTCGTGTTAGTTCAAATGATCAGATTTTGTGTATGTTATTTGTGCCATATAGTTTACGTACTTGATTATATACAAGAATCCTTCCTCAGTTATAAGACTGCTCTCAGCTAGGCCTGGTGGCACAGACCAACCAGTAATTCCAGCACTCTAGGTGATAAAGGGAGAAGGATTTCAAGTTAGAGCCAAGGCTGGGCAACTTAGCTATGTAGCAAAACCCTGTCTCAAAAGCAAAAAAAAAAAAAAAAGAAAGAAAGAAAAATTGGCTGTAGATCATTGTGAAAGTCCTGGGCTTCATCCTCAGTATGACAAAAAATAAATAATTAATTAATTAATTAATTAATAAAAAATTTATCTCTTTGAAAATATGAATTGCTTTAAAGGAGGGTTGATTCTCTTCTCTGGTACTACAGAGAACATTATAGGACCATATAACTTTTTTGTTTCTACTTGATGGTCAAACAAGTATTTCAGGTTGAATTTGGGTTCTCTTCGCACATCTGACAAGTCTACAAAATAAAGCTTTGGAGCTGGAAAAGCTAGTTTGGTAGAGCACTTGCCTATGTGCCCAAGGCCCTTGGTTTAACCCCAATACTAATAAATACATACATATATACATGTATACTTTTGACCTACACACTTGATGCATTTACATGTAACATAAATAGCACAGGTGAATTCTTTTTTAATTAAGAAAACTGGTTGACATCTAATGATTTATAGTTGTAATAGCATTTCATTAGAAAATATGCTACTCGTGATTTGAATTTTAAAGAATACAGTGAAATTTTTAATTTCTCATTGTATTGTTTGAATTCCATGTACCTTCTAGATCGGCTACATTTCAGTTATGCTATTAAAGTTTTGTGTCCACATGAGGTATTTCAATATTTGAAATACTTCACAATCATTTTAATTTTTATATAGTGTAGTAAAATATTGTTCTACATATACAGTATATTTTCTAAAGCTAACTTTTAGCAATTCAAAATGTATTTTAAAAAGATATAAACAACGTAGGAAGTTTTCAGTTCTCTCCTGTCTGGCCTCAAAGAGACCTACCCAGGGTTAGACCGATCTTAGTATGCATCCCCTCTCATATGTGACATTCCAAACTGAAATATAAATTCACCAAACCAAACAGGCAACCCTATTATTTGACATATATTTTTACATGCTAATGTGTTGGGATTCCAAATATGTAGTTAACACCATCTGTTGGTCTCTTGAACAAAAATCGCAAAACATTGATCTAACTTTTCAAATGGGCTCGTTAAAACATTGCTCCCAAGTTTCTGTTCATGTTTCAGAAACAAACATAACCTTTAAATAAAAAGGATATTTTTATGGTACATTTTTACTAAATAGGATAACAAATAATTTCTACTGGTACAAAAGCTGCACACATTTTAAGAGGAAATCTTTATAAATAGTCAGAAATGAAGACATAATTACCATTTTAATTCAAATGATTCTTCCAGATCTTAACATGTTCAGCACTTTAAAAAATGTTTCCCTATTTTATTTTTAACTTTTAATGCTTCTTTCTTATTTGAACACAGTCAGTACATAATTGTCTAATAAATTTTTTGTTCTTTATAAAATAATAAAATATTAAGTGTATTATACTTTTTCAAAAATTTTGTTGTATTTTTTTCTTTCATTCTCCAGTACAAAATCTGATTAGAAGAAATTGTCATAATTTTTGAATGAAAGAGAGAAAATGCACATAGGGTAGCATTCAAGGAAGTGGGATATTAAAGAGACTACCTTATTGAGAAAATTGTTTATACTGGTATCCATTGGGCTGACCTAAAGAGGTCAGTGTTTGAGGGTTAGTGATACAGATTGAAAAGTCATTCCATTCCAAACTGTTGATCTTTAACTCTTTGGCATGCCCATTAAGTAGCTACTCCCTGTGTTAGCATCGGTAGACATACTATTAATAGGTCCTATTCAGTTATTCTTTAGCCATACATGGTAATGTATGTGCTTTCCAAAAGAGCGTAGGAGCTCCTGATAGTTTTGCAGAGGACACTTCATGATTAATGTTATCTACTCAAGACTAAATAAAATTGAAGCTTTTAAATAAATAAATAAATAAATAAATAAATAAATAAAATAAAGCTTTCCCAAGCCAAGTAATTGTGTAAGCCTCCCGCACATTTTGCATATGACCTGTAGTATAACACTGCTTCTCTCACCAAAATTGGGTCTAGGCTTATAAGAATATTGTCATGAAAGTATTATCTAGACGAAAATGGCCCCTTGGTGTTCTACTTAATGGCAATGAGTTTTTTAAAAAATTAGTGAGTTTTCTGTAGTGAGAAATTTAAATTCTCATAGAGCAGGTTAACCTTGTAGACAGTTACATTTCATATTCTCTCGCCAAAAGCTATGAGTATTAACTGTGAGGGTAAAATTAATCCTTTCAATTATGAGATAGGTGTAACAAGCAATTATTAAAAGCTTTCGTTATGGAATTTCCTTTGGGGTGTAAGATAGCAGGGACATTTTCCTAAAAAATAAATGTCACTTTTGCTTAGTCCTGTTGAATTTCAAAGTTATTTTGTACTTATTGAATTTATAACCTTGACTTCCATAAAGATCCTCTGAGTTTACTTATTATCATGGGGTAGGGAGGAAGCATTGCTAGAGGCTTGCTAATTAAAACCCTTCATATGAAAATGTAGATAAAAGTGATTTAAAATCTTATTCAATTAAAATGATATTCCACTCAAAATTTGCTTTAAAATAAAATCAGTATAGACACTCAAATGTTTATGAGTTATTTCAAAGAACTTTTGAATTCCCTGTGTGCATGTATGCAGCATGCATTACTCAATGGTGAATCCCACCTGATTTTTAAATTCTAGTCTTTTCATTTGAGAGCTAATGAAAATATTTTGTGACTCAGTTTCTCTGTGAATATGTTTGCTTGTGGCCTCACTTTAATCTTTTGTGGTCATCAGAGTTCTTTAGAAATGATTGTAAAATTAAAATTCAGCAATAATGAACTTGTCTTTGAACAGTCTCAAGTGAAGTGATATTTTTTTGAAGATAGTTTCAATTCTAGAAGTCTTTTTCCTGATGATTCTTAGATTTGGCATATTCTTTCTTGTCATTGAGTATTATTTGGAGAATTTAAAGTCGTTTTATATTAAGCTAGGAAGATATAAATTAAAGTGGGTAAGAGAGAGAGGAGAGATGCACACAGAAGTAACCAAGAAGACAAGGCTCTGAAAGAGTGCAGAGGACTGAAGAAGTAGCAAGTGAATGACGTTTCCATTTTAATATGAAGAAAGAAGAAAAAGTTAGGGTGTGCACGTAGATACAGTAATGGCAAATTTTCCATTGTTTTCTGGGATGGAGGAGGTGAAGTCTCAGTTTGAAGATAAGTGCAGATAATTTGGAAGAGATGTTCCACAGAATGAGAATGAAAGAAAACTTAGAAGAATAAGGTGGCAGTGCGTGAACTCAGCTGAATATAGAGAGGGGACATGAAAAGGTCACCAATGTGATAATGTAGCGCTGTCTTCATCTTGGCTTGGCAGTATTGTTTTAAGCACAAAGAAGGTTAATCCTCCAAATGACTAGACTGACCACAGTCTGAGTTCTTGCTGTACTGACATGGTGAAAGTACACTGCCACAAGATAGACAACTACATCTACTGGCAATATTAGTTGAATAAAAGGTGCGTGACTGGGTAGAGAAAGAACTTATTCTCCAGAAGTGTAACTACTGCAACAGAAGATGAAATAGTCTGTGTAGAATAGAATTCAAAGTACAGGAGAGGGAGAGTTGGGGTGCGGGAAGGTTAGAGGGGATCTTGGCCTGACAGTGCAGTGAGATCACTTGAGGATTTTATTTCAACTGCCAGTATCTGATTCCATAATCTGAAGTTTTGGCTAAATTGTTCTCTGTTGGTTTGGGGAAATGGAGTTACATTTTTCAGCCAAATTTGAAAACTCTTATTTACTGTGCCTCTCAAAATACTTTGAATTTTTGTTCAGTTTTCTTTTTTCTTTTTCTTTTCTTTCTTTATTTGTTTTTTGTACAGTGGGCTGGATTTTTGCTTTTAAGGCAATGCAGAATAAGCATAGATTTCAAGAGAAGTAATATAAGTTTTTATGTATAAGATGTCCCAAAAGTTTGTTAATGTTTCCTATATATTGCAATTTCTGAGGCACCTTGTACAATGGATTAAGTATTTGAAAATTTTCCTTATAGCATTAATTTTACTTCAGTGATTATGGTAAATTAATTCCGAGTAAACACAATTTATATTATATTATGTACTTTTATTATTTTACATGTTATGGTAAACTTTAAGACACTTGTATTTTGGAAAGTATCCTTTTCCTCAGAATGATGGACAGATATCAAAAGAGAACTATTAAGGAAAATGAAAATGACTTGAGAATAGAATAGTATGTTTTTCTGGGACAGCCATTGGAAAATATTGAATGAGGGACTGATAAAAAATTGCAGACTTGGAGACATATTTGTGAATTTTACTCTAATCATTTATAACATGTCTTAGTGAACATATGAAAGACAGAATTTTCTTAGCATGTAATAACATGACTATTTGCTTCTATGAAACCAGCGAATTCTCTTTAGAAGAAAAAGATCTCAGTTCTTCTGTACACACTGCATCTGCTAAAATCAGGCACACTCAGAATAATCTCTATTTTGATTAACTTCTTTCATCCAATGATATACCACATTAACTACACCTGGGTGTCCTCTCCCCCGACCTATATGGCATATATATGGCTGTATGCATATCCTAATTATAGGAATAACATCTTATCATAGTTCCCACCCATACTCAATAATGTAAGAATGAGATGATGTTGCAGAATGCTGAAATGAGGAATCCCAGAGAATTTGAATACTTTAGGAGAAAATTGATGACCTCATTTTTAGACGGGTTAAGTTGGGGTAGTTGGGAATCCAATTAGAGTGGCTCAGTAGGAGAGACAGAATTCAGGAGAGAGCAACATCAGAGGTGCATATTAGTCAAAGTCATGAGGTCACTTAGAGAAAGATTGTGGCAACAGGTAGGCCAAAGACAGGAGCATCCAATCTCTAGTCTTTATGGAAGAATAGTACTTCCTTGTGTACATACACCACAATTTTTGTATCCATTCATCTGTTGATGGCAGTTTTGACATCTTCCTCATTTGAGGAGATGTTCAACATCTTTAGCCTTTGGAGAATTGAAAAATCAAGACATTACTAAGGTATGTCATCTTACCCCACTGAGAGTGGAATACATGAAGAACTGACAGCAGTCAATGCCTGTGAGGTTGTGGGGGAAAGAAGAACTCGTTTACATTGCTGGTGGGACTGTAAACTGGTACCGCTATGGAGGACTATATGGGAATTCCTCAGAAAGCTCAAAGTAAATATTCCATTCAATCCAGTGATACCACTTCAATAAAAGAACTAAAAACAACATGTAACAGAGGTTGTGAATACCCATGTTTAGAGCAGCATAACTACAGGTTTTCTTATGTTTCTGCCTTAGAATCACTATGAAATAAAAAGTGCAAATTTGAAAGCAAATGTAATCATGTTTACCCATTCTTAAAACCTACTCCTGTTTATATGAATACAAATTTATTAAAACCATCATAACAATAATTGTTCAGAAATCAAAGCTCTGATAATAAAAGTAGAAAAGCAATTTGTTTAGTACATCTTGACTGGGTTTTCTTGTCCTTCAGGTTACATTGAAGAACAATGTGTCGTCCCCTGCCCATTTGATTGCAAGTTGAGTGATTGGTCCAGCTGGGGGTCTTGCAGTTCATCTTGTGGAATTGGCGTAAGGATTCGATCCAAATGGCTGAAGGAGAAACCGTACAATGGAGGTCGACCGTGCCCCAAATTGGATCTCAAGAATCAGGTAAAGTGCATGAAATGACACACAAAAATTAAAAATTATTCCCATTAGTTTTTCCTGATGAAATTGAAGGTGTTCTTCTGTTATAGTAGTTTAAAAGCTTGGAAGAAAGATTAGGAGGGCAGACATCAAGATAATAGAATTAGGAGTAGAAGCTTTGCCCACTTTGTAATGCCAAGACCAAATTAATATCCTTAAAGGTTTGTAAAATTGAATCTAATTGTTCTTTAATAATCTTGAATTGTAAGTTGATGTTATAGAAGTGATATACATGTAATGTTATATGTATATAATGTTGAGAAACCATCAAATTACTTATGTAGATATAATTAATCAATTCAGAAAAGGTATTCTGTTTTTCCCTTTGGCTAATTCCTTATTTTAATTTTCTTTACTCTCAACTTTGCTTGTGCATAAATCTCCAAGTCTTATGACTTTTTCTCTGTTTCCCTAAAAATCATGCTTATTTTCACAAATAAAACCTTTATAGATGTAGATACCTTTCTTTATAGATGGTTAATACAATTGCAATTTTAAGCAACAGAAAATGGGTAGAATGTTTTAATTTGCTTTACTCACATATAATAGAGTCTAAAATTTAGTTAAGAATTATAGTGAAGAACACAAATTCACTGATGTTTTCATATTTATTAGATTAGGACTGACATTTCAGGTTTTTAAAAAATCAATTAAATAGCTAAAACCCGAAATCACATCAGCTAACGGTTATTTATTCTTAGAAAGATGAAATTTGTCTCAACATCTTTTGCGGCTGGGAAATTGTAACAGAATACCTTCACAAGATTCTGCCTATGTTTGTATTAGACTAATTTTTGTCTATTTAACCCTATTTTGATCAAATACTATCTTTGTTGTTAATGGAGAAAAAACCTACGTATCTATTCTTAATTTATGTGAATAGTATGTGTAGTACTGCTTGGACTTAAATTTCATGTCTCGAGACCAATATCACTAGAAATAAAAAGCTTTTCTAGAGAAAAATGTTTAAAATCGAAGACAGGACGTTGTTAGTAAGCTATTATTTGTAAAGGTTACATGTTAAGTAATTACAACAATTTCTTTCTTTACAAATGTAAACTCTCTGGAGAAAACAAAACAGAGGATCAAGAAATAAAAATAAATATTTCAAAAACATCTCACAAGTGCAGGTGTCTGATGAGTAGAGTGAGAGTTATGACAAAACTGAGCAGGACGGTGTCTGAGCTGAGCCTTACAAAACAGAAAGAATATGTAGTCCGGAAGATAACTTGCCGGCAAGTGTTTTGTAGATAAACTATTTGACTATCATTAGGGGATTTTCTTCAGGCATTTAAAATGGAAAAGAACACTAAACATTTCTGTTTATGATAATTTTTATTATGTCTTTCTCAAAATCATCAGTGAAAACCAAATCCTTATAACAGTAGGGTTAAACTAAGGTTTAATATTCTGATTTTTACAAATGAGGAAATTACCTAGGGAACAAAAGAATTTCATTTAAGCAGAGATATAAAGCTTAGATTCATAGCGTATAAAGGCGATTGCAGAGGCACGTGTGCAGAATTTGAGGGTACGAAGAATTTAATGTTGTTTGTATGCCTGATTTGTCTTAGGAAAAGGAAATCGTTCTAAGTACTTAACTGACACATAACAATTATAAACTTGAAAAGTGGTAGAAGCTATGAATTAAATCCAAGGTCAAGAATAATTTAGATAAAGTCAGTAGGTGAGAATCAAGTAAAGATAGGCTTGTCTACAGGGGATATTTTTAACTTTAAAATTCAGGAAAGCATTTGTCGCCTTCCAAAGACCAGTTTCTTTAAGCTTGAAATGAATTCTGGGTTGTAATGGTCAGAAGTAGAATTTAGTATGGAACGTATTCTGATATGGAAAGGCTTCAGATATCCAACATGTATGGGGCCTATTTAAAAATCAACCTGATTCATATACTATATATATTAACAATTTTTATTGTAAATTTACAAATTACAGTTATTTATGTTTATGGGATACAAAATGATATTACAAAATAATATGGAGAAATTAAATCAAAATAATTAATATATCCATCACCTCAAATACTCCTATTTGGTGAGAATATTTGAAATTTATAATACACAACTCCTATGAACTGTATTCACCAGGCTGATAGAGCTCAGTTTAAAAACATAAGTATTGCTGTGATTAAGACTTTGTGCCTCTAATTTCTTATCACCTCTTTACCCTCACCTCCCTATCCTCTGATATTTAGCATTCTTATGTTCTATTTCTATGAGATTGGTTGTTTTATATTTGAATACAAGGGCAAACATATGGTATGTGTATTTCTTTATCTGGCTTACCTTACTTAATATGGCTTTCTCCAATTCTATCAATGTTATCACAAATGACTGAATTTATTTTTAAAGGTCAAATAGTATCCCATTGGGTATATACGTGTTTGGGGGGGTGTGATTATATACATCACATGTTTGAAATTCATTTCTCCATTGCTGGACACTTAACATTGATGCCATGTTTTGGCTATTGTGAATACTGCTGCAGTAAACACCTCTTTAACATGCCAGTTCCAAATCGGTTGGTAAATACCCAGTAGTGAAATGGCTGAATTATTAAATAATTCTGTTTTCAGTTTTTTGAGAGACCTTTAAAATGTGTTTCTAATGCCATCCTAATTTACATTCCCTTTGACAAGGTACAGGGATTCCGTTTTCCCTCTGCAGTATCCTTTCTATCACCTAGTAAGTTAATTGATCGGGGCAGTAGACATGATACCCTCCATTTCATTCATGTCTTCGAATGGTAAAAGGAATACTACTATTGTGGAAAATCCAAGATTTAAAAGAAATTCTTCCAGTACTAATTTTTTCATACGGTAAATGTGCTTATTCCTGGAACCGTATTTGTGAAAAGTTCTTTAAGATGGCACATTCACGGGCATAGGCATGGATGCGTACGTGCGTGCGTGCGTGCGTGTGTGTGTGTTTGTGTGTGTGTGTGTGTGTGTGTGTGAGTGTTACACTGTATACAGAGCTTTGTTTGACCTAATTTATACTTTCTTTTTTTTACCTGGCAATAATTTGGGTTATCAGGGATTTTTATCACTCCCCCACTTCTGTTGCTATGGCAGTTCTTCAGAAGGGACCTCTGTTTGTCTAAACTAGAACTGTGCTAAGGATGTATCCATTGAAACTTTTTTAATGAAGTTCAGTTTTACTACTGACTTCAAGTTATTCATCTCCTTTAAAATATTTGCTTAGATTCAAGTTATTTTCTTATTTTTTGAACCATATTAATATTATTCTATCTATCTACTCCTAAGAAAGCGATTTTAAAAAGTAACTAAATTAGAGTGGTAAGAGGGCCACAATACTTTAGTACCTGGGCATAAGGAAAATACATACCGAGTCAAATTGAACCTAATCTACTCTTTATGAAAGTATTGAACTATCGTGTGTGTGTGTGTGTGTGTGTGTGTGTGTGTGTGTGTGTGTGTGTATGTGTGAATGTGGATGCTTCTTGCATATACTTATTCATTATCCTCTTTGAGTCTCTTTAGAACATAAGGTCTTTTTGAGGGCAAGAGCTGTCTTTCTATTTCTGTAACTCATTCCAGCCCCGTTTGCACTCTCTGGTGGGTTGTCAGCTTATATTCATCAGGTGCCTAATTTGAAAAGTAGCCTTTTCTGTGAATGAGTGGGCGTCTTATTCCATTGCAGTCAACAAATATGTCAGAACACAGGTCTTTATGCTGTGATTTGTAATTTGCATTCCAAAAAGCATAAGCTTATAGAGTAGAAAGAAGAATCCCAAATCATTATTGGTCAAAGAGAGACTTTGAAAATTTTCCTGAAAAATCCTCGACATTTAGCTCCCCATTGAAATATAACACCATGATATAAATCGGATGGTTGATATTATGTACACAAGCTCATAAACTGTTTTGAATCTCCTAGTGAAATCAATATTTATAATCTCTCATATAAAGCCTCCCTTTTAAAGCAAAATTATCAACCTTATAGCTCCTTCTGTAGAAGTGTCTAAGTGACAGGTATGAGCAGCTTTCTGCTGAGTGGATTTGTGATGCTAAATAGTTGCAGTGTGCAGCTTGTCCAAAGCTCTTATCAAGGCATAAACGTCTTTGGCATAGTTTATTGGATTATCAGGTCAGTTGGCTGATGCCCGTGACTTTCCTGTGCATTAAAAAGTACATATTGTAGTTTAATTTTTACAATTTATAATGCATTGAGTGAGTTTAAGTGCACTTGTACTATATATTTTTGCCATATTTTTCTCTGAAATGCTGCTATTAGAAGAGTAAATACGAGGACGTTAAAGCCCCATTCGATTTACATTTCCTCTTATGAGTCCTTCCCATCATTGAAGCTTACGGAGTTTTAGAAAGCGATACTTTGTTTACAAGTTGACAGGCCTTGTATTCAGAGTCTAAACAGAAATCTTGCATGGAGATTCTTTGCCTATACTTTTAAACTTGCATTCTATTTAAATACACTTTTGAAAAATATTTTTGCTGCAATGGATTAAGACGATAAAAATTAAATATGTGACTTCTATGGAAACAATTGCTATTTTAAAGAGTTATTTTCTCTCAAAAGAGAAATGGTCTAAATTTGAAAATGAGTTCAGTGTATTTTATCTTTAAAAGCAGAGAAAATATTTTAAGCATATTTTCTTCCCGAAGATGCACAAATATATTTCAGTATGAGCATTTCTCCTTTAGAAGGGGGTTAGTGTCAGAGAAAAAGTTTCTATGGACAATTAGGTTATTCTCATTTTGATACTGCTTCATTAATCTCTAGTGGCATGTAGGAAACAGAAATAAGACAACTATAGTTCGATTGTAATGCTTTTGTTTATCTAGAAAAATATGCCTACATTTAAGGTTTCTTTTCACTTAACCAATTTTGACCTATTGCTTCTTTCAAACAGCAATGCTCCTGCAGATCTGACTAAACCAAACCACTCTTGGTTGAGTGCTGCTCACCTTGGACTTAGTACATTGGCAAGAGCCCTTCCCTGTGCTGTAGCAAGAAATCTTTTTTTCCTGAGAGTTAATATGGAAGGCAGCCCAGACTGGCCCATGAATAAGCATGTTCGAGTGCCCTCTTCTAGAATGGGTAGAGACAGCAGTATTTGTGCCTTTGATTACAACTTGTTTTCAATATGAAATGATACATGGCATAGATTGATGGGTTGCTAAGGGATTGACTTCTTAGTGTTACTTGAAAATCTGTAATAGAGTCAAATACTCCTAAAATAGTTCCCCTTTCCTCACACAGCATTTACTCCTAGTTTGGCCCAAGTACACACTACCCCATTTCATGGGCAGCATGAAATAGCCATAGGAGCCAATGTTCTTCCATTAGTAACCTTTAGACCGGCCCGACAGCCCCAACTCTGTGCTCCAACTTGTGTTAGTGCACTAATTGAGTTGAGTGGAGCTCAGAAGAGAGGTAATTTTTCTGTTTTGCTCTAGCTATGTTGCAATAGCCAAGAAAAAAATGGTTTTTATTCTCCACAAGAGGATTCCTCCCCCAGTATTTGCCTCCATCCATACTGTACTCTTGAACATTCATAAGTGATACACTTCAGGCTGGTTGAAATCTCCTGAAACTTTGATCATTATTCTTGAAAGCTGCCAGAATTACTCATGAGAAGCAATTTTCTTGTATCCGCAGCAATCTTGGTCTTACATTTTACATTTTTTAATATTGACTATTGGGTATGCTACATGTATCTGAACTCACTGTTAGTTATTATTCAGAATGTCCATTATGTACCTCTAGAATGTACTGCACTAGGCTGGTGGTAGGCTCTCCAGCCTTGGTCTATGAAAACATATGATGACTAATTCCAAGCCTGAATTTCTTATACTAAATTCATTATACTCATTAGAAAATTAAGCCCAAACTGATGGAATGCAACAGTTTCTTTCAAAGAACAATAAAAAGAATAAAAAATAATTTTCTTAAGCTCTGTTTGAGATAAGGTTCTCAGTAGCAAAGTAATTCTTCAGTTCTTTGGGTTTTTTTTTTTTTTAAAGCTTTATCCCAATAGTAATTCATGAGAAAGCAAGTGACCCATATTCTACTTCAGATCCTTGCACAAAGCATTTGTAAGATCATAATTAATATTTTTCATGACATAAGAGTCAAGATAAAAATGACCTCTTTGAGAAGCCAAGTCTTCTGAAACACAGAGTCGATTGTTTTGTAAACATTCTATCATAAGTTTAAAAAAAACAGTGAGACAAAGAAAGGGTTATTAAAACAGTTACCCAGGAGCCTGCTCAGGATGCTGGGATTCAGTATTTTACAATGGGCCCAGGAATGTGAATTTAAAAAAATAAATGAAGATTTATTTATGCTGATGGTTCTGAAGATACAGGTGTGTGAACACTACCGCTGTTGACATGCTTGACCAGTGAAGATATTGTTTCTGGTAAATTCATCCCTAAAAAAGGGCAGGCCTGCATTTACTTTGACACCCCTCCCCTTTATAATTAAAATAATTAATTACTTGTGTGTTTAAATTATGAGGAAATATGTGAGAATCCTTCCATCATTTCATTTTACAGAAGAAGAGACAAGTGTAGAGTAGTAGCTTTACAGTGTCATCAGTTGGGAACATGAAGTTAACACTCAATCAGATCTGGGGTCAAAATGAGCCCTACTGAGTCTCAGTTTTGTCATCTGTCAAATGAGTACAACCCAAAAATACCTCAGAAGCCTGTTTTGAATATTAAGATAAAAAGAATGTAAACATTAAATTTCTGTTTCATTGCTTGGCACATAATAAATGTGTGATAAATGTTAGAAGCGATCATTTATTTTTTCTTGGTGCCTAACACATAATTTGTTTCTGATTCACGTGGCTTACACACACACACACACACACACACACACACACACACACTTTTTTAAACAGAGTTCCCAGAGCTTGCCATCTATATATAAAGAGTAAAAATAGAAAACATACAATATAAAATTTGTTTGCTCAGAATTAATTTGCTGTAATATTTAAAGTATAACTAAATGCTATAAGAAATATTACATAAGCCCCTATTTGGGATATAAAGGTTCCAAAGGTAACCAGACTTAGGAAAATTTAGCAAACTTTGGTGATGCTGTATAGAACTAAAGTACACAGATGGTTCATTTATGTTTAATTACTGCAACGCCAGTAATCAAATACTTCAGTTGTTATGAAACAGCTGAGAGGCATACTTAGTTGTTTTCTCTTTGCTTGGATAAAATACCTGTCATCCATAATTTAAGGGAGAAAAGGTTTACTTGAAATCACAGTGGTGGATGGTTGGATCCAGTCAAGGGTAGTCAGCAGTGGCGGGAAGTGTCTGACGGAGAACTCAACAGTGTCACAAGAAGAAGAATCATAAGAAGCCAGGGCAAGAGCTTATGTGCAATTTTCATGTACATATGATAATATGTTTCTATGCATATTATATCAATACAATTTTTATGGAATAGATAGTAGCTATAGCCCTATGGAAGATAGGTCTGGATGCAAACTTTATTTTGGATCCTTGGAAAGGGTAGGCTCTATATCTATCTTTCAATAATTTTTTTGTTGTTGTTCAAACAATCAACAAGAATCTATGTCTGTCTAGGGCACATGCTCATTCATGCTCCACAGTATCAGTTATGTGCCATGCGTGTGCAGTTCACCCCTCCTCACTGAATCTCATATCCTAATATCATGTGAAATCCATAGATAATTCACAACATCCAAATACATGAGGCTTTTAGGGGGATAGTTCAGATCGAAATGACAACAGCTTCAAGCAAGAGCTTCTACCCCTGCTTCCTGCAGGGAAAGTCTGTTTTACTGCACTTCTCAACTTCTTATTCGGCACTCCAATGTTTTTCTAATGTAGTCATAACTGTCTTCACATGATTGTATGATTCTTTGGTTTTATGTATATAAATATTTTCATCAAAGAATATGCACAAAAGGTAAATAAACCACTAGGAACACAAGGCTGTGAGGTTTTATGAAACAACTTTGCTATTTAGTCACTACCTAGGTGTGGCATAGTAGGACTCGTGTCGACCTGGTTGGTTTTGTTAGCTGCCTGAAGAATTGAGAGAACAGGCTTCTAGTGGCCTGGCTGGGTGATGGAAGCTTGTCCTTGAGCTGTGTTTAGTTCCTTGCCACCTCCTCTCTGGCCCAGTTTCCTGGATCTGCGTCACTGCTGCCATGAACCAAGCCACTTTTTCTGCTGTGTCCTTCTACCCTGATGTTTCTGCCTTTAAGTCATCTGACCTGGACCAAAAACTTTTAAAAAACAAGCCAGATTAAACCTTTCCTCCTTTAAGTGGTGGGTGTTGGGTATTGTGCCCAGCAGTGGGAAAGCTAATATACCAATTGAAGAGATAATACATGATCCACGTCTTAAGTTTCTCTTCCACATATTGGCCACCTTTGTTGCACCAAATGTAATTATATTCAGATTTTAAGGCACCTGCTTTATTATTTTCAAAATATCCATGTAAATTAATGCATCGTGGACTCTTCTGTCTTTCTTTTTCCACCTAACATTGTGTTTGCATTATTTATCTATGTTGTGGTGTGTGCTGGTGTTCATGTTCATTGCTTTGTATTATTTCATTATAGATACCATTATTTTATTATATATATACAATATATCATTCATTTTCTTGTTGGTGGACATTTGGCTTGGATTAACACCAGTTTGGGACTATTATTAAGAATACTGCTATAACCAATCCTACATTTTTTGCTGCATAGGTATGAGCATCTCTCTTCATTATATCAAAGAATAAAATTCTTAAGTATATAAACACAAATAATATCTAACTCTTGATGATTAAATAATGACCTGCCAAACACCATAAGGAAAAATATAAAAGCAAAACTGTTGCATCAAACCTTCCCATTTCTCCTACCGCAGCATATCGTTATTGCCTATTTCTAATTCTTATATCTCTTTATTTCCTGCTCCTGACTTTCTTTTTTCGCCCATTTTATTGATATGTATAGGTGTAAAATTTAAGGTTTACAATGAAGTTTAGCATTTTGTGTATGTATGTATCTAATTCTTATATCTCTTTCCAGAAAGAAAATTTACATGAATACAACCTTACCTTCGTGCTGGACTAGCCTCACATATCTCCAAAGTCCCTGTCCTCTTTCCTTTGTCTATAATCTCCTTTACTGCTCTTCATTCTCTTCTTGACACAGCAGCCTTAATGAACTTTCTGCATCACAAACATGGTCATGTTTAAAAATATCTCAGGCTTCTGAATATCTTGGATGAAGAGTGCAAACTTGCATAGTACGGTATTATCAGACATTGTGTGACCTGATCCTAACTCCGGTCCTTTGAGCTCAGAAGGCCACAGGTGTCAGAAAGAAAGACACACTGCTATCCTCCTCCCTCCTCATCAGCATGCATCGAGCCTTTCTCCTAATTGCTAGAGTTTCACATTCCCAGTCTAATCATTAATCAACTGATCGATATAAAAATCGTATCTTTTCACGGAATGAGCTTTTGATTTACTTTGCAGGTTGCTAGATTTTCTTCATGAAGTTGGACATTTGGGTTTTCCCAGTTGCCATTTCTCTGGGAGCTACTCATTACATTCTTTTTACATGCAGTAAAACGTATGCTTCCCCTTCGTTTAAAAACAGACCATTCGGGATAGAGTGGAGGTGTTGCATTCTTTTCTTAGGAGAGTTCTTTTCCTCTTAAGTGACAAGAATACTGTGCTTATCACTAAAGGCTATTCCCAGTGTTGTCCTAAGTGATCTTCTACCCTAACACACAGCGATCTTGCCAGCCTTAGGAATGAGGGAACATTAATTTGGGTAGTAATATTGGGAGAAAAAGTGCCAATTGAGATGACTTGGAGAGTCACAGTATGTCAGTTGAGGGACCAGCAAAGATCAGCTGGCATAAATCACAGTGGCACCATAACACATAGAACAAAATTACTGTTGTTTCTGTTTTGGGAACAAGGAGAAATAACTGCATGCAAGTTTACCCAAAACTTTTCCCTTAAAGGGGCCATTGATTTTTACATCTGAATTTCTTTTATGTTTTTAAATTGTTGTTCCAGTTCACTTTCTTAATGTGTTCCTCTTGACTGCCTGTCTAATATAACTTCACACCTGGCCCCCTCCCTTGCCTATATTTTCAGTTTTTTTGGCTCTTCCTTTCCCAACATATGACTTTCTCGTTCCACTATTATTACTTTAATTCTTAGCTTTGTTTTCACCATCCCCCTAAGCAGAGGCACTGCCTGGTTTTCATTTGTGCCTTCAGAGCTCATAATTGTGTCGTCTTAGCCCATGTTCTCCCAGGCCAGAGCCAGAGGTGGGGTTTGAGAACAAGAATTTTCCTTGTTAAGTGCAGGAAAAATCAGTAGGGAAGTAAATGAAGAATGTTGCAGAGAAAGAAGCCAGTAAGAGTTGCATTATTGAGCTAGGTACCACCGGGTTGCCAAGATTTAAGTCCATGGGTAACTCTGAGCCCCTGAAAAACCCATCCTTCAAGATTTATTCCACTTGAAGGAAAATGCTGAAATATTTATGAAGAAATCTCTAAGATTTCCTGGTTGAGGGAATTCTGGGTCTGCATGCCCTGGGCTAAGCATGTGAAGTCTTCCTCTGTCTTGAAAAAAGCTCTGAAGTACAGAAATACAAATGTCAGTTGTAAGAATTTGCCCAGAGCAGAGTGAAAAGCATTCCGAGTGTTATTCATCTGGGATTACTTTTTCTGGGGCAGGGTGCTGTCTGTCCTGCCCATGCCAAACTAGGATGGTAGTTCTTTTCCAATAAGAAATACATTTTACTGCAACAGCTCAGTGACTGAACACATGAGTTTATGTTCCGAGTAAAATGCGTACATACGCATTCGGCTGGTCAGCCCGTGTAGTTGCTCTTGAGCTGAGGTGGTGCCATCTGTGGATGGTGCCATAAGGTGAGGGAAGAGTCAATCTGATTGCTGGGACTAGACTACATCCTGGATCAAGAAAGAGAAAGGGAAATGCAAAGGGCCTCGGAGCATCTTGTATGTATCCTCCCCTTTTGATTTAAGGATTATTTTGTATATTGAATTCTTTATTGCAGTGGCCAAATTGGCTTAGGACATTAGAACTGAGACAAAGTAAGTTGGGATTAGTTGAATACAGAAGTCATTTCCTTTTTTGTGAAGAAAGAGAATCTCACTGAACATAACTAACATGGTCCAGAAAAACTTGATAGTAGAATAATGAACAATTGAAAGGAGACCCAAAGTCTGTTTCATCTGCAAGTTCTTGGTCACAGCTGCACAGACTGCATTACTGCTTCAACCACCCCCCCAAAAAAAAAAAATAAATAAAAAACTTTAAATGAGAATTTCAGGTGATGAGATCCAACTGTCCATATTTTTTTAAATTCCCAGGTGATTCTAACGTTCAACGGGGCTGTGAATTGCTACCTAGTGCCACCCCGGCATCTTGTAGATGTGGTAACTGGGGCTCAGATAGATGATTTGACACTTAATTACCAGCTAAAATAGGGGTTCTGGCTCTCAGGCCATTGTTCCTTCCCTTTTGTGGACATCCCTTCCTTCCCAGTGACCACAAGTACAATGAAAAACATCGTGATTATTTTGCTCATAGGCAAACAGGGAAAAGTATTCCGACTTCTTCCTTCAAGATTCCCTCTGATATCAACTGCCTTTGAACATAAAGCAGTGGATGGCTGTACCATAACCAATAATTTTCCCCTTTTGATTACTTTTTTAAAAGCTAAACCTTTGGCTTCCAACAACTGTCCCATATTTAGACAGGGAGGAAACATACTTCTCAATACATAGAGAAATAAAATATAAGTTGTCCGATGGTCTCATGGTTTAGAGTGATGTCCTATGGTAGCAAGTGCATTTTCCTCTCCATTGTTCAGTGGCTACTGCCTGTATTTCTTATGTTATATAACCAGAGGCATGAGAACCAGACATATAGAAGTGTTTCTCTGCAGATAAACTGATGAAAGTCTGTGATATGTGTATTAACCGACTTTCTGCTACTATAATAAATACCTGAGGAAATCAACTTTTAGGGGGAAGTGATTTACTTTGGTTCAACGTTTTGATGGTTCCAGTTTGTAATTACTTGGCATTTTTCTTTTGGGTCTAAAGTGAGGTAGCCCATGGTAGTAGGAGTACATGGTGAAACAAAACCACTAACTTTATGTCTAGGAAGCAAAAGACAGAGAAAGGAAGGGAAGGGAGTGGAGTGCTACATTCTCCTTCAAGGGTACCCAGCCCTTGACCCAGGATCTCCCTCTACTTATTAGTTCCCACCGTCTCCTTATTGTGCCCAGCTAGACGTTCAAAATATGGATCTTTAGGAAATATTTGAGATATACATATATTACTGTAGTTGAAAACTTTCAGTAACAAGAATTTATTGAAAAGCCCTGACAGCTTTCAAAGAGAGAAAAGGTAACAACAAAATAGAATTTAAAACAATTATAAACATTTTGGAAAACAACTTTAATTCAGTGCATTTGTGCCATTACTTATTCATTCTTCCCTTCATTCAGCCCATAGTTGTTGGCATATGTTGTGCCACGAGGAGATATTAATGAGCTTCTTGCAGTTTCACTACTCAGGACTTTCTATGTAGAGCTCACCCTCTTGAGTACTTGAATGAAAGTTTGGGCCAAAAGTAAGAATAATAACGCTTTTGATATTAATGGCATCAGAACTGCTTTATCTCTCTCAAAAGCAGATGAAGCCAGATATAATTCAATGAATAAAATAGCCCTTCCTCTCCTATATCATTGTGATTTTAGCTAATGGACACTTGAACCCATATCAGCCTAAACAATAAGAACATGCACTATTTCATGAAAGAAATTCCTTGGTAATGAGGCTCCCGAGTCTCTTGTTTCTAGGTCTCAGCAAGGTCATCAGGAGCAGAGCAATCTCTGAATCAGTCTAGAATAGAGGAGATAGATTACGATTTAAGGAACTTCTTAATGGTGGCCAAGGTGAACCCTGCAGATGTCTGTACACTGGTGAATACTCGGCTTACCAGTTGGGAAAAGTCTTCTTACACTCATTGTTGGAGGTTGTATGTACATTGAGGAGTGAATCAAAATGTTTCTGTATACTCTTAATTTTATTTATTTATTGCTTGATTTATAAGAACATCATTAGTTTTAATTAACACTTTGAGTTTTATATTGAGACAAAAAAATAAGTGATGTTTTAAATAAACTACGAGAACCATACCTTTTGTGTTAGAAAAAAATAACAGTATTTCCTTATGAGAGCACAGGTTATGTTCATAGGCTCTCACCCAGAACACTTCACTTTTCGCAAGGGTATCATTCTTTTTGCAACTTATTTGGAGTAAACTTTCTGGTGCCTCACTCATGATAAATAAAGAGACCCCAAAACAGAGGAGCAATGTATGCATCACCACATGTTTCTCCTTCTGTTTTCCCTGCCCTTCGTAGCCATGCAACTCTTTCTTGGGTTATTTACCAATGATTTAAAGGCACATTAAAATTATGCACATTTTTCTGAGGGCTCATAACAACACTAACGAAGGGAGTCAACTCTGATATTTTCTTTAGATTCCTCCAAAGTGTTTCAATCCAAGACAAACCTTCCATACACATTCAAAATTCTAAAACTGTTTGGTAATTCATGTAGCAATAGCAGATGGCAGCAGGATATGGAGTTGCATATTATTTTGGGTGAGAGTGAAGAGCCCATATTTATGAGAAAGCAATCCCAATGAAAATTGTTCATTTAAAGAGATTTATATACTTAGATCTAGATATAAGTTGTTTTAGAAAGTTTTAAAAGCCCCTGAGGGATGATACATTTAAAATAGGTGAGGATAGAGGCGCTTAAAAATGCAAAATAGTGAAATACCAAACACTTAAGAGCTTGGTTTTATAAGTACACTCCTATGAAAATGATATTGCTAATGTTTTTGTTTTTGTATGTCTTGTACTGACTCTTCCTCTGAACCAGAGGTCGCTAGAAGCAGGCACCTAATCCTCTGTCGTCATGATAATTTAACCTAGGAGTGAACCCTCACAACCATATAGATGACTCTGTACCTTCCCCCCAACTATTAAAAGCAGCTAAGAAAAAGCAACTATTTGGAGGGGGGGAATACAAATTTGGAGGGAGTAGGACTTTAGATATGGTAAAATTATTTCCAGTAAGTTATGGGCCACTAGAGGATAGCGTGAACATCTGTCCTTAGATAATTTATGTTCGGATTCTATTTTTGGCCTCACATTCACTGCCCCTCTTCACTGTGTTAACATTGCTCTGTGCTTATCGAGCTAGAGACTTCGTAAGCCGAATTGCGTCCCGAGACACCGGACAACAGGGAAAAGTTTGATTCAGCCGTGTTGATATATTGGTGTTGTTCATTTCTCTCTGTCGTGAAAAAGAAAGGGCAACTATTTATGATTGGAAAATGTTGGATTTTATATAATGGGCTGAAACCATGTCTGTATAAAACTGAAACAAATGACTAGAGTAATAAAGTCTGGAGAGAACCATGAAAATGAAAATTTCTGTGATCTGAATTTACACCTGATCTTTCTAGATTCTGTTTCCTGTCCTTTGAAATTATACACATTAGAATCCAAATCTCCTGTCTCTAAGAAACCAAACTGGAAGGATAATTGAGTGAAGTGCTAAATAATTCTGTGAAATAAAACGGTCAAGTTCGCTACTTAATGTTAAGTAAGGACAGTGTAGAAACTGAATAGAAACTGCTTTGTATGTAAAAGTGAAGTGTGAACATCTTGGGCTCAATATATGATCCTCTTTGCATGAATTATTGCCTGTCATTTGAAATTCATACTATTCAGAACTAGTGAAGATCTCTTCTGGCTTATTGTTTAATTAAAAGCACATCATGATCATCTTCAATCTTTACATAATTTATATCGTTAACAGGTTAAGAATTTATCCTAAATCTGTAGGTCCTGATCACCAAAAGTATTGCTAGGCTTAAGTACATTTGCTATTCATTCTAGGTAATCTCCAACAGATGATACAAAAGAAACTCTCACAGCTGGAGTAAATTGATATTCAAAGGTCTAAAACTTGGCATTGTAAAGATTAATTTCCTGTACTTAGTGCCCTTGATTCTAGAAAACTTCAAACTTTCTTTGCAGTGAGGCCAGAGGTTCAGTTGTCTGGCTGGCAGTGGGCAGATGCCGATGTTCTGTTCTGTTTTGCTTTATGATGATTCGAAGAAGCTTGGTTATTCTCTGACGAGTTTGTAAGGGACGCTGTGAAGCTGAAGCTTTGCTGTAGCTTTTGGATAACTAAGGCAGGGGAGTAAGAAGTAGTTTTAACAACCTGAAAAAAATTATCACCATTAGAGTGAATGAAACACTAAAATATATGTACCAGATGTTTCAAATGACTAGATTTGGGAGAAAACATACAATTAATTTATATTTTAGCACTAAGTACAAATTTTAATGTAGTCTGATTAACTACTTTATAGCCCATCTAGAAGACCATTTGAAGGAGTTATGGTAAGGCATAAAAGAGTCATAATCAAGAGATGACACTTTATTGGCATAGAATCTGTAGAGAGCTTCATGCCTTGATTCCCATACTGCTCAGAAGAACTTAAGTTTCCCCCTCCCAGAACCTGTTATTGAATTAGAGACTTGGAATCTATATGGGAAGCAGATTAACTCACTTAATTACAATTTGTTGCAAGGATGAATTTCTTCTTAGACCAGGTAAATCGTTCTAATCTATGGTACATCATTTATTTGTATTTGTGATAGAAAATATGCTAAGCAAAAATATGAACATATTTCTTGATTAAAAATTACTATGAAGGAGACCGGCTACATGGAAAAGGAAACATTTCAAAGCATGAGCACTGTTGAGGTAATATGTTCACTCTAATGTGAGCCTAGGGTGTGATAGCTGTTATTCATGACATTATTATTAATTGGGATGCTGGTGAGAGGTTAGGAGAAGAGCTTGGGAAGTCTCACGGTGGTACACATTTTCCTAAAGCCCACATATCATGATCTATTACCCCACTAGCCAGATCTGGGCTACAGGGTAAATGGACTATGTAATGCTTTCTGTCAGATGTTAGCTTTAAAAAAAAATACTAGATGTCAAAAATTTTAATTATAAATTTTTGCATTAAAATTTCAATTTGCTTGGGAAGCGGGAAGCTAGGAGGCTTTGGTTTGATATCCAACACCGCACAGTAGCTCAGCCTGCTGGTACATGCCTTAATCCCAGCATTCAGGAGGCTGAATCATTTGCCATGAATTCTAGGCCAGCCTGGACTACATAGTGAGTGCAAGGCTAGCCTGGACTATCGAGTAAGACCTTGCTGCCCCACAAAAGTAAAAATCAATCAATGAAAATTACCATGCCTGGCAAACATCAGCTGAATGTGAGAGTGTCTATTCTCAATGCAGAATGTCCCAATGTGAGAACCATCTACCGCCCTGCTTCATAGCTCTCCCTGTCCCCAAGCCAAGCAACAACAGCCAGGTCTTATTATTTGTGGCCTGTGGTTAGAATCCACATATTAGCTACCCATATTGCACGTGCTTCCATAATTAAGTTGTAAACAAAGCTTGTGAGCTGGGTAAAATGTCTTTTATCTCCCTGCCTTGACAAATACATTTTCACAATAACCTAAAGCTAAGTTGAAATGAGAAAACCTCAGAGTCTTAGAGCAGAAGGTGGTACCACAGGGAGAGCCAGTCCCCCACCTGTGATTTGAACTCCTGCTCGTAGAAGCTTTCTCCACTGAAAACTAACCCGTGCCCGGCCTTCACACGTACTCATGCAAGGAGCTAGAACCTTAGTTTTATCCCTTTTAACAAACTTCAGGAAGAGTTTCACACAAGTCAATTGGATAGCTCAGATCTCTTTGACAGTGCATTCTGAGATCTGGAGTCCAGGGTTCTGTTAGTTTGTTCTAATAGATTCATAACAGGCATATACAACCTGTGACCTGCCAAGTTTTTGCCATTTTTGAGAGAGTGTGTGTGCGAAGAAACACTTTTGTGCCACATATAAAAGGTATTTATATAGTGATTAATGTATATAAGTAGTAAAGCTTCCTTTTTAACTTTTTATTATTACATTAAAAAATCAAGGGCAAAAACTGGGGGGAGGAGTCATCTGTAGACATGCCTGTAAGGAGACCAAGACTAGGTTACCAGAGGCACATCCCCTTAACTCTGCAGTCCTTCATCTCTAGGGAGAGGCCCCTCTGGAGGAGAGCCAGCGAGTGCTCTTTAGTGCTCAGAGGAGAGGATAGTAGGAATTTTGTCAAGGATCTTTTATATGGTAATATGGACTATTGCATTCTTGTGCTACCTTTATTCTTAGAAAGCATTATTCCTGAAATTGAATTGAATTGAAATTAAAATTTCTACCAAATAATTTGACATGAACAATGGAAAAATAATGCAGAGAGTTTCAAGACAGTGGAAAAGACTTGGTTCTTTAATGGGGAATATTTCACTCATTTATAACACACATTTAGTATTAAAGTATTAGTGTTGGCCTGAAAGTTCCCCTACTGGTCTAGCTTGTGATCTGGGCTCTGAATGTCTCAAAGTCCATCTTGGCTGGGAAACAAGCCAACTCTTCCAAGTGCTGGCTTGAAAAAATAATCCAATGCCTCAAGGCCGTAGCATGACAAAAATCGATAGACCAATGTCTCAGGGTCCCAGATCATAAAGGAAAAAAAAAAGTAATCCATAAGCAACTCTAATCAAGTCTTCTAATACCACCATTTCCCAACCCCCCAGCTTTTCAAGTTGAATTACGGATGTCGTCTTACTGCAGCAAGCTGGAGTCTTACTTTTGACCCCAACATGCTGTGGACCTAATAAAATTTTCATTTGTCTAAAGCCTTTGCCTCCTGGGCTTGACTGTACCTGGCAGGCTCTGCTGCTTTACCTGCTGTTCATCCTAACACTTAAAATCTGCAGGTGTTTGAGTTCAGGCCCTGATGCAGTCATCTGCTGTTGCCTATGTTGTAGAGTGGTGCTAATAGCAGCTGCTCATGCATACCAATTACTTGCCTTTATGCCAGAGTATGAGAGATGTATAATACTTATTAAATTATTCCAACTGAAATACGAGAGAAAAAAAGGAAGCTTCTTTGGAAAGTGTGCTTAAAATAGTGATTCTCAAATGTCTGGTTTCAGGATAATTTATACACTTAAGAAATCACTAAGAATCTAAAAATTCTTTATTCATATAGCATGTATTTATCTATGTTGTCTGTCATCAAAGTTAAAGGAAAAAAATTGAAAGTGTAGTTATGTATTTTTAAAAGAGAGAGAGAGAGAGAGAGAGACAGAGAGACAGAGAGAGAGACAGAGACAGAGAGAGAGAGAGAGAGAGAGAGAGAGAGAGAGCGAGAGAGAGAGAACTAGGCCTGCGGTAGCCAGGTGAAAACTACTATGGCCCGTGGTCTAGTTGACTGCCTGCTAGAACCTCAGAACTAGAACTGTAGCTCTGCTGTGACTGGGACCTCAGCAGGCAGACATAGTGCACTGATTCTCCCCCACCTCCCCATCAGGTGATGGCCTGCTGGTTCCAGGGCCTCAGAGATAGACCTGAGGCAGCCAAGCAGAGACTGCCCAGGAGATCACTGCTTGCAGGAGTCTCAGAGCTTGGCCTAAGGCAGCCAGACAAAGTGTATTGTGCATCTTCCTTCCCAAACCTCACCCCCAGCTAACTGCCCGCAGCTAGGCCTACAGCCTCAAGCTAATGGAGGACAGGAAACCCAGCAGCACAGTAACTCAGGGACTTTGAGATTCTGTTAACCAGGAAGAATAGCATGCAGGAAGCAAGACCAGTGAGAAAAGAGGAAGCTACCGTCGTGAGGACCTCGAGCCCTGCAGGAGCAGGTCATAAAAGCAAAGTTTCCCTCCTCCCAACCATTGTACCTGCACTGTAGAAGCTAGAGAAGCAGCGCCATGAGGGTTGTGGGCAGGTCACTAGACAGAGGCCTTTGGTTTGCAGGGCCACCATCACTACATTCTTCCAAAACACAACCACCAGAATTTGAACTGGCAAGACAGAGGTCTTGGATTCAGAAAAGTCCACTCAAGTAACACAGGAGAAGTTTTTGGACTTTGGACTCATGTCACTGGTATTCTGTAGGTATTTTGGTCTTACATTCCTTCTTTTGTGATTTGTGCTTTTTTTATTATGCTTTGAATCTCCTTTTCTCTGTCAAGTAGTTCTTTATGCCTTTTTCAGAAAGTCACTCTATAGATTCTAGAAGCATTTGCTCTCTTTCACTCATAGCATTCCTTGCTGCTTCCTTCTTTTGTCATTGTTGCTTAAATGTAACCACTTTTTTCTGGTCTGGGCGTGAGAATTCTGTCCTACTTTTCTCTATTCTATTTGCTCTTCTCTTTTCTTCCTTACTTCCAAGGTCAATCCTCTTCCTCCCCTCATCACTGTTATTAATAGTATTGTTAGGTACAAATAACTCACAGCCATGTGGCTTGGCCTTTGGAGAATCAACAGTTTTTTGCTTGTTAGTTAGGCATAGCACCTTAAGTTAGAATTTTTTATACCATAACAACATATTGTTGCTGTTAATGATCTCCTGTAATAAGCTACTACACAGTTTGTGCAGATGCCTCTACTTGGTAAGTCAATATTAGCTTGATTTAGATAGATACATTGATAGTGTAGACAGCACTTTTTATGTTAAAGGCAGAATAGCTGTAGTATTAAACTGATTATTGGGTTTTATCAATAATCTACTGGTCTTAAATTATAATATTATGGCATATTTTAATTTGTGTTGTCAGTGGAGGCAAAGACCTTGATCTTGGTTTCTTACATGTGCCAATAATTGTTTTGCCCACACACGCATATGGTACTGTAATTCATTTTTCTCACACTCAAAAGTGAAGAGGAGTAGGTAACCAGCAGAATATAGTCATAGAGAAAATGCCCATAATTAACAGCTGAGTAAGCAAAAACTGGACATAAACATGAAACACTAAATGAACTCAAGGGTGTTGCAAAGAAAGATATAATCTAATAGACGAAATCTGCATAGTATAGACAGGAGTCATTTACACCATGTGATCTATAATCCATAACAATAAAGCTATGGAAAATGAAATAATAAACCCACAAAAATGCCTAACTTCCCAGAAGCTGATAATCATGGACCCCGAAACAGTCAAACCTATTTTTTACCCAAAAAATTGGCAAATATATTTTTGCCAGAGTAAAATATGAAAAAGAAAAAAAGGGAAAAAACATATACCTGGTAAATAAGACTTGCTTAGACAAAGGGAAGAGGTGCTCAAATCGGTATAACCAAAGAAACAATAGTTTTAGTTAATAAAAATCTTAATAATTCTTCAGTACACACAAAAAGATAAATAAGATAATATAGAAATTAAGGAATTTTGCAGTAAAGAAGTACAAAGATTGAAAGGATTTTAAGTTGAATTCCAGGACATGGAAAAGTCATTTGAAAACATTGGAAATCAGTTCAAGCACCATGAGAAGAGCATATTGAAGATAAGGTTGGTGAATCGAACCATATGTTCTGTGATGACAGAAAAAATGACAACAAAGAGAATAGGTACAACAACTGATAGACGACTCAAGCCCTTAGTTATGGGAATGCAAGACAAAATATTGGTTAGAACATAAGGTTTAAGGAATCTCTTCAATGAAATTATAGCAGAAATTTCTCCAATGTAGGGAAACAATTGGCACTGAAGTATTACAGGTATATCAAGCACCAAATCATTTTTAGCAGAATAAAGGACTCTACATAGAAGACCCCAAAACTCTACCTCTTAAAACTAGTTAACAAATTCAGCCAAATTTATGGAAAGAAAATTGATATATACAAAAAAATTCTACAGAAATTCTCTACACTAGAAATGAGCTCACTGAGAAGTTGAGAAGAATTATGCAATTCTCAGCAACTCCTCAAAAAATTAATTACCAACGAATAAACCTAACCAAGGAAGTGAAAAACTCCTATGCTGAAAACTATATTATGCTGAAAAAATAAATTAAAGAAAACTTTAAAAAATAAAAGGTCATCCTTTGTAGCTGGATAGGCAGAATTACTATTGTTAAAATGGCCATATTACCAAAACTCGTATATGGATTCAATGCAATTCTTATCAAAATATTAACATCAGTTATCACAGAAGTTGAAAAACAATCTTAAAATTTAAATTTAACTGAAGCAGACCCAGAATAGCCAAAGTAAAATAAAATCAAAACAGGATGTATCATGATTCCAGATAGCAAGTTATATTACAAAGCAACAGATACAAAAAAAATACATAGAATTGGCACAAAAACAGAGAGGTGAACCAATGGAACAGAACTGAGGATGCAGAGACAATGTCAAGTATTCTGAACTATCAGGTTTTCAACAACAGGGCCAAAAAGTATTCACAGGAGAAAGTATGGGCTCTACAATAAATGGTGCTGAGAGAACTGGTTATCCATGTGTGGAAGAATGAATCTAGACCCATGTTTTCACCGTGTAGTAAAATCAAGTCAAATGGATCAAAAACCTAGATATTAAACCAGAAACACTGAATCTCCTGAGGGGAAAAGTAAGTAAAACTATTGAAAACATAGGTGTGGGCAAACACTTTTTCAATAAGATACCCAAGGTAAAAGAGATAACCCCTGGCATTAACAAATTAGACTGTATCAAATTAAAAATCTTCTGCATAGCAAAGGAAACAATCAACAAAGTGAAGAGAGAGCCTACGAGGTGGAAACAAATTTAATCTCTTATTATACTTCAGACAGGAGCCCAATAGCTAGAATATACAAAGAACTGAAGAAAAATAGATCCCTCAAAATCAAAGACCCAGTTAAAAAATAGACTCTTGAAATGACTAGACAATTCTCAGAAGAAGAAATACAAATGAGTAGCTAATGCACAAAAAAAAATTTAACATTCTTAGCCATTGGAGAAATATAAATCAAAGTGACACTACAGTGCCATCTTACCCAGTGAGAATGACTTTCATGAAGAACTCAAATAGTGATAGATGACGAGGAGGGTGCAGCAAAAAAGGAAGAAACGTTTAAACAGCGTGTGGGACTGTAAACTGGTACAGCCAATATACAAAGCAGTGTGAAAATTGCTAAAAAAAATCTAACAAGAAATATTCCATGTGACCCAGAAATACTTCTTCTGGATATCTTTCCAAAAGAGTTAAATGCACCATAGAATAGAGGCGCATGCATACCCATGTTTATATCAGTACCACTAACAAACAATAATTAAATCATGAACAATGCTGAAATGTGCGTCACAGACTAATTATAAAGATTATATATATATATATATATATATATATATATATATATATATATATGACATTTGTAGAAAAAATGGTACAACTTGCGACATTATTCTTAGTGAAGTGAACCAGACTCGGAAGGTTAAAAATATAACATGGTTTCTCTAATAAGAAAAATTCAAAGTAAAAACAAAGAATAGAGACGAGCAGGTGAGAGAGTGGGAAGCATTAGTGGGGAAGAGGATAAAGGAGAGGGCGGAGGGCACCAAAGGAGGAGGGATGCTGACTGTGATGTTGGTGCCATATGTAGGTGGACACATTGCACAAGTTTAATGTGACTATGGCATATCGCTAATGCTGACTAATAAATTTTTAGAAAATAAAAATAAGAATAATTAAAATAAAAACTACTACATCCTACCATTAGTAAGACTTCTGTGAAAAATAACCATATATTCCAAAAGAAAAAATTAAGTTATCTTTTTTATTGTGTTTTAACAAATTTCATTGATATCTGACCTCACTGAAGTTAGTTACATTTTCTTACCTGCATCTGAATTGAATTTTTGCAATAGGTTGTTTTAGTGAATTATTTGAAGAATTTCCAGCCTTATAAGGATATGTCAGTAGATAAAAAGAGAAGTGCTTCTATGGATTTTTAAAGATAACTTCACAAAATCTGGTACTACAGCAAAATTTGACAAACGGTAGTTTTTCCTTGCTTAGTTACAAAGTGAAATCTAAAAATATAAAACATACTTATATTATTCCTTTACCAAAATCCACTGGGCCACTTGACACAATTAATGTTTTGGTTTGGCTCTGGAATGTGGCTCAAAAGTCTCATTATTTAAATGTTCTGGATTGTCTATGGAGCTATGTGCTGCTGGTAGATTGGGGCCTAGTGTGGCGGGTTGTATTACATGCATGTAAGTTAGGATTAATGGTGTGTAAGTTAGGATTAATGAGCGTGTAGTGGCCACACCTTCCACACTTGGATCCGGGAGGGGCTGATCACTGGGCTGAGACCTGGAAGGATACATAAGCTGCTTCCTGCCTTCCTTGGGACACAAGTCTGGACTAGTCTCAACTTGCGTACTTGTGATGTCATGAGAAGCTGCCTCCCTCTCTGCCTCTGCCATGTACGTTGATTGCTGCCAGCTGCCCTTGAATGGATTGTGACCTTCTGAAACTGTGAGCTAAAATAAACCTTTCCTTTCCTAAATGTGTAGATGTTGGCTTTTGAGGCACAACAATGAAAAAGTAACTGAGACAATGAACAAATTTTTAATACATCAAATAACACATGCATAATTTTAACATCCTTCATTTTTCCTTTAGGAAATATTTTCCCATTAAATTATACTAAAGTATTTTAAAATGTTACACTGATATCAGAAAACTCTTTAAGTGTCAGTAATTTCCCTAGCTGGTGGTGAAAGGTGCAAGTTTTCCAAGCTTCTAATTTTTATGTGAAAGCTTAAATTTTTCTCATTGCAAAGAAATGTTATCAGTTGTTTCATTCATTTTCTGACAAGTTATCTGCTAAAATATGGAAATATCTGTAGTCATAGCTTGTCTTCAAAATATTCTTTTAAGTGAACGTGCTGTTCCATAATGAAGGAAGCTAGTTCAGCTTAAAACTCAAGCACCCTTGTGCTTGTTCTCAAGAGAACCATCGAATTGCAATGTGCAGTAGAATTGTCTTATGCTCACTTCAAAATTAGCCATGTAGAATATTCTCAAGATGAACAACTGAGTGTGCAGTGGCCAGGGCTGCAATAATGACGTGTGCAGTTTGGTGCCACTCCTTAATTCGCTGCTTATGCTGCATTGATATTTTTTCATTAATATGCACTACTTATGTCTACAATGGCTCTACATTGCTTTTGCATTAGAATTACGAGTGTTCGGAGTTTAAAAACAAGAAAATAACATCATAGACCATCTGATACAATCTGAGATTTCCTGAATGTCCAAAACCACATTTGGAAACTACTATGTTTAATACAAAGTCTTCCGAAAAAAAGAGAGGGTATGGGGAGAAAACGAGGAAATAAAACTACATTTTTCTGCTGGATTTCCCACGCAGCTGTAGAAAATCTGTTATGAAACTTTATAGTTCTTTTTAAAAGAAAACTACTTGATCCCCTTTGCTACTCACTTCCTGAAATCTATTTTATACTCATTTCTAAAATTCTCTCTATTGAACTTAAGTATAATTCATAATTTTTCTATATAAATATTGCTCATAAATTGCTCTACAGTCTTCTGCTTTTTGATTAATCTTTGCCAAAAAAAACTCACCTTGTGTGCCATTAGCCATTTCCCCTGGATTCTTTTCTGTGTGTTTGTGTTCACATGAGAGTCTTCAGGCTTGGAGGAAGTAAATCAAATTGTTTGAGGATTTATATGTCAAATTGTAACCCCTGGATTCTGCCTTTTCCCCACTTTTCACTTTTCTCAAACTTTACCCATAGCATTTTTTATCCTGTCTCCCAATGTAGAGACTATGTACTCTACTGACCTTGACCTTCTGCAATTCAATAATGTCAAGTCTTCCAGGAGATGTGTTCCATTATTTCTCCCATTTATTTCCTGTTAGTTCACAACTCAGGCTCATAACAGACATCTCAGATGCAACACAAGACTTTAAAATAACTAATTTTATTTCTTTGGTCTGTATTATCATTTGTTCTAAGCAGCAGGTTTCTCCATTATGGTCTTAGGACATACTGACTGGGGCTTAGTCTCAGAATCTGGTAATTGCATATCAAAGATCTTGGTCCTTTACTTATAGTTTAAATCCTCAGCAAGATCAAAGTCTCAGCATCCCAACCACCTCAGCATAAATGATGATAATAGTATCTACAACAGCTAAGAACTGATGCACAAAAATCACACATGGCGGATTTGGGCAAAAAAAATCCTTGATAAATAGCAGCCATTATTGCAATGTGAATAAATAATTTTGCAGGGGCTTATATCCCATTTTTACTTACTTCTGTTAATTTTTTATCATTATGCATAAGTTTCTGTACAGTTCAATATTCCTTTACTGAGATCCCAGAAAGAAACCAGATCTTTGCAGGAGAGTCAGTGTCCTTGATGTGCTTGAGTCATCTGCTCATGTCATTTACTCTTCTCGTGTATTTCTAATGTGTAATTGTATGACAGGTTTTATTCATATATATTTCAATATATATTCATTCTTTGGGATCTTTGGCCTTAGTACTTTTAAAGTACTTTTGCAATGTCCCACCACATTTGGGGTAAAGACACATATGTAATAGATTACTACTGTCAATTTTATAAATAATAGGATTGGCATGTACTTTCATCAAAACTATAAATCACTACATGTTAATTTTGGCAGAAACAATCTGTAAACATGCTACCTTAGAGTTCTGTGGTAAATGTCTTTTGATGTACAGTATATATGACTCTTTGAAATATCAACAGAATATAGCTGTCGATACACCCATGTAGGTCTTACCAAATTCTGCAATTCAATAAAAAGTAGCTGCAGGTAATAGATTATTTTATTAAATTTACATGCCGAGCAATTACATTTAAATTCTATCATCATTGAGAAAAGATGAGAATTTTCACTTTTGATTAAGCCAAGTTGCCTGTTTCAAGGACCTCCCACTTAATTATAATTTAAATAGAGTTTTTTTCATTAGTGTTCAGAAGAAGCTAAATTTAAGTGCATTAATAAATCAACAAGATTAAAATTTTAACAGTGAAGAACCATGGGAAGTCTCTAGTTTTTTTTTTTTTGTAAGACAACTTTATAAAATTTGAAAATTAAACCAGAATTACAAAATTGTTTCTCCCAAGACTGTGTACTATCCAAAATTCATGATGAAACTTAATTCTCATTTCTACAGTGCTAGGAGGAGGGGCCTTTTAGGAGATGATGAGGCTGTATAGAGGAAGCCCTCATAAGTAGTATTAGGCCTTTATGGTAAGCTCATCTTTTGGGTTCCTTCTGCCCTATGAGGAGAAAGCAGTTGTTCCTACAAGAAAGTAGCTTTCAAAAGATTCTCGTGGAAGCAGCAGAGCAGTCTTTATCAGACATGTACCTTCCGGCACCTTAATCTTGGACTGATCTGTCTCCAGAACTGTGACAAATAAATGTCTGTTGTTTATGAACTACGCAGTCTTAGATATTCTCTTATATCAGCACAAACAGAGTAAGACAAGTCTCTACAACTCTCAGTTAAAACACTGTCAAAACACTGAGACTTTCCTCTTGCCTTGACTTTTACAGTTCACAGGAAAATGTCAGTTTTGATGTTTTAGTTTTATATCTATAAGTATAACAATTTTAAGCTTCTGTCCTGGCATCCGATAAGGTCATTAGCTAGTCATTTCCCAGACTGAGTTATTATAGATAATATCTTCTCTATGATTACTTTTAAGAAAGTTGTCATTTGATTTTAAATAAAAATATAACCCTAGAAATCAGGGTCAGCAAGCTGCTTCAGTAAAGAACCAGACAGGAAACATTTTAGGCTTTGCCACATGATTATTGTCATGTCTACTATAGCTTTTTGCAGTATTGCAGAAACAGTCATGAGCTATAAGAAAAAAAGTGAACATGGCTGTGGTCAAGTAAACATTTATTTAGAAATTAGATAGTAAGACAGGATTAGATCTGCGGGCTATATATTTATCCATTCTTCATAGCCTAGCAATAAGTGAAAATTTTTTTCAAAAATGTTGAGGTTAGAGCATATATTTAAATTGAAGTATCACATAAAGACAAAAAAATAAATCTTGGGGAGAATTTTAGCCAGAATGGCAGCCTAGATGGTCCCAGACAATTGTGGCTTGTAACAAACAAAACAGGCAGCAACACGCCAGAAATCCACGTCATTCCTTTGTGAAAACAGGGATGGCCTGGTGGCTTCAAGGCCTCAGAGATTAAACACTGCTGACTGAAAACTCAGTGTGGGAGATATTGCCAGCCAGCCATTTAGACAGGTCCAGAGAAGTGATGTAGAAGCATACTGTGAGCTTTCCCAGGAAGTAGACTGTAGAAAAGTCACATTCCAGAGAATTTGTGGAATCTCCTTGACAGTGACAGGGAGAGAAAAGTGCCAGCAGCTGAGAGGATGGTCCTCCTGAAATATCTGAGCCCATTGACAACAGGTCCTGGAAAGCAGAGATTGAATCTCTCCACACCATAGAACAGGTGGGGGAAAACCAGCTTGGGTCATGTACTAAAGGGGTTGGGTGTGTAAGCACCTATGCACACAGGGCCATTTTGTCTCCTACCAGGGTAGAGTGCCTTTGCTCACCAAGGTGGAATGACTTCGATAATAATGACTTCCAAATAACATAAGAAAAAGGAATTTGGGAGGGGTACTTTTGACTCGCTTAAAAGGTTCTCTGTAAGCAAATTGATCAGTTATATTTTTTCCTGGTACTGATTTGTCAGCTTCTTTCTTTCTTTCTTTCTTTCTTTCTTTCTTTCTTTCTTTCTTTCTTTCATGTTTTTGTTAGTCTTTGTATTTCTTTCTCTATGGATAGCTCTTTATGCTCTTTTTGAAAAGACTTTCTGTAGATTCTAAAGCCATACTCTATTTCACTGCAAATCTCCTTTGTTCTTCTTAGTTCTGTTTCTATTCTTTAAGTATATCCACTTTCTTCTAATATGGTATTGGAGCACTCTTACTAGCTTTTCTTTATCCCAAGTATACCTTGTTTTCTGTCATACTTCCAAAGCTAACCCTCAGTCTTAACATACTTTGCCTACTCTTACACTCTTTCTAATAGTATTGTTAATTATTGATAACTTACAATCATGAATTTTAGCCTCTTGGGAATCAGTAATTTTATACTACGTAATTAGACATAGGTCATTAACATGGCTTTTTCTTTTCTTTCTTCTTCTTTTCTTTTGTGATAATGTTGCTCCATGGTCCAGGCTGGTCCTGAACTCACTATGTATCCCCAGCTGGCCTAGAACTCATGATAATCTTCCAGCCTCATTCTCCCAAGTGTTGTAGTTATGGGCTTGAAGCACTATGGTCAGCTATCATGTGGTGCTAGAGGAGCAAATCCAGGATCTGGTGCTTCCAACGCAAGCTCTATAAACACTGAAATAAGATCCCAGCCCCCAGATTTTTTTCTATATTATCAACAATAATACATTGTCACTTTTAAAAACTCTTCTAGTCTGTTATAAGACAGTTTGTATAGACACTTCTATTAGTAGCACAAGTCACATTTCTAATGTTAAGAATAGGATGCTTGTATGAGCTGATAACGTGTCATGATACATCAATAACCAGGATTAAATTTCACCCTTGATGCTGATAGATGTCCCACTGTTAAAGAGGGCATAGCAGTTGGAACTTATTAGGGATTTATAACCTCTGCTGATTTGATTTAGCCTAGGCAAACAGAATAGAGGTCTTTTTTTTTGGGGGGGGGTGGTAATACAGTCCTATATTAGTGGAATTTTTGAATGTTAATATTAGATTATTTATATAAATACATTGATATGTAGACTGTGTTATTCAATGTGAAGTGTACAGTAACTTTAGTATTAAACCGGTTAATAGATTCCCTCCAATAATTTGTTAATCTTAGGGGATAAATACTACAGTAAGTCCTCATTCATGTTGTAAATGGTGGTATAGATGTTGATCTTGATTTCCAAAATATGCCAACATATCTTGTCCATACACCACATACAGTACTGTAATCTATTTCTCTTTCATTGAAAAATGGAGATTTGGTAACCAGCAAAAGTTTAGTCATTGAGCAGGTACCCAAAATGGATAGCTGAATAAGCTAAAAATGGGCATACATATAAAAGTCTAAGTGAACTCAAGGCCATTCCAAGGAAATAAATAATCTAATGGAAAAAATATCTACAGTAGAGGTACAGGTCATTTAGACTACCTGACCTACAATACACAGAAATAAAATCATGCAAATATGGGGCAATATATTACCTACAAAATGTCTGTCTCCCATGAAGCTGGTATCATGGACCCTGAAGAAATGGAACCTATAGCTTAGGTGATCAGGAATGAGAATGAAATAAAGGGAATATGTATTGGAAAAAAGAAATTAAATTGTCCCTATTTGCAGATGACATGATTGTTTACATAGAAAAACCCCAAACCACCAGAAGAATTTTAAATTCATTAACAAATTCAGCTAATGTGGAAGATACAAAATTAACAGAAGAAATTGATAGGATCCCTCTACAATAACAATGAATTCACTGAGAAAGAGCTCAGAAGAATCCTGTTCTTTATAGCTCCTCAAAAAATTTAAATGTATTGGAATACACCTAAACAAGGAAGTGGAGGATCTCTACAATGAAAACTGTTATGTCAAAAGAATAAAAATGAAGGGGACTTTACCTAATGGAAATATATCCTCTATTCCTGGATAGGCAGAATTAATATTGTCATAATAGCTGTACTGTCAAAACGGATACAGAGATTCTTATCAAAATACCAACGTGTTTCACAGAACTAGAAATAGGAATTCAATAATTCTTATGGGGCCAAAAGCAACCCAGAATAACCAAAGAAATCTTTAACAAGACCAACGTAAGTGATGTAATCATTCTGGACATTAAGTTACATTACAAAACAACAGTGATTTTAAAAAATGATATTAGAGATATATGTATACCCATGTTCATAGCAGCACAACTAACAATAGCTAAAATATGGAAGTCACCAAAATACCCTTCAACAGACCAATGGATACACAAACTGTGGTATTTATACACAATGGAATACTATGCATCTATAAAGTCCAACAGTGTGGAGGCTTTTACAGGCAAATGGAAGAAACTTGAGAACATCGTGCTTAGTGAAGTGAGTCAGAAGCAGAAGGTGAAACATCGAATGGTCTCTCTGTTATGAGAAACCCAGATCATAATGTCTCGTGGAACTTAAAATGAAAATCAGAGTGAACCAGGGGGGTAGGGCATGGAGGGAAGGAGGGGAGGGGAGGGAGAGGGACAAAAGGAGAGCAGGATAGTCCTTGTCACCTTGACAAGATACATATGTGCACAAAATGCTCAACTTCATTGTAAACCTTAAATTTTGCACTTATACATATAAATAAAATGGGGGGAAATGATATTAGTACAAAAACAGTCAAGTCAATCAAGAATTGAATTGAGGGTGCACAGACAAACTCAAGTATTCTTACGTCTCTCTTCTTCAGTAAAGGGACCAAAAACATATCCCAGAGAAAGGGTAGCCTCTTCAAAGAATGCTGCTGAGAGAATTTGTTATCCAAATGCAGAAGAATGAATGCAGACCCATACCGTTCACCATTTTCTAAAATCTAATAAAAGTGGGTCAAAGACTTTGGTATTAAGATGGAAACTCTGAATCTCCTGAAGATTAAAATAGGTAAAACTCTAGAAGATATGTGTAGGCAAAGATTTTCTCAATAGAACACCTATTGCAAAGGAATAATACTGACAATTAACAACTGGGATTATATCAAATTGAAAAACTTCTGGACAGTAAAGGAAATGAGTGAAGAATACCAACAGAATGCAAAAACATTTTTACTGCCTACTGCTAGGACAGACTGCTAATAACTAGAAAATATAACAAAATGAATAAAAAGAGACTCCTCAAATTAATAGACACAATTTAAAATGGGCAGTTAAAATGAACAGAAAATTCTCAGAAGTACAAATGACCAGCCAAGACATGAACAAGTGTTCAACACCTTTAGCCATTAGAGAAATATAAATCAAAACAAGAGTGAGAATGGCTTTTATCAAGAACTCAAAAAGAAATAGGTGCTATGAAGTATGTGGGGAAAAAGGAATCCTGTTACATTACTGGTGGAACAGTAAAGTGATACAACCATTATGCAGGGCAGTATGGAAGTTTCTCAAGAAACTTCAAATGATGTTCCTTTTGACCCAGTGATACCTCTGCTCAGTATATTTTCAAGAGGGTTAAAAACACCATAGAACAGAGGTATAACACGTATTCATGCTTAATTTGCAACAAAACTCATAATGGCAAAAGATGATAAAATATCCATCAACCGACTAACAGATTTTTTTTTTAAATGTGGTATATATACACAATAGAGCACTATTCTGTCATAAAGACAAATAGATTTAAGGCATTTATAGATAAATGGATACAACTGGAGGACATTATGTTTAGTGAAGTGAATTAGACCCAGAACATTAAATACCATATGGTCTCTCTACTGTGAGAAACCCAGAGTAAAATTAAGTAATAGAGTTATGTGTTTGCGAGTCAGGGGGGTGCAGGAAGGTACAGGAGGGCAAGAAGTTGGAGGAGAAGAGGATGTGAAGGTCATGTGCTATGTATATGTACAAAATGTTAAAGTTTAACCTAACCATTCTGTATCACAGATACATACTATAATAATAATAAACAATGGGGAAAAGTAAGGTGTCGAAACACTGCGGGGGGAAAAGTAGATTTTGCCAGCCCTTTCATGTAACCAAGAGGCCTTGGAAACAATGCTTATAAATCTGAATGGTGTAGGACTTGGGCTAGTATAAATGATATTCTGTATAGGCTTAGCAATTAATTAATATCAAGTAAATTCAAAATATTGACTACCTTAACTATTACTTTAGGTCAGTTTTTCAGCTGTACTATGTCTGTTCATCAAGCACTTAAGTGGTGTTCTAAGTTTAAAGATAATTATATAAATTTATTTGTTCAGATAATTTCTGGAAGCACAGGATTGAACCAAATTAAATTTGTTTGTTTATTGTAACATTTCATAAACTACAAAGTTCCCTTCATATCCAAAGAACAGAATAGATATGCACTTTGTTTCCTAAGCTCATTTGCTTATAGAACTTTACTGACAATCACAGAAGAGAGACAGACTACAGCATTCCAGTCCTGGAGAATGCTAGTGACATTCTAAGATATGACTGGCCATCTGGAAAGAACTTCCCCCGCTGACAGTCTCAGTCGCTACGCAATGGATTACTACTCTTTTGTCATGGCCACCATTTAGAAGTCAGGATTGTAATTGCTTGGCTCTTTTCATCTTACACTCCTCAAAACTACCTTTTCCACCTTCTCACTTTGTTTCAGGAGCAGTGAAAAGAACAGGGCTGAGAGAAGGGTAGGAAGGTGAGTTAGATCGGATTGTTCAAAGTGCCCTTGGTTCTGTGCAATAGAGATAATTGTCAGCCTCCTAGAACATAAGATCATTGCAAGCCGCTCTCCAGTTTTTATAGTGAACAGATTGATGAAGGGGAAAGGACAGGATCTTCTTAGTCTAGAGAAGTTATTAGTAAAAACCACGAGAGTGTGTCTTGTTTCACACAAAACTAAGATGTCCTAGCAAGATGCCATGGGACTTGGAACTCTTACACATTGTCTCTCATTGCTGCCCCGAACTGCCAGTTATTCTGGTGTTCTGATGACTTATGAATAATGGCATTGATATTTTCAACTAATCAGCAGAATGCTTTGCTTGTATTATGCATGTTAATTTGTAGTTTGTCCCAGGGGAAAGATCCTACTGTGAAACATGCCCTCTTCATAGATAGGGAAAATAATCTTCAGGGAAGTCTAAGAATTGACAAAAGTTGTAGAGCTAGAAAATTATGGATCCAGAACCAAAATACAAGGGCATGTGTCTCTGGAGTCATAGTTAATTCTTGTCTGTACTGATCCAGGGGATGGGGGAACAGAAGACTCTGAACCCATTTGAGACATTTTTCCCCCATTTTATTGATATGTATAGGTGCAAAATTTAAGTTTTACAATGGAGTTGAGCCTTTTATGCACATATGTATCTTGTCAAGGTGACAAGGGCTTTCCCACTCTCCTTTTTCCCTCCCCGTCCCCTCCCCTTCCTCCCTCCTCCCTTACCCAACCCTCATGTCTCACTTCGGTTTTCATTTTAAGTTCCATAGGAGTTGTGATCTGGGTCTCTCATATCAGAGAGACCATTCGATGTTTCACCTTCTGCTTCTGACTCACTTCACTAAGCATGATGTTCTCAAGTTTCTTCCATTTGCCCGCAAAAGCCTACACGCTGTTGAACTTTATTGATGCATAGTATTCCATTGTGTATAAATACCAGTTTGTGTGTCCACTGCTCTGTTGACGGATATTTTGGTGACTTCCATTTTTTAGCTATTGTTAGTTGTGCTGCTGTGAACATGGGTATACAAATATCTCTGTTGTGTGTTGTTTTGACCTCTTTTGAATATATTCCCAAGAGGGGTGTTGCTGGATCGAAGGGGACATTTATTTCTAGTCTTTTGATAGCTGTCATTATTCATAAAATATGCTCAGCACTGTTCCAGGAACAGGGTTTTCAGAAGTCATTTGACCTTTATCCTGAGGCATTTATGCAGCACCTATTGCACTGAATTCTAGTTATCCTCTATTTTATTTATTTATTTATTTATATGTTTGTTTATCTAATAGATGGGATTTTCAGAAACACTAAGATAAAGATAATTCTAATCAATGAAGTCAGAGAATGTTTCATAGAACTAAAATATGTGCCGAACCTGTAGGAGTCTAACAAAGAGCCTAACGAAGAAAGGCTTTCTGGGCAGGAGAAAACATAAAGACCCACTGATCTAGTGAATCTAGGGAACTATGTGTTACCAAATGCCATGAATGGCTGCCTGTCACTTCAGATGTGCTGATGACTTGGATTTTGAGGCACAAAGGACTGAGGGAGAATCATTTTTCAAATTTGATCACTTGTGGGATGCTAATACAATTTCTGGATAGAGAATGGCTTGGGGGCTGACATGATGCAATTTGTTTCAGACATGCTTAATTTGAGGTTTCTTGAAATATTTAGCTGCAGAATTCCAATCAATAGTTGGATATTTAGAACTGAAGCTTAACAAAATGTTCAGTACAGGAAAGAGTGAGGTAGAACAAAGGTGAAATGTTTCCACTGACACTAACTTCTTGAACACAAGCAGGGGGCTGGAGGAATAGCTCAGCAGTCAGTTGGCTCGGAGTTCAGTTCCTCAGCATGACATAAGCTGGGCGTGGTTGTGCATGCCTGTAATCCCAGCAGGAAACAGAACCGGCCTGAACTACAGGGTGAGACACTGTCTCAAAAATAAATAAATAAATGCAATCAAAGTGACTTACTTTCTATGCTTTACATATACAATAAATATTTTAAATTAACTATACATGCACACACACACATATACCATCTGAATACCATCTATATACACCATATACACTACATGGACATGCCCTATATACATATAAATTTGTGTATGAGAAAAGACATGGGTCTTTTCAGAGAAGAGGCATTTTTATTTTAAACCATTGACAGATACATAAATTTTTCTGATTATGCCTATGCAAAATTGTATCAATTTTTACAATATAAAGTATATAATTTTCAATGAATAATGATGAAAGTAGAGGTGATAGTGATTCACGGGGAGTAACTTCACATTTTTCTCCTGGTACTCCCTCTTCCTTCTTTTCGAATACTCACGTGTACACAGATATAGCATGTTACTCAAATCACTGGTATTCTGGGATGAAGAATTTGTGGTATCCTCCATTAAGTTTTGTAGAAAAAATGCTCACGTGTGCCTTATCTTAGAGAAAAATTGCAAACCAAACAAGGACAGAATTTGAAATTAATCAAATTTTAGAGGGAAAACCACTTTTTAAAAATTGTTCAATCCTACCTCTTCTGCAGGGTCAGCCACAGATTGGTTCTCTGATTTTCTCATTCATTTCTAAAACTGACTCGAAATATCCCAGATTCCCATGGCAATGGTCCCTCTTGCCTCCCCTGTCACTGCAAAGTTAAAGTTTTTTCCACCCTAGTGTATTTTTATGTACTTCTTGTGCAAGGGAGAAACTTTGTAGTTTTCTAAGGTTTCTACTATGCCAACAAATTAAGAAGACGTAACAACCATTGTTTTTTGTCTAGTGTGTGCTCTTAGTAAGAAAATAATAGCCCACCTGATCTCATATCGAAAAGTTAATTAAATTTTCTCTCTTTGGTATTTTTTTTGTCTTAGTGATTATGAAGTTTTTTTGTTTTGATTTGGTTTGGTTTTTGTTATTGTTGTTTTTTATTCAAGAGTTGCATTTCCTGGGTTGAGATCAAATGCATAGTAGAAAATTCTTTACAGTAGCTTATCAAATCATTGTGGAGTCAATGTATAAATATCATGATCCAGATTAATCAAGGTGTGAATGGTAAAAACTGTAAATTCTGGATCGGGGCCCAGCGCTATTCTTATCGTGCACTCATTCACACACATCTACGCCTGCATTCAGGGATATCTGTGTATTTTCTCATCGCCAGATCACTAGCCATATCCTAAAGCCCTCACTGTTGGGGAGAAAACCTCTCCTCCCTTTATCTCCTTTCTTGTTGTCACAAGAGCACAACTGATTACAAAGTCCATGAATAATTCTTCTTTTTTAACCTGTGTGGTATGATACAGAGAAAACATCTGACCGACTCAAGAACAATAAATATTCGTTTAAAACAACCTATCCAAGAAATCAATAGTAATTTGAGTTTCACTGAAGAGAAATGCAAATACACTGATCAGGGCATATAAACAGAGTAATCACGAAGCCAGGAAGGATGATGGTGTCACAAAAAGTGTAAAGTAGGGAAAGCTGAAACGTATGTTTTTCCTGGCCATTAATACTTTGCCACTGCAACGTATTCGACCTTCCAAAGATACTCTTTAAAGATCAATTACTTTGTGTTGTGTTAGTCAAGGCACAGACTTTTTAGAATTTTCTGTTTGGTTGATAGTGCAGAACTCAAAATGCAAATGTTATATTAAGTTTATGTTGATAAAACTTTACATAGAGACCGTATTTTTAAAAATCTGTTGTTCATGCTATTTGCAAATGAAGTAAATTAAAAATAACAGTAGGGTCATGGAGGGCATTTTTTTGGTTCTTTTAAATAGACTTTACTTTTTTATTAATTAAGCAGCCTATTTTTTAACTGACACATTAAAAAACTAAAAGCTATATACTTTAATGGAGTACCAGATGAGGTTTTGATATATGGATATAGTATACAATGTTTAATCATATTAAATATATCACTTCAACTAGTAACCACTTCTCTATGATAATAACATTCAAAATCTATCCTTATTGAAATATTCAGTACATAACATTTCAAAGTTTATTCTTTGCTAATATTTTTATTTTAATGGATATGCCCTAACAAAATTTTATTTATTAATTGGTACCATATGATGTTTTGATATGCACACACTGTGTGGTCAGGTTAAACATACCAAATTTCTCAAATATTTAACACTGCTTTATGGTGAAAATATTCAAAATCACTCTTTTAACTTCTTAAAATATGCAAAACCCAGTCACTACCTGCCCCACTGTTTGGTGCAACAACAGGCTAGCATTGCTTATCCTTGCTTATCTGCAGCTCAGTGCCCAAGGATCAGCCTTTGCATCCTGACCCCACCCCCATCTCATTCCTCTTCCCATCCTCTAGTCCCCACCGTTTTACTTTCCACTTCTATGAGGTCAAGGTTTTTTGATTCTACATGTGAATGAGACTGTGTTGCATTTGCCTACAATGCCTGGATTATTTCACTTAACAGAATGACCTCTGGTTCCCTCTGTGGTGTCACAAGTGACAGGATTTGACTTTGGGATAGCAACATATCATGGTGCATGTGTACTACACTGTCTTTATCCATTCGCCAGCAGATAGACATCTTATGTTGTTTTCATCTGTTAGCTGTTTCAAATAGGGCTGAAGTAAACATGGAAGTGCAGGGTCTCTTGAACACACTGATTTCATTGCCTTTGCATGGATACCCCGTAGTAGGAGGGCTTGATCTTTATGCAACTCTGTTTTTAATTTCCTGAGAAGGCCCCACAGTACTTACCTTAGTAGCTGCACTCATTTACATTGCCGTGCAGGATATGCAAGGGTTCTCTTGTGTGTACATCTTCTTAGCTCTTGACCATCATTTTGGGGGGTGGGAAGCAATAATCATTCTTCCTGAAATTGAGTGACATCTTAGAGCTTTGATTTGCATTTCCTTGAGAGTAAGTGATGTTCCGCATTTTTGTTGGTGGTGGTGATTTATTTTCCCACAATGCTATCTGGTGTTTATATGCTATCTTTTGGGAAATGTCTCAAGTCCATTGGCTACCTGAAATTGATTTTTTGTTGTTGCTGAGATTTTTTCTTATAATTCTTATATAGTATGGATTTTATCCCCTTGTCAAATTTACAGTTAACAAGTAGTCTTACCCATTCACTTAGACAATGGGTTTTATTGCTGTGCAGCAGGATTTTAGTCTGATATAATTTATTTTTTCTATGATTTCAGGATATTACCACAAGCTCCTTACCTATTCTGATGTTATAATACATTTTTCTTTATTTTTCCCTAATAATTTATAATTTCAGGTCTTGTGTTTATTTCTTTAATTCATTTTGAGTGGATTTTTGTAACAGAGAGAGGGGTATAGTTTTATTCTCCTGCTGTTAGACACCTATTTTTCCCAATATATTCATTAAAAATATTATCCTTTCTCCAGTGTGCATTCACAGCTGCTATTGTCAAAATTCAGTTAGCCCTAGGTGTGTGGCTGTCTGTTTTGCCGTGTCCATCCACATGTTTGTTTTTGCGCCAACATATCATGATTGCTTGTTACAACTCTGTAGCGTATTTTGCAGGTGAGTAATAAAGAGCCTCTTTTTTCCCCCCTCTAGATCGCTGCTTTTATTACCTGATTTTGTTTGTTTGGGTGTGCCTGTATGTGTGTGTGTGCATGTGAGGCAGGACCTCACTGGTCCAGGCTGGCCTTGAACAACCTGTGGGACTCAGGCTGGCATCAGCCTCCCAAGTGCTGCAGATATAGGCACGCACCTCTATTCTCAGTTGTGTGTTTGTTGTTATTTTGTGACTTGCTTTTGGTGCTTTACTCATTGCTTTGGGGTATTTCTGTCTTATAAAGATTTTTTTTCTAGGTCTGTGAGGAATGCTTTCAGGATGCAGTTGGAGAAAATGTTAAATCTTTTTGTCACCTTGGGTGATGTGACCATTTTAATAATAGTAATGCTCCAAATCCATGAATATAAAATATTTTCCACTTTTTTGTGTTCCCTTTAGTTTCTCCCATCAGCTTTTAATAGTTTTCATTACTGAGATATTTTACCTGATTTGTTAAACTTATTTCTAGGTTTTTTATGGCTATTGTAAAATAAATTGCTTTCTTAACTTCCAGTTCAAATAATTTACTATTGATGTTTAAAAAAATCTACCAATTTTTGTATGCTCATTTTTATCCTAAAATTTTATTGAATTCTAATAGCTTTTGGTGGTGTCTTTAGAATTTTCCAACTAAAACACATCATCAGCAAATGGTCAGATGCCCTGTTATTTCCTTTCTTTGCTTGATTGCTCTGACTGGGATTTTCAGTGATATGTCAGGTCAAAATAAATGAAGTGGGCATACTTTTCTTTCTCCAAATCTTAAAAAAGTTCTTTCGGCTTTTCTTTATTTTGTATAGTGCTAGCCCTTGTCTTATTATAAATGGCTTTTATTATGTTGAGCTACATATCTTCTATGCCTAATTTGTTCAGTCTTTTTTCATGAATGGAAGCTGAATTTTATCAAATGCATTTTTGCATCTATTGATATGCTCATATTTACTTTATTGATCTATTAATGGATTTATCTATGTTGAACTATCCTTTAAGCTCAGAGAAAAATAGTTATTTATCATAGTTTATAGTCTTTTTGATGTACTATTAGACTCAGGTAGCTTTGCTTGAAGAATTTTGTATCTGTAATCATCTAGGAATGCTGGCCTAGATTCCTCTAGTTTGTATGAAGTGATTCTTTCTTCCTTTCTTTCTTTCTTTCTTTCTTTCTTCTTCCTTTCTTTTTTGTGGCAGATTTTTGCTCTGTAGTCCAGACTGGTCCTGAACTCACTGTGTACCCAAGGATGGCATCAGATACATGGCAATTATCCTGCTTCAGCCTCCCAAGTGCTAAGATTACAGGCATGCAGCACCAAGCCTGGCTTCTGTGGTGCTGAGAAATTGAATTCGGTGCCTAGTGCTTGCTAAGCAAGCATTTTAACATGACCTGAGCTTTTCTTAAATGAGAAGCATATTTCTGCTTTAATTTTTTTTACTTGTTCTTCACCTATTTGTGTTTCCTGTTTCTGTGTGATTCAATCCTTATCTGATGTACATGCCCAGGATATTCTCTAGGTTATCAGATTTGTTGGCATGTAGTTGTTCTTGACAATTTTTCATGATCCTTTGTGTTTCTATAATGTCTGTTCTAATATATCTTCTTTCACCACCGGTTTTCACTTTTTTCTCTCTTTTCTGTTAGTCTAGATAAGGCTTTTACAATTTCATTTGTGTTTTTGCAAAGCCAACTCTCATTTTCATTGATATTTTGTATTTATAGTCTGTATTTTATTTATTTACATTCTGATTTTTAAGACCGTCTTTTAATTTACTATGTTGGGTTTGGCTTATTCTTGTTTATGAGTTTCACTAAATAAATGTTTTTAAAAATTGATTGAGATATAAAGTGTTCATTTAGATGATCCGTATAGCACAAAGTTGCTTATTTGAAAATTTTCTGCCTCCTACATGTGGGTATTGATATTTTGATATTATAGTTGACTTTTTTAGACTTTATTTTTAATGTAATTGTATATTCATGACAAAATTTAACATAAGGTATAGAACTCTCCCACATAAACCCTTTCCAATAACCACAGACTCCCCCCTTTACAACATTTCCACCAGAAACATGTTTCTTATATTTAATGAACCTACTTTGACACATCATTATCATCCAAGTCGTTAGATTACCTTATGTTTACTTTTTAATTTTTTATTATTCATAAATGCTAAGAGTCATTGTTGCAAAAATTAATAAATATGCTACTCTTCTATGTTGGGAATTTGTTCTATTATTATTTAAGGACCTTCAGTGTATAATTATTGCCGCCTATAAAACTTGTACGTTGCCTAAAATAATTATGCACACATGTATTTATTATTTGGTCTTAATTATAAAGAGTCCTATGAAAAGGAATAAATTCATATATATTCTGGATCATCTAAATGAACATCTTATATATCTAAATTAAGTCTTACAAATTTTTATTTACCTTTGTCTTCGGTTTTTCACCAAAGAAATGATCACCTAAAATGTTAATTTTTAAATCTCAGTCTGCGGTCCATAGTGTCATGATGGTTTATGACACTGTTTAGCAGTATAATTTTTATATTAAAGAAATTGACACAGAATTGGTTTTTTATCATTTCAGTACATCTATGTGCCTAATACTAAGCAGAACCAAAGATTATCCTTTATAGTTGACCTTTGAAGAAACAATCTCCCCCACACGCACACACACACCGAGACATGAGCACATACACAAAGAACAAGGGGCATTTTTATTCTCTTTTAAATTTCATGACATCATGGACAGAATGAAAAGAAAAATAAACAGGAAATAGCCGTCTTCCTTCTTGAATTATTTGTGGAAAAGACTATCAGGAATGATTTGTGTAGGTAACGTTTTTTTTTTATATGATTATTGCTGTTGCTGACCTGACTCATTGATCTGGGCTTAAACAGCAAGAACTAAAAGAGATGTGTAAAATCACATTAACCAAAATGTTGTATTTACATAGTGCCAAGTAATATATTTAACGGCTACCCTTTAGCCTTCTCACCATTTTAAACTATGTCGCCTACAGTTTTGCCGTCACGTGGCAGAAGATGTGCTACGGCTTAGTCAGGAAGTTCGGCTGCTGACATTTTGTTTCCTGCCAGAACACAGGAAGCCACTTATGTTATTGTCCTCAACTTTAAACCAAGATCCACTTTATGTGACACTGGCTGAAACAATATTCCAGTTCTTTTTTTAATAAATTACCTTCCCTACTTTAATACTAATTAAAAGATTATTTCAGAATGACAATGTATGAGAAAAACTCTTTGGAGGAAATGAATTAAGTTGTTTCCGGATTAATGCACAAGTCCATCAGTTTCTAGATTGTTTCCAGTATTCCACATGCCATGGTCATTGCCTAGTTTTATTAAGCAACCAGCAATCAGTCTCATCTTTGTGCAGTCTGAAATTGTTCTTTTTCTTTCTTTTCTTTTTTGTTTATTTTTAATTTATTCTTTTGTGTGTGTGTGTCTGTTTGTGTGTGTGTGTGTGTCTGTCCTACTTCTAGTCTGGTCTTGTTTGAACGCATCTTTGCATCTCTATAAGGAAGACAAGCACGTTTCCCTCATTAGCTTTTTTTTTCAACTGTGTCCATCACCCTTTATGATTTCTTATTTAACCCTGAACTCTTTTGGGACCTTTTTAGGACACACATACCTACCCGGTGACGGCAAAACAAGAGAAGTAACACACTTTGTTTGTCCTCCTAGTTCATTTCAAATCAGTTACCACTGTGCTTAAGTGTGGCTGGCCCACAGCAAAATGCTAAAATTCAGGTTTTGAAACTGCCCTTTCTTTCCATCTTTTACCTATATTTTAGAGTTTTATGTTCTTACTTCCTAAATATTCATGTGAGTTTGTGCCTCCTAGGAGCCTCTTAGCATTCCTCTCCTGTTTATTCTTATCAAGTGCCCTGCGCCTACTCTCCATGACAATCAGCTCTAGGGAAGAAATCTGAATTGAAAACCTCATATAGAGTACCTATTAGGCATAGTTTGCTCATCTACCCAGCATAACTTGCCTAGCTAAAGAAAAATTACTAATTGAAAGTTTATAGGAAAAAGAAGAAAGATGACCTTAAGGAGTTTAAGATTTCGAATCAGGAGGATTTGGGTAGTCTTTCTAGGCTATGAATCTTTTTCCTTTGTAAAAACGTATAACAGTGGTTACTTTTCAGAAATTTCCCAGGATTAAATTATTTCTAGTTTTATAAAGCTCTCCATATAGTGTGCACCTTAAATTATCAGTTAATAAATAACACGAGAGATTAGCACTGTAATCATGCACAAGGTTGAGTACTATGAAAATAAACTAAGGGGGGGGGGGTGTTTTGGGACAGCCATTCCTTGTTGTTTTCCTATTTCATTCATATGGGTGCTCGAATCTTGCTTGTTATGTTGGAAAGAGATTTACAGGAAGTTAGGTACCAAATTTACTGAATCCTCTCTTTTCTAGCTTTAAGAATTGCTTTCTTTAACTGATTGTTGGATGGGTCTTACTACTTTGGTCACAAAGATGCAAATTAAATGTCAGCAGGGGATTGACTTTATTATATGTAGTCAGAGAACATTCTGAGCCTACGAAGTATGATGTAGCTGTGCCCGTCTTCGGTTGTCCTAAGAGCTCCTTCCTCCTGCTCTCTGCCCACGTTTCATACTTCCCATACCTGAACAGGAAGAGAAACAAGGGCACTTACGACTCATAACTTGCGTCTTAAGGAAAATCCATCATCCTCTTCAAATAAAAGAGCATCTGGTGGTAAAGGTGAGCCCCTGAGTCCAATTTCACCTTTGGCTTATGGATTGGAGAGAAAGGAAACCACAAGTGGGAACCAAGGCACTGACAGCTTGTAGAGTTTGAAATCTTATAAAAAGGCAGGTGTGATCATAGTTACAACATGGAAAGAGATTATCATTTTCCCCCACTTTCTTTATTTAACTTTGTGTTCTTTCATTTTGATAAGTTGTAGTACTAGAAGAGTAATATCAACAGTCAAGAGAAATTTGCCTACCTTGGAGTGTTTTAGCCTCTGCATCTTTTGGAAAATGATACATTGTTATGCCTCAGCTTAAATCACTGCATTTCACAGTATTTTACTCATTTGTACGTGGAATTATGTTCTTAGTAATTTAATTTGATATGTGAAGCTATGGATATAAAAATGTAGTAGTAAATAAATCAAATAATAGCATGTGATTTTCCTAGAAGAAATCAATCTTCCTACTCTTGATTCACTAAAATGCATGAGATGAGTGCTTAGTATTAAATTTTGAATCTGTGGTTAGCAAAAAGTTACTAGTTTATTTTTTTCTGCTGAAAAAGCTTAAAATTTATTAGTCTGCTTCACAGCCTTGATAAGTAGAGGATGGTATGCTCAGTGAAATGAATGGAATATTGACGATGACTGGGCTTCCTCTGTTCCTTATTGTCAACACTGTGCCTGAGAGTAGGCTAGATGACCCTTTCTAATATAGAGATCAGTAGATCATATCAGCTATAACATAAATATCGAGTGGTTTCTCCACTATGAAAATCCAAGAATAGTCATTTTACAGAACTAAATAGGGGGGAATTGTGGGAACCATGAGGGAGGGAGAGGGTGTGGGAGGGTCAGAAAGGGAGAGGGGAAGGGCTTGTGATTTTTGACGTGTGCACAGAATACTCAAGTTCAGTGTAAACATTATGTCTCGCTTATATACATATCATTAAAATGGGAAAAAAGAAAAAAGAATAAATTTGTACTAATTGCCAGATTCTTCTGAATCTTTAGTTCTATGAATCAATTACAGAAGAAAATATAAGGATATTGTTTTGTTGAGATCCTGTGTCTTCATTAGAAAGGATCATGTAATCACGTATGTGGAGAGGGATTATAATCGATCTTTTATTCTCTGTCTTTTTTTATTGGATGTAATCTAGCAAGCTGAAACAAAATAGTAATCCCATTTTCCTTAGGAAACATTTGTTAAATATCACCTAATTATCTCTGCCCACCATTTCCTCACTATTCCTAAATATTTTTATTATATGTAATTTTATTTATTAAACTATATTATATTTTCATTATAATTTTTGTAGTTACCATTTATCATAGGAAAAGAAGTTTTATGTTCCCCCAATTTTGTTATTGTTGTTGTTTTGGTTTTAACTGGACTGTTGTTGTTTTGTTATGTTTTGTTTTGTTTTCAGATAGTAGTGTAGGCTGGTTCTGGACCCATTGTGTAGCCCCGGCTAGCCTTAATTCAGAGCATTCCTTCTGCCTCAGCCTCCTGAATGCTGGGATTACAGGAGAATGCCACTACATCTGGCTTATGTGATGCTGGGCAAATCGAACGCAGTGCTTTGATACTTGCTAGGCAAATACTCAAACCACTAGGCTACATCCTCAGCCCCAAAACTCTTGTTTTATAACCATGCTTTTAGTGATCTGGTGCTGGCCTTTTTGGACACCCTTCAACAAGTGGTGTAGAATTGCATTTAAATATGCTTTATTTCTCATGTAAGCAGTGCACTGTAATTCCCATTTGTCCTGCCTAATCAATTTCTGCTTTCTCTACCTCTGTGAGTCCTGCATGTGCATTAATTCTCATATTTTGTGTCACCTCCAGCAATGCCGACCTGATGAGTATCTCCACACACACCTTGGAAGCTGCTGTGCATTTGCATGCAATGCCGAGATCGCTTGTGTCACTTATCACTTAATGTCATGTTTTGGTTACTTCTCTCTCTATGTGACAGAGTGACTGCTTTGCATAGTGTTAAGTGTTAAGTAGTGTATGTTCATCATGTTATTTCTGCCAATTTGGATTTTTTTTTCTACTTACAGTACCTGGTGGAAATGCACAGTAACTTCAGTGAAGGTGCTATTGTGAAATAAATAATAATAAGAAAAACAGTACATTTAATATTTACTCTAACTAAGAAATAAGATGTGACACAACATTCCAATTTGCTTTTTTTTTTTTTTTTTTTTTTTGAAAGCTGCTGCCTTCTTTTCTGCTGGGTTTACAGCTATTTTATCCTCTTAAAGTCACATCCTTTGTTGGTACGGGCAGGGAGTTAGATCTCCCCTTCTTCAAACCCTCACTTGATAGTAACTCCAAATCTAGGAAAGTTCACCCTGGTGTTTACACTTTCCTAGAGCTCTTCTCTCCATAGACAGCCACTTCCAAAGGCAAACTTTCTACTACCTTAAGGGCTGTCTTGGAAGAGAATGAAGCCAGTACATTAGTAATTTAGAATACCTGAATTTCATCTCCCATTAGCCACCAAATGTGCCAATAATATAGTGCAAGCATTTTTCTACAGGTCTAAAGTGCCCAACTGCCAACCAGCCTCTCCAGATGCCCCTCAGTCTCATTTGCTTCAGAAGCATGAATGACTCTGTGTCTGAAAGGGACTTCTCATGTGGCTTTTTATAGAAATCAAAATTTCTGCTCCAACATATCTTTGATATGTTTACTAGAATATGCTATGTGCCACTTAACTTTTAAGTACTATCTTCTTCCAAAAATAAGAAACAAAATTACAGGTCTACCACCTGGAAATTCCAGTACACTCGTTTGCAAATTTTGTTTTCCAAAAATAACTCTGAAATGTAATTATCCATAGTAAAAAATAAATAAATAAAAATTCTCTTTCTAGTGAATTACATTTCAATTTACATTCAACTCTTTGTCCATCTGTTTTATTCTTATTTTTGCTAATATTGCTTAGAACAGAGTCACAAAACTTTAGAAAGAAAAAAATTAAAACTGTTGAGTTCTTTCTTTGAGCTGTATTTTTCAAATTCTGCAAGCAGAGATACAGCAAAGAAATTTAAAGTTTTGAACATATCCAAGACTTCCATACTCAGTTAATGGGTACACACATTTTTTAAGTGATGCAAAGATTCCAGATTCAATGCTCTCATATAATTCTCTTTAGGCTTCCTGAAGCCAAGAGTAACAAATTTGGACCAGAACTGGTCTTCTGACAAGGTAATGTGCATTAACTGATCTACTACTTTCCATATTTTAAAGATGAACTTAGGACTAGATGTGCTACTTAGTCATCAGTAGGTCGATTTCCTACCTCTTGTGAGTTCTCTCTCTCTCTCTTTCTCTTTCTCTGTGTGTACATGTGTGTTGTGTATATATGTTTTAATACTTCTGAATATGGGGCAAATTTCTCTCATGTGCAGATTCTGATCACATGGACAGATCTTTTAAATTTTCCCCAGTTATAGTTATATTGCATCAGTACCCTCGCAGTACCCTCGCTCCTCCAACTACACTATCTAGAAAACATGAGCAACGTTCGATCTCTTTTGAAAGCGTCAATCTCTAATGCATTTATTTATAAGACAAACTCATGTAGCTGAAAGATTTTGTAGTGATCGTTATATTGTAAATACCCAATAAGTACAGACAGCTTACAAAAATCGGCCATGATTTGTGGCTTCTTAACAATTTTTTTCATAAAAAATTTTAATCTATGCGCAATTTTCTACATGCCTATAATGTGCCTGACCCCAAGGGTTAAGGAAAATGTACTCAGAGATTCTGCTGAGTAGCTCCAGCCACCCAGTTCTGCATTCTATGCCTTCAGGGCCTCATTTCAATGGCTGGACAAATTTTAAATGATTGTTTGTAGATGTCTCTAAAGAAATTATAATCTGAAACAAATTAATAAATATTCCGATAAAGTAAGTAATTACTAACCTAAACTAAACCTTTCCAACTCTTAACTCTAGAGATATTGTTTATTACTCTTTTTAGGCCTCTTGTTAATGAAACCACACTCACAGAGAGGCACACACACACACACACACACACACACACAGGCACACAGATGGGCACATGCACAAACATGCACTAGCTCTCAATTTAAGACTCTTTCTGCTTGTTAAAGAGAAGAAATCTGTGGATTAACACAGATGGTAAAAACAACATGATTAATTTAATTAATTTTTCTTTCAATTACCTACTGGCAACAGAACGTTAGATTTAAAAAATATTTCATAATGTGGAAAACAGTGTAGCTCACCCTTGAAATTTATTGTATTGACTGTAGTAATTTTAGCCAATTTCTATCTACCCAATATTAAGGCTAGACCCACTTCCAAGTGTACTAAGTGTATATGTCCTTGATATGACACTGGATATGTGTGTGTGTTTCTCCTGAGGTTTATTAATTTTCATATGTACAATGAGTTTTGGAATATCCTGTGTGTTAAATTTAGTGTTTGTGTGATTTTTCTTAGAGCATTAGTTTCACTTCAAGTATTATAATAAATTAATCCTAAGCAAGCAAATTTTATATTTTATTTTAAATATTATATATGTTACATATTTGAACCTTAGAACACCCTGTGTATGAGATATTACTGAAAAATACAGTGAATGTTTACATTTTAAAAAATTATTACAGCAAAAGACACATCACCATTACCTCTCAAAAATACCTCTCCTAACTTTGAACAAACTAACTCCATCCTTCTGGTCATTTTCTGCCCCTATGCAAATTGTGGCTGTCCCCAAAGCAAAGTGACTGTGAAAGGTAAATCATTTGTACTGAGTCTATTCAGGAAGTCGGAATGAAAGGACAATTGAAAGCAGGAGAGAGAATTTCCAGAATCACTTTAGAAAGCAGCAAGAACAATGGGACGAGGGCATTTAAGGCAAGAGAATCTTGAGGGGGGATTAACGGCAAAGTGCTTTTACTGTAATTTTTAACTTCTCTGTGTAGTTTAATTGTACCTCATATGTATACTGGATGGGAGCATTTTATTATTACTGAGGAGACTGCTGGAAGGTAGGGAAGAGGGGACTCTTTCTGTGTGTCAGGTACTGAGGACTGAGCCCAGGGCCTTCCTACTGAGCTACTTCCCCGCCTCTTTGCAGGGAGGTCTTTGATCTTCCATGGTGTGTCAGGAACAGCTGGCTCATAAACACTTGTAGGTCCCTGTTCACAACAAGAAACTTTGAGTAGTGTGGAGCTTCTCACAAAAGAGGTACACATGGACGTCTGGTCTGAGCAGAGGAGGCAAAATCAGGAACACTCAGGTTTTGTGCAGTAGGATCCAATTATATGTCCCCTGCGTATCATATGTGTACAACAGCGAGGCCCACAGATGGCATTTTCTTCTTCTCTCCATTCTATTACAGTGTCCAATTTCTTTTTCTGTCTCAGTGGTTCGTTGTAAATATAAAATAATATGGGGTTTATGGCAACTTGTCTAACCCTCAGAATTTTGAGACATGTTAGTATAGCTTGATATTTAAAAAAATTTACAGGCATAGATTTTAGCTTGCCTAAAATATAAATAATTTCAACCGAGGCTTAGCAAGCATATTAAATAATTTATTCATTGCAGTATTTTAGTTTTCTCACAAGTGATTCTGCTAATTTCACATCTAATTTTGGATCATTCTCCTCCTTTACTAATTATCATTATTTGTGTATAAAGTGGGAAGGAGACAGAATGGGTTACAGGCCTTGTCCGTGCTAAGCAGGTGCTGCTCACTGAGCCAGCTCACCTACAGATGGCCTTTCTAAGTATTGTGGGTAAAACTGCTAACCTCTCAACATGGGAGGGTCTCATAAGCTCTAGCTGTTATTTACATCTGACAAGCATTGAATTGCTTAAGATTTCACCAATGCTCATTTATGGGTAAAACCGGGACAATAATGGGCTCCTTCTGGTGGTTTTACGAACAGATCATGTTAATGTTTGGAAACATGAAGTAAAACAGAAGAGAACAAATGGCTAAATACCACATGACGACAGTAGCTCAAGTAGAAATACATAAATCTATCCGAGATCTTTGGAGGAAAAATGCATTATAGGAGGACAGGCAGTATGATATGACCTGGGATCAATTAATTTTGAAGATATTGAAGCTACATAAATCCTTGAGGGAAATATTAATGTAAAATATTCTCAGTTAAAAGGAATGAACCTCAAGGATGTACAAAAGTTTAAAGGATGATAATGGTGTTTAATATCAGATATTAAAGAAAAAGTTAAAACCAGATGTGTCAAGACACATAATTTTAATCATAGAATGCAGACAAAATCTCTCAATTTCAATCAAAGGTTTTCCCTTTTCTTAAAAAATCATCACTAGTAAAATCCTGGCCTAATTAAAATAGCTCTTGAAGTCTTAGAATAAAGAAATGAATATTGAATAATGACACCTATTTGGCTGCATAAAATGAGGTAGTATCTATTGTGCTTTGGATCTGGAATTTTCCCCAAAAGTCTTATGTATTTGGGTGTTATGGTTTATCTATGGAGCCATGTGCTGTTAGGAGATGGGGCCTGGTCTCGAGGAGTGGGTTATGGGCAAGTGGTAGATTATAGGTGTATGGTAGATTACAGATTATAGGCATGTGGTGGATTAGGGGTTTAAACCTGAAAGGAGCAGAACAATGAGGCTGGACCCAGAATAGGCATAATTTAAGAACAGAACTTCGAAGGGTATATGAAACTTCATATCCTTCTGGGAGTTTGGCTTCCTGTTTTTCACAATGCCTTGAGGAGCTGCCTGCCACCCATGAATTGACGTGACCTTCTGAAATAGTGAGCTACAGTAAACCTTCCCTCCCTGGATTTGTGTATTTGAGGGATTCTGTCAGAGTGATGCCAAAGTAACAAGCCACCATAAGCCTAACTTAAGACCTTTTGTAAGAAACAAACTTAAAACAATTGCTTGAATAAATCTGTATCTTTGTAACGCAGTAGCAAACATTGAGACACTTTAGATGTGCATATTTCAGCAGAAGGCCCACTTCTCGTATCTGTGTAACATGTATCAGTTTATTCTTTAGATTTCCAGAGCCCAGAGAGTAGAAACTGAGCAAATGAAATATATTAGAAACACCAAAGTTCTAAGTCAAGCATGTTTGTTTTCTAGTTCTGTACCTATGCATTCCTGAGCATCATCTGAAACTTGTGACCGTATTTTTTAAACATGTAATGTGTATGTGTGCGTTAACTTTCTATCATTATGAATGAATACCTGAGCATATCAGTTTAAAAGAGGAAAGATTTATTTTGGCTCATAGTTTTAGACATTTCTCCCCCCACCAAGCTGTTCTTTTTATCAGTATGTATTTGTGATACATAATAATTAATTCAGCTTGAGGAATTGGTGCATGTACATATTACATCTTCCCTTCTACCTTCCCACACACGCACCCCTGCACATCACCTTTCCCTGTCCTCAAAATCTGCCTGTGCTTCCTACCATCACCCTGTCATTATATTCTTACTTACAGACACTCTGGGTTTCTCATATTAGAGAAACCATGCAACATTTAACCTCTGGGTCTGAATCGTTTCACTAAAGATAATGGCCTCTAGGTACCTCCATTTTCCTAGAAATGACTCAAATTTATTTTTTCTTATGACAGAGTAGTACTTTGCTGTGTATATACATCACATTTGCCTTAAGCATTCATCTGTGGATGGGCGTATTGGCTTCTTCCAAGATTTGGTTATTGTCAGTTGTGCTGCCATACACATGGGTATGCATGTATCTCTGTTATATAATGTCTCTGTTTCATTAGGATATCTAGAAGGGGCGTAGCTGAATCAAAAGGAATATCTACTTTCAGTGTTTTGAAGAATATCCACACACATTACCCTCCACAATCTTTCTACCAGTTTACAGTCCTACCAAAAGGGTAGAAATCCTTTATTCCCCTGCCACCTCATCAGCTTTTGTTGTTTTTGAGTTCTTGACAATGGCTACTCTTATTAGAGTAAGGTAGAACCTCAGTGTGATTTTGATTTGCATTTCTCTAATGGTTAAAGATGCTGAGCATTGTTTTCCATGTATTTGTTGATCATGTGTACTTCTCTTGAAGACTGTTTATTCATTTCACTTGCCCACATTTTTAATCAAGTTTTTTATTTTGGGGAGTCTAATTTTTTCTTCAGTCCTAAAGGTTTCGGTTTATACTCACTTAGCACAATTATTTTGAGACAATGTAGTTGTCTTAAATGTAGTTGTCTGTAGTTCAGGCTGGTACTGAACTCATTATTTAGCTCAGGATGGCCTTAAAGTCATGACAGTACATCTGCCTCAACTTCTGAGTGTATGTGCTGAGATTATAGGCTATGCATGAACCATCATGCCCAGCTATTATGTGGTGCTGGGGGATAGGAATTAGGTCCTCATGCTTCCTAGGTAAGTGCTGTAATCACTGAGCTATGCCCTCCATCCCCTAATTTAGATTCTTCATTAACTGTGTTGACCTATTCCCATGATATGCCTGTGATAGAATACATCCCAAGTTAGTGTGGAATGAATACTCCAAAATATTAAAATATTTCAATATTACATTAAGATTTTCTGCATGTACCTTTCAAAAAAGACAACAGTATTTTAATGTATTGTATTAAAGAGGGCAAAATATAAATCTCAAAAAAGATTTTTATTGAATTTCACTATATGGCATATAAGTAATCCATCCTTCCATTCACTTGGCTTTTACTCCTCTTAGTTGATATTCCTTGTGATTCCTTCAGGGATGAAAAAAAGAGCCTTAAAGTGAAAATTCAAGTCACAACCCATGATCCAAAGGGTCACCAGTATGATTGTATTTATAAGAACTATTTAAATAATTTCAATTTAAGAGATCCTAAAAAAAAACAAACTATGACTTTCACCTCTAATTGTGGTTTAGTGAACGAATTAACATCTCTGAAGCACCAAAGAACAAAGGTAAATTAAATTCAGTGGTTAGTAGTAAAGCCAGTTATAGAAATCTAATCAGGGCTTTGCACAACAAAGGGCGCTGAGCTTCCTCTGAGTGTAACTGAAAGTACTTTGGCTGCTGTGGTCTGGCTAATGAATTGAATAATTTAAACAGGAAAGGATTAAATGGGCATTGATGATCAATGCGCAAGCTCGGAGTGTCAATTTGTTGGATTTCGGTTCTGATCCTAAACCTAAATACAAGAAACTCATAAGCCAATAAATGATTTATATAGAGTGGAACATTTTGAGATAGTATGTAAATGTATTATGTAAAACCTATGGTGATAAAGTCAGGGTCTGTGCATTGAAGGGTCCTTTGATTTCTCATTTTTCTCCTTTAATATTCATAATGATTTTGAACCTCAACAGTTTTCTAGATAAATTAGATATTAAGTCAGATTAACACTTGATTATGTAAGAAGAATCCCTAATGATAAATAGACATGTCTGCATGCAATGATACATGATTGCTAGATATATATGTGAAACTCTGGGACATTGGTATTTTCATCGGCTATGGAAATAATATCTTTATCACTTTAAATTGAAATTGGGATAATTAGTCCTTGAGACATTCACCAGTTTGTTTAATCCAGTGCTGAATATATTGTGTCCTCAAATTACCCTTACAATGAGGACAGCTTCTTTTCAGTCTTATCCATATACAGTGCCTCTGACGCCATGGGTTTTGGCTTATAATGTTTATTTTTATGTTGATGCATTAATAATATTCATAGAATACTGCAGAAAATCATTTAAAGTTCATATATTCATACAGAGTATAATGTGATTTGGAACAAATCTTTTCCTTATGTAATTTTAAGATGTCAATCATTATTGCATATTATGTATATTGTATAAAAAATAAGCTGTCAATAGCAAACCTTTCTGAAGAAAGGGAAAATGCATGTTTTAAAGCAAATGGTTGTTTTGTTATCACAATTTGAAGGGTAAGAACCATACTACAATCTCTACACAAGTACACCATTATTATGGGACATTTATCTCCTTAAAATTAACTTTGATGAGATTTAATTTATATATAACAAAATACAGCCTTAATATATAATACTATTTAATTGTGACGATCGTATACACTTGTACAACTGCCAAACTATTAAACAACTGAACATTTCTACCTCAGTTAGTTTATAGCACCTCTCCCCCATTTTCCTCCCCCAAAACACTCGCCTCGTCTTGTGTCTTCTATCAGTCAGTATTATTATGCTTCTGTCTCTGATGCATGGCTCAACATCAGAGCTATTTCCCAATTTGAACCTGTCTTATGAACTTTACAAGTAAACGTAGTATGTGATTGGGGGGCCAAGATATGCAGAAGCTTCTTGAAAATTCTGTCTTGCTCTACATGTAGATGCTGTAGTTATGTCATTTTATATTTATGCCTTTCTCATAAGAAGAATACTAAGTAGTGCAGCTGTAGAGTAATAACAATAATATTGGGGTACAGAACAGACCTGCTTTATAGATCTAGACTACCTCTTTTTTTTTTTGCTGCACAGTTTTCAATTCAAGTCATATATGTCTGTGTTTCTTTGTTACATGGAAATGACACCCACTTAAAGAGTCTAGAACAGAAAAAATGAGAACTTGTGGAAGCTTCACCTGGTGCTGAGATGGCGAGTTTCAGGCTCCCCCCTACAACATTCCCACTCTGAAGACCACTGTTAGTAATCTCTGACTCCCTCACTCATGGTTAGTAGTATCTGCTCTTAGTATCTGTCTTAGTTACTTTTTCATCGCTATCGCTCAGGAACCAGCATCTGCAAAACAGGGAAGGAAACTTTTATGTTAGCTCACAGTTTCAGAAGATCAGAGATCACTCAGGGTGGCTGGCAACAGGGCAAGTATGTGGCAGAGGCAGAGGTGGAGGCAGCTGCTCGCGACATTGCTAACAGGAAGCCAAGTGAAGGCAAGTCTCGTCGCATAAGGAAGGCAGGAAGCAGCTTCTGTATCCTTCCAAACTCATCCCAGTGATCCGACCCTGGTACAGCCTCAGTGTTCCAACCCTTCCCGTGTGGAAGGTGTGGTAAGTCCCTACCACATGCCTGTAACGCAATCTACATGCCTGCAATCCACCCTCCAGACCGGACCTCAATCTCCCAACAGCATATGGTTCTATAGACAACCCATAACATCCAAATACATGAGACTTTTGGGGACATTCCAGACCCAAACCACAATAAGGATGATGTTCACATTTACAACATTCTTAGAATACTATAGAAATTCATGAAAAGTATGAATTTATACGTAGCACACATACTTATATATGAAACACGATGTAGTTGAAAAGTCCATTCCCTGTGAGGTGTTGGTAAATCACTATTACATTTATCTAATTTAAGGCTTATCTATTCTTCCTCACCTTTTAGTGAGCAAATGGGAGGCTCAGTGTTCAATAATCTTACTCCACGTGGTCTGTAGACTCTTTTTTTCTTATGAATGTGCTCAAAATAGTAGCAATAATTCTAACATCTGTGCCTTAAATAAGGAGGCATTATTGCCTTTAATTATAAAGACCCCACAGTTGTTGCCATAATACTAATATGATGGAGTCAAGCAAAAAATAGATAGCCTCTGAAGATTTGATAGACTGCAAGACACAGCCATTATTTTCATTTCAGAAATACATTTTGGGCACGAAAATTTCTCAGATGTCTCTTTATCATCATAAGCATTATCATTTATACCTGAAGGATTTTCTCTAGAGATCTGTCATGCCCTTGGGAAAGTAAGTTTTCTACCTAGAATAAGAATGTTCTTTTCTCTCTTCTTCTATAATGTTTCTGAATAAATCCATATTCAAATCCCTATTTCTACACTAACAGCAGCCAATTAAAATAACCCTTACTTTCGTCCAAGCAGACTAAATTGGCCTGCCTTCACTTTCCATAGTTCTGTCACTGTCTCTTTGAGGAAAGCAAGGGGGATGTGGAAACGCTTATGTAAGTACTCAGGTGGAAAGTTTAAAAAAAAAAAGCCCATAAAACAGACTCATCCATTAGCATTTTCTGCAGAAAATGCTTCAGAGAATATATATATATATATATATATATATATATATATATATATATATATATATTCTTTTTTCCCTCTCCAGGAGACTCTTTCAAAATGTTCTTTTAAGTTTTGAGATGACCTTGTGAAAAGAACCTGCCTCAGTGGTAAGGGACTTTAAACCCTTGCAGTCTGAGTATGTTCTGGAAGCTCCTGTAAGATTGCCTTTCTCCTGAGATGGGCTCACTAGTAGACTATTAGTAAAAACATCAGAATCTGAATAGAATCCTGCACAGCAAGTTTCTGGGAAGGTGAACTCGCAGTTGTAAGCTTAGTAAAGCATAGTCGGCAGAGGCTTGCAAGAAATGGCTATTATATAATCAATGTTTTCAGAAGAAAGTAGTGTGGTGTTTGATTTAACAATACAAGCTCAGCTGGTAGCCTCCCTGTACATGAAGATATTTGGGAGAGCAGCACAATACATAATTATGTCCCTGAATGGAAACTGGGTGACCCCTCCAGTAAGGGAGTATTCTCATTCATACAAAATCTGACCTGTTTGTCAACCATCATCTTATAACGACAACAGCCAATGGGAGAGAAATTACAAAATGGCCTCCCTCCTTATCCAGAAAGAAGCAATTCTGCTTTCATGCTTTTCTTTCAAATAAGGCCACAGAAATACAAAGTCATAGAATTGCCAGCTACAGGGAAGTGGAAGAGCTCTTCAAACCACAGTCACTCATTGTAGTTCAGGGATGTTCAGAATGTAAATAATGTAGGAGAGTATTGTCTTCCCCACAGCAACTAATTCCCCTACCTTTGGAGTCCTGGCATTGGGATATTTGGGGCTGAGGTCTGATGGAATAAATCCAGCCAGGCTTAGTTTCAGTAGAACTGCTCTGTTACTAGCTGGCTTGGCTCTTCCACTTGGGCAGGTGGCTAAAGTCCCTGAAATCATAAATCCCCATTTTCTTCCTTGTGTTTTTAATAAGATCATGAATTATGTCACAAATGGCAATAAAATTCTTTGCTTTATACTCATCTTCCAAATCAGAGATTAATTTCAAGCCTGAATCTTTTCTTGCTGTGCTCAAATCTATTTTTTTTCTTTCTTCTTTCTTTCCTGTTCCATTTGCTTTCTGTCTTCCTTCAATTTATGTTGGGTGATAAAAATCTTTTAGAAAGACTGTTTGGATAAAACAATTACTCCAATCTTATATGGGTATAGGTTTTAATTTGCATAGCATGACGATTAAGTTTAAGTATTTTAGATCCAGCCTCATTCTGTCTACACTATGTCTCTGCTGTGTATATATTACTACTGGTATTTCTAGATATCCAGATTCATGAATTCTTGATATTATAAAAATAATCATTCATTGATACAATATATATGTGCACAAAATACTCAAGTTCAATGTAAACATTATGTATCTCATATATGCATATGAATAAAATGGGGAAAAAAGAATAATCAGAGTTCAAGGAAGATTCAAAACAAGAAGAAGTTTGTTCAGAAAGAGACAGACAAAGGGGGTCTTAAGCGAGGGTCCTGGAATGGTAAAGAACTGGAGCCCTTTAATAAAGCTTTTGTCTTCTCAGCTACCTGAATGGTAATTTTAACCCAGAGAAATGATCTCCTGTGGTGGGGGTTGTTGCATGATTTGAGCCTATTAACTAATTACCTTAGGGCATCTGGCCAGAGGGGCCAGGGCCCTGATAGGCTGTTATGACCACTAGAACACCCTGTTCTACTGCTACCTACCCATTCTAATGTATTATTCTATCTATCCTTTCTTCTTTCTGAGGAAACCACCCCATTTCTAACAAGGGAGGAAGGGTTAATCTGTCTAGGTGCTCCGTACTGAGAGTGGGTGATATCAGGGTCCAGGAGTGTTCCTTAGAAGCTCTCTGTCCAGAAGCCCGTGGTGGAAAGGTTGGTTATATGGGGTTCCATGTGTAGCACCATCTGTAGCTTGAGAGCCTCAGTAATGTTAGATCAGAGCAGAGCGTTAAGTGTTTGACATCCTCCTGATAGACTTGGGCCTGTTTCGTTAGACCTTATATTTTGCAGTTCCCCAAAAGTTTAGGAGATGTATAGTTTCCTAAAGAATCTTTTCCTTTTCTGAGCCACCAAAGCATGTTGTCTATGTTTTATAAGAGCACTAAATTTTTATATTTTCAAGAAAGTCCTTAGCCAGAGTCATTTCAAACAGATGGGAATCTCTCAAAATCCTTGGGATAGAACTGTCCTTGTGAGCTGTCCCATCCCTGTTAAGAGGTTTTCATGTGTAAAGAAAGGTTGTCTCTGTTAGTCTAGAGGAATAGAGAAAAAGGAATACTTAAAATCCAGAACAGTAAAGAACTTAGGCTGTGATGGGATCTCAGTAAATACAGTATAGGGATCAAATGCTACAGACCCACTGGAAGTCACAAGTGTCATGGCCAGCAGGGCATCAACTGCTTGGTTACTCAGAGGACTGGATTTGTGTTTGCAGTTTAAAAATGATCCACTTGTGGAGCAGTCTAGTGTAGGAGATGGAGTAAGTTTATTTTTTTTCTCCTGAACATACATACCCAGGGAAAAAATAAGGAGGGCCCATGCTCAGGGGCAGTATATTAGCAGATCTTACAAGTGACCTGTGTGAGGCCTTTATTTGGATATCTCAACCACTGAGTTTAGCAGCCCCCTGATAAGGCACCTCTGGCACCTGATAAGGCACCTCATTATCTTGAGTTACGGAAGTAAGTCTTTTGTCTCCCTGGAGCAAACTGGAGTCCTTCCTCCTGGCTCCAATCAAAGCAGCCTTCATCCAGAATTCACAAGAGACAAGAGAAAGTTTCCTGTTTTCACTGAGTCTGGAGGAATCTCCTAACAGGTGACTGCAAACTGTATCACCACACCTAAGTCCTTAACTAACAACCCCCATTTGTTGGGTCCCTGTTGTACTCCCATGATTGGGGTGATGTAAGGGCTGACACAGAAGGCTTTGCATAAGTAGAGCCTTAATGATGGGTTTTAATCACTCTTTAACTTTTGATCTCAGGTGATATTGTTTTTCTTTGGGAAAGGTCAGGGGGTCCTTTAAATTGATTTCTTCAGGCATCACACTTGTAGCCATTACCACTTGAGTTCTGTCACTGCGTACTAGGGACTATATCTCAGGTAGGACTTCCTGCCGTGGACAAGAAAATATTTTCTTCTTCTAGAAGTAGAAGCTGACTCCTACTATGATTAAGGAATTCCTTCCCTAAGAAGGGGAGTTGGGGACTCGGGAATAACTGAGTAGGCATGTCTGAAATGGAGTTCTCCCAAGGATAAGTCATCAGAAGAGAGAAATCTCTATATTAAGTGGCTGGACATCCTTGGATAGTTACTTTGTCCTTAGAATGGGGACTAGGGGCAAAGGGAAGGCCAAGTCCCTGAGAAATGAAAGAGTCTGACCCATTGTAAAAATTGCCCAGGGTTCCTCTTCCTTATGGTGGTCAATGAGGTCAGGAGGGGTGTTTCCAAGGTTTATCTTTGGGCCAGAGGTAGACCCACATTCCTTCCAGCCTGGGACAATCTCTCCTGCAGTTCTCTTTCTCACAGATAGAACAGGGCTCTGGAGGTGCCCTTTTCCTTTTAAACATCCTCTCCTCAAATGCCCTGGCTGCTTGCATAGGAAACAATTAGGTATTAGCTTTGCCTTCTTTTTTGAGGCTCCCTTCAGGGCTGCTGTCTCTCTCCTTTTTGTGTCTATTGTTATTTTTTTTTTTTCTTTTCTTCCAATCAGTCTCAGTCTTAATAGACTTTAGTGGCCACTATTAACAAATTATCCAAACTTGGATTAGAATTTGGAATTAGTCTTCAGAGTTTCCAGTGTATACCAGAGGCAGACTGAGAAATAAATTTATCCCTAGGGAGAATTTCACCCACCTTGAATGTCAGGGTTGACAAAGAAATTTCCCGATTCCCGTTTAAGTCCCCGATTCCCTCAGATTGAAAGAGGAAATCGTTGTCCTCCCGGTGAGTACTTGTGCTGCCAGATCCCAACCCCCTGTGTTAGGTGCCATGTCACTAAGAGCTTGAAGTATACGTGAGTCACAGATGAAGTGAGGCGAAGAGGACACTATATTGGGAAAAATGTAGAAGGAGAAAGAAGGAGGATACAGCTTCTGCTAGTAAGAAGGGGGAACCCAGATTGTGAGCCGCCGATGTGGTTTTTTGTCTAGGGGCTTTTATAGATAAGCTGGTTAAGGGGTTGTCCTACGCTCAGCAGCTCGTTGGTAAGGCTAGTTGCTATGTTCTCCACGCTTAAGCAGATGCCCAAGCCCATGCTTAAGCAACTTTAGAAGTTCTCTACCCTTAAGATCTTTTATCTTATTGTCTTTTATTTACTTAATATTTCTCCATTAAGTAGTTCTGAGGAGTGGTCAGCTGTAGGCTGGCCCAAGTTATAGGCAGCTGCCATTTCTGTGATCTTGCTTTCCAGTAAATTTTCCACTGCTTTGGGACCCTACATTCCTCACTGCCTCCAATCCCACTATTTCCTATCACACCTTTGATGGGGAAAAACCAGACAGAAGAAGGCTACGGTATCTGTGGTTGGAGTAGTTGGGGCAGGAGCAGAAGGTTTAGAATTGGACTGAAGGTCTGACTAGTCTGAGGCGACACTTGAGTTTGCTCTGAGCCCTCAGGGTTGGAGCACAGCACAGTGTTGCAACTTGAGAAGGGTCAGGAACACATTTGGAGACCCATTCTTGGTGCTCCTTCGAAAAGAAAAACAATTGAGAATATGGGATGACACTATACTTCCCTGGTCACTTGCAGAGGAGGTGTAGCTGAAGAATGTTGTTGTCCTTCAGACTTCCTCCCGCTGCCCACCTCCCCTGGCTCCCCAGTGGGTGTTTAGGCCATGCATTGAAAAATAAGATGAGGGTTTTTTTTTTTCCTGAAATTGTCTGGGTTCAGTTCATTCCAGTGTGACAGGAGACAGGCCAAAGATGATCTTGGAGGAATTTGGAGCTGTTCATTTTCCATCTGTAACAAAGAAACTATGTTTTAAGTAGGTATCTCCATGAGAAGAATATTTCTATCCTTTGAAAGAGTGTCCTCCTTCCTGGAATTAAGGGGTGCTAGGAAACGTTAGGCCCCTGATGCTGATGTCTCTTGGGACTGTCAATGGGAGTCAATTTCCTTTGCCCATGGATTATCAGAGACTTTCGCTAGTCTTGGTCCCTGCAATTCCTTATGATATCCCTGTCATTGTTTTCTAACTCAGATCTGAAAGGCCTCTAAATAAATGAAGACAATTACCGTAAACATCGGATCTATCAAGACCCTAAAGGGTAGGGGGCTCTGAGAGGTGAAGGGTGTGGAGACATTCTTAATAATCTATAAATTGAATTTTAGCCTTTCAGCCTCACAGACTGAAAAATGCTTGCTGTGAGAACATAGGCCTATTTTGTCTGCCTCTACCTGTACTGGATAATGCTTTCCTATAAACTAAACTATTGAAAAGATGCTTACTTCAACTACAGCTGTCCAGATAATCAACAGGTGCTTGCCCTACCTTGTGATGCCCTGCGTTGTGAATTTGACTGTTATCCTCACCTGTATGCCCTGTTACTCAAGTCAGCCATTGTGTAAAGTTCCTATGTGCCTTTAGAATTTTAATGGATGATTCTCCACCTTGCTCTTAAAAAAAAAAAAAAAAAAAACTTCAAATCAATATAGGGAGAGACTTCTGAGTTCCCATGCTTTAAATTTAGGTAATAAACATGGCCTAGAGGGTGTTAAAAACCTCTTCCACTTTTAAACTTAAACTCCTTGAACAGTTGCCTCGGGTGGGATTAACAGTGGATGCAGAAAGAAAAGGCAGAGGAAAACAAATTTTTCCATGGTTGAGGGTAGAGGAGTGGGTGTAAGCAGGTGGGACAAGTGGAAGCATCCTACTGTAGAGAAAAGTTGATAATGAACAAAATGGCTACAGTTTGGGAGAGAGATTTCTGTGTATAAAATGGACACAGAAGAAGCTGCAGTGAACCCAGAGCAATGTCTCCTTCCACTCCTAACTTGATCAGTTTCAGAAAGTCATATTTTAGCATAGATGATCTGATGATTTAAGATCCCAGCCAGGACACGGGCATAGTGAGCCTTTTCCATGAGAGGCGAGGTGCGCAGTAAGTTCTCACTACTCAGCCTGTGGGGAGAATCTCCTGGCTTCACCCCAGTCATAATGGAATGCACTGGATACCCAGCAGGGGTGTACACTGCTATTTCAGGGGGTGGAGAGTCCCTATTACATGTGGGATGTGAGACTGAGCCTGCTTTGCCAAAGGGCCCATGGGCAAGGATCCCCAAGCCACCTTCCCAACTGGGCTATCCCAGGCATCCTGGATCCAGCCGTGGCATACTGTTGAGATGGATATGCACATGGCAGCCGCTGGATACAACCCAGGAGCTGGGGTCAGTCCCAGTACAAGGGACAGTAAGGGCAGAATTGTGGCAAGGGAGTCAAACATTTTCAGAAGAGAAAGGTCTCAATGAGTGAAGTCTCCTATCATAACTCAGGGAAAAAGTCCCACCAGTGGGTTAGGGTGCGGACATAATCTACACCCACTCGTGCTGTGGTCTCTGGGTGTCTCTTAGCACACTGAAGGATCAGAATAAACCCATGACTAGAAGCCTGGACAAGGATCTTTAGTTCTTCTTAAAAGCCTTGAGGAGGGAGGGTAGGGTAGTGGGAGGGACAGAAAGAGAGTGGGAAAGTCCTTGTCGCCTTGACAAGATACCTATGTGCACAAAATGATCAACTCCATTGTAAACTTTAAACTTCGAACATTGACATATCAATAAAATGGGGGGGGGGAGCCTTACATCCAGCTGATGCCCAGATATTAGCAGCCCCTGCTTATCCTAGCACTGAAAGGGGAGACCTAGTACAAGGTTCAATCATGCTAACCTGTACCTGAAGTTCCTCCCAGATGGCAGGGCTATGGAGGGTGGACCCAACAGTCACATCTCCAGCCAACGCCACCTGTGCAGGTTAGGAATACTGAACTAATGTCGCTGGTAGTCTTCCAAATCTCAAATGATAAGCCCCCAAATGTTAATGGTGTTGCCAGATATCCAGGTTCAGAAACTCTCAATATGATTAAGAATCATTGGCCAGAGTTCACAGAAGATTCAAAGCAAGAAGAGGCTTATTTGAGAAAATGAAGCTCTGGAGGCGAGGTCAGGAGGAGAGGGGGTCTTTTATCCACCTAGTTACCTGCATGGCGGCTTTTGCTGTAGTCGTTTAAGGTGGTCTCCCGTTTTGGAGGTTGAAGAATAAAGTAAGCCTGCTAATTACTTTACGACACTTGTAGGAAACGGGAAGGAAGGTGTGCTGGTTGCTATGGCTTCCTGTCCTTTATTGTTCCCTGGAAGGACCCTGGAAGCCGTTCATGGTCACTGGAATGCCTTGTTCTACTGCTAGCTATTTATCTGAACATATCCTCCCGTCTGCCTTGTATATATGGGCATGCCACTTAGCCTCTCTGTACATATTTTCACATTTTTAATATCTGGAAAGAAGGTAATTTGTCCAACTCATATGTAATTAGAGTAATAAAATAATATTGAAAAAACAAAATAATAATTGGCATACAGTGATGGCTGTTTTATTACATAAGACACTTCAAAAAGTTGTTTGAAGAACAAGTTGAACTGAACTGAGTTTAGATCTCAGTTGTTTGAAAAAAATTGTAAATTAAGCTATTTAATTTACAATTGCTTTAATTGTAAATTGCTATTGACTATTGCTTTAATTGTTTTCTCTATACAGTTATGTATAGGTGAGGCTCTGTTTAGACTTATGGGAAGATACATTTTGGAGTTCTATTTTTGATTTTTAAAAATGCATTGTGCCACGAATTACCAGGATCAGGAATGCAGTGAGAACAGAGTTTTTCAGTCCTGCTACACCTGGCTGTGAAGCAGGGCTGGGCTCTCTCCAATGTCCTGACTTATGGAGTGACACTCTATTCTATGGGAGACTAACCAGTCTCAAAAAAATTCCAAAACTCACCACAATGAATTCAAGGGACTCTGGCAAACTGGTCTTGGTTCCAGAATTACAGCCTGGCCAATGAATCATTCTCTCCAGACAAAGTGATATCTATTTCAGATGACGTCTGGTTGCCAGAAGAACTGATTTTGAAGGACTAAAATTACTCTGATAGTTTAGTCAAGGCCCCACCACAAATATTTGTCCTGCTCTGTGCACCTTATTACAGATCTGTGTGGTTAGGGTCATCTTACGCTGTCTCCTCCTCTTTCACTTCTTTGTTTGTGTCATTTATTGTATGTCGCTTTATTTATATACAATAAATCCAGCCATTTTAAGGATGTAGTAGGAAGAGTTTGGGCTACTACCAAAAACAATAGAATACTTCTCTTATACCAAAAATTTCCCAAATGTTTCCCTTTAGACTCTCTTATATAATTATTAATAAGTTTGGGATTTATAATTTTTATCATTAAATAAGAAAACTTTCTCAAGTAAAATTTCTCCTCTTGATGTCAATTTTGTCTGGAATTCATTTAACCATGCTATTCCTCTTTTCTTTATTGCTTGGTTATTTAGCTTTTTTCATGTATTTGTATCTTGAATTATGATTGTATATCCTACACACATTACTTACTGGAGTTTGCTTTTTATTTTGTTGGAAATTCTCTGTGGCTTGGAATGTTTAGTAAATTCACACTGAATATCCAAATTGCACAGTTAGATTTAGAGGGATTTGTTTAATTCTTATTTCTCTCATTTACTTTTTATTGATGGCTCTAATCTTCCTTTCTTTACTTTTTTATATCTTTTAAATACTACTTTAGTTATATTCCTCTACTATTTAAAAAGTGATTACTGTAGAAATTGTAACATGCATCATTCATTTATTGCAATCTAAAATAAATGACACTCCTTCTGATAAAACATAGGTATTTTTCATAAGTATACCTGTTCTTCCCACCCTTTTTATATGTGTATAACATAATTGTATGTATATAAGCCTTGAAACATGGTGCAACTTTTTTACACACTCCAAAGTCTTAAGAAAAGACAAACGCCCACTCATGCCTTAAAGGGGTTAAGGAAAGACAAATGCGTGTATGTGGTAATCTCTTCTGGTGCTCTTCGTTTCTTCCACTGTAGATAACTTATCATTTTCTATGATTTTTTTAGCTTAAATGACTCTTTTTATTGCATCTTATCTTTCAATTTACCTGGAAAAATATATTTTATTTTAAATATACACGGAAAACCCTCTAATGTCAATTTTGAAGAATAATTTTTGGGGGTATAAAATGCTTGGCTCTTTTCTCTGTTGTGTCAAGATTCAACTATCTTTCCAACATCTGCTCTAGCTTCCATTGTTTTTTGGGAGAATTCTCTCCTGTGTAGTTTTTCTTTTTCTCCTTTGCATGTCATTTGCCATTTTTCTTTGTTGCTTTGAAATATTATTTTTATTTTTGGCTATCAGAAATTTTTATGTGTCTAGAGGCTGTTCTCTTTGTGTTTATGCCATTTGGGATTTCTTGAGTCTCTTTTTATTTGTTTCTCATCGATTTGGGAACTTTTGGTACAATTTTTGTTGAAATATTTTTCTTTGATTTTTCTGTCTTCATCTCTGACTAAATTTCTAATTGCATCACTTTAGGAATGTTTTATGTCAAATCTTAATTTTCTGTTTACTTATTTTTAACATTTTTCCTCTCTCTTCCTTGGAATTGAATATTAATCTATACTTAGTTTTATTCGTTTTACTCATTATTTCCATATCCTAAATTCTCTAATTAATTCTCTTAATTCTCTCTTTAAATTTTTGAGTACATTTTCCTTAAATTGGAGAGCTTTGAGAAAGTCTTCTTGCTATATCAGCTCTTCACAGTTCCTGCATACTCTTTCTATTCTTTTTTTTCCTGGTTCATTATGTCTAATTTTGCATGATAGTAATTTATTTTGTATGAATCTGGAAAATGGAATGATATAGTGTAGTTGGTTTTTGTTTCCTTTTTGTGCAGGTTGATGCCATTTTAGCTTAGCAAGCAATTACTTTTGTTTTTGTTTGTTGGTTGGTTGGTTTGTTTATTTTTGTTTATTTTCAGACACCTAACCGGCAAAGTCCTTCTGCTGTGCAGAGTGCCATCCATAATATATCCTTTCAGTCCTGTTAGACAGGTTCCCTTGCAGTTTCATAGTCACCCGGTGACAGAAGCCAAGGTCATCGTCACACGGTCACACACCCTAACCCAGAAAGACTTCTCTCATCTGTTACCTGACTTATGCGGTGGTTGACAAATGGACTCAAAGGCACACCAAAGCCATGACTCTCCCTAGGGTTTTCATTTTTATCTGAATCCCTGTTTGCCTCACTTGTAGAAAAGCTTATGAATAGCACAGGGGTGCATTAAGGGTTTATTGTTCTAAATTTTCTACATCATTCTCACTTGTAAAATTTCCCACTCTAATTTCTCCTGCTTTGTAATCTTCTCTTAACTGAGACTGCAAAAACTAATTATACAGCTAAAAGATACTTTCCACCTAAACTGTCAAGTTTAGGGAATGACCCAGCAATACAGACAAAATATTACTGCCCTTTCCTGGTGAATTGACAGTAGTTCATGAATGAATGAAACTCAAACAGTTGCCTACTTTTGGTCATTTTTTAAGGTCCTGAAATTTTTATTCTTAATAATTTGAACCAATTTAATTGCCTGCTTTTCTTATGAAGTGATTGTTAAAAGTAAAATTACTTGAAATCAATATGTATTTAAGCTTTATTTGTTCTTAACAATTATTAGGAACTTTTAAAGAGCTTGAAAAGCCAATAATGAAAGATATCATCTAAATCCCAGATCTACAGGAGGCTGAGTCAAGGGGATAACAAGTACAAAAGCAAGCCTGAGCAATTTAGCCAGACCATAAATTAAAAAATAGCACTAGGGGCTTAACTCAGTGTGAGGTTATAGGTTCAATCTCCAAGAGCTCTAAAAAAATGAAAATAAAAATACCATATATTTAAAAATTAACTGGAGTCTCAGCACCCTGGAAGGCTGAGCAGAAAAATGGCACATCAGATCCCAAGATGGGCAATGTAGGGACTGAAGGAAGCCCTGTCTCAAAACAAAATAAACATATAAGTAAATAACTTCAAAAAGGCTAAGGATGAATCTCAGTAGGAAGGCCCTGGCTTCAATCCTGAGTAAATACATAAACAAAAAAGCAAATATTAACTTATGAAAGCACAATTTAAAATTTTTTATGTGTAGCGATTCATCCTTTTTCTCCACAGATCTCTAACAAGGCAGCATTATTATTGTTTTTATTTTCCAAAAGAGTAAACTAATCACCAGCAAGACAAATGACTTGCCTATGGCCACTTGGCTACTAAATGACAGAGTCAGGAATCGAATTCAGGTGGTACAATGCCCTCACCATTCTACACATTCTCGTATTTTGTACTTTTACACCTACGACAATATGACGAGCTCCCGGAGACTCTCATTTGCTTTCTGATATTGGCGGAATTACACTCTGAAAGAGAAGGAAAATAAAATGCCCAGTCCGCCCTCACTAAACAGCCCTGGACAAGGAGCGACAGTATCTTCCTCACGCTTTGTTACATTGAAGAACCTGAGTCCTTTGGAGCCTATTTGTCATATATTTTATGTATTATTTTTTCATTTTTATTAATATATATGTGACGCATAATGTTTACAATTAGCTTGAGTATTCTGTGCACATATATATCACATCAACATTACAATTCCTTCCCATTTTTGTCCCTTCATCTCCCTCCTCATTCCCACTATCACACTCATTTGGTTTTAAAGAATGCCTATATTCTGAGTTTCCCAAACCAGAATATTTATGCAACATTTGCGATATTTAACACAGAAAAAAAGATTCTTGAAGAGGTAGGGAAATTACCAATTGTCTCAATATACTTACAAGTAGGCCGTCAGAGAGATATGTATGCCTTTCTTACTGTGTGTATTAGGAATTCAGATCAACTGTTTATCACATTTTAACGATATCATTTGTGTTTCCAATTAATCCGTGCTACTTAATAAGTGAATCAGTAAATAGTAAGACATTGTAAGTTACATTAAGATTAAGTCTAGGTTTTCTTGTTTGAGTTTGAAGGAATAGAAAGTTTGGTTGCAACACATAGCTAAAAGAGCATAGTACAATGAATTGTTGAAAAATTGATACTGCTATAGGAGCCATATTTTCATTGGAAATGAAAGATTTTGTGGAATGTAGAACTCAGCGTCACTTAAAGGTCTAGTCTTGACCAAAAAATCATAGGAACAAAGATAAAACCCTCAAAATATACAGCAGGAAAACTATACTCCAATAAAATAGGCATAACTATGTTATGTGCACTGGTATTCTCAAGCTGTCAAAGATTTCTAGAACATACAGAGAGTAAATGCAATAAATGTATTTTGTTATAAATTTTAACAAGAATTATTCAGCTGATATTTCTAAATCTTTTAGGAAAAAAAGAGTTTCTTTACTGTTTTACTCAGAATACCCTAGAAAACAAATCATGAGGCAAAGAGAACAAACACGGCGAGAGGTGTTTGGCACCTGGCCATCAGAGGTTGCCCAGACAACCAGCAGTGTCTGCAGGCAAGGCATATGGGGGTGTTGGACGTCTTCATGAACAAAACTGATTGTGGGGAGATGGATAGAATGTGGAGGATATGAAAAAGGACATAAACTGTGTGATGCACATGTACTGTGAGTGTATGCTTCCATTTACCTTGTAAAATGTATTTTTATTGTCTCAACATAGTAAGACTCCTCATTGCGTCTGTGTGTCATTATATTTCTCATCCTTTCAGTGGCTGTTCTTTTTCATTTTTGAATATATTTTTTCCATAGGACTAATTTGAAAATTAATGGATGCATCAAAATCAATCACTCTTTTCACCCTCTTTTCATTCTCTTTTACTCTGATTGTGGTTCAAACCTGGAATGTACCCCATAACCTCATGCATTTGGAAGGTGATTGGATTGCAGAGTTAATTGCATCAAGTGAATTAGTCCATGGAATTCTAGGGCTGTTAAGAGGTGGGGACTGGCCGAGAGTGGCAGAACACCGAGGATGAGGCCTGGGAGAATGCATTCTTGCCTGGGTTCTCAACACCCTCCTTCCTCTTGGAGCCCATGAGCAGCTGTTCTCCCTATAGTCGTCCTCCACTCTGCCATTCACAAACACAAAGAATGAACCAAGACCTCTGAGATGTAAGATAAAGTAAGCCTTTCCTCCCTTTAGTAAGGCTGCTGGATATTGTGCCCCAGCACGAAGAAAATAACACACACGCACACACACACAACAAGACACGTGAAGTATATTGATTCTATAACATAACCTTAGGATCTTTTTAGTGCATTTTCTGGAAGAGAGGAAAGCACTTTTGTTTTTTTGTATTTGTTTGTTTGCTTATTTATTGAGATATTGGGGATTGAAACCAGGATCTATGCTCTGAGCTACATCTCCAGCCCATTTCTTATTTTCATTCTGAGATAAGGTCTTACTAAGTTGCTAGGTCCCAGGCTGAACTCATATTTACGATCCTCCAACCTCAGCCTCAGAGTGCCTCAAGGTTCAGCTTACAGTACAGTTTTAAGGTTTTGATTTTCTTGTCTTATTGATACCTATTTTTATTTCTTCTACCTGAAGAACAAGAATACATAGGTTAATCCACTTAAGAATTATTTTTCTTCTGTATAAAATTTACATAACCATACTCACTTAAAGAATTACTTTTAAAAATTAAGTTTTTCTCCCACTATCCAGTCAGGAAACCAACATCAATCTAGGTGTTTCAATCAAATGAGGATTGATTATGGAAAAGGTTACAGAGGTGTTAGAGTATATGGAGACGAAAAAGAGGAAGAGAGCATTTCCAGATGTTGGGAAGATACTACCTTCTCTGGGCCAGTGCTCATAAAAGCATTCTTGCCAGTGACATTCGTAGAAGAGTTATGTTCAGTATCACAGGAGTTGCTTTTTTACTTGATGAAATTAGCTTCAGATTCTAAAGTGCTTAATCGGCAAAAATGGGTCATTTGCTGCAGGATAGTTTGTTAAAAGTGAATGTCTAATTCCTTCCTGATTTCTGTGCTGGCATGGTTACTTCTGATTGGCAGAATACAACCAAAACTATGCTAGCAAAGAAGCCGACAAATTGTAGTTCTCAGACTTTTAGCTCTTGATTCTCGAAAATGAACAAAGGAGGATGAGTTTGAGTCTGAGGCTTAATAGATGAATCTAACACATTAAAAGGAAGCAAAGAAAACCCAAAATATACATCATAAAATGGTGGTCCTCTTTATACTTGCTGACAATTTCCTTTGTACTTTTACACAATTACTTCTAGAAACTGTAAGACAATTTTTAAAAAATCTTTCTAAATGAGTGCTCAGAGTTTAAGAACTTTAGTTGAGCTCAAGGTCTTTAAAAGGAAACATGTCTCAGAGAAAGTGTGAATCTCAGCAAAAGCTTGTAGAAACTGTGAATGACCTATGGGTATTTTATTTCTGACATTAAAACACAGCTAAACAGATGAAGAAAATTGCTCTCAGGTGTGTTCTGCACTGTCACAGGAGCATTGTAGCAGTCGTGCTAAACTGTACTTGTTCTCTATTTCCTGATTCTGTTTTGTGCCCATAATAACCAGAAAATATTTTGTGTTATGTCATTGCTGGGTGAAAAAATCTCTAGACTAGGAGATAAGATGTCATCCTTTTCCCAGTTTCTCTAATTAGTTTGGTGGTGTTGGTAGTACACGAGGGAGGAGAGCGTAGGGGAGTCTTTTTGCTCTGCAGAAAATAAGAAACCTGCATTAGTTAATTCTCTCTAGGTCTTGACCATCTTCGTGGTTTTGTTTCGTTAAGATGAGGAGGATGTAGATGATGATGAGGACTTCCGAAATGAGCAGAATTGAAATTTTATTGAATACTAACCACATACTAACCATGCTAGCATAAGCACTCTGTGCATATAACATGTTCATAGGCTTAAAGCACTGTCATATAACACATGAGAAAATACTAAGCAAGAGAACTAGTTTTTCTGTTTATGTGAAGGCAGCTGAATCTAAAACTAAACTATTTCATTATTCTCCATTAAAAGCAGTAAACATATAAAGCAAAGATGCTTATACATACAGATATCTATTTTCCAAAGGTTCCTAAGTAGGTACTGAAATAGCAGGAATTCTTGCAATCACGGTAAGCTCAGTTATGGCACCTTATCAGTCTGTCCATATGTTAATTTTTTGATATAAGTTACTTCTGTCGTCAGCAGCTTTGTGGCGTAGTCTGTGCACCAGGAAACCAATGGGCATGGCAGTGATGCACATTAAATTGCAGTTACATATATATGACTGATTTTGTGAATTAGTGGGTGACGAAATTTATGCAAATTAGATTTCATAATTTAGTCCTTAGGTGGATGATGACTCATGTTTAAAAATCAGAACCTAGGTTTTAGCAGGCTTTGAATTACCTAAAACTGTGTTTAATGAGCCATTGTCAGTGACCTCTGTGGTCAGATAGAAATGACATGGTAGTCCCTCTATCATTTGGAGTCATTTGTCCAAACTGAGTTGGGGTTGTTGTTTTTGTTGCCTGATAGTTTCCCCGGTATAAGCTGTTATGGAAGGACAGGGCCTTTTGGCCCCTTACCGTGGAATGATATGATATTAGTATTAATTTCTGGCTGAGAAGGAACCATTTCAAGGATTTCAGGCCCTGGATAACAGGATTTTGCAGTCTTTCTTAACTGGTATCCATCTCTGTTAACCACTGCAAACTTTCTCTTAATAAAAACAGCAGAATAGGTATTTGTTGAGCTCTCTTTCAATGCATCAAGCATTATGGGGACTGCGACTGCAAGCATCAATCAGTCGTCGCTGTCATCCAGTAGCTTGTACTCTGTAGGCAGAGAGATTTCTAAATTCTAACAGGTCAGGCACAATACAATGCACAGTCATGTTAGGAAAAGATGCCAAGAAAAGGGAAAATCTCCCTGCTTGCTCCCTCCCTCGTTCTTCTCTTTGGGTTCCTTTTCTTTGTCATTAGTCCATCTCCCAGTGATGGTGCTGTGCTAATCATGGAGAATCAAGTCATCGGTGTCTCGGCCCTGCTTGTGTTCTGTGTTCTCTCCATGGAGGGGATAGGTGGAGAAGTCATCTGGAAGACTGTTTCTGGTCAATCAGACAGAAGAGAGGATCCCGGCATCTGGCTTTTGAGACTTCTGTGACAGTCTGGCTCCCTTTGGCTCAGCAGTACTTCTTAGCATATGGGCCCTGTGCCACAGGCTCCACCATCAGAGAACCTGTCAGTTACAGGGTGTCCACACAGCAGGGCAGACTCTTCTGACATGTGTCCCTGAGTTGCTCAATAACCTCACTCCTTGCTCTGCATTATTTTTAAACCCCAAACAACCAGGGCTCCAATCCCTGTCTTTGGGGGTGTCCTGAAGGAAAGTTTCACACATTCTACTTTGTTCTGGAGTTTATAAATATGGAAGGCTTATAAATGGATGTAAACGTCCCTTTTTTCTGAGCTCAGCCTAGTGAGTATACATGGGGTGGTGCATTCTTTTCTTACTGTCTTCTGAGCCAACTCAGATAATCCTGTTGGTTACATAATCCAGGCACTCCATAGGTGTCCCAGGGAACCCTATAAATACAGCCCTTCTTTTGAGAGTCTGCCGGTGTCCTTTGTACACTGAGTGTTCTCCAGCATGAAGATACACACACAGTACCCAGATGTAGAGGACAGGAGCTTTACCAGGGTTAGCTTTGTGCATCTTTCATAATATGAGTAAGTCAGCTAACATTCTTAATTCATTTACCTAAAAACGGGACTGTAACAACACAAAAATTCCATGGGGTTTTGACTGCTTTGTGTGCATGTCTTGTCTGTGTTTGCTATTTTTGTGTCACAATGGGCGGTATGGTCAATGTTTTTTGAACAAGTCGTTGGTGAGAAAAGAAATTAATACATTGTGACGTTGTTTTCCTTTATTTTTCACATTCCCTCTTTGTTTTTCTTGGGAATAGAGAGACAAGAATAGCACAGGGCAACTACGGGATTTCATAATTGTTAGAACCTTGAGTTGCAGCCCCTGTTTCTTCTTGCCTTCCCATTCCTTTGCATTATTTTGCTGATATTATAAATTCAGCTTCATAATGACAAAGATTGGTAGCAAACCTACCTGTTGCTTAAATGAGAACGAAGCAGATTTTGATTAGAAATCTCTCAGCAGAGCAGAACAAAACACTTGGGAAGTACATGTAACACAATAAATTCTTAGTCTAGATAGATCATTTCTGCATGAGAAGAATTTACCAACATCCCTAGCCATAAAAGAAATGCAAACATCACTAAGATACCATCTAACTCCAGAGAGATTGGCCTATATCAACAACTCAAATAGCAATCAGTGTTGGCGAGGTTGTGGGGAGAAAGGAACCCACCTGCACTGCTGGTGAGAATGTAAATTTGTACAACCACTATGGAAAGCAGTATGGAGGTTTCTCAAAAGTTTGGAAATAAATATCCCCTTCGATCCAGCGATACCTCTCCTGGGAATATTTCCAAAAGAGTTAATAACAACACATAACAGAGATACATGTATACCCACGTTCATAGCAGCACAATTAACAATAGCTAAAATGTGGAAGACACCAAAATACCCATCAACAAACCAATGGATACACAAATTGATTTAATTGATTGATTTAAACTCAATGGAATACTATGCATCTCTAAAGTCCAACAGTTTGGAGGCTTTTGGAGCAACTTGAGACCATCATGCTTAGTGAAGTGAGTCAGAAGCAGAGGTGAAATATTGAATGGTTTCTCTGATATGAGAAACCCAATCACAATTATCTCATGGAACTTAAAGTGAAAAATAAAGGGAACTGGGAGCAGGGGGTGGAGGAATGGGTAGGAGGAGGGTCAAAAGGAGAGCAGGGTAGGTCTTGTCACCTTGCCAAGTTATGTATGTGAGCAGAATGCTCGAGATCAATGTAAACCTTAAATTTTGCACTTATACATATCAATAAAATGGGGGAAAAAGAATTTACCAATTACCACCATTTGTGCTGGGTGATTGCATTTAAACTAGTTGTTTATCTGTCTAAAAGCAAAAATTATATTTCATTCATCTTTAAATATCACTAATGCATCACGAAAAACCATCCATATAGTGGCTACTGAGGCAGCATATATCTTGCAAGTGAAAATGTTTGAGAAGTAGTGTTGCCATTGTAAATTTCACAACCTGAAAATGTTGCAAAGGGTGATGTAATTTTTAAAACCAATATAATGGTAACAATATTATTTTAGATTCACAGATACAGAAATAGACCAAGTTTATTCAGTATTCTGATTATAGGTTATAGTTAACAGCCTTTTTTGTCATTAGTTCAAGATCTGATTTTTAGCACAGCATACTGCATTGTTTTGTGCTGCTGATACACTCTTCAGCTGTTTGCCATTTGTCCTTGATATGTCTCCATAAGAATGTCGCATTTTTAAATCCAAAAAATCTGTTTTTTCCTCAGAGTTAATTTTTTCATGTATCTTAAAAATTCTTGCATGTAATTAGACAATTTTCTGAGACATTTTCAGTCATTTCTATGTATTCCCATAGAGCAGGAAGGGTGATGGAATTGATACAATAAGTACTCTCATTTTTATACTTTTTGTGTCAAATTTTACATCTCACTCTAAATTTAAAGAACCATTTAAGATACGTGCAGTGTACAGCAGACACAGGTGGCTGCCTCTCCCGCGTCGCTTCCCCGGTACCTGTTCTTCTTTCTGTCTCCCTTTTCATGCTCCTGGATCCCAAATGTGTTCAAGCAGGTGTGTGCTCAGGTTCCCTGCACTTGTCAAGATGGCTGTAAGCAGGTCAGCGTTATTATATCGTATCATTTCAGGCAGCCCAGGACCTAGTTCTCCTAATTTCCACTTATGAATCTTTAGGGTACAATATTTTTTAAGCTCTGGAATGGACCTCAGGCACCATCATTTTTGAAAAACATTTTTATGTATTTCTAAATACAAAGCCGTGGCTGAGAACAATTGTTGTACCATACTGTGAATAAATCAGTTCTCACTACATGACTACTAGTTCATAAAATGCATGGGGAGGACTTAATCCAATGGAACCGTAGTTTTATGGGGCTTTGTCTTTAAAATATCTGCTAATCAGTTTTTGGATTTTAATCAACTCTATCCATAATCTCCTCCACGAAACCGTATATGTGCTTAATACATCAGAAGGTCAACAACAGCAACGGTGGGGAGCCCTGCTGCTTTGTGTTTTGTAGCTTGTCAAAATGTCAGAAGAGTTGGCATTAAAACCTCATTTTTAAAGAATGTTTTGAGGTAGTAAAAGAATATTCAGGGAGCCACTAAAAAAATCTCAAGCCAGTTTGGGTGAGCCTTTGCAGCTTGCCTAAAAGACATTTTCCAACTCATAAAGAAGCCCATCACGTGGAACTGCTCCCTCCCTGCCACTGCCATGGGCCACTGCAGTCTCTGCTTGGCTGGCAGAGCATGGGGTTCTCTGCTTGTGGAGCTCACTGCTTTTTTTATTCTTTCTTGTTCACTATTTCTGGGTCAAAGCTGTTTTGGAGTACAAGGTGCCTCATCATCTTCCCGTGCGGTCTGAAAGAGAAGCTCTTGTAATTTCCGTAAGTTACCTCCACATCCTGGCATCTTTGCCCCTTGCGATGTTTGCCAAGCAATCTTACAAAGCCAAGTGCTGCGTGTTGCACGTTGAACAAGACATGATTCCAACTCTCAAGGAATTTAGATTCTGTTTTATTGAGTGCACATTCCAGAAAGATTTGTATTTAGGAGTTCAGGAAGCTGGTATGCAGGAAGCTGAAGTCTTCCAAACTTAGTATATGCTTTTAAATAGCAACTATCCTCTTGAAAATGATACCCCATGGATAGGTCTACCTGTCTGGGTTCCCAGCTGACTCTCCCTCTGATGTGATGCTTTTCTGATTAGTGTATGGTAGCTTTATGGGCTGATGAATATATTTAGCATCCTTATTGAAAAATTCCTGTTCACATGGGTGGTGGACAGCCATATTTTGCTGATGACTCTCTTCCGCTTACACCAGCAGCTAGTTTGGAGTGTATGCTTTATATTGCATGGAGTTTGTGTTGATGTGTCCTTTTGTTTATTTTTATGGTTTTGAATTTGATTTGCTTTTCTGACATGCATGGCATAATTCTTGCTACTGAGTATGAGAAAAATATTGCTGTTGGGATAAGAGCATTAAGCCCACACCTGAGGCTTGTGTTCACACAAGAAGAATATTCACTAGGGATCTGAACGTGGGCTGCTGCAAAGCAAATAGAAGTCAGACACCACGTGTGCTCTCTAACAGTCTTCCGCTGGGACACTTGACATCTAGTTTGTCCTAATGCTTAACATTGGAGGGGAGAAGCATTGACTGCTCTAGATGACAGCTGGGGTCAGAGCTGGCCCCAGATAGCTGCAAGAGTCTCTTCACTTTGAATGACAGTTTGTTAGCATGTCTTTGGAGACACTCATTTGATTAGGCAAATTCTTTCCCAAGAGCTAGTTACTTATGATTATTTATCCATTTCCCAGTCATGTATAATTCTCTCTTCCGGTGGAATTCCTGACTGCCGCTTGGGGATACATTTTAAAATATGCTGCCATTATGCAGCTTAAGCAGTGTTCTGCATTTGTAATTCATTGTGCTGATCGATGTGGGCCCACTTTGAAAACATAATAATGCAATTTAATTTGCTTAAATATCACTAATACTAATATTTCATAATGTGCCAGGCTTAGAAATGGAAATTTTATAGTCCGAAAGTATAGCGACTAATAGAAAGAAAATGAAAGAGCAAAGAGTGGCTGGTGAATTCACACGTTTATAAGTATTTAATTAGTCAGAAGGGGCTGGCTAAGTGTCTGTGTAACTAAATCACTCCCTCTGTTCCTATCTGTTAATATAGTCATACATCCCTATCAGGTGCCAGATGAGAGCCAACTTCACCCAACCTCTGTCACCCTTGGTGTTCCAGCCAGCCCCTTTTCCTCCTCAGCCTGTAAATGGCTCTTCTCTGGTGGCTGGGTCTTTGTGCTCTGACACTTCAGCTCCTGATATTTCACCTAGCCAGCCCCTCCGGTTCTGGCAGCCACTCAACTTGTTGTTCTCTCCTTGGTTTCATATACTTAACGCCTGGAGAAGGAGGGAGGCAGAACCCTGTCCCCAGCTACTCTCTGCCTTGCAGATTTGAATAGAACACCCGGTTCCTGAGTATATTTCCTTTCTAAACTTTTTAACCAAGACAGAACTGAGCAAAAGTGAGTTTTTAATAAAGTAAAATATTCAGATACTGGAAGATTGATTATACCTTTGCATTCATTAGTATTTGATGACACTGTGCTTAGGGGCTAAGAATGTACATGAGCTTTAGTAAATAGAGGAATGAACACAATCATTTTAAAATTTAATTTTTATTTGTATGTTAAATTTATCATCACAACAATAATTAACAATTGTCATGCACAGTGATGAAGAGTTTTGAATAAAAAAAATTGGCACATAGGAGACAGGAGCCCTGGAGGATTGAATTGCACCTAGAAGACTTAGCAGGTAGAAAATGAACACATGTGTCAAGCAAAGGTAAATTATTACTAAAAACAAACATACCTAAGAATTTTGTACTGTTTACCCAATTTGTAACAAACCACCAAAGAAAAGTATCAGTAAAACCTGTCTTCCTGGGAGAAAATGAATGAGTTTAGAATGAGGCAGGGGAATTGTGCTTTTCTAGAGGATGTATTGAGTAAAGGATGAAAGGAGCCAGCATATATTGGCTCATAAAGAGATCAGTGTAAGTATTAAACATGTGCTTTAGCTTATTTGTACAGTGAATTATTTTGAAAACAATATAATAGAATTCATTTGTTTACACAGTTATCTCATTTGCATGGATTCAATCATGTTGAAAAAATAGTCGTAACAATTGGCATGTGTAGAAATCATATTAAAAATAGATTTTCTGTTAAAATAAGTTTTAGCCCTCATGTCTTCAGGGAGTAAGAAAATATTCAAATCATCATCAGTTTCATCAATGAGTTTAACTGATGTGTAATAATAATGAAAAAGCAAAGCCAAAGTCAGTTTCCTTGTTCTTACTTTAGTTTAACATTATAAATATTTCAAAGTATTGCTCACTCAAGTTGAAACTTTTCTTTGGGTTTCACCAGTCAAATTTTATCTCAAAGAACTACTTGCCTCCCATTCATGACCTATGATGTTTGAGTAATGCTGACTCTGTGCTAAGTTGAAAGGTAAGCATCAAACTAGAGAGTGATTATTCAGAACACTAAGTTGCCCAGGCTACAAGCATTGAATGAGGGATGGACTCTGAACCCAGTTAAAACCACAGTGAGTCTTAGATAAAGACGGTAAAGAAAAAGAAAACTCTCTTTTATTGGACTTGAACTTAGAAAGATAGAAAGGTAGCTGTTTGAAGGAAGCCATCTTCCCAGACCAGTAGAATTAAATACGAGACAACAAAGAAAAAGCAATTTTTTGGGTTACTTTCTCATTGCTGAGACAAAATACCCAAAATTCAAAATTTAAGGGAGGAAAATTTTCAGTTCACAGTTTCAGAAGGTGAGATTCCAAGTGTGAGTTTCCAGAATGGTATACACATATGGTGGGGGTTTAGTTTAAGAGCACTTTGTGGAAAGGCAGAGGAAGGAGCCAAGTCACAGAGGAAAAATAGAACCAGCACACACCCCTCCAGGTCAAGACCCAAGTATCCACCCCTTGCATACAGTTCCTACCTCCCGATAGCACACAGTATCCATAAGTACATGAGGCTTTGGAGGGACATTCCAGATACAACCCACAACATTCTACCTTTGCTCCCAAAAGACTCATGTTCACCTCCTTATGCTAAATGCATTTAGTCCTTCACTAAGAGTTGCCAAAGTCTTAACAGTTTTAGCACTACTAAAACTAAAACTCGAAGTACAAAGTCTCCTCTGAGATATAATGCAACTCTCAGCTGGGAGCTCCTGTGAAAATCAAAAAGTTAAGCACTCCCAACATACAATGACAAAAGGTAAATATTCCCATTCCAAAAGGGAGGAATAGGATGATAGAAAGCAATCAGAACAAGGCAAGTCCTAAGCCCAGCAGGGCAAGTGTTAAATCCTGTAGCTCTATGTGCAGCACACTGGGTAAATTATGATCAGATCCAAATTCCAAAAGGCTGGAGTGGCCTGTTCCCTGTGGACACAGTTTTTGTCTTTGCTCCTTGGGGCTGGATCTGCTCACAGCCTCAGCTTTTTTCAGCAGATTATCCATGTTTCCAGGATCTCCATTATACCTTAGGCCTTCCCTTCACAACTTCATGCATTGCTCTCGCAAGGACATACTGTTTGCCTCCAAGATCTTCCTCTGAAATCTGGGTGGAAACCTCTGTAACCCCACAGCTCTTGCACTCTGCAAGCTGATATAGCCAGGACGGTGCGGATGTTACCAGAGTCTGCCACTGGCTTGAGCAGTGGCCTGGCCCCCTTGAACAACCATTGCCAAGGCCTCTGAGTTTTTAGATGGTTGAACTCCAATGAACATTTTTCTCTTTGACCCTATAAGATGCCCTGGGGTACTATTTTCTGAGCAAATTCTTTTGCCTCGCCATTCTTTAATTGATAAAGGGTAAAGCCTTACGAATTTCTGACACACTCTCAAGGCATCTTTGTATAGTTCTGCTTCTAAGCGCTTGACTTCTTTTTAATGCTCATCTCTTTAACTTCTCTGTGCTCTTTTGCCCGACCACTGTAGGCCCTTTCAGTTTGGCAAAACGGCAAACTCTTTACGTCACTTTTAATCTGCTTTTCTTTTTTTCCCCTTCCTTTTGCTGTAGAGTTGGATAAAAGCTGAAGCCGCTAGCCATGTAGCAGCCTGAACGCTGGACTGCCTTGAGATTTTCTCTACAAGATTAGGTAGTCAACCACCCTTAATCTCAGTTTCAGGCAAAGTCCCTGGACAAAGGTAAAATGTCAATACACTTTATGCTAAAGAAAAGCACTTATAGTTTTTAGACCAATTGCCAAGGAAGATCTTTCCCATCTGAAACTTCTTGAGCCTGGCCTTTCCAATCTGTCAGCATTCTGGTCTCTTGAGCTATCACTAGAATCTCCCATCCAGCTTGGTTCAGAGAATTCCACGACTTTTCCAGCCAGCATCTTCAAATCTTTCCAAATTTCTCTTGCAAAACAGTTCCAAAGGCTCTGAACTACATGGTCAGGTAAAGCAACTACAATGACCCTGTTTCTGCTACAAATTTCTTAGTTATGTTCTCATTGCTGGATTACTGAGACAAAACACCCAACATTCACAATTTAAGGGAGAAAGGTTTATTTTAGTTCACAGTTTCAAAACATCAGAGTCCACATATGAATGGCCAGCACTATGAACACACATGGTGGGGAGCTCTTCATGGCATGACAGAGGGAGAAGCCAAGTCAGAGGAGAAGGATGGAATTGGCGCACACCTCTCCAGGTCAAGCCCCAAGCTCCCCGCCTTTCGGGCAGGTCCCACCTCCCAACAGTATACAGTGTCCATAGATACATAAGGCTTCTGGGGGCTCACCAGATCCAAGTCACAGTGCAATCAAGAGGAAATAAAGGAGAAAATGGTTACTAGAATCATTTTTGGTTAACTACCTTGAATGGATTCTATAATCCACCTAGAATTAATGGTCAACTCTCCAGCCATAGAAATCAATAACCATTTATTTTACTTAAACCGTTTGGGCTTGAGATTTTATCATTTGCAGTAGGAAAAATCTTGACACAAACTAATTAGATACCTGAAGTTTTAACTTCAATAATATTGACTTCCCAATTCTACTCCATGCTCCTGTCATTTGTAACTGTGTCATTTCGATGCTCTTAGCTTGATTTTCCTCATATGTTGATATGGATAATAATAATATGTCACATCATTTTTTCTGATGCTTACCTGCAGTAATATGCTATGTAACAAAAGAAGGAAAATGGCCGCTAGAATATTGTGAGTCTCACAGAAGATATTTCAGTGCATTTACTGATAAAACCTATTCAAGAAGACTCTTGTTTTATACATAAATAGTAATAAATAAGTAGCTGCACAACTAGTACTACTTGCAATTGTCATTACTAAACTCCATCCTTTTCCTGATCTGTTGCCAAAACCAGAACAATGGACTAACATCGCTTGCTCCATTTAATCTGTCCTCATGTTGCCTATGCAGTCACCAACCCCTTTAAGTTTTCCAAAAATAGAGATGGTCTTTCTCACAATTTTGGAATCAACAGAGACGTTAAAAGTGCAAATACCCAGGCTGCACTGTAGATCAACGCTAATAGAAACCTTCTGAACTTCTGAAGTAAACACCAAAATTTGCAATGTGCTGGACCAGAGGATAACAACCACATTGATTGACATGGTACTCAAAGCACTTGCCAGGGTGATGCTTCCCAGACTCATTTTTCTACCATTTATGTTCCAGCTATGCTGTGATTTCTTAGCATTCCTACAATTCTCCTCAGTTATTATTAATGTTTTCATATATGTAATGAAAAATCTTTCTCTGCACCCTTTGAGCAGACTCTTACTTATCACATGTGACAGAACTTAAATGAAATCTTCCAGGATTCTCCACTTTTCACAGAAATGGCCCTTCTTTCTAAAGTAATTCTTAGTTTTATGAGTTATTCCCTCTTCAGGACTATCCTCCACTCGACTTTATGCAATGCAGATGCTAATGTCTTTATTACCATAGGATGCATGAAGAAGCAAATGAGTGACTCATGGTGATAAACATTGAAAAAACAAGGACGTAGGACAAGGAGGGGATGTTCTGTGGAATTGAGGGTTTAGCTCTTTCACCTAGAGTATTTTTTAAGTGCTTAGTTAGGTTTGCCCCAAAGATAAAGGCTAATTAGCTTTCACATGCCTAGGGAGGCCTCAAAAGAAGGTGAGGTCAGAGCTGAGCTTTGGATAGATATGTGCACAGAATTCTAAAGCTTAATGTAATCCTTGTTCATCACATATAAATACTAATAAAAATGGGGAGGGGAGAATTGAGACTTGAAAGGGAATAAAAAAAGCTTCACAAAAAGGTATCAATTTTGTAGAAGGCTCACGGAAGCAGACTTTTTTAAAGGAATGTAGAATCTTCCAAAAGAATCTAGAAAAGAAAAAGGAAATCCACAGTACACCTCTGTTTTTGACAGACTATAGGAAAATTCAAAAACTGGAAATTCGAATTGAACATTTCAGCTTTTGAAGAAAAATATGGCAAAAATATCAGAACCAATGAACTGTTCTTTATATATCACACCAATTTTTCCAACTGTGGTAGAGACAAGACAAGGGAGAGGAAGCCTGTGAGCTGGCAGTGTGACGACTAACTCCATGGCCGCCGGTAGAAGGAAGTCCTGCCACCCATTTAAAATTTGAGCTGCAAGAGGATAACACGATGAACAGTGAAAAGGAAGGTTCCTTTCAAGTCACATATGGGAAAAAATTAAATAGCAAGGAGCTTTTAAATGTTTTTCTTGATCCTTGTAAATACCAGATAGTAATTTAAAAATGGTGCTTAGTGGTACATCAGGTTCTGTATTATATGTGAGAGAATTAGAGTTAAAAGCTATGCAGGGATAAAGGGAACAGTCAGCTTCCTACTACGGCTGTAGCAAATCTCTGTAGAGATATGCTGGCCTCCTCCATTCTTTGCAGCCAGTAGTTAATTATTGTCTAAATAATAGGAAGAGAAGCTCTGTGATCCAACCTCAGCAAGCTGCAGGTGCAGTTGGAACATTTGAATGTTGTTTCTGATGACGTATTCTGTAGATGGTACAAACCTTATACCAGATATTCTCTCCAAAAGATCCCATGTGAAAGTAAGTTTGAAAAGCATGGCTTCTGAGTTACTTAATTTTTTATTTAATTCTGGAAACACACACATACTCTCTCTCTCTCTCTCCCTCTCTCTCTCTCTCTCTCTCTCTCTCTCTCTATATATATATATATATATAGATAGATAGATAGATAGATAGATATAGATATAGATATAGATAGATAGATAGATATAAAACATTATAGTAATGTCTTGCAACTGTGACTAAAATATATTTAAGATTATAGGCTCTGAATTTCAGCCTTTCATTTGACTGTGAAGATGCTGCAAGCTGACCTACTAAAGCATTTTGGGATTTTCCCAGGGTCACTGCTGGACATGGTTAAATGAACTTCCAGGTTTGCCATATTTCTCAGTGATGAATCCCAAGATTCATCTTGTAGCCCCTGACAATGGGGTCGCTGGATCAGAGCTGAAATTCTGCTTCATAGCAATATGAATGAGACTTCCAGGGTATAGCGTGAGCCTAGCGCTGGAAGGTAGAGAGCCAAGGCGGCTTGCCCATTCTCCTTCCTAGCATATTGATGCCATCTAATGATTAGGCTCTTTTAGTTACCAAAACAAGAAGATGACCCATCAGAGGCTTGCTTCTGTTACAGGCAAAATTCGGAGACCCAGAGATAGAAGAGGGATGTCTTAGACCATTTTTATTGCTATGACAAAGTACTACAGATTGGGTAACCTGTTTTAAATAAATGAAATTATTCTTCACAGTTTGGGACTCTGGGAAGTCCAAGATCAAGGTGGCAAAAGTTCAGTGTTTGCTACAGGCTGCATCTTTCAGAAAGAAAGAATGCCGTGTCCTCACAATGCAGGGAGCAGGACAGCAAGAGATGGGCTATTGCATGAAGCCTTTTATAATGATCTCATCCTACTCAGTGAGGCACTTGTGTGATCTGATCACGTCTTCCAGGCCCCACTTCCCAACACCCTCACATTGCCAGTTTCCAGGACTTTGGAAGAGATTCATTCCACCATGGCAGGAGGTTCTGGTGATTGCTTTACAGTCTTATCCTTGGAGCCCTTTGCAGAAGTGAGACGCCAGGAGACCTAGAAGGAGGAAATAAGAATCGACCAGCACATATGGAAAAAGGAACTGGATCTACTAATAGAACTGCAATAAGTGACAGGGCTCGATCCCACAAGGAGGATGGCCAGGGAGGAATTTCTGAAAGTAAGATACAGAGGCGCGCAAGCATTGCTCCTCCTCTGTGCTGATGAATGACCAGCCAGAGCAAAGAGCTTTCTGTTCTCTAGTTTTCAAATATCCCAACAGGCAATATTGGAAAGGCCTTTCTATCAAAACAAAGCTTTTTTGTAGCTTTAAATAGTTAAAGAGTGTCCTTTAAAATCCCATCCATTGTTTATATAACCATAAACTAAACTAACCGCAGTGGAGACACTCACCTCCGGGGAACATGTAGGCACGTATCTCGAAGTAGGGCCTGACCCAGTAGTACATAACCTGCTTTCCTTAAAATATAACAATTGTATAATATCAACATGACACTTGCTCTGCAAATCAGCACAGCAGTCTTATCAGAATATAAGGCTTCTTTAATCTAATGATAATAGTGGTATTTAGGTTCAATTCTATACTCGACAAGATTCTAAGCACAATGGCTGCCATGCCACTTTGTGGGATGAAGAATGAGTGTGATTAAAGTAAATCGTGGCCGAACACAAAGGCAGGCACCCAGGCTGAGAACTGTTAGTGTGAAATTCAGTTTTGAAGCAGTTGCGATCCAAAATGCAGCACTGTCAAGGAAATTTTTATGAAAGATTCAATTCATGTTATTTTCTGTCCTAGAGATTTTAAAGCAATAAAAGAGCATAGAAATTCATTTTATGCAAGGAATTATGTAGTAATTGGCATAATTAACCAAGGGCTCCTCTGGGAGGGTACAGCTGACCGGTTACACCTGCCTTAGCTAATTTCAGGAGGTGCAATTATTTCTACGTGCAATCTTTTGCATCTGTGGTTAATTATAGGAGCAAAAAGGTGAACTTGAGACAAAGGCACCTACGTGAATGTTTCCCCTAATGTTCTTGTGCTTTATGTCATTGCTTAGTGTCTTACAGTAATTCTTCAGGGTTTTCAACATTTAGTACCTTCCTAGAGTAATACAGAGACTTCATGTGAACTGTGGTGTCTTGCTCTCGGAATATCCGATGACGCTTTTCCAGGAGGAGAAATAATCCTAATCTTGGGATTATTTCCAGATAGAGATGATCAGACTTTTCTAAAATCAACAGAGAGAGTGCACTGTACAAAACAAGGCATACTCAAAGGAAAGAGCTTACTGCAATTGTATTTTTGTAGTGGAATGTTCAACAAATGAAGAGTCCTGACTTGACAGTTGCTTAGAACACAGCAGTTCAAAAGGTGTTTGATGAATGAATGAATAATCCTCGAAATTATTTTAGAACAATTTTAAATATTTATTTTAGTGTGTTACTAGAGCCATCTTAAGCAAACATACGACACTATTTCTTAAATATATCAAATTCAAGGATTGTTTTTTAAATACATAATGCTATTACTCTCTTTTCTTCTAAAAGATAAATTCCTCATTATTTTGTTTCTAATCATTGAAGAAACTGAATATAATCTAACTGTAATGAAGGAAACCGTTTTAGTTTGAGAAAACAGAATAATTTTAGATTATTTTGTTTCTATGTGTTTTACAACTTACTAAATTCCTACAAAACACGTATAATTTAAATTCAATTTGATGAACTCATAGCCCCAGGGGAAAAATTAACATCTTTAAGATAAAACTTTCTTATTAGAAAGTATACAAAATTAAACAATTTGCTAAAAAACTATTAAACTTCTTGGCTGTGGTACACATACAAAATATATTGATTGTGTTTCTCAGGTTTGTCTCAAGATACAGAAATATGTTGGTTTTCTCATTCTTCTGTTTCTCTTTCTTGTTTTGTTTCCATAAATATTTGTGATCCTATTTGTATATTTCTTAATAGTGTTGCAAACATTTAAAATAATTGAAACAAAGTTGAAATACTAGTTAGTGACTCTAGAGATTGAAAAGTCATAAATATATCTTATGTGAATGAGTATCCATACATTATCTTTACCATATAATTGACCATATATATTAATAATACATTCAATATTTAATGTTACTTATAAAAACACGTGGATACAGTTTGGTTAAAATAGCATGTTCATTTCAAGTATAAAAAAGACAAAGTATTTTCTTTCACCTCATTTCAGTCACCAAATTGATTCTAGGTATAAATGACTCCCTCTCTAGGGCTGAATCAGCTTCCTCAGGATGAATTACTCCTGTCTTAATCCTCCAGTGTTGGGCTAGTTCCAGTTCTCCTTAACATACCTGTCCAGAATCTTGTACTGTAGGAAATAAGGAGAATACAGAGTAAAGTCTCATGTTTCTACATCTATAGTCATATGAAAACAACTTCTTTGTCATATTATTTTATTAGTTTCAGTCTTACCTAAATCCAATATCACATCCACTTCATCTCAAAATCACAGGCATACATATATATACAAAACACACACTCACACACCCACCCACACACACACACACACACACACACACACACACACACACACACACACAATCCTATTCTGATATATAGCAAATGATTAGCAAAGCAGTTTGGATGGTTATTGTTTTGCTTGTTTGTCCTGCCTTGTTCTTTTTTTCAATCTGTCTTGTAAAGGATTTCCCTGGTGACCATCCAGTATATAGTCCGAAGCAGTGTCTGTCTCTAATGGATATTGCATTTGTCTTAATATAGTCGAGACTGTGAGCCTTAGCCTTAACTACCTGATGAACTATCCTTCCCTGGTTACTGAGATTTCAGCAAATTGTTTATGACCAAATAGACCCTTAGAAGAGCCACCTGTCTCTGCTAATGTTTTGCTTCCCAGATTGATTGCCTCTCTTATTACACAATGGCAACTTTGATGAACAATTTGACAGTAACAACCATGGAAGTTTTCTCTCTCCAGTGCCACTCTGGTTTCTTCTAACACCTAAAAGGAATTAAACATAACTGTGTCCATGCACACATGCACACTCACATACACACCCAATTAACAGTATCAGGAAAGAAACTCTTTTTGTTCCCACTTTGATTTTCTACAGTGTTTGAAATTTGAATTATTTCCCTGATCTCTCCACTTTCTCTTTGCGTTTGATCTAGGTTTCTTCCTTCATTTTTAGTTTCCATAGCAGCAAAGAGAAATGGTCATCTCTTTTTCTTGTCTTCTAGCTATTTATGGAGGGTTTAAGAGGATTAATGATAACCAGGGTCCTAACAGCAGTACGCTTATTTTTAAGAGCTGTTCATAGCTATTAAGTCTTATGTACCAATTCTTTTTATGTCATTGTAAGCATGGGATAGCATTTGATGGTCAACCAGAGTTTGCATTCAGAAAATATCATTGATAAGATCTCTGGCCTCTGTTCTTCTGGGTTTTGTTTTGCTTTTTCAGTTGGTCTTACAGGTGATAGTAAAATATAGGTTCTCTAAGTACCCTGTGGAAAAAGGAAGTGAATTTGAGTTGTGTCTGTATTTTTCAGCTTTTCTCTTTAATTAAAAATATATGTAATACCTAATGTATTTTATATATTCATGAATTAAACACAAAGTTATTACTAAAATTATGAGAAAGATTTATGTACTTTATATTAAAAATACATGCTTCCAATATGTTTTTCTCAACATATCAAGAAGTATAGAAGCAAACACATAAATCCGAGTAGTAAATGCCATTACCATCTCTGTGTTTTAATATAAGCTGTAAAGCACATTTCCTATGATTATATTAGACAGATTTAAAAAGTCATAAAATAACATTTGAAGCAAACTTATATCAAAATGGTTCAAATATCCATACATAGCATGCCTTCTTTTAGCCATAAAATTTCATCAAGAAAGACATTCACTTTGTATAGCATCGTACAATTGTGATTTAATTTATCTACTGATATTCTTAATTGTCTGTTCATAAATACTCTTATTTTTCTCAATTGTTTTTACAATTGAGGTTTGTCTAAAATTTTACTATCATTACGGTGCTTTAAAATGTGTGAGACTGACTATATTAAGGTGATTCTTTGAAATTTAAAACTTGATAACTAATTTGTCTGTTCCGACTTACAATCAGTATTTTAGATTACCATTTCTCTAGATAATCATTTGTCATTTATGTAAGTCTATACTACCTTTACTTACTCATGTTAATACAGTTGGCTGATAATGTATTATAAAGTGAACAGGTATGCAGTGGAATGCACAGATTAAAGAAAAAGGAAGGTTTTGTGTTTGTATCTCATAGTGAGATGCTTAACTATCATTTCTCTTGGCTGTCAGTGATATTTCATTCGGTGGAATGAATAAATCAGTTTGTATGAAGATAGAATTATATCACTTATAAATTTTAAGTGTAAAGATCAATGTAATATAATATAGCTTCAAAATATCTTTTAGCCACATCTGCTTATTCTGTAGTTAGAGTTCTCATGACTCTTGCTTAAGATGCTATACTGGATGCCTAACATAGAAAGAGATAATTATTTATGGAGTAAATCATCATATAATATATTCCCAATGCCATTGCCTCAGTTACAACCAAGAAGAAACAGTCAAGATTCTAATTAACTTTATGTTCTAGGAAAATAAGGCTGCAAAGAAATACATACGCACTTAGAGATATAGGTTTAGTTGCCAATAATGATGGATAATATGAAGAAAATAACCCAAGATAGGGAGACAGAAATATCACAGAAAACTTCTCTGACGTGGCCAAGAATGATGTGAAAGAAGATTCTTTGAATCTAGGCATAGGGAAGCAACTCACGGACAGGCCATCATTTACCATGCCTGAAAAGCAGCGAGAAGGGTGGTGTGCTGGAGCAGATGAGGTATAGAGAGGGAATTGGATGTACTTTTAGAGAAACAAGCAAGAGTTATTACATTTAGGCATCAGTGGGCCATTTCTCTGAGAACCATATGTACGATTCTAAGTGTGGTCGTAACCCCTGCAGTGTTTTGAGTGAGAGAGAGAATGAGAGAATTGGCCTGATCCTGACTGATGAAGCGTGTACTACTGATCTTCATGTCAAAACAGATTCTGACAGAACGTGTGTAGCAAAAGGCAATCCATGTAATGCTTTCTGTATAGTGTCAGAAATCCAGGCGACTCTTGAAGTGCACTTTTGACAAAATTTTAGGTGAAAGAGTAGGATCTGAAATGAGCTTTAAGGAATATTAATATTTTGATATGTAGAAATGAAATTGTCCTAGTGGGAAAATGAAATGATTTCTATTTTGGCACATTAATATTAACATAATGACAGTGTTTTATGGTAAAATTAACCAAAAGCAATTTGAGCAAAGCGAGGAAGAAAGATTATGACTGTGCCTGCAAATATTGGCTATTGAACTATCTAAAAAAGTGTATACAACAGTAACAAAAATTAATACTTTCTAGTTATAAATATTTTAATCAGAGATTATGTAATTACAATACTAAGATGTTAGTTTTAGGGAAGAAACTGGCTATGTCATAGTGCACTCAAATTTTCATGTCCAATATGATTATTAGTGCTCTTGTCAGTAGCCTGAGGAATATCAAAGATGTGCTTGTAATTGCTTTAGTTTGTGGCCCTGTGGAAATTTAAGTATTCTTATCAAATAAATTATCCATCATTATTCAATAAGAAAATTTGGGGTTTTAGTACTAATTATGTGTTAATTAAATGCCCAGTGAATATTTTACATAGCAGTGCAGTGAACTGAAATGAAACAGTTCTAGCAACACTTGCTAGAACAGAATTACATCCCTAAAACAGTACTGACCCTAAGTTGTAGACAAAGCAAAAATCATAAGTTGTTCACATGAAAAACCATCGTGAACAAATACTCCATGAAGTTTCCATGGTCAGGGAACTTCTGATCCATTGTGGCCATCACCAAGGTCTGCTTGTGAGGACAGCATATAAGTCATTTCCTTCAATGTACAATGAAATAATTATGAAAACATAATTCATTGATCACTTAACTCTGAGTTTATTATATCTCAGATATTATGAAACCCTAATGTCAGAAATTTTGCAGAATTTATTAAGAATCTTTCATGTTTTATAATTCTATCTAAAGCGAGTATTCTTTTGATTAGCCTATATAATTAATAAATGGAAAATAATTAGTTTTTTTTGAAAAGTTTCAAGTTTTAATGGTACATTTGGCTACCTGCTGAATTTGTAAAGCTGTTAGCCTAATGGGCTGTGTTTATAAACTTCCATTTTTAAAGATTGTGATGATAGCAATGAGTTGATTGGACTTCTAAAGATGTAATGTATTAATATATGGATGTTTAATTGACTTGCCTGAGTTAGCTTCTTTAAACATTCTGTTAATTAAGATTTTGTTCTATTTCATACGAGGGTAAAACAAAAACTTAAAATGAAAATGAATTATGGATTTGTAGTGTAATTTGTCAGATGCATCTATGTAATAACAGCTTATGTTGTCTTGGAGCTACATGCATTTATTCATCTTTCCACAAATGTGTTTGAGATGTGTGTATAGTTTGCTAAAGCAGGCACTGGTTAAGTATTGAGGATATAATGCTGGAAATAAAAATGATTCCAGACCTGCCTTCAGGGAGCATAAAACCTGGTTTTAGAGATGACAGTAATTAAAATATCCCTCAAGTAAGTTTAAAATTAAAAAGTTAAGGAGAAAATAAAGATATGTAGTAGTGGGAAGGGACCTGCTAGAGTGTGTGTCACGGAGACCACACTCCAAGCGTTAGCCGGGCTTGTGTGGAGCATCGCTTGAGACGTAACAGTTTCTGGATCTTTTTTTCCTGATTGATTAACTACGACAGTGGTACTTAGAGAGTTTGCATGAAGCTTTAATGATTTATTTCATCTCCTTAGGCCCTCAGTCTCAAGAATCAGCTTCCATTCCCAGAGGTCAGATAGTGAAAAATGTATTGATGCTTGATCATCTGAGATCCCTGCATTCTCCACCCCCGTTCAATCATAGTGTTAATATCTACCTATGGGGGAAATTTACTTGAGAATTGGGAGAAAAACAAACGTCTAGCTGAATTGTAACCATCAACTTTGAATAAGCAGGGAAGAGATTTTTTTTTACTTCTTTTCAATTTTGAATGATAATCGCAGTTCAACTAATGTGTGTGTGATTTTCTTTCCCTTTGCTTGTCATGCACTGCTAACTGGACTTCTACAAAGGCTCAGGTTGGTGCTGCAATCTGTTTTGATCTTTACTGTTTTCATTTAGTGAAAAGAAGCTTTGATGTTTTTCTTCTCAAATCAGCTTTTTTTCTCTTTGTAAATCCTGATCAAAACGTTGTTCACACATGGAAGAAAAAAAGAAAAACTTCCCAAGGAGAGTCAGTTTCTTGTATGTTGCTGTTGAATGAATTCCTTTACTTCAGCAAAATGACTATTTTGAAACCCCCAAAATTATTTATATCTGCTTAAATTTGCTATGCTTGGTTTATTTTATGATGGGGGAGAACAGTCCTCTGAGCATTCAAAATCAGCAGATTATACTAGTCTCTGAGAAGATTTCTGATATCAAATGTGCTTTGTACATTTAGAATGGATTAGATGGTGTCATGCAGGGTCAGTACTGCTCCAAATAGTGCTTAACAATTCCATGTGGAGACTCCTTTCCAGAGCTGATTCTGGAATCACCAAGTACTTGCCTAGTGCTTAATTGATGGCCTTCATCTGGGTTCCTGTCTCATTGTGTCTTGCTCTGCCTCTTGCTCTCATTTTTCTCAGGCACTAATCTACTTTCAAGATTACACCAAGAACTCATATAAACCTCAGGTTCTTTACGTTTGTAGTTTGAATAAGTCTACATGCTATTCCTGTCCACCAAATTTCTTGTTTGAAATGTTGTCGGTCATATAATGAATAAAAACATCAATGGTGTTTTTAGAAGACTACATGTACAGTTGACTGGAGTGATGTTTGTGATGCCATAGGGTCTAAAAGCTAAGAACAGCTAAAGTGATTTTGTCAGTCACATGAGGAGTCCGGATTTTATTTTTCTTCACGTACAGGGTTTTACAGGGACTAACCAGAGAAGACAAAATGATCAGGCAACTTGAATCCCATATGCTGACAAAGGTAGAACATGTACAATTTCAGACCTACACTGTCTTCTATTGATTGGTATCCAGGGGACAGATTGTTGAAAACACTGATTTTGAGTTATTATACCTTCTGTGTATTTGTGCTTCATCTACATTTTTAAGTTGGCTTTTCTGGTCAAAGAGTATGTATAATTATTTGCATATTGTTTGGATTGGCTCCCATTTTACTCTCTGGGTGTGTACAACTAGTTTATGCAGAAAATGAGTTTGCGAAAATTAAATATTCTTGTCACACTGTCATTTTTAACTTCTGAGATTGCCTTAATAGTTTGTCAAGATGGATACCTAAACTCATATTGAAACTTTCCTTGGATAGAAATAATGACTTTTTTGTTCAGAGCGGTATATACCGTGATTCACGACACATGTAATTTGTTGGATTGTTTTAGCTCTTAGCCAGAAATATTTCCCTGTGTTGACTTAAAGTCATTCATTCCATTTTTTTTTAGACTGAACATGGCCAATGGACATTCACCTTCTGATTTATGACACTTCTTTCAAATTCATCAGTCCTTCATCTTAGTCATAGTATATCTTATTTCTATCTAACTTTACAGTAAAAATGTTTAACATTTTCTTCAAAACTTCATCACACAGCAGAATACTATAACAGTTGCAAGTTTATAATGTGTCATGTAAAATGGGCTTTGAGATACAAAGAAGGGGTCAGGAAATGTGCCTCTGCAGCCAACGTGGCTGTCAAATCGACCCAGCTCTGCTCTAGTTGCACAAGAACAGCTCAGATAATACATACATGGGTGAGCATGGCTGTGACTCAATACAACTGATTTAAAGAAATAGACAGTGTCAGCAAAAGCAAGGAAAAAGAGATCTTCCCAAATCCTTTCTTGCATAAAAGCAGCAAGAACACTGGCAAAAGTCAAAATCAAGTTTCTTAGAATTCTGCGAATGAATTTAAATCTTACAGAATAGAGGAGTTGTTTAGTCAGGAGAGACAGCAAGGAGAACAAGAACAGAGAGCTCTAGGAAACCTTAACTCCCCCTGTTTCCATGCCCATGACCACAGCTTTAAGCTGCTTACAATTATTGTTAATCAAGTACAACAACAGCTGAAGCAGCACAGCAGTGTAGAAGCCACTGGAGAGAGGCTGAGTGGGATTGGAGCATCTTCAACTTCCGATTTTTTGTTTGTTTGTTTGTTTTAAGAACGGTCATTATTTGCATTTCCTGCAGTTTCCTTAGAAGACCCCACTCACAAAGCTATCTTTATTTGATCTGGCACAGAGCTGGCCCAATCTGAGCAGCTTTTTCTCTGGGGTATTAGGTCTAAAACAATCAGAAGCAATGTTTATCTTGCAGCTACTCGAGGTGGTGGCTAACAGGTGGAAATAATAGGATAACAAAAAGCTTAAGAAGAAAAGGTAGAGAATGGGTTGTCTATAGGGGTTTGAAAAACTCTGGGATATTCGTGGAAATTAAAAAAAAACATGTTTACAGAGGACTACACACATACTCAGAAAATCCCTGACAAGATCCCTAAGCTGTCAGCTCAGTTTCCCATGAGGCTTTGTGCCTGAAGAGAAACAACAAAGGCAGAGTTGTAAATTAAATGCTTGGAAGAATGTTGGATATTGAGCAGGTGCCTCACAATACACATAAGGCTCCTCAGCAGGACATGTAAACTTACTAATTTCAGGCATTAGGTGGAATCCCTGTCAGATCCCTAACAGGGACATGGTTAGACATAGTAAATAATACAATGTCTCAGAGTTACTTCCAAAAAAGTGGGTGGAAAAAGCACAAAATAGTAACAACTATTGATGATAACAAACACTGGGGAAAGGGGAAAATCTAGTCCTCAGAGTTACTATATTATAATTTTAAATGCTTAGTTTTTACCAAAAATTCTGTGTTCAGATTATGGCCAATATAGAGGGAGCAGTTAATAGAAAGTATGCCTGAGAAAGCGGAAATGTTGGATTTAGACAAGAATTTTGAATCAGCTGTATTAAATTAAAAAATTAAAAATCAAAAGAAACTGTCTAAATAACAAAACTATAAAATGACACAATCCACCCAAAAAGGAATTTGAATAACTAAACACAAATTATAAAGAAAAATAAAACAAATATTCTGAACATGAAATGTATAAAAATTGGAGGGCCTGAACAGTAGATTTAGGAAGGCAGAAAGAAGATTCAGAGAACTAGAGGTGACAAATAGTGATTATCTATTCTAAGAAGCAGAAATATGGAAGACTAAAGAAAAGTGAATAAGACCTTTGAAACCTATGAGAGAGACACTATCAAGCGTACAACCATGTACAATATGGATGTCCCACAAGAAAGAAAATTTTAAAGGAGGAAAAAGGATTATTTGATTAAATAATTGCCAAAACCTTTGTAAGTTTTTATGAAAAACATTACTCCATGCATTAAAAACCCATGTAAGATATTGATAAACAAACATATATGCCTTCCTAAATCATAATAAAACTGTCAAACATAAAGAAAACAATCTTGAGAACAGGCGAGAGAAGTAACTCTTTGTATACAGAATATCATTGATGTCAAGATCAACAGCTGAGTTTTCTTAAGAACCTGCAGATGCCAGAAGACAATTTGAAGATATTTAAAATGATAAAAGGAAAACTGCTTTCCAGTAATTCTGTATCCAGGCAAGGTATTTTTCAAAACTGGAGAAAAATTAAGAAAATTTAAAAAAAAACAGAATTGATTGCTGGCAGACCAGACCTTCACTAAATACAACAGACTGAAATAGACAATAGACAGTAATTCAAATGTATGTAAAGAAAATGAAGACCCCATGAAAGATAAATCTAGAAGTAATTACCTAAGTCCACACCATTGAAATAACACAGCAGAAAATATCCTCTTCTCAGCTGCACACGGAGCCTTCTCCAGTACAGACCATGTGGTAGGACAGATAACAGTCTTAAAATTTTTGAGGGATGAAATCATACAAAATATGCAAAGGAAACAAAATTAAAATGGAAGGACAAAGCTGGAAGACTTATACTTTCTAATTTCAAGGCATACAATACTCAAGAATGGGTTGCACCAGTACGAGGTCAGCAGACTAGAACTCAGAATCTGGAAGTAAGCCCATGCACCCAGGAGCAACTGATTACTGATGAAGTGCTATTGGTTTGATGAAAGTTGGTGTTAGTTAATTACTGCAGTAACAAGTTACCATGGATTTATCTTCAAACTATATAGATTTATTATTTTATAGTCTTCAAGTTAAAATACAAACTAAGGCCTAAAGCCACAGGGCTAAAACCAAGCTGTTGGCAGGGCTGGTCTGTTGTGGAGGCTGCCATTATCCATGTCTTATCTCTAATCTCTGCTTCGTTCTCATATCACCTTCTGTGTCTGACTTCCATGTCTCCCTCTCAAGACACCTTATAAACTATATTTGATCCATTCAGATAGGGGGAGAATATTTCTAAGGCAACGTTTTCTGACCTAAAATGCAAACTTTCTCTTGATATGTGTGTGTGTGTATGTGTGTGTGTGTGTGTGTGTGCACAACACGTGTGCGTGTGTAGGCCCCAGGGATCATGATGTGAGCAATTTTGCAGGGTCAGTCTAGGCCTATGTTGGGCACTGAGAATTGAATGAGGAAAGACATCTTTTCGATAAACGGTTCTGGTACTGTTGAATATCTGCACACAAAAAGTACATTTGGATTACTTTCTAACATCATTGAAAGAAATTAACTAAAAATGATCCAAAAACTGCAGTGTAAGGGTTAAAATCATAAAACACTAAGAACAATACATTAGTATTAATTTTCATGATCTTTAATTAGGCAGTGAACACCTACAGATTCAGAAAGTGATGAGCAAAGGAGATATAAAATGAAATTGATCTAAATTAAGCCTTTTGCATTTCAAACCAATGAAAAAATGTGAGAAAACATTTGCAAAAAATATATCTTGAATTTTGCACATATACATATCAATAAAATGTGGGAAAAAAAGAAAAAAAAAGTATATCTGGTAAGAGTCTAGCGTTGAAGCCATATAAAAGCTCTTACAACCAATAGAAGATAATCCAGTTAACTAAAGGGTCTGAGACATGAATAAATATATCTCCAAGATATGTCTTGGAGAAGACATGGAAATGACTAATAAGCATATAAAAATTCTTAGATGGTTTTTATTAGTCCTTAAATAAATACAAAAAATCAAATGAGATACAAATTTGTTTTAACTAGAAGACTATGACATAAAAGATAGAAAATAATAAACATTGGTTCACCATGTAGAACAGTTCTAAGCCTCAAGCCTAGCAGGTGAAATGTGAAGTATTGCAACTGCTTTGAAGTCTTTTTGTCGGTTTTTCAAACACGTAAGCAGGGTTTTTACATGACCCAGCCATCCCACCTAAGACTCATGCCACAAAGAATTGACAACATCCCAGTCCTGGTGGTTAGGCCGATAAATTCCAGCACTGTGAGAAGCAGAATCAAAGGATCACAAGTCTGAGCTCAGCCTGAGCAACTTCGTGACTCTGTGAAACTCTTCAAAATCACGGTCCATGGATGCATTTCATTGAGAAGGTCCTGGGTTCGATCCCCAATACTTAAAAAGAAATGATGACATGTATCCATGCAAAAACTTCCATATAAATGTTCTTAGTAGCTTTGTTCACAAGAATCAAATATTGTAAATAATTCAATGCTGGTTCTATGTATAAATAATATTTAGTAAATCTACATATTTATTATATTCATATTTATTATATTATATTTATATTTATTATATTATTATTCAAAAGACATGATGTATTTGTGCTAGAAAATGAATGAAACCCGAAAATATTATAAGTGAAAATTGTCAGATACAAAAGGCTACATATTGTATGATTCTGTTTCTATGAAAGGCCCAGAATTAGCAAATCTGTAGAAAGATCGGTCGCATTTCTCGTTGCTGGTTGACAGGAGTAGGAGGAGAGGAGAATGAGCAATGCCTGATTATGGGTATTGTTTTTTCTTGTGTGAGTTTTAAAACTTTGTAAATGTATTTACAACATAATAAGTTTTACTCTTTTAAAATTATGATTTTTTTGAGACAGAGTCTCACTCTGCAGTCTGAGGTGGTTCTGAGCTCAGTATGTAGCTGGGATTACAGACATGCACCACCACACCCAGATTATGGGATGCTGGGAAATCAAACTTGGGTACTCAATGCTTCCTAGGCAAGCGCTTTAACTGTTGAGCTATTTCACCAGTCCTAAAATGATTAATTTTTAGGACATGTATTTTTTAGGAAAAAAGAAAGATACAGTTGGCAATCTATATTTGCCCCATGGTCCCTATTGCCAACCCCTACATGAGTGAAAACAAACTCATGTTATTTTTAAGTTACCTGGCTCCAAGGAAATATTTCGTTCTTACCTTGTGAGCGTCTGTAAATGTCTACTGACGTAATACATGAGTAATTGAATGAGTATAGGAGATCCAGCTCCTACCCTTAAAAAGGATGTTATACATGATAGTTGCTATCAAAAAACATTGATCTTTAAGGAAGAGGAATTTTTCATGATATTCACACACCCTTCTGATTCTTCATCCAATAGAAATAGTAAGTGGTCTTAAATACTTAATACTTTGATTTTAGTTAACTATTTCAACAAATAGCACTTTATATAACTCAACTATAGAATTAAAGACTTTCCCTTTATAGGAAAATACATTCTGTATCCCAAAGAGATGCCAAAGGTTGACATGACTATGGAGTTGAAGCTTCCCTCTGTTTATGAGAAGCAATAGCGCCATCTTTGGAATGACAGAGGTTGATTGCTGGTGTGGCTGTTACTGATTGGGCATCTTTCATTCTCAGTGGCTAGTTCGGTGCTGTGAAGCATGAGAAAGCACAAAATTTCAAGGCATTTATCTCTTTCTTCGTAACCTCTTGCAGGCTTTGAGGGTGAAGCATTACAAGTACTCATTACAAGTACTCAGCCAGTTAGATTCAACTACAGGGAAGGATAAGTGTGTCTTTGATGAAGAAATGAAGCAAATGGAATGGACAATCATGTAATTTTTTCTCACCTCTAATTCCTTTGCGAACTCGTGCCTCAATCTCAGACACACAAGTATTACTTATTTTGGTGAACTCTATCAGAGTTTTCAAAGCTCATCCACCATGGCTGCACTTCTTTTTGAAAATAATAAGGGCTAATGTCAGGTTACAAAGAGAAAAACTAGACCCCTTGAGTCTCATAAGTGAGGTACCAGAAATCAATGGAAGAATTTGAAACTAAACCTCTTTTTCACAGCTTCCTCCAGACTGGTCTGCTTACCAGACCACAGTCAATCGTTCATACACTATAAGCAATCCCTTCACACATCACTGAAATTAAGCCACTCTTAAAGAGGACTACATTATCTATTTAATAGCCCCTAACCAAGAAATTCAATAATGAAGGGCAGAAATCCAATACAAGTAAATTCCTTGATGTTGCCTAGCTCCTAAATTGCTCAGCAGATGTCATTTCATCAATTTAAAGCAGTGTGTTTCCTGGAATTTTTTTCTCACCATTTTTTGTTATGCGTATGTGATACAGATACAATGGTTACATTGAACTTGAGAGTTTTGTGTATATATATATATATATATATATATATATATATATATATATCACATCAATGTCACATTTCTTTTTTCCCTAAAGAGATATTTTAACAAATACCCCTGCCACAAATGAGATGCTGTCTCAGTTCTACAGCCATATTCTTTCTACTTCCTAGAGGTCAGTCCACATGCATTCATCATGAGTATGCCATGAAACCAGCATGTGACAGATGCTATGTGCAACAGAAGAAATATGCAAGGATGTGGTCAGTGCCTTCTGAGAGATCAGGTTGTTACTCTGAGCCTGGCCACCTCATTGCTGCTGGATCTGCCTGTAGGGAGGCCAGGTGAGTGCTGGCTGCCTCGAATGTTACCTGTTGTCAAAAGAAAAAAGTGAATACTTTTAGAAGCTTATTTTTAATTAAGTCAAGATATCCCTATGTGGGATATGATTATGAAATAATATTTTCCAATTTCTGTTGACTGTATTCAAAAAATCATAAATGAATTCATAAATATGAGAATTTTAAATTCCAATAAATCTAAGAAACATAGAAATGACTGAATTTGACTGACCTTTAACTTTCCAGAACCATTCAAATCTAGAGACTAGATTATAATCATAAGCAATTAAATTTTTATTGGTGGTTCATAATGGCAGGAGTGAGAAAGGGACTAGAAGTTTTAGTTTCAAGTAATGCCAGTTTCATCTAGGTAAGCATTTTAGGAAGCATTTTTAGGGAATATTTTTTGCATTCATTAGTGCAGTATTTAGTGTTAAAATATACTCAGTGAACAGAGCATAAGCCTTACTTTATTCCTTTTGTTGGTGGGATAGGGTTTGTTTTGGCAGAAAGGGTGTTTAAAATTAATTTTAGTCTGCATTTTTGTTGTGTGCTTATGCAGATGTATTTATATTTTAACTTATTATTAAGGCATGTAAAAGCCTTCCCACTTCATATAAATGGGTAAGTTGATCATTTCTGACACATTTTAAGGTCTTCATTATCTGTTACCCACAGGAATATTTCCAATGGTTATAAATTGTTTTTATCTTATTATCAGGTATTTTTCTTTTGATCAATCAAACACACTTAGTAAAGTGGAGGCCAGGAACAGGTTGGCCTTAAACTATCATTTTTCTCCAGCAGTTTTCTTCCTGTTTCATTTTGTGAAGAGCCAGAAAGCTCTTTAGCAGTCCTTCTCCCTGCCTCACTGGCTCACAGGAAGAATGTTTGTGACATAACACTCTTTATTCCATAAAGCCGCAGCTTCCAATTAGTCCTTAGTAAGAGTCTCCAACCGGTGGAATTAGGGTAGAAATCAGAGCCAAGTTCCCAATTTATCACCATGCGAGTGAATGGCAGGGATTCCATTATCCAATCAATCATGCCTCTCATTTCGACAAAGGTCAGGCAGTGCCATCCTTGCTTATAAAACACCACTTCTGGCTCTGTGTTCCATTGTAACCTTGTCCCAGACAGACCAAGTTCATTATGAGAGGACTCTTGCTAAGAGTTCATATTTTAAAAAGCCATCTGTGCCGTGCCTGGCCTTGTATTTTAACATGTTAGAAAACAATGCAGCTGAGAACCACTTCCTCAAACATTTAAACTTCTCCACAGAAGATTAAAAAGGTCATTTTGTGTGTGTGTGTGTGTGTGTGTGTGTGTATGCGTGTATGCACAGCACAACCATGCGTGCTCACACATATGTACATACAACACATATCATCTGTGTAAAACATATCCTCAGGAGTGTTTTATAATAATCATTTTCACGTTTATCTTTTTCTCAAATACAAGAATGTAATAATTTTTTTGATTTTCATCATATTTAATGATCCCAAAGTGTAGCCTGTCTTGGCAACACCCTTGCCACACGGGCTTCATTGGGCTATACTGTGTGTCTGCTCAGCATTCCTAATGGTGTACCTGGAAAACAGCAACACCCTGGTATTTCAGATGATGTACCATTAATATCCTTGCAAAGAAATTTCACTGGTTACTGAAAAGCTCCACTTGACACCTCAGCTAAGATCAAGAAAAGATTGGCATCAGATCTCGCAGAAGGAGCGTCAGCAGCTCGAAAGGCAGTTCCGTAAACAAGAATGAACTTCATAACAAATGCTGTCTCACCAGTTCTCCTGACGGCCCAGGTAGACGGTAAGGCAAAATGAGCAGCAGCAGCTCCGAGGAAGAAATGATTCGGAAGCTTTGCACTCTGCACGAGAAGTGTTGCCGAAGGAATCCCGTGACCATTTATTCTGCTTATGTTTGCCCCTGTGAAGCACTCATGTGATGATATAAATTAACAGTCAGTCCCCCCTTTTTTATTAGTATGGAAAGATCCAGGGACTCTTTTCTTCCACGTGATTATTACAATAACAGCAGCATTTAGAAATTAGACAGATATGTAACAGAGGGTACAAACTGGAATTTTCCTTTTTCTTTTTTCTGAAATGATTTTTCAAGACTGACTAAGAGCCATTGTTCATGAGCTCTCCTGCTTTCTTCCACTTCCTGAGTAATGGTGGAATACGTGGTACAAGAAGCACTTTATGCATTTGACGTTATGAAAATTGTGGCAGTAATTAATAGCTTGTAACAAGTTGGACTCGGGGTCCCGGGCATAATAAATAAAACATGAAAAGACGTTTCTTACCAATTACAGACTTTCCTTTTGGATGTGGTCCTAAAACCACCTACTGAGAATATTGATGAATTCTGAGCAAATGTTTCAAAGACCAGATTGCTTTTTGGGTCACACGTGGCATCAAACTTATCTCAAGTAAGCCAATTCAAGATGAGAGATGAGGTGATAAGTGTGTTATGAGAAAGTTCCTCGGCAAGTAGCCTGGAGCTGCTGCCACTCTTCTCCCTAGAACTCAGGGTACTTAGGCAGCTGATGTCTTGTGTTTTCTGTCACAGTGCTGGTGGCAAGGAAAGAGGAACCTTGAGTATGTTTCTTATCTCTGAAAGCTGTTTCTCTTGCCTGATTCTCAGAAGTAGCACCGGCGTTTTGGTCGTCTCTTTCATTTCTCACCACACAGGCTTGCTGTCTCTTCTTCCTACCTAGGTAGAGAAGCTTCCTGGGATCAACGGTGACACCATTGTTGTTGCTGATTGTCACACACTGATAATTTTTCAAAGATCGCAACAGCCTCCTCCCTTCTCAGCTTTCTCACACCCTCCCATCTCCTTGACATATAAGATGACTTAATCTTCCCCAAACTTTATTTGAAATATATCTTGATATGAATATCAGAAGCATTAGTTGCCCCTACTATCATCAAAGAAAATTATATCTCGTTATATTGCCCCATTTTCTTCCCCAGATAGCTACAGTCTCCAGGCTCAGGGCTGTGTGCACAATAACCCTTGTGTACTGCTTATGTGAATTGCGTTTAGATTTTAGTTTGTTTGTTCGATTAATTAATCTCCCATCCAAACTACCTAATGTTAGCTGAATCTTACCGATGGCTACTTGTCCTTGTCATTTGTATTAGGAGATTTCTCTGCTTAAGAAATACACAGATTTCTGTGGTTCCCCAACCTTTTTGACTCTTCAGTTGAAGGCAAGTCTCCCAAGGACAGGAGTAGGCAGTAGGTTATTGGAGGATAGTTTTGAAATGGAGAGCTGCTGCAGGAGGCGGGAGGAGGGAGAAGTTCCACCTCTTGTCAGTCAGCAGCGGCACTGGAAGCTGGTGGGAGCTGCTGACCGGAGGTGGAGCTCCCCTCCCTACTCTCCTGCTGCTCACTGCTTGTCTGCCCCGGCCGCTGATCCTTCTAAAGTCCCTGATGAGTGCCAGCGCAGGGTGCTATCCTGGGATTACACCAATGCATTATATAATCCAGGTTATTTTGACTTCCTGGGTATATTTCATAGGCTTCTTGAATACATTATGTAAGGAGACAGTTGCTTGTATCCTAGAGAATAGGACTAAGGTGAATCTAACCACTGAGAATAAGGACTGGTACAATCTCCTCTCCTAGCAAAAGGCCATAAGGAAGGGAAGGATTTCCTCCCCCTCCCCCAAAGCTTTCATTTCTTATATAACAAAGACTTGCAGGCTTAGGACGTTAACTGAATTTCCTCTTTTTTCTTGATAAAAACCCCAAGATACCAAATTTCTTTCTAATATATTTGCCTTTAGGGACTTTGTTTCTGGGAACTGATATCTATTAACTAATTTATGTTTTACCCCTCTCTTATGCCAATAACTTAGAAATTTTTTTTCTATCTGCCAGAAGGCAGAGCAGTATCAGTTTTTCTCTCCTCTCTATTGCCAATAAAAGAGAAACTTTCTCGCTTAGTATGTGGTGGTGGTATTCTGGGATGTAGGCTCCCTCACTCACTTTGTCTGCTCATCCATCTGTCCGTAGATAGTATCTTAGGCTTCCCTGAGTAAATCCAAACCCCTCTGAGATGCATAGTCTTTCATTTTTAAATTTTGACTTTATCCTCTTAAAATACTACCACGTGCATATTAGAGATATATCGTGTCTAGACACAACATTGTACAGCTAATCTCTACAACTTACCATCTTTCAAAATTTAAGTCTTATACTCATTGATCAGCAACATTCTGTTTCCCTGCATCCCAGCCCCTGGCAACCACCTTTCTGTTCTTTGCATTTGTGAGCTTGACTGCTTTAGACACCTCGTGTAAGTGGAATTGTGCCATATTTGTTCCTCCTTGATTTGCCTATTCATTGATCATAATGTCTTTAAGGTCCATTCATGGTGTCTTCTCTGTTCCTTTCAGAAATGCTGTGAATTCATTCATCTTTTCCAGTGTTTTCTGGAAACGTCAGTCATAGCTGGCACGATGTTGCATTTTTCAGTTGCACTTGATAAATAGCTTTGGTCTATTTATGACAATTGGAAGGACTGCTGTGGCTGGAATCCTTCACATGCTGTGAACAGTCTCCCAAGTCCCATCTGAATTCTTACCATTACACAGCATGGCATTTGGGGGAGGGGGGGCATCGCTAGAGTACATGAGAAGAAAATTCAAACTGTGAGGTGAATATTTTTTCCTTTCACTCTCTTTGTGGCAATTGTTTCTGTAGGGCTATGATACAGAATGTAGCTTTTGCGTTAACCTGCCATAAGTTGCAGGACAGCGCTGCGTCATTGTATTCCCTCTGTCGTGTCAGTGAAGGTCTGGTCAGTGTTCACCCTGCACATGGAGATGTCCGTGCTTGGCTTATGGGTCGTCACGTGCTGTACAGGGTGATCTGCAGCTCTCTCTAAGACCGTGACTTATCTACATAGTCACATAAATGGCACACAATGAGAATGGAAATATGGATTGAAATATTACATGATATGCTGGGAATACAAGATGGAAGGATGATGTGGGAATGGGCTGACATTGGAGGGTAGGGGTGAAGAGAGAAGTAAAAATGATTAAGATGTGATATGTGTTTATATCAGCTCCCAAAGACGAATTACTATCATCACAAATATACCATAAAAAATTAAAGGAAAAATGCTTGAGACGAGAAATGTTTCACCTTTGAAAATTTTTCAGATTTGGAGATATTTGCATATAAATAATAAGATACCTTGAGATGGAACCCAAATCTAAACATGAAATTCATTTATGTTTTCTTTTTTCTACACTCCTTGTATTCATATACTGTTGGTAAATTTTTGACAATATTTTCAATGAACCTATGTTTTAATTGTGACCAATCAGTCCCATGAAGTTTAGTATGTATAGATGCTGAAAGTATTTAAAATTTTGCAGCATTTTGTATTTTGGGTTTTCATATCAGGTATGGTAAAGCTGCATACATTTGAAAAAATAAAGTATTTCTATTTATTTGCTAATATGGCTGATATAAACTATATCCACACAGTTTTCTGATCTGTGAGTTGAGGTTCTCATGGCCCTCCTGTATTGAATATACTCAATAATGGAATGGAGTACTGTGTGTCACAGCCTTGATTGAGGTAGAAATCATGAAAGAAGGGAAAGGAGTTCTGCATGATGGGACAGTTACTTATCTACTTGACTGGATTAAAAGATTTCTGGAGAAATCATTATACTTTGGGATGTTTACTCATCACAGTGGTAATCCACTGATACTGATAGCTAAACATGATGTTGGGAGGTGAGGCCCAGTTGAACAGTTGGGTCACTGGAAGCACACCATCAGGGTGTGTATCTGTCCCTGGTGCTGTTCCACTAGGTTTTGCTTCCTCACCACTAAGAGTGATCTGTTTTCATCCACTATGTTCTTCTGCCATGGCTGGTGCCAGCCAACCATGAACTGAACCCTCTGAAACTATGAGGCACAGTAAACCACTGCTTTAAGTGGCAGGTGTTAGGTAGCTTTGTTCCAGTACTGAGAAAGCTAACCAATAGAGATGCCTAGGGACATATTTATTCATTTCTACTTCTCTCCCCTGTGGGGAAAAAATAGAACCACATAGATGGCACATGTCAGTCAACTCTTCTTTACTCTAATGAGATACTTGAGGTATCTCAAGAGAATATTTTTCTTACAGTTTTAAGGGCTGGAGATCCGAGTATTATATCATAGACTGTGGTGAGCTCCCCCGTGCACCAGGCTGCATCACATGGTAGTGTGAATGGATGTCCATCTCTACTCTGTTTTTTCTCTCTAAACGGTCTCCTTATAAGCCACAAGGTTTCATCCTCTGAGTGTATTTAACATAAGACTTTGAGAATTAAACTCTCACGTGCCTTCAGGGTGTGTTTCGGAGACAACCGTATTCAACATAGAGAAAACTTAGTTAAGCTGTGCATAAGTGTTGCCTTCATTTTGAGGATTCGGTGTTTAAACTATCATCAGTGATGTTCAGACCAGAGGTGAGAGGGTAAGTGCTGTAAACTGTTAGAAAATCCAAGGCAAAGAATTGAGATTTCAGAACTTCTCCCCACAATATATTCTGCAGTACTTTTTTTAGAGGAAGGACTGTTGTATATATCCTTTCTTTAATCAAAATATAAGCAGTAATATTTTTATTAGCCCATTTCTTCTCTTATTCATATGAAAAGGAAGCACATCCTTGCATTTTTAAAATGTGAAGACCTACTTGTCTTAGAGTAGTAGTGCAAATTCCTAATGAGAGAAAAACCTAATTCAAATTCGGCAATGCTATCTAGTAAAATTAAAAGGTCATTAATCACAATACCACATTCATTTGACAAGACTTGGTACCAGTGTGTCTCGGATTATGATATTCATTGAGACTATGGACAGATTGTGATAGATGCCCCCTGTGTCCTGAATGGGCACATCCAGGTTAGGAACCACTGCTCTTTGGAGATCAGGAATGCAGCTTCCATAGTTATGATTTTAATAAACTTTCCATTGGCTTTAAAATGCAATCATGTATGTGACAATATATTTTGAAAATAAAGCTCAGCCAGCCTTATTAGGTTCATCTTTAAGTTTTAAACATTAAAATTGAAAATGTGTATTAAATGTTTAAAACCAGTAGTGATTCTCAGAGGTCCAGAGAATCACAAGTCATTCTGAGGATGGTTTTGCAGTTGTTATGCAGCTAAAGAAGCCAGTGTATCAAAATGCCTGTGACGTGGAAGATAGCCAAATACCAACTTAAAAGCCTTTGTGGATTTTTTTTAACCCACCATATTCATATAGGGATTTCTCTCTACCCTAGACACATGGGCCTGTTCATGCTTCGTATTTGTAAGTTAGTTTTCTGAGAAACTTCTAATATTTGATACTATAGGAGAGTCTTCATACCCAAAGATTTAAGAAGTCGTTCATGCAAATTTTTATGTGTAAGTGAAGAAACATCATTTAATTAATAGACAACCTCCAAGAAATCAGTTTGTGCTTCTCCTTTTACAAGAATTCAGAACTACACTTGTTCTACGATATCCTTGGGGGACTGATCCCAGGGTTTGCTAATTTCTGCAGATGTTCAAACCCTTCTGTGTAATTACACACTATTTTCATATAATCTATGTATATCGTCTTGTACACTTCAGTTTATCTATGGATTTCTTATAATACCTAACACAAGGTAAATGACAGCTACATAGCTCTCCTTACTATATTGTTTAGGAAATAATGACAAGGGAAAAATTTGTACATGTTTAGTAGAAATGCATTTTTGTTGCTTTAGAATGTTTTTGATCTGTTATTGTTTTAATCCGCAGATGAGAGCCTGTGGACAAGGAAGCTGACTGTATAATTATTATTTTCAGCACTGAATAAATGTTAAGTGTTTTTGGAGTGTGGTGATGTGCTCAAATGAGCTCAAGAGGCAGACCCCGTGTACCACTGGCAACTCCATTCCACGGTGAACTTCTCAAATAATTTTAACTTGGGAACTCACTCAGTTATTTGCTTCTTCAAATTTTAGTTATGTTCACCTTTGAGGAAAAAAACAACCCTATCGAATTTAAGGGACTACCCTGATCAAGATTTAAGGAGTAAAACATCTTATAAAGGCAGTATAGTTCTCTTCAGCACCATTGGGGTGTGATTGCTGAGCAGAAACTGTGTACAGAGTGTGTGGGTCCGATTGCATTAGAACGGAAATTTAGCATTGCATATTACTTTTTTCTCAAGTAGATACAAATGCATGATTGATAAAAATGGAAACAAAAGTTGTTTGTGTCAATGTGATATAGTCCCATTTGTCAGACCTGTTAAAATGGAGAGAAACAAAATTTAAATTTGACTTAATCAGAAAACATTAGAATTGAGCACGTCAAGGAAAGGTATATCTCGGGGAATCCTTAGGAAGAAGGTATGAGCCATGGGGGAGGAGAAGGAGAAAATATGAAGACATGGATTCTAGGAGGTAACTGTTTTTTTCATCGAGCACTGAGGATCTTGGACTTGATCAGTGCAGATGTTGCACATCTAAACTGAAGAGCATACAGTGTTTGGAAAAGGAGAAAACCAATAACTTTCAAGAATTTTATCATTTCTAGGGACCACTTTCTTTTATAAGTATGGACTCCGGTGTTGAATAGCCAGGTCTCGGTTCTAAATGGGTCTTTGAACTGATTTTTGAGTTCTACCATGTAACCACAGTGGCCGTCATTGAGGTCTCAAGCCTGGCTTCTATGAGGAGCTTGTATGGCTTCACTGGAGTATAGTTCTATTGCTATAATAAATCAGAAGCAGTAAACTCGCTTTCTTTTCTCTCCTTCCTTCTTTTTTCTTCTTTTTTTTCATTACAGCTGCGGTTGTATTCTCCGTTGTTGTTGCTGTTGTCATTGCTGTTGTTGCGTGGATGCCCTTGAACTCTAAGGCTCTGGGAGATCCACTCTGCCCCACTGACACTCTGCTTCCGAAGTTATGCCAGGGATGTCAGGTTGTAGCTGAAAAAGTACATCAGAGAGCACTGCTTAATTAAATTGATCAATTATAGTGAGTGGAGGTTTATTTAATAAATACCAATATTAAAAAGCTAACACAATGAATAAGTTTATGATATGAATCTGGAACTGATAAAATTCTAAAACCCTGCATCTCTAATGCAAAAGTAATAAATAGGACTCATTTCTAGAACAATAAAATCCTACTTCACTCAGTAGATTTAGATTTTTCTGTTTTTATAAATCATCAATGCCCTTTTAAACCCTGCTTTTTTCTTTCTAATTTGTGCCATTTATAAATAATTTTTACTTAACTTTCCCATGCTTCAGTTCTCTCTTTCTAAATGCTTTCATATGATTCCCTGAAAGGTCCATGCTCTATCCATTAAAAAAAACTTTAATAATATAACAAGCACAAACTAAACAAGAATATGCAATAACTAGAACATAAAAGACTGACAGAAGAGGAAATTGCACTTGGGCAGTTAATTTTCATTCTTGAATGCGGTGCTGTGTTCTTGGCTTTGTGCATGTTTTTTATTCTCTGGATAAGATTATTTGCCTGAGGGACACAGGCTTTAATGGAGGCAATTCTCACAGTTCTTAAGAAATAGCCTTTCCTTCCTAAGAAATCACCAAGCAATGTTTTTCAATGGCAGAGTGATTATTACTCCTTGCCCAAGTCTCATAATGAAAAGACAAGGTTTTAATTTTCATTTCTTCTTACTGTCCTTTGTGATTTGTAAAATATCCTTTCCTGGTTCCACTGAGTGGATATGTTTTCTCTAGAGAATTAAATGAGCAACGTGAGTTTAAAAAATTAGGTTCAATTCAATAGATACTTAGTAACACATCTTCTTACCTCAAGTTCTGTGAACAAACAGATTTCGTGAAAAATAACACCACTGTGCCTAAGACTCACAAGTTAATTTTCTTTTCAGGAGACACATACATGAGCAGTGGTAATCTGAATCTGACTGATTAGGACCAGAGACAAAAGGAAAAATGGAGAGTACAAATTGTATTTCTTTGAACATATTTTTTAGTATTATTTATGGTCCAAACAGATCATATGATTATATTAAGACTAAGGCGAGAAAAAGAGCAAAAAGTAGTGACAGGATAAGAGATACATAGAGAAGGAGTCACAGTTTTGACTTTGTAATGTGTTTGTGTGCCCCGTGACATAAAAAGTTGTAGCCAGTTGTAGCCACTACCACTGGTTTGTCCGCATGGATGTATATCTTGAGGCTGTGATTTGTGGAGGTGGTGGGATTTACTCAGACTTTGTCAGCTAGATCAGTGTGAACAGTTTTAGGACAGCATATGAGCTGGGGTGTAACCCGATGGCAGAGCACTTGTCTAGCTTGCGCCAAGTCCTGAGCTCAATCTCCAGCACTCTACGGGGTTGGAGTGGGTGGTGTGTATCCAATAAACACATGGAGTAAAAATCAATATGTGTCAAGCACAAGGCCTTAAGTTCGATTCCCCAGCACCACATAAATCTGAGTATGGTGATCCCAGCAATCATGAGGCTGAGACAGGCAGATTTTCCTGAGTTCACGGCCAGCCTGGGCTACACCAGTGAGTTCAGGATGAACCTGGGCCATAGAGCAAGACCTTGTCTCAAAAAGGAAAAAAAAAAAAAAAAAAAAATATATATATATATATATATATATATATATATATATATATCTCCATGTATCTGGAGAATCTTCTTTAAGAGTTTGTTTTCACTGTTAATCATGAAAATGGTTCAACATCTTTCCACACAGATTTCTAATATCTTATCATTGAAGTTAGCTGCTGTGCTGTAGATGCAAGCCCTTGTAGAATAAAGAGTAAAAACAGCAAACCAATACATGACCAGACAGTCAAGTGCTTATACGAATGGTTTTTCATTTTTCGTCTGACCTCAGGGCTGGTACATGGGAGGGACTGTACAAATGCAAGCTGTGCTCAGTATTGATAACTTTACGGAAAAAATATGAGGGTTTCAGAGAGGATGCCCTCTTCATTTGCTCCTGTGTGGGAGGTGACAAAAGTCACTTTTTCTGTTTAAAATCTGCTTATGTGACGTATTTTGGTGGAGATACTTTCATGTATCTCATATGGAAGCCCAAACGCTTTAATTAAATTAATATGTATCGAAGGGTCTATAGAATGGACCCGTGAACACAATGGAAGTGTCATTTCCTTGGTATATTCAGATCAACTAAACTCTTGGTGTTAGCTCCTTTCCGTGCTCTCTGCTCAGTCGAGGTTATACCATTTTATTTTTATAGATTCTTTTCCTTTCCCCACCATTTTATTTACATGTATAAATGCAAAATTTAAGGTTTACATTGAAGTTCAGCATTTTGTGTACCCCCGTATCTTGTCAAGGTGACAAAGACTTTCCCACTCTCCTTTTGTCCCTCCCCCTACCTACCGCTCGCTCCTTCCTTCCCCGCCCTACCCCCTGTTTTACTTTGTTTTTCGTTTTAATCTCCATAAGAGTTGTGACCTGGATCTCTCATATCAGAGACACCATTCGATGTTTCACCTTCTGCTTCTGACTCACTTCGCTGAGCATGATGTTCTCAGGTTTCTCCCATTTGCCCATAAAAGCCTCCCTCTACTATCCTACAAGTTTTAGGGGGCAGCCTTTTCTCAGTTTCAAGTTACCACCTTTTTATTCTATTGCAGAAACTGCTTCTGACCCCTTCATTGCATTCCTGTCAGTGCTCGCAGCATGAAATGTGATTCCATTATTACTTAATTCCTTATCCTCCTCACACCCATTTCCACTTCCATTTCCCCAGCTCATTTGATTTTGCCCTCACATATTCTGGACCTGGTGGTTTCTCTTTTCTTTGTGAGTGCTTCCTGAGCCAGCCAAATTGAACCCTGTGGTTAAAAATAGTTTCTGACAGTATTTGTGATTCCCAGGAAGTAGCCGCACGAATCACCTTTTCTCATTTGATTTCTAGCTAACACGCAGACAGAGCTGCAATCTAGTTTTCTGATTATCTCATTATATAGTGCTTTCCCTTGTATGTAGTGGAAACTTGCATGGAAAGGTTCTGCTTGGAGAGCTTCACCTAGTCATCATTTACTATTTTATAGAATTAGGGAAGAGGAGGAAAGAATTGGTACTTAAATTTTTATTTAAGAGGTAGAGCATTAATTAACTGTACTCTATCAGTGTGCCTGCAATAGAGCCACCTTTGTGATCAAGACTGTAGGATCACACAATGAGGCAGTTCTCTTTTCCTTACCTTTAGTACATAAGGAGAAGGCGCTGGTCTGTATTGAGGAGTAATCACTGATAAATGCAGGCTCAAGGAGGCAGGCACACTCACTTGGCTGCCTTCTTTAGAATAATTTCTGGAAAAAAAAACACCACAGGAAATGCATAGGAAACAACCTAAGAAGAATTTGTTTAATGTTCTCATTCTTTTTACCATAAAATTTGTAAATATTTATTAATAATGCAGAACCACTACCGGGTTTCATGTTAACAGCACTTGTTTTGTGATATGGTGTGTGTGTGTGTGTGTGTGTGTGTGTGTGTGTGTGTGTGTGTGTGTGTGTGTTTTAGCTACATTCTGAAAACATCTTACGTATAGCTATATTTCTATAAGCCACAATACCCAAGAGGCTAAATGATTGGCTGTTAGTATTGATCATTCAGCAGCATAAAAAGAAATTTCCTGTGCAAATATTGATACTTTTCTTGGGCGTTCTAAGAAACCTCATCTTCTACAACAAAGTTTTTCTATATATATTTGTTGCAATTGCCATGTCCAAGTACATCTGAGAATACAGTGTACCATGTAATTGAGAGCTGGAACACCAAAGAGACGCCATGTGAGCTATTTGAGGAAATGAAATGATAATAGAGTTCCTATTTTGGTATTGGGAAATAACCATTCTTTGTTCTCTTCTTTGAAGCCATACCATTTTATATTAGTTTATTTTCACATATTCTTCATATGGTAACTCAGGAAATGCAGAAAATTCAAAAGTATTTGGCTTTGTGGGAATGTAATTTGACAATTTGGACCAGAATGTAGTTTCTTGGGTTATGTTCAGCCAGGCATTTCTAAAACATAGGCTATTTCTCTATTAGTCAGATGGTTCTACATCAATTTTTGTCTCTTCCTGGTTTTGACAGGTGCATGAAGCAGTCCCATGTTACAGCGAGTGCAATCAGTATTCCTGGGCTGTAGAGCCTTGGTCTCCATGCAAAATCAACAACGAGTTGAGGTCTCCACGCTGTGGAAGAGGAACACAGTCTAGGAAAATCAGGTATGCAAAGATGGAGAGATTTGGGAAAGGAGGGTAATAGAACTTACTTTTTTTTTCTCCAAAGGCAACAATTTAGTTAATCCAAGCACAGTCTAGTTTTCCCACTGTGTCTTCTAGCTTTTGCTCACCCTGGAAGCATCCGTGAAAATGTGGGGCCCTGCCTCTCGCCTGGTGGTGAGAGTCCTCCTGCCGCAGTCATGGCCTTTGTCATTTCCCATATCCCCCTGATGAGACAGCCAACTGCACAAGACAGGCTCCTATCCCTACACTGATTTCATGCCCACAGTTGTTAACTCATTAGGAAGTGTTGCATGACTGTGTTGCCAGTTCTTTATTTTTGAACTGTGGTTGGTATAGTTGAGAGAAGTTAACCTAGTTTGGAATGTCAAAATATTGAAAAGTTCAATTTAAATCCTCACGGTTCACCTTGGAAACAAAACTGTGAGGCTATCTATGAGTAGTAGCTACACATTTTAATATAAGAAGGACATGTCACTGAAAGAATCAGTAAATGTTGAGTTATTTAATGAGAGAGCTTGCTTAAAGATTTTGTTTTGTAAACAGCACTCTAGACTTGTGAGGAAGGAGGAGACATTTTCTTAGAAACTAAACATTACAGCAATACATATTAAAGAGTCAAATATTTAATGATGTAAATATACTGTTTCATTTTTCCAGATGTAAGAAACTTCATTTCAAATAGACAGTGATCAAATCATACAAGTGCCTGTTAAGTTACCTGTTAGATGGGAGTTAATTGCCAAGTCAGAGCTTACTTTTATGTATTAATCATTAGAATATTTGTGAAATTTACCTTATTCACTAACTCAGTGTGTATCTTCCCCTGTTAACAGTTCCAAGGTTGAAAAATCCCTGATCAGCACATTGGGAGAAACACCTGCTGGCAGAATATAATCCTATCCAAGAAAATGGAATAAACTCTGCCTTGCTATTCCTTTTGCCCATTATTCATTCACCCGGAGACTCTTATGTTCAGAATCTCACAAACTTTAGTGTTTTACCTCTTACTTTTTAAAAACCTTTAACTCCTGTGTCTTAGTCTTACATGTTTTTGAAAAATGACTCACCAATCCAGTTAAAAAAATAATATAGAAATGAGCTGGTGTGTCATTCTTATCCTACTGAAGCTTTTTACCAGGGTTAAAGAAAAATCTCAGGAGAAAAAGAAAGACTTTAGGAGACCAAATTGCTGCTGGCAGAATAGTGGCAGTTTATTGAGGAAAGCACGCTTGAATAAGCATCTTTTTGGATATACCTCTTAGCTCAAGCCTATAGAGCTTAATATAATAACTCAATGGCCAGATGCTACTTTGTGACGAGTTCTTTGTGCCCCTCACTGAATCAGTGCATCAAAGTTCTAGCCCTGGCACCTTGGAATGTGGCTGGACTTGGAGATAAATAAAAAAAGATATAATTATAGTAAAATAAGGTCAGTGGCATGAGTCTCAGTCCAGTTTGAATGGTATCATTATCAGAAACTCACAGTATGTGACATGTTTTATGTGCTTGAAGGTAATCTTTCAGACACTTGGCGTTCCAAGCTATTTTCAACCTTAATGAGATCCTTTCGTAATGAATTCAACAGCTTACCTGTTCCCTTTCTTCACATTTCCAGACTAGAGGATAACGTCATGGTTCATTCAGGACACCTTCAATGACCAATTCAAAACACAGTTTTGATAATTTGCTTTTTGTATGTCAGACACTGTTCTGGATATAGAGTCCAAAACAATGAACAGATAACTTATGATACAGTATCGAATAGATACATAAAAATATCTAAAGGGATATCTTTGTTTTGAAGTGTAAGAGGAAGAAAAGCATTGGATTGGAGTAATGGGGGTACTCTTTTGTAGGGGTTGGTCAGCAAAATAATATTTGAGGGGAAACCTGTATACAATTAGAGATCTGAATTAATATGAATACCTGTAGAAAGTAAATTTCAACAAGAAGAAACATGTAGAACAAACGCCTTCTGACTTGTTCAAAGAATAACAAAATGTCCTCCAAGGCTTATTCCAGCTTTAAATCATGTCACATGTTCTTAATAAGGTAAAGATTTAGGATATTAGTGTAGCTTCAAATAAAGCCATGAAAGGATGGGAAAGTTGGGGTAGCAAGCATTGATATGCTCTTATTTATTTTTGAAAAGCATCTGTCTAGATACGAGATGGAGAATGTACCACAGGCATAGCATTCTAGAAGCAAAGAAATGGATTTGTGGCATTGCAGGATTCCAGGAGAGAGAGGTTGACAGTTATATTGGGTTTAATAAAAGTGAAGATGTTGAGAAGGTCAAATTTGAAATATATTTTTGTAGGTTTAGAAACAGAATTTTCTCCTGCTGAGAGAATGACTATAAAGTAGGAGAAAAAGAAGCATCAAGACGATCGTTAGCTTGTGTGACCTAAGCAACAGGAGGAGTGTGAAGGCACCATTTCCTGCACTAGGCAATATTCGAAACAGATTTGAACAAAAAAAAAGTTAGGTATGAACAGTTGAATTTAATATGTTATTTATTTGTCAATTCAGCTCTACCACAGGCTAGAGTTCAAGGGAGAGATTGATAATATAAATTGGAGTGTCATTAACTTGTAGATTTAGTATATGTTGCTAAGGCTCAAGTCTTGGAAGTCTCTAAGCATAGATTTACAAGATTCCAAAAGAAAGATTCTTCAAATGAGACTGAGAAGGAGCCGGGGTATAAGAGGAAACCAAAGAAAATGGGAAGATGAGCAGGAGATGTTTTCATGAAAAATATAGTAATCCGTTACTTCAAATAATTTTGAGCTTGCTGAGATAAGAGTTGGTCATTGGATTTGACAATGAGACGTCTGCAGATGGTTCTGATAAGCGTGATTGCAGCAACTTTCAGAATAAGTAATGACAGAGAAGGCAGGAAGGGCTAATAGCAAATACAGAGAAAGCCTTAAAGCAGTTTCTAGAAAGTCTGAGTAGAGGTGAACTGGTGGCTGAGGGGAAGTGGGCAAGGAAGTTGATGATGCAGGATACATAGGAGACAAATGCATTTTCATTTGAGACACCCTCACTTTTGGTATTTACTCTTAGGCTGGTCAGAATCCCCAGAGAAATCTCTTCTTAAATCATGTGTGAAATAGAGAATTCTGACAGCCCATATTTTGGGGACCCAGTGAAAGAATTCTAGGGTGACAAATAGAATGATATTCTCCAAAGATGCCTATAACCTAATCCCTTGAATCTGTCAATATATTACCTTATGGAAAAAGCGATGTTGCAGATGTGATTGAGTTACAGACCTCGAGATGGGACAATTTTCCTGGATCGTCTGAAAGATGACATTTTGTTTACAAGGGTCAAAAAGGTAGCAAAGAGGGATGGAAAGATACAAGCTGCTACCCCAGAGGTGGAGTAGAGGCCACCCACCTGGCATGAATAGCCTCTGGAACCTGAAAAAGTCAAGGAAACAGATTCTCTGGGGCTGCAGCTTAGCTGACACGTGATATCTTAATGCTGGCCGGTTAGAGACCCCTGTTAGATTTCTATCCCACGGAATGATAGGATATGAGTTTTTATTGCTTAAGCAACTAAGACGTGGTGATTCTTTCATTGTGTAAACTTTTTTTAACTCCTATTATCAGTGTGGTGTCACACTGCTTAAGTGCATCACATTTCCTGTTCTGAAGATTTTTGTCTGAGATCATGTATAAATAATAAACCTTGGGAGGGGAGGACATTCACTTAGCCGTGTGGATTGGGGAGGAGACCTGAGGAGTGAGCTATTTCTTAAATGTACTTCCAATAACCCCTCCGGTTTTTAACCTCACCTTCATCCCCATATCTAGATATTCTTAGTACTGCAAATTTCAGAATTTTAAGAAATCTTCAGTGGCATGAAGGAAATGATTTTTGTGTCATTCCTTAAAGCCTGGGAACTGAGCTCTCTCAGCTGTCATGTGGTGGCTTCCATTCAATGTCCTCACTCATGTACTTAGTCCTCGGAGGTAGTGCTTTTCAGCCTCACTGTTCTGTCACTATTTTGGCAAGGAATTTGTCTATCACTGCTCTCATGGCATCTTGGAGATAAGCAAAAAGTAATGCTTATGTTCATTTGGTATTAGTAACCAGTAGTCTTACCTCTTATTTCTTAATGAAATAATAAAAGAACATTAGCTGCCATGGACAGGCAGGAAGGAGAGCAATTTCTAGTGTTTTCATCCTGTCCATGGAAGGCCATTCTGTGGATTCTCCTCTACTTACTACTGCCCCAGGAGAAATTAAAGCCTGTTTTGAGTGTTTGCTGTGGCTCTCTGCATTAGAGTATTAGAAGGCATGACTTCCATCTCTTCTCTGTCACTCTCTGCCAACCTCCTTTATGCAATATCCAGTTTTTCATTACTTTGCAGCTTACAAGCCTTTTATTTTTTATCTCATGATAGGCTACTTAGCAGTCTTTCCGAAGTCTTCCTTTACTCTTTTTAATGCATGTGTAAAAGGAACTCCTAAAGTCTGAGACAGTCCTTTGGAGTAGCATTATTTAGGGGGCACCACTGTCGCCTAGCACAATGCTCTTACCTTGATATTATATCCAAATTTACCCAATCAGGAAATGACATCACTTGTCACATCACTGTTATCATTTCTACTTTGCTTTTATCATTGTCACTGGAACAAGACACCCATAAAGTAGGGTGATATCTGTCTGCTTTCTACATTTTTTTTTTACTCCAGTCACCAAGGACCGGACACATGACAGATGCCCAAAGATGTGCTAAGTGAATCATTATTAATAAGTAATAATTTATATCTCATTACCTAGCAAGTATCTCTTAAATGCTTTTGAAAAAATAATTTTAAAATAAGCTTCCAATTGAAATATAAAGTATAAAGAAATGCCATCATCATGCTAATAAGTTAGATGAATTTCCACAGTACAAACACACCTGTATAAACAGCTCAGAAGAAACAAAGTATTACCAGCACTACCTTTGCCCCCATGAGTCACTGAGCATTTCCCCAAGGATAATCTTTATTTTTTTAGCCTTTATTTGGGTAGTCAGTAGAGTATATGCACTTTTGAGTCTCACTGCTTTTTTTCCAACATTATGTTTGTGAGCACCTCCTTTCATGGGGCAGATGTCTGTGCATTCTCATCACTGCATGGCATTCAACCCAATGAACGTGGCACAATGTATTTTTATTACACTGTCATTGAATTTGAGCTGTTTCTGGTTCAGCCAATTATGAAAAATATGAATAATACTTTTATAAGCATTTTGAGTCAGTTTATAGTCTTTGTTTTAATATGCTTTCCTATGTTAATGCCGGGTTGCTTAGGATAGATACTGCCAACCAGATTTCGAAGTGGTTTATGCTTCCCATAGAAGAATAATGCTTCACATTTTAATCAACTCTATATTTTCCACATATTTGATTGAAGCCAATTTTGGGATATATACTGATATAACACTTTGGTTTAAATAAAATTGAGTCTTGACCATGTTTAATCATAGCATAAAGCCTTGCTTCAAGGCCTGACAAAGTGCAGGCCAAGCAACTACACGGACAGCATTGAGGTTCCTGGGATGTTTGGTAAAACTTGATCATTGCTCTTGGCTTATGAGAGCAAACTTTCATGCTAAAATGCCTGAAAAAGTGATGTGTTGGATTCTTTTTCATGTTACTTTACCAATGTGAGACAAAGATGACAATGTTTTGGGAAAGGTATTTGAGAAACGTTTGGAGAACCACAAGAAATATGAAGGTTCTAACTATTAATATTACAAAAAGATGGGTCTTTTCAGAGTAACTTTAGAATTTGTTACAATAAAAAGAATATTCTTGAGCTGGTGGTTAGAGCACTGGCCTAGCAAGCACAAGGGGCGTGAGTTTGATAACCCAGCAACATATGAGCTGGGCATGGTGGCACACACCTGTAATACCAGCACCTGGGAAGCTGAGGCGGGGGACTGCTGCGAGTTCAAGGCCAGTCTGGGCTACATATTGAGTTCAAAACTTGCTATGACTACAGAGTAAGACCCTGTCTCAAAAACAAAATGAAACAAAACAAAACAAAAGGAATAGTCTCTTAGAGCTGGCCTGAGTAAGTGTATTCTAGGTCTCTTGAGACTAGAAGTCCTTCAAGGACAGCCATTGTCTCCCATCTTCACTGTCCTCGCTGACACTAAATAAAGGGTATGTATCTTGTTAGCCCTCAATAATGGCCCACTAACTGAAGAAGAAATGAGCTCTCCTCCCCCACATACACCCCAGTGGTTTCTTTGTTGGTCTTATCTTATTTTAAATTTAATCGTATTTGAACGGTCAGTAGTTATGAGACATCATAGCTATTTGAAATCTGTTTCTCATCATCCTAAGGAATCAAGCTCTCTGTGCTCTTCCCTAATAGGTGTATGAATACTGCTGATACTGAAGGCGAAGCAGTGGATAGCACCCTGTGCAACCAGAATGAAATTCCCCCAGAAACTCAGTCCTGCTCTCTCCTGTGTCCCAGTGAGTGTGTCATGTCTGAGTGGGGACCGTGGAGCAAGTGCCCGCAGGTAATTTCCTTCCCTTTTGTCAGCGCCCTATTTCGCCAGCGCTGTCTCTGCTGTTGCTCTCTGTGCAGTCACAATGCTGTTCGTCAAGCCATTCTTCTTGTAACATGGGAAAATAATTTTCCCCAGAAAGCCAAAAAACAGAGAGAGAGAGAGAGAGAGAAAAGATTTTTTTTCCCTAAGTGAGACTGAGCAATCGAAAATGCCATTGCTTTTCAGAGGACTTTATCGTGGGAACACGATCGGGGAGAATGAACCTGCAGTGATCACACAGGGTCTGACGGCGCACCCATTGTTAAAGGGTTCTTCTTTCACACCAACTTGAATCTTATTATAATCTCTAAGTTCTGTTCCATTTTTATCCTGGAAGAACCAATTATATCTTGAAAGTTCGGCTCCACTGTACAGTTCTGTCTCTGTTAGTGATGATCTGTTTTTGCCCTTTATGTTCTTTTGCTATGTTTTTACTTCTCCAAGGTTGACAAGAGGAAAAAAATACAAAAAAGCTTTTTTTAAATTTAAAATACTTGCCTGTATATTTTTTAAAGTTATGAAAGTGTTACAAGAATAAGGCAAAGTAAATATTTTTCAAAGAGGATAATTCCGTTTAATTTTTCCAGAAGACAAATTCTGATATTTTAAACTTATATTTTTGCATAAAGGTTAAGAAAAGAAAATATAAACTAGGAACTTATGAGTCAAAGAGTTAACAAGGAAATAACCAGGATTCATTGAATTCAACTGTCACAGACAATTTGTGGAGTAATTATGAACATCTTTCTATAGAAATGGAAACTATCTTTGAAATCAGTTAATAGCCTTCACTTGTAATTTTTAATTATTGATATTAAGATTAATATTAAGATTAACATTAAGAAATTTTCTTCTGTAATTTTTTACTTTTTATTCGTTCAGTTGTGTTGAGGTCAATACAATATTTGGATGAAGCTAAACCAATTAAGAATAAATTGTAGCATAGGAAACTTACATTACCAAGTCATTTATTTTTGAGTAGTCTTTATGTAATGGAAATTAACACTGATTTGAATATAATAAAATTTCATTAATTAATGTTTATCTTTACATATTTTGAGTAAGAAATGTATGAGTCTCTCCTTTTAATCCTAGTACTAATTCTTCTATTTAAGTATCGTTAGTATATTGTTTAGGTGCAGAAATTGTTTATAAAGTCGAAATAATGTGTGCAAAGTTGCATGTTTACTAACTGATGAGCTAGGAATTAAACTGAGTTAGTCTGATGAAGCCAGAACCTTTGTTCTCATATCCTTAGCTCACTCGCTTATTTTGGAAGATTTAAGGTAGATTTAGACTGAATATCATCTATCTTCAAAATGCAGTAGTTATTTCAAGAATAAAAGAAGATGTTTTTATTGTCTGTGTAATTTTCTATGAATAAGCACATGAATTCACACTTATAATGAATGGTAGCACATGCCCTTTGTTAATCAACCTACAGAAAAATTAGCAACCTGAAAAAGTGTGATCATTCACTCACAGAAAGTTAATCTCTAATCAGTTTGTAATGAAAATCTTGTCAAACTATGCTGCCACTGGACTAAAAAGATCTTAGGAACATCTGACAAGACTGTGTTGACTAAGCTGTGCATGGTGGTGAGTGCCTGTAACCCCAGCACTTGGGAGGCTGAAACAGGAAGATTGCCATCAATTTGTGGCCAACCTGGGCTACATAGTGAGTTCAGGACCAGCCTGAACTACCAGAGTGACTTTGTCTCAAAAAAAAAAAAAAAAAAAAAAAAGATTGTGATGGCTCAGAGATCTGCATTTGCTTCTTCGGGGTGGCTATTTTTTTTAAGATTTTTTTAAAAATATAGTCCTTCTACTTTTATATTTCAAAATCAGAGATGAAAAAACATGCTGGCTTCTTTCCATGTATCTGGAAGGTGACATAGCCAATTATTTACCTGTTAGCAGGAAATGAAAGGGCTATTCCTTCAACTACTTATGTATTTTCAAAGTTAGTAATACAATGATAACAATAACTCTTACCAACAATGAATCCCAGCAATAATAACAATGATATATTATTAACATTTTAGTATACATTTGTGGTATGTAGCAACTCATGCATCTTGAAGAATGCGTGTGTATTTGTGGCTCGCCTTGGTCGTTTTCCTGCCGTTTCCCTTCCTGCATTCTGATCTCCCACCTCGTCTTCTTTCCCTCTCCACAAAATCTCCCCCCTCTTCGCTGTCATCACTCTTACAGTTTTCACTGAGCACACCTTATGTAGCTGACACATAGTCTGAAGCTCTGTGATGACAGGTTCCTTAACAATACAGCACTAAGATGAGCGACCACTTGTCGCTGGTCACTCAGGTCTGGCTCTCTCCCAGATGCCACGTTGCTCTGTATGGACTCTTCAAAATGGAAAAAGAAGAGCAGTAGGACTACACGGGATCATTTTCCCTATATCTAGACACGGTGCACAGTGCTAACAAATTGCCACACCTTAGCATAGCGTCCTGGCATCATGGGAGTTTAATCAAGAGAGTGACAGTGATCACAGCAAGGGCCAGGTTGGGAGTTGCTGTGTGTGAAGTTTCACTAGCACTTTAATGTACATTTCCTGAGGAAAGTGGGGAATCATTTCATAATTATTCTCTCTACTATGTACTGATTTAAGTATTTTGCTTATTGTTATAGTTTTACCAAATTCTCTGGCAGAATGCCAAGTAGCATGTTATTAAGACCACTTCACTATGTGTGTAGATTTCACCTCCCAGGTGCTGCTTTAGAGTCAAGCAAGCATGTGATCTGTATACGTTCCTGAGTAAGATTGTGATAAGTTAAAGTTTGGGTTATAGGATTTCTAACAGGAAGTGAGGACAGTGACAATTATTTTTTCAATTAAAGGTTAGAAATGACATATAATAAGTAAATGATAGAATGCTGCTTCACATAGGCTTGATGGAAGAGATGGGATAGGAGGAGGGAGAGGAGAAGGCAGAAGGGAAGCAGCCCAGAGCTCCCCTCACGGTGTCCTCAGTAACTTTGGAAAGTAATAAAATGGCAGCTATACTTTTCTAAGATGCACAGGAAGTTTCTCCTCCCGCCCTCAGGACAAGCTGTTATTTGAGATTACCGAAATAAAATGTTACTTTGATTGCTGCATTTATAATTTTGTCTAATTTGATATTTGTCCTAAAACTAAAGCCTCAGTTAGATACCTGAACAAGTAGATCACTGAGTTGGCAGTTCCAACCAATCGCAAACCTCTTAGAAGAGAAGTAAGGCAAAGGTATGGCAACTATACATTTTGAAACTGTGTGGAGGAGGACTGGATACTATAAGTAGATCAAGGAAGAATTTGACACCATTCAAGGATGAGTTTGAAGAAAATGGAAAACTATATTTCTAAGAAATTTAATATTCTTATTTTTGCTTATTCCCATAGCATATATAAATCATTATTTTTTATTGTACCTTGCTCACTTTTCTATTGATGTCATGTATTAATTTGGGAAGAAGCTAATGGAACTGTACTCACAAAAACCTTTCCAATAATGTTTACCCTGAAAGAGCACATGTATAAACACTAATATAGATCTATATATACAGAAATACAAATATGCATATATGTAGATATTTAATAATTCATTATTTGCTACATAATTTTCTCCTTTACCTATTTTTTCCAGTTTTAAGTCTTTATAATGCTTCAAAATTATGTTGAGAATATTCGAATCACATATTCTCAAGAGAGGTTTATAAATTTCTGAATGCAGATGGTTTGGAGCATTTAAAATTATTCACTCTCCACATATCTGGAAGAATATGACATACTGGTTTTAAATATAGTGTTTTAATTTGCTACTGATACCAACAGAAATTGTCTATTGAATAATATGGATTTTCTATTTGTAATATTTATTTGGAGATTTACCAGACATTTCTTAAGCAATTATGTTTTTAGGAGAAAGCCAAAAACATCTTAAAATGAATTTTCAAAAAATATATAATTTTCAGAACAAAATCTTTGACAGTTCTCACTTGACTTACCTACGGGTACATCAGGGATGGCTAGACTTAGCAGGAATACCTATAGGCATATGTCTCAGGGACAGCTATACCTATAGGTATAGCAATATCTATAGGTGGATGCTTCAGAGACAGCTAGACCTAGCAAGAATACCTGTAGTTGTACACCTTAGGGATGGCTAGACCTAACAGAAATACCTATAGGTATGTGCCTCAAGGACAGCCTACCTAGGAAGAATACCTATAGGTGTGCAGCTTCAAGACATCTTGACCTACCAGAAATAGCTATAGGTTTACAACTGAGGGACATCTTGGCCAAGCAGGAATACCTATAGGTGTGCACCTCAGGGACATGTTGACCTACCTAGCAAGAATATCCTTCATACCGTGGAAACTGGAGACTTACCAGAGAATGGTCCAAACGAAAATGTCATGATCAAATAGTGACACATCTTTGTATTATCATGGACTCAGTCTCTCAAGAAGGGTCATAGAGTAAGACTTTACAAAACAAACAAAAAAATCTTAAGGGGTTAAGTGTAACAAAATCTGGATTTTATCATAGTCTAAATATTGCATTTCTAAAATACACCTCTTTGAAATGCTTTATCTTTTTCTGAATCTCTTAATATGTAAAGGATCTGCTAGCAAAAGCTAGTGCAGAGAGCTGTGGCTATTGTTTCAGTCAAAAACTGCTTTAAAAAAGAAATGCATGCCAGTTTTCTGGTAAGTGACCCATTATTAATCATTTGAGGTTAGGAAAATTTTCTTTTTTTTTCCCATTAGTGTTCCAGCATTATTTTGGGAAAAAAGCTGTGACCAGTGACATTTTATTACTGATGATCCAGCATTTCCAGCACTTCCAGCCACCTATGAATGTTGCTTTTCAGGGAAGCCATTTACCGCAGTGTTTAGTGCTTGTGCTGAGATCTGAGCATTTCTTCATCACTGGAGCATGTCTACTAGTCAAGACCCTCAATCTGCCTATTGCTTTTCTTTGACTCTTATATGAAAACCAAAGGGGCGGGTCAGTACCAATTCTTTATAATCTGGCCAGTAAATTCTGGTGTCTTCAGCCAAATTGATACTGGCAGTTGTCAGAAGACGATTGTTCACTACTCTGAGGGTGGCAGAAGAGTTCTGTGCCTTGTGGGCAATGCTGTTTGATATCACTTAAAGCCAGTCTCATTTCCAGAACCTCATCATGCAGTGCAGGAAGGGAGACTCGTTGCACGTATGGGTGCAGAAAATGACAATTTGATAAAAGCAGTGTCTGGGCTGCTCCCGTTTAGGGAATGTAATCTGCTTGTTATCATTCTTATTTATACAACCTGACTTCTTTGATTCTCAATGTCATCAATTTGTGGTACACAGTGAGGGCTCCATTGTTCTTACTCATTTCCTTTTCTTTTTTGTCTCCTCCTCTTCTCAATCTCTACTTTCATCTCTCTTGTAACAGAAATTCTTAGTAAAAATGGTGTGACAAGTTCCACACGTCAGTAACCCTTTCCCACTCGCCTTTCCTCTTCTGTAGTTACACATTTGCAGATGAAACCAATTACATATCAAAGACATTCAAGGAAAAAAATTGTGCTTCCACCGACCGAACATATAATGACTTCATTGTCTTTATTCTCTGAACAGTGCAGTACAGCAATTCTTGCTATGGCATTTACATTGTTAGATGTTATAAATAATCTAGAATATATTTAATATCTAAATGATATGAGTGTCAGGTATGTGTAAATAATACACAATTTTATATTATTTTATAAAGACTTGAGAGTTTATGTTTTTCTCTGTCTTCAACATGGGTTGTGCTGGAGCCAATCTGCTGAAGCTACCCAGTAATGACTGTATAGGCCACATGTCATGTTTCTTCATTCACGAATACATTCATCTTTCTAAGCAATAATTATTAATCACAAATCATGATAATCCAAATAATTTCATGGTTTTCCTTTCATCGGAATATATTACTTGCAATACATGACAGTTACTTCATAAATTGTTTCAAAAAATTGAAAACATGATTCTAATATATATATTGGCAAAAGTTAATTTACTAATGGAAAATTAATTAATTTAATTTAGTATTATGATAAGGCCAGCTTAGAAAAACTAGAGAACTAGATTTATTTGGTTAGATTGGGCTCGTTCTTTTATTGTAAACAATCACCTGGAAAAGGACAACATATGTAAAAGTGCCGTTGCCAGACACGGGAAAAGTGGTGTGAGAGTGTGTCTGCTGATGAGAGAGAACTCACTGAGATTCGATGTACAACCCCTGTGGCTTGTTGACTCAAATCACTGTCTGGACACTGGCTCACGGGATAAAATCCCAATACCACTGCATTCCACAGTAACAAGCCAGTGACCAGGGTCTGAGAGATGGGGGAACATGAAATTTGAATGCCAGAATACAGAACCGAAAGTACCTAGGCAAAAAGAAGAAACCTGTATATCTTCATAGAAATTTAAGTTCCCCACTAAATATGAATGTGTATACGTGTGGAATGAAACTCCCAGAGTACAAGCAAGCAGTAGCTTCTATCCACTCCAGAGCTTACAAACATCTCAGAGATGGTTTATTTCCACGTGGCCTGAATGCAAACACCTCTTAAATTCCTTGAACCATTCAATTACTACCTGGCAAAGGTCATGCCTTATAAGGAGGCCTACGTTAGCCTTAATTCATGTCTACTCTATGTTTAAACATAAACTTCGGAAGAATCGGCCTTCCAAACAGATTTCAACCCACTTAAATGGAAGTGTAAACACCAAGATTAATATTCGCAGTGTCTAGGAGGGTTTAGTGACTAGAAGGGAACAGTTTAGGGACCTAGGAAGTTCTGGTTATATTTTGTCCTGAGTCTCCTTTTCAAAAGTTAATATTTTGTTTCTTGAGCTCTGACCTCCTTGTACGTGTATTTTCCTATTGTGAGAAGTCATTGAGCATCATTCTTATATGTATTTCTATGTATGTGTCATGTATATAATTACTGCATACATGGAGAGGTAGAAAATTGTGATCTATAACTAAGAAGGAAATTAATCAATTGAAGTATAACAACAAATAATAATGATTATGGGATTGGAAGACAAGGCACTTTAAAACAGCTACAAGGGCTGATGGTGTAGCACAGAGATTAAATGATTGCCCAGTGTATGAGAGCCCTGGGCTTGATCTCAAATCAAAAGACAAAGCAAAAAGAAAAGGGCTATAGAATTTAGAATTTGAAGGACATTATTATAATATGTGATCATAATGAGGAGGGAAATAGAGGAATCTGAAAAGTTCCAGATGTACTTTTAGAAATCTGAAATTCAAAGAATTAAATGAAAAATTTAACAAGCGAGAACAATAGTACATTAGACTCTGCAGAAGAAAAGATGATCTTGAAGATTGTGAATGAAAAACAGAAAGACTGGAAAAAACGAAAGCTAAGTGATAGCTAAACGTTCTAGCATGTGCATAACTGGAACAACCAACCACAACAACAACAAAGAAGTAGGGCATGTAATGACTCCAGGCTAGTTGAAATTTTCAGAGGAAATTATCTGGATAATACAACTCTAATTGATAATATTCTGATGAAAAATGAGAGAAAAATGCCACAAGGCTGTAGTGTTAGCCATGTGAGCGTTCTTTTTTTTTATTTCCACGTAATCCTATTATTTTTTAAATGTTGGTACCATGCTCAGTTATTCCTACTGCAGAATTTAGCTCATTGAAGAATGAAATCCCAATCTTTAGTTGAAGTTTAGGAGGACAGGGTATCATCAGGGCTATTTCACAGAGATTACATGGGATAGGATGGTTAATCTTACGTATTAATTTGTCTGAGCCAGAGGATGCCCAAGCATTGGGTCAAATTTTTTTTCTGGTATTTCTAGATGAGATTAACACTTTAATTTAGTAGACCAAGTCCAGGAGATTCTAATGTGAATGAGCTTTATCCAGTCAATGAAGGGCCTGAGTAGACCAAAACCATTTACTTCCCCTGAGGAGCAGTGATTTCTTTGTGCCTGCCTGCCTTTGGGATGTCAGATTTTTCCTGCCTTTGTATTCAACCCCAAATCCAGGCTCTTTCTAGGTCACAAACCAGCAGGACTCTGGACTGAAACTGCACCATTTTCACTCCTGTATTTCCAGCTTTGGCAAATGCAGATCTTGGAAGTAATCAGTCTCCATAATCTCATGAACCAGTTTAACTATAATTAATAAATAAACAAATACACACACACACACACACACACACACATTTTTACGTATATCCCATTTGCCATGCTTCTCTGGAGAACGCTGAGGGTTAATTAGTTCAAAAGCATGCTTTTAATCAGTACTCTAGATTTTAAAAATTACTATGTAAGTATTATTAATACAGATACCTTAGTTGTGTAAATTAATAGGTTCGAGCGTGACACTTTCCTCCTGCATATTGTGAAATATGCCTTTACTCATCTTTAAACACTCTAGTTGGAGCAACACTTTCGCCTTCTTTTTCAGGTGCCAGTTTTACAGAGATTATGTGGGAGACGATGATTCACTGCTCAATTTGTTAGTCTTGTGTGGCCTTGTCCATACATTGCTGATTTGTAATACAGAGCTCTCAAGTCTGCTAAGTTATTTATCACATCAGTTCTCTAACTTCCTAAAGCTTATTGCTGTTAGGTTTTTACATTATTATTGTTGTTACTTGTATATCTTTAAAAATAAATAGTCTTCTCTCATTTTAATCCTTTTAACCTGATTTTAGTGGTATTTCTTAAAGAATTCATGTATATTCTTTTATTTTTAAAACTTTCACAATTTGCCACAGTGGACACCTTTTCCATAGAAAAATATTTAGTGTTTGTGTTTTCTATATCACATGGAAAACAAGAAAAACAGATTCATGATTTTAAATCCATAGTGCTTATTTATTAAAATATATATAAAAAATGTTTGGTTCACCTGATAATTTTGTACATGACATGAGGGACTTTTCTATAAAATTCCAAAGAAGCATTTCCATACTAATTAGTTTATAGATTCTATACTCTGTTTTTTATTTTCTGGTATTTTATTTTGTAGTTCTGCATTATTTATCTAAATTATTCTCATATATCTTGAAGGTCTTTCATCACCATTATTAAAAAATATTTTTGGATTTACTTTTTTAACTGTTAGTGATCATGTCTACAAAAATACTGGATATTATTACTTCCAGCAAGTATATTTGAAATTTCATTCTAGTACAACTTCATCAACACTGTTTTCATGTTTTATGTTTTCTTGTTAAATTTAAACTGTTCTAATGGATGTTTAAATGACATCACATCATTATTTTAATTTGTATTTTCCTGACAACTGATACTATTGAATAACTTTTCATTGCCTCATGGCTATTAGGATGTTTTAGTTATAAGTTGATTACTCAAGTCATTTACTTATTTTTTATATTTGTTTTTAGATTATTGATTAATGAAGTGATTCATATATCCTATAGTTATTTGTTAGATATAAACAATGTTAATTTTTTATTCTTTAGGTTTTCTTTGTTTTCTTTAAAATATTCTATGTATTTTTTCTAATTTATTGTATTATTTTATGATTATTATAAATTTTGTCTTAAGAAATGTTTTTCTAACCCACAGTTAAAAAAAACATTCTCTTTCTATATTTTCTCCTAAAAGTTTTGTAGGTTTAGCTTTCATATTTAAATATATGGTCCATCTCAAATAAATTGTGTGTGTGGTAAGGGTTTAGGAGTAGATGAGGTTGAGACCTTTCGAAGGTGATCCCCTTTGCTAATGATTCCAATGGTATCTCAGTGATGTTTTAATATGCATTTCTTTAATGGCTAATGATGTTGAACATTTTTCCATGTATTTACCGGCCATTGGAACTTATGCATCTGAAATCTGCCAATTTGTTTCCTTTGCCCATTTTTCAAAAAGGTCTTTGATCTTGAGGGGTGTGCTTTTCTTCATTTCTTTGTATATTGTTGTTATAAGCCTCCTCTCTGAGGTATAGGTAGTGAATATTTTTTCATATTCTGTGGGTTCTCTCTTTATTCTGTTGATAATTTCCTTTGCCATGTACAAACTTTTTATTTTGACATAATCCTTTTTGTTAATCCAGGGGGCTATTTCTTTTGCTCTGGGTGTCTTTTTAAGAAAATCTTTACCTACACCCAAATCTTTTATATTTCTGCCTAATTTGTCTTCCAAAAGGTTCAGTGTTTCAGTTTTAATATCTAGATCTTTGATATACTTTGATTTGATTTGGGTGGTGACGAGTGTCTTTTTAGATTCATTTTTCTGCATGTGGATGTGCAATATTCCCAGCACCATTTTTCCAGTGTATGCTTTTGTCTCCTTTATCAAAGATCAGGAAGCTGAGAGTGTTTGTCTCTGCATCCTCAGTTCTGTTCCACTGGTCTACCTGTCTCTTTTTGTGCCAGTACCATAAAATTTTTATAACTGTTGTTTTGTAGTATAACTAGATGTCTGGAATCATAATGCCTCCTGCCTTTGTCTTGTTACTTAGGATTGCTTTGGCTATTCTAGGTCTTCTTTGATTAAGTAGGAATTTAAGGGTCATTTGTCAAGTTCTGTGAAAAAAAGTATCTGGTATTTTGATAGGAATTACATTTAATCTTTGTATCAGTTTGAAAGTATAGTCATTTTTGGGGGGGGGGCGGGGGCGGGATGCAGAGTCTTGCTTTGTAGCCCAGGCTGGCCTTGGGCTCATGGCAAACCCCCTGGGTCCACCTCCGGAGTGCTAGAATTACAGGTGTGTGCTGTCATGCCTGGTTTTATGTGGTGCTGAGGAATCAAACTAGGGTACTTAGCACTTGACTTAGTGCTTGCTAGGCAAGTGCTTTAACCACCAAGCCATTTGACTATATTAATTCTGCAAACCCCCAAAACAGGGATATCTTTCCATTTTCTGATATCTTCTTCAATTTCTTTCTTCACTTTAACATATTTTTCTTTATATAAGTCCTTCACTTCCTTGGTTAGGTTTATTTTTAGGTATTTAATTTTTTGCTGAGCTACTGAGAATAGAATTATTCTTCTGAGCTCTTTCTCAGTAACTCTATTGTTAGTGTAGAGCAATGCTATTAATTTTTAGTATTTATTTTGTAGACTGAAATTTGGTTACATGTATGTATTATTTCTAAGAGTTTTGTGGTGGGGTTTTGGGGCTATTCTGTGTAGATAATCATACCATCTGCAAATAAGGACGATTTGACTTCCTCCTTCCGATGCATATTCCCTATATTTAGTTTCTTGCTTTACTGTCCTGGCAAGGGCTTCAGGGACTGTGTTGGATAGGAGGGGTGAGAGTCCATGGCCTTGTCTTGTTCCTGATTTAAGGGAAAGTGCTTTTAATTTCTTTCAGTTTACTATGATATTTGCTGTGAGTTTGGCATATAAGGCTTCTATCAATTTGAGGTATGGCCTTCTTTATCTATTTTCCTCAGTGTTTCTATCATGAATGGGTGTTGGATTTTGTCAAAGGCTTCTTGTACATCAGTGGAGATGAGATGATCATGTGGATTTTGTTTTACGTTTGTTGATGTTTTTGCTTTTGTTTATTGATTTACGTATGTTGAACCAACATCGTAGCCCAGGTGCGAGTCCTACTTGATCATGGTGTATGATCTTTCTGATTACTTGCTGGATTCTATTTGCTAGAATATTGTTGAGAATGTCTCCATCTGTATTCATTAAGGAGATGGGTTTATAATTTTTCTTCTTGGTTAAGTCTGTCTGATTTTGGGACTAGGGTAATGCTAGCCTCCAGAAATGAGTTTTGTAGTGTTCTTTCTCTTTCAACTTCATGAGAAGTGGAGAAGCATTGGAGTTAGCTCTTTCTTGAAGTACGAAGAAAAAATCTTCTGTGAATCCCTCTGGTCCCAGACATTTCTTTGTTGGTAGAGACTTTGTTCCTGTTTCAATTTGTGTGTGTGTGTAATGGGGCTATTCAAAGGTTTTTTGTTTTGTTTTGTTTTGTTTTGTTTTCTGATAAGCTCTTCCCTAATTTCTTTTTCCACCCATTTTATTGATATGTAAAAGTGCAAAATTTAAGGTTTACAACAAAGTTGAGCATTTTGTGCACATATGTATCTTGTCAAGGTGACAAGGACTTTCCTGATCTCTTTTCGTCTCACCCCCTACCCACCCCTTCCTCCCTCCCCACCCTACCCCCCTGGTTCACTTTGTTTTTCCTTTTAAGTCCCATGAGATAGTTGTGATCTGGGTTTCTCATATCAGAAAGACCATTCAGTGTTTCACTTTCTGCTTCTGACTCACTTCACTAAGCATGATGGTCTCAAGTTTCTTCCATTTGCCTGCAAAAGCCTCCACGCTGTTGGACTTTATCGATGCATAGTATTCCATTGTGTATAAAGACACACTTTGTATATCCATTGGTCTGTTGATGGGTATTTTGGTGACTTCCATATTTTAGCTATTGCTAGTTGTGCTGCTATGAACATGGGTATTCCTGTATCTCTGTTATGTATTCTTTTGACCTGTTTTGGAAATATTCCCAGGAGGGGTGTCACTGGTTCGAAGGGAATATTTATTTTCATTTTTTGAGAGACCTTTATACTGCTTTCCAGAGTGGTTGTACGAATTTACATTCCCACCAGCAGTGCAGGAGGGTTCCTTTTTCCCACAGCCTCACCAGCACTGATTATTATTTGACTTGTTGATATATGCCATTGTCTCTGGAGATGGTACCTTAGTGTTGTTTTGATTTGTATTTCTCTTATGGCTAGGGATGTTGAACATCTTTTCATGTATCTGTTGGCCATTTGAACTTCGTGAGTGAACTGCCTCTTCTTTTCATTTGCCCACTTTTCAATAGGATCCTTTATTTTGGTAGGCTTACTTTTCTTCAGCTCCCTGTATATTCTAGTTATGAGCTTCCTATCTGAGATGTTTATGGTGAATATTTTTTCTCAGTCTGTTGGTTCTCTTTTTACAATGTTGATAGTTTCCTTTGCTGTGCAGAAACTTTTTAATTTTCTTGTATTTCCCTCATTATCTCTTGATTTGTTTCTTCTTTATTTTTCTCTAATTTCTTGTCAACGGCTGTTAGAGTTAATGTGTACACTTTAGCTCTCTACACAACTCTTTCATTTCCCATGGGAGTTTCTGGGCCTAGAAATTATCATGTCTATTGCTTTTGCCATCTTTGGGTTCTGCTATTTCAAGGTCCCTGTTATCAGTTTCTGGGATGTTAGGTTGTTCTGTAGGTGATTTATTACCTCCTCTCCTTATGGTTTGGTTACAGTGAGTTGAGGCTCAGGTATCGTTGATGGTCTCTGTATCTTTTCCAGAGGTTCTTATATTAGCCTATTTCTTCTTTAATTATTAGCTTGGGTTCATTCAGGTTTTAGAATTTATAAATATTTTAGCTTTATTTAGCGATTAATCTTGAAGGAGACCTGAATCTCCTTCACTCTTTGGTGAAGAAGACACAGAATACAGAACTATATACATGGTCCATAGACAAAGTATTTATTAATGTAAATTGAATATGAAGATTATTAACAAGGTTGGCATCCACACTTTGAATGAAGGTTTACCTTTACAAAACTAGCTAATATTAACAACTAATTAGCGGAGTGCAGTAGCTAGTTCAACATTAAAACTATTCTCCTCACGATATGAATAGAAACTATGTACATTCATTATACATCTAATTAAACCTAAAACTGACTTATTGAATTGTACTATTGATACTGATAGTATTACACAGACACTAAAATAATAATTTTCTATATTGTTTTAGTCCCAGCCACTATACTGTTTTTAAAAATGTGACATACAATGAAATCTACATTCATTTTTGTTACCTACTAGCTATGTACTTATGCTAACCAAGTATTAATATATAGACCCAATCCCACTTTGCCTACTAATTATGATCTAAACTACTCAAGGTGATTTCTATACATATTGTTTGATGTCCTATAAAAGGAATTTGTTCATGGGGTCACTGTCTTATTAGTGGTAATATATACAAAACTATGTTACTGATTTGTTTCTAGCAAAATAATATGCAGATAATATGCCTCTATTAATCTTTCTATATGGTTGAGAATTACTGGTATTTAATGGTTCTAATACTAAAGGAGCTGGGAGGGAGAAGATTAAGATCAGGAGTTGGTTTTAGCTATGAAATAAAGAGTTCGTAAGTGTTTGTATGATAAACGAAAGCCTGGAGATACTCCTACACCAGCCAGGAAATGACGATAAAGAAACGCCTTAAGGGTAATAAAGAAGAGAAAAAGTGAAACAAGTAGTATGAAGGTATAGTTAAAATCAGGAAACTTATACAGTTGTATATAAGAAAAGACCATAGCATAGAGCAAGAGGAAAAAAGGAGGAAAAAGAGAAAAGATAAGGATTAAAAAAAAAACCCCAGATCACAACTCTTATGGAACTTAAAATGAAAAACAAAGTGAAACAAGGGGGTAGGGCAGGGAGGGAAGGAGGGGTGGATACAGGGAGGGACAAGAGGAGAGTGGGAAAGCCCTTGTCACCTTGACAAGTTACATAGGTGCACAAAATGCTCAACTTCATCGTAAACCTTAAAAATTTTTTTTGCGCTTATACATATCAATAAAATGGGGAAAAAACATGACAACCAAACTGACGAAAGAAAGGCCAAGGTACAAAGTGATCAGCAAAGGACACACAATCCTATAATATAAAACTATCAGACAAACTAATTGAGCATAAGAATTTTTTAAAAACAAAATATAGGAGAAAAAACTTCGCTGCTCCCTATGACTTTGTATGAAGCTGAGTTCAGTGGCGGCAGCCTGCTTTCATCTCCCCACAGGTCTCCCTGCCGGAGAGGCACAGGTGGAAGCTGCTCCGCAGCTCCCTCCCTCTCTCTGCTGCCTGCAGGGCTCCTCTGGCTCTTTTTCTTTGGCTGCTGCTCCCGGGGCTTCTTGGGTAGGGGAGGGTCCAGGCAGGGCGCAGTTGGGAGTGCAGTGTCACAGAACTCACCTGGCTGGTCCAGGTGGGCGGGTCAAGTTGGGGGCAAGCTACTCCACCCACTCACAGGGCTCTTCTGATCCACTGTTACACAGGCTGGGCTCCCTCTTTGCAGTCTGCTCACCTTTGTCCACCTTTGGCCTTGTGTAATCCTGGACCTCTCACCTCTGACCACTGTCTGCTCTGGGCTTCTATTCTAACACCTTGATTTATTTACCTATCCACATCATCTTTGTTACCATAAATTTAGAAAATTCTCAAAGTCCGCTAGTATAAATCTAGTTTTGTTTTTATAAATTCTTAAGGTTTAATAGGTAGCTTGTCTTTGAATTTATATGAATTTTAGAATAGAATTGGTGATTTCTGGCATTTCTGCTGTACTTTTATTGATATTAAAGGAAATCTGTGGATCAGTTTGGATTTTAGGAATTGTCTCCTAATCAGTGAACATGGCATATATCTCTTTTATTAAGATCTTTAAAATTTTTCTTTTAACAATGTTTTATGATTTTTTATTCCCACCAGCAGTGCAGGAGAGTTCCTTTTCCCCCACAGCCTCGCCAGCACTGATTGCTGTTTGCGTTCTTGATACACACCAATCTCTCTGGAATTAGATGGTATCTTAGCGGTGTTTTGATTCTCATTTCTCTTATAGCTAAGGATGTTGAACATATTTTCATGTATTTGTTGGATATTTTAACTTCTTCATTTGAAAATTGTCTATTCATTTCTTTTTCCCATTTTTCAATAGGGTCTTTGATTTTCGAGAGGCTTACTTTTCTTTAGTTCCCTGTATATTCTGGCTATAAGCCTCCTATCGGAGGTATTGGTAGTGAATATTTTTTTCCCAGTCTGTTGGTTCTGTTTTTACACTGTTGATGTTTTCCTTTGCCATGCAGAAACTTTTTAATGTAACATAATCCCATTTGTTAATAATGGGGCTTTCATATTTCTAACAGTTGCATTGTTTTCTTATTTTTTACTTTCCCTTTATTACTTGGTACTATACAAATATTCAATATTCAGTTAATTTTAACATATTAACTCTATATGCACTGCTGTGCTAAATTTGCTATTTTCCTACTTTTTATGGGGACTCCTTTATGACTTTTATCACTCTAATATTTGTTATAATATCAAAAAATTAAATACTCCTATTGCAATTTTTAAAAATTTATTTGTTCTAATGTAACAGTATTTAGTTCTAAGAAAATGTTAAAATGCTACACTTCTCTTTCAATTATTTTTGTTTGTCAAAAATTCTTTTCTCTATACCATATTTACTCATGCACAGTAATACGAGCCTACGAGCATATTGTTAGGTTGAATTTTCTATATTTATAGCAAATGTATATATAGACGGCCACGAAGAATGTACATTCTAGGAATGAAGAGATAAATATTGTCTCAAAGGGATCAGGGTTGGTGACATGTCAGAATGCTTTCTGGTTTCTTACAGTTTAGTGATATTGTTTGTATAATTCACAATCAGCCTCTGTTTAGATTAAAACTTTTTGAATTATAAGTCCAAGAAAGTTGAATTAGAGATTTACTGTGTTATGGCTTTGTTTTGAAAATACTTAAATTTTATTTTAAAATATTAAATAAACTAACTTTTAATAATCCTTTATGATAGATGTCATCTAGAAGAAATTTTACTTCTAAAATATTTTTCTATAGACAGATGCCCTTATTTCCACAGGTATCCATCTATTGTACTTATATTCATGTGTATACGCTTATATTCACAAATAATTTATTAATCAGATAAGACTTAAAATAATAGTTCATTGCAAAATTATTTAAAGATTATAATTACATAACTTTTAATTCAAGTTAGTTAGTATTGAGTATATGTCTGAAAGCTGATTGACTGTTGGACACTTCAGAAAATATCCTTAAAAACTTAGCATGTTAAGGAAGAAAAAAAAACTTGCACAAATAACAAAGGCCTAGAAATAGAGAATAGTCAATTATATTGCATACTCATTGTAAGGTCAAAAATATAAATGGAATTATTTAAGTTAGAAAGATTAAGCATGATCCCTGGCAAAAGTTATGTATTTTATAAAACATAATGGACACATAAAAAGCACTAAATGAAAGCAAAAAGCATGAAAACATTCTGACTCATATAGCAAATCCAGGTGTGGAGCTGAAATGGTCTTATATGAGACACACTGCAGTTGCAAATAAACTAAAGAAGTTCACTTATATGCAGATAAATAGCAAAGGACTTTACTGGTAGATAAGAAATCATTTTTGTATTGTCAGTATATAGAATTACTATATGTTTTGAAAACTGCACACTCCCTGAAGATATCTATCAAAGATGTCTTTAATCACACATATTTTTCTTTGTGTTTAACCATATCTTCTGATTATTTCTAATATAATAATGTTATAATAATGCTTAAATATATTCTGATCAAATATCAGTCATAGATTTGATTCAACTTGTATTTATCTTATACTGGAGTATAATAAATCAATTTTTAATTTATCAAAGCAAACACAAGTTGAGTTAACTCATAGCTATGAGTCCCTGATTATGAATCACCTTTCCTCCCTCTATCCCTGTTTCCTCCCACCTTGACTCACTTTCTCCTTTCTGCTACCTCTTCCTCCTTTCTTCTTCGGCATTTCTAATGCCATATGGCTGCGTTCCAGTCTAATAACAGAATGACCTGATCATTGATCAGCACATTTCCTCCTTTGCCACTTTGTATTTCAAATCATTTTTAATGAAAAGAGATAATGAAAGAAGATGGTTATATGCAAATTTAAGCTGTACTTAAGAATGTGCATTGCCATAAAAATGTAGGTTGTAGTGGCATGATGGCATTTGCGATCTGTTCTTATTAACATCTAAGAAACCATTCGGTGGTGTTTTATCAAAAATAACACTTGGAAAGTAGCATTTCATTGCTAGTAGGTCAACCATCAAAATCATAGCTACAAAGTAATGTAGTGTGTAGTCTTGAAATATTGTCAGAATGAAGGAAAGAGGAATTATTGTAATTAACTTAATAATTATCATTGCCATGGATAATCAAATTGAACATTCAAATGGACTGTTGCACATAATCTTTGCTGTAATGGTATTTGGAATAATGGAAATCTGCCTAGCATATAATCAAATATTATGTAATTGAGTTAGAGGTTCCTGACTCTTAAAAATATAAGTCCTTGGAACTCTCCAATGTCTATCAGCTCAGAGAGTATGCTGTTAGAGTGTTTGAGAACAGTCTTATTTTGCTTAAAAATGTATCAGTTATATGAGCTAGCTCATTTCTATAATGTAGTTATTTATTATTTCCTCAAAATCATTTTCTAATACCAGAAGGTCAAAAGTGAAAATAAAGAAGAATTTTATTAGAATTAGCTTTCGAACTGTTCCATGAAATTGAAAGAGAAGAGACATTGTAGGACTGTTGTGTGGAACCTAGCATTACCCTGGTACCAAAGCCAGACAAAGACTTAGCTAGGAAAGAAACTATTGCCTGATTTCCTTAATGAGCACAAACGCAAGTATCTTCAATATAATACTGATAAACGCAATTTAACAAATAATTGAAAGGATCATATATTCTTTCAAGTTGGTTTCATCCAATAGATTCAAGGATGGGTTAACATACACAAGTAAATTAATATAATACACCACATAAATAAAAGCAAAGACAAAAACCACTTGATCACCTCAATTGATTTACAAAAGCTTTGACAAAATCAAACATGTATAGGTGATTAAAAATCCTGATGAATATAGGTATAGATGGACCTTACGTCATACTGGTAAAAGCTATTTATACCAGATTGACTACCAATATTATACTAAGTGGAGAAATTGGAAGGCGTTTTCTTTACGTCAGGAACACCATTCCTATCCATATAGTACTTGAAACCCTTACCATAGCAATGAGGCAGAGAAAGGGCCTACGCATTGGAAGGAGAGAAGTTAAACTATTCTTATTTGCTGATCACAATGTTCTCTACATAGGAGATCATAAAAACTCCACCAGAAGACCCTTAGAACTAATGAACAAATAAGGCTACACTGCAAAATACAAAATTGATGTAAAAATAACGTTCCTCTATGCTAATAATGAGTTAATTGGGAAAGAAGTGAGAAAGATAATCCCAATCTCAGTAGTCCATCAAAAAAATAGAAAAATTCAGGAATATATCTAACTAAGGAACTGAAGGATCTCTAGGACGAACACTATATTGTGCTGAAAAAACGAAACTGAAGTAGAATTTAGAAAAATGGAAGACATACTTTTTCCTGAATAGACAAAACTAATATTGTCAAAATGTCGGTACTGCTGAGACTAGTATACAATGAAATTCCTATAACAATACTAACAACATTTTTCACAGAACTTGGAAAGACAATCCCAAAGTTCATATGGAACCTAAAGAGATGCAGAGCAGCCAAAACAATCCTGAGCAATAACACAAAAGCAAGAAGCATCGTGATTCCAGACATCAAGCTGTATTGCAAAGCAACTGTGATTAAAAAAAAAAAAAAAACTATATGGTATCAGCACAAAAACAGAGGGATGAAACAGTGGAGTAGAACTGAGAATGCAGAGACAATCTCAAGTACCTTCAATGATCGGATCTTTGACAAAGGGAGCAAAAAACCATACACTGGAGAAAGGATAGCCTTTCAACAAATACTGGAGAACTGGCTATCCACATGCAGAAGAATGAATCTAGATTCACACCTACTGCCTTGTACTAAAATCAAATTGGACCAAAGGCATACATATAAAGACAGAAACACTAAACCACCTGGAGGAAAAAAATAGGCAAAACTCCGTAGGACACCTGATGCAAAAGACATAACTCCCAGAATTAACAAGTGGGATTATGCCAAATTAAAAATCTTCTATATGGCAAAGGAAACACCCAACAGAGCAAAGAGGGAACCAACATAATGGAAAAAATGTTACCACCTACACTTCCGACAGGACCTAATAACTGGAACATACAAAGATCTGAATAAAAATGGATCCCTCAAAATCAAATACCCAATTACAAATGAGAATGGAAATGAATAGTTCTCAAAAGAAGGGGCACTTGTGGGCAACAAATGCATGAAGAATATTCAACACCCTAAGGCATTAGAGAAATGCCAATCATAACAACACTGAAGTTCTATTTTACTTTGATGAGAATGATTTCTAGCAAGAACTCAAAAAAATAGATGCTGATGAGGATGTGAGGAAAACAGAACCTTGTTACTTTGCTGCCAAGACTATAAACAGGTACAGTAACTATAGAAAATAGACGGAGATGCCTTAAAAACTGCAGATAATATGTTCCATTTGGCCCAGCGACACCTCTTCTGGGTATCTTTCCAAAAGATTTACAAGTACCATATGACAGCGGTACCTGCTTCCCCTTGTTAACAGCAGCACACTAATAATAGCTAAATCTTGGGAGATGCTACAATATTTAGTAATAGACTAATATATAAAAATGTGCTACAATGGATTACTACTCTACCTTAAAGACAGATAGATTTGAATCATTTATAGGTAAATGGATGCAGCTTGAGACCGTTATGGTTAATGAAGGGAATCAGACTCAGAAGTTAAAAATATCACATGATCTAACTAATATAAGAAACTCAAAGTATAAATAAATAATAGAGACAAATGGACAAGATGTTGGGAATTGGGGGGTGGTGAAAGAGAGAGAAAGGGGGTTGGGAAAAGAATGTGCAGCTGATATAATAGGTATGTGCACAAAATTTTCAATTTTACTGTAATAATTTTGTATTACAATATATACCAATAAAAATTGGGAAAAAGAGGAAATACAAATTTTGTTTTTTAAAAGATTGTGGCTTTTGCTGATATCTTATCACTACAATAAAAATTTACCTAAGATTCATAGGGGAAAAAAATCAAATTTTAGCTTACTGAAGAGTTTTCAAGAAAATAAGGACAGACTTGACCCAGGCCAAGAGCCAGAGAACATACAGCGAGCAATGGGAGGATCACAAAGAAAAACGGGCAGCCAAATGTATTGTGTCTCAAATACGTAATTCAATTTTGCAAATCCTAGGCATCCAGATTTGTTGGGAAGAAGTATGACCTGCATTTCAATTTTTGGAGACAATCTGTGGTTTTGGTAGTTGTTGTTTATAATTATTTTAGACTGAGGCTATATTTTATTTCTAGGATATTAACTATTAGAATTATAATTGCATGATTGGTATTTAGATCCAGTTCTTACTCTTCATATCCATCACATGATTATTTATTGTTTCCTCAAATGGTTAATGAGAGGTATGAATGATAGGACACAAAAAGCCCTTATGTTGCTTTTGGGGGTGAATTTCCTGCCTCTTACTTCTCCCACTCTTCACCCTTTCTCATCTCCTTTCTATCTTTCCAATTCATGTCTCTTTTTCCTCTTCTTTCTATACTTTGTGCTGTACAGAAGGATGCATGTGCTTATTAAAACTCACAGAGCTGAGAACATCATTTTTGTCCTTGATGTACGTAGAATGCATTTTTGACCAATGATACAGTAGTTTGCCAGGTTCTCAGAAGTAACCAAATGCTAAATGATCCTCAGAACATTGAAATATGTCATGCTGATACATCTGACAGATCTAGAATACAAGATCATAAAGAAAAGATGATTTTATTTTTATTCTCTACAAAAATTTTGGTAAGGAGAATAGGTTCTTTTTCCTTCCGTTTCTTCTTCATTTCTTAGCCAATCTATAGTTCCTGCTGTGTGTTCCAGACTGTTTGCTAAGTCATAGAAGAAAGTGCTTACAGGAAGCTAGTGAGTATGTACATTAGCTTATACAGTAAGTTAGGATCCAAGCATTTATTAGACAGTTATAACTCTTCAAAACTCAGTAGAGATGCATTCATTTTCATTTAAGAGTTACGTATTTCCCTATAAATGAGTTGTTGTGCAAAATGTAAATGTGCATCCATGAGAACAAATTAAATACATTTTCTGATACTGTTAATATATTAGAACCTTTGTGTCATAAATTACTTGAATAGCATTTATAGGCTACCATACTCTAGGCCAACCTTGTAAATATCTGCGTAACTTACAGTACTATGATTTGCAGTCCTCTAAAGGCAACCAAAGATATCTTTTTCTTGCTTTTTTCTTCTTCTTCTATGATATTGACTAATACTTAGCTCGAAGAAATGTATTTTGAATGCTTTCATAAAACTTTAGCCTATATAATATGTAACAGGAGCCAGCTAAGCTGATGGCATGGCCTCTAGTTAGGGTGATCATTTGTGCACCCTTCTTTTTTTTTCTACACCAACCTATCCTTAGGAATTGCCTCCAGGTCTATGCAAGGAGCGACAATTTTGTGCTCCACCAATTTTCCGTTTGTTTCTGTTCACCTGTGACTGAGCTGCCCTGACTTTTGTGTAACTGGTAATGAGCTCAATATTTGGCCCTTGGTGTTCAGCCAGCTGACGCTCTGCCAAACCACTGTCTTACATAACACCAGGCACAAAACCTCCTCTGCCCCGTGGGTCCCACAAGTGTAGTATGGAAATACCATCTTATAGATGACTTTCTCTTATTTCAAGTTCCTTCCAGTTTATCTCACCTCACTGTCTTCCCGTTATTATTAATTACGCACAGTAAATGTCTGATTGAAGTAGCTAACCATATAGCTTAGTGAGGTCCTAGGTTCAATCATCAGCACCAGAAAAAAAGTAACTGATGCATGAAGAAGTGAGGATTATTCTAAATGCAGTGACTTCAGTTTTCATCAGCACAGAGACTTGTACACACGACTCCCTTCAAATCACAAAGTACCAAAGATAGGTTTTTTGAGACCTTTTTAAACTTGTAGGGTAGTTTTGACATACAATCATGTCCTTGTGTGATGACAGCTATATCATCACACAATGTAATTGGAAGACCTCAGTTCCCCATAGAGTTTAGAATGGACTGAGGACTCTTTGGCCATTGTTGTAATAATAATTTTTTTAGTCATGATTTAATGCTCAGGGAAAGTATATAAAGATCATACTGGATGTAGTATTTCAAATCCAAGAAGACAGCAAGTGAAAATATCTGGATTTTTGTCCCTGTTCTACTTAGTGTGTTAGATTCTTGTCTCCATTCTCTTTATTACACTAAGTATAATTTGCTGATATTTGATGTTTTGTTTTGTGATACACAATGGTGAGTATAATAGTTACTTTTCAAATAAATGATTTGTTTGAGAGATTGCATTTGTACCAAAAAATTAATATACCGCAAATTTAAAAATATAAGAACCTAAATTCATTTACAATGAATATTTCTGCTTACTCATAGCTTTCTGGAAATAACTAAAGACTTTCCTTCAAGCAATATTAACAGCTTGAATATTTCAAAAATTTAAGGTAGTGAAATATAAAATTCGATTTTTGAAAAAAAATTCTCTAATTTCTGTGAGATTTGTCTTTACTGGCAAAGTTATCTAATTATTAGGATGAGTATTAATAAATCTGTAGTATCAAAATACTGTATATGAGTAGTTTTGAACTCAGGTGTGTGACCTAGAATTTACTCCACTTGTGATTTTTATTTCATCTCCACAGTGTATTTGGACAAGTGTTCACTTTGATTTTTAAGCAAATATTTAGGGTACCTGAAGGTTATCCTACGGGTCTTTCTTTGCATCTCTTCAATCCCCAAAGAAGATTATATGAAAAAGAATGTGAAAGTGCATTTGCCTGCATGGGTTATCCCGGCATTGGTTGCCAGGGAACCTGTGCAGAAAATGTCATGTCTTATGAGCCATAGTGTGCAGAGTGATCTTTTGATAATTTTTGAACACATTTCAACTTCTAAAAGTTTATGTATTTAACTCCAGATATTAACACCCTTTGCCATTTGATTACATTACATGTACTGCCTGAAAAAATAACTATGAGTAACATCCAGTGAATTAGTTTCTTTAAGATTGGTGAGATATTTTGGCTATATTAAATTTATAATTTCCCACTAATATTCCCTAGTTCTGCATATTTATCTGTAGGATCATACGAGATGTGTAATCATTTATTTATAATATAATCAAAATAAGAAAAATGATGATGATGATGATGATGATGATGATGGAACAATGGATATAAGCCCTATAGGTATCTTTGCCTTTAAATTAATTAATAAGAATGGATTTTATAAAGACCAGCTTTATACCACCAAGATTTTTGTTTTCATTTCCAGAGGTTCTTGGAAAAAAATGACCTCTTGATTTTCCCAGATGTTAGTTGTCATGCTGAAAGGCAAGTGCTGAGTACACACGAGGGCTGAAGAGACAATTGTGTACAATAAGTCAGAGCTGTGAAATCAGCCTACACACACTGTGTTTCCTTTCTTCTTTGCCTTCCTTCGTGTGTGAACGTGTCTGCCCTGGCATTTTAACCTTAGCATGTCAGACAAATTGGGATAACTGTAGACAATGCTGAACTCAAGTGTGACTTGAGGACTTATGTTTTGTAAATCATTTAACACAGTGTCTGGCACATGTACATAAGAATAAATTGTGAACATCATCTCTTCAACTGGTGTGTGGCAGGTTTTCTGTTATGTATTGGGCTACAATCATAAAGAGTCCTTGTCCTCAGAGAACCTACAATCTAGTGAGGAATGCAGAAATTTTTTAATCAATCCCTACAATGTTTCCTTAAAACAGAGAAAGCAAGAGTGTCAAACGCGGTATACTGATTGGCATATTTCCTTATCACTGAGAGGATCAGTAAGGTTCCTCAGGAAAGAGTATTTATATGGAAAACTCATGTGTGAGTGAAGAATAGTAAGGCAAAGTGGGTTGGGGTAATCATTATGAAGGGCAGGGGAAATAGTGTGACCCATTGCTGAGAGGGAGCCCAGAGCAAGAGTGTGACCAGAAAGAACTGACCAGATCAGAGTCCACATGGACGTCTGTGTTGCCAACTCTGTAGGTGCTATAGAAAGACACTTCCTCCACAGAGCAAACTGGACACTCGGGTCAACCAGAGAGCAGGGTTTTCTGAAAGGAATGGGACCCACAATTCCTTTAAAGGATAGATAAAAGTGAAAATGGCTTAGAGTGAAGGGAAGGAACTATGCACACGTAGGAAGAAGGAGTAGGAGGAGAAAAGGAGCCTGAGATTAAGGATTGACCACCCTCCATGAAAACAGAAACGTCCCTGCGAAGAGCTCTCTGTAGAGCGCAGCTAGCTATGGGTGTGAGCTTTCGTTATGTTATACTCTCCTGCCTTTTATACTTCTTCCTTGGGAAAAAAAATATATTCAAATAACTGAAATTTACATGGCATGTTTTTAAGTATGCTACGTACGATTCCTTTCTGTTTTTCTCTCCCTCTCTTTTTCCTTCCCTTCTCTCGCTTTCACACCCTTGCTCCATTCTTCTCTCCACAGATGGCCTCTCTCCTGCTTACATTTAGCTCTTATTTTTAATGAGCCATTTGAGTATACACTGTAAGCACCATTTCTGTTGCTCCCTAATGTTAATAATTAAATATTTCCTAATTATAGTGATTTTCTTAAGATAATCACAGCGTAATTAATTTAAAGATTGAAGTAATGTAGCATCGATACAAAACTTACAGCTAGTCTGAAGCCCACGTTTCTGTGTTTTCAAGGCCTTAAATCTTTTCCAGCACAATATTTATAGTCTTTTTCATTATAGGATCTAGGCTATATTGTATCTAATGATCAAGTACCTTTAATCTCATGTTTTCTTTCAACAGAATGACCTTGATATTTTTAAAGACTAGGCCAGCATTTTAGTTTCTTAACAGGTCATTCTTTAATTCCAAACTCCAATAGTAATAATATAAACAAGTGATAGCCTCAGATCCTAGGACTGGGTATGCATACATCACTCTTGTCTTCCAAGGGCTTTTGTGGTACTGAAAATATATTTCACAATTCCATAGTATTATAAAATATCAGCCGGAAACACTATGTGGCAATGTCCCTACTATTATAAAATTTTCACTCAAATATCTTAGCTAAGCAAAAAGCTGCTGATATTTATACATTATCCTAACTTTCTTGTAGCAATAGGCCAGCAAAGCCTTCTGGAGAATGCTATATCATCTTGATGATATCATAGCTTTTGTTCCAGCTCTTGTCAGTCCGATTATCCTGAGTCATGTACTTGATACTCCTCCTTCCCAGTAACTCTCTAAATCTGACAAGCAAGGCCCTTAGACTGGGAGCATCTTTCATGAATTGTATGGACTCCTCAAAGGCGGGCAGCAATCCTTTTATCTGCAGCGTGGCTCTCCCACTCTGTCGTCAGGTTTGCCTTGCTTTTTGGTTAGTTTGTAAGTTGCACTTTCTTTGTCTGCACTTTTAATCGCCTTTGTTCGTGTGCGATGTTAAAATTGCAGCCATGACACAGCTCCATGATGTGTGGTTTCAACCCCTGCTCTTACCTCAAATATTGGTGTTGCTACAAGTGAAACAGGTTAAAACACTGAGAGGTAAATAAGCCCTCCCAGACTCAAGCTCTGGCTTGAGTAGTTAGTATAAAGTTCTGTTAGTTTTTGAGCTTCTATTTTCCCATCTGTAAAAATGAAAATAGTAAAAGTATAGTTAGATCACTGGGGAAGCTGTATGGGACCACCTACATGGATGTCAGCACAGTAGTAGGCACATGCGGAGCTTCTGAAATGTTTCCTGTTGCTAGCATGGGGGAGGGGAGAGTGTAGCAGTCAGAATATGGTTTGCATCTTCTTCATTGGCATCCACTTTATTTCTGAATGGACAAGCAAATGCTGTTCTCTGAAAAAGAATTTTTTTTTTTTTGTACTGTTTGGAAGACTTCTCAAATCTAGGATAAAATACAGAAGACAGCCCACCACAGTAGGATTCAGGATCCCAAACCTTTGTTTTCTTTTTTTTTTTTTTAAATAATTGGTCAGTTATTTTAGTATGTGATATTGAAATTACTAATCAGGTTTGCTATGTTGTCATAGTAAATATTGAAAGACGCAGGCTAAAGGAACTCCATAACAGGTCTCAAATCCAGTTTAACATCACTAGGCCAGAAATTTTGCTCTCTCAAGATGACCGGGCAAAAACAGTAGAAAGCTAGCATTGCCTAAGTAACATTCCTGCGGTGAGGGTTACATTCCTGAGGATGCAGAATTGGGTCTGGGGGCCAGAGGCAGTTGCTTAATGTTAGTTAGCCAATCACCATATAACAAGTCTGTTCCCCTGCTGTATGCTCACCAATCATGTAACCACCAAGCTAAAAACCCACCTCCCTTTGTTTGTAACTAATAAAAGCCTGCTACACAGAGACCCGAGGCTCTCAGATCGGATCCACTATGTTCCTGAAGACTGAAAGCCTGAGCTTAAGCCCGAATAAAGACTCCTTGCCTTTGCATGCATGATCAGTCTCCTGGAGTCTTTGGGAGCCTCCAGACCTGGGCATAACAGTATACCTCTGTTGTGTGCTTTGCTTCTACCAAGATTAATATATTAATTATAAACTGTCTAAAATTTAAATAAGAAAGTAGTTTCAACCTGTAGAGAAAAATTCTGGGGAAGAAATTAAACACCTGTCCCCTTTAAAAAAAAATTAGAGCTTAAAATTACAAAGCACCAACAACAAAAATACAGCAAAAAAGACCCACTTGTGTAATGAAAATATTATTTTGAAACAATGATTATGATGGTGTTTGTGATAGAAAAATTATTTGATTAAGATTTTTAATTGGAGTAGTGGCTTAGAAATATTTTTGACCATGATTTACTGTAGGAAATGCATGTTGTGTCACAACAAAATACATACGTTGTTTACTGATGAAACATATTTTTAATATTGTGCTATATATTACAAATGCAATTTAATATACATGGATGTGAAGTATATGTGCATATATGTGAAATAATACTTTCGTGAAATAGTTCCTTTTCTATGTATGGGATACTTTTTTGTATTACTCCCTATCAGTTTTCAAATTGCTGATTTTAAACCACTAAATTGAAGACCAAGAGGCTATGATGAAAACGTGGAATTGTAAGACTAATAAAGCTGGAATGTCGACTCTGCCCCATGCTAGCCCTATAATATTGATAAAAGTGCTTAATTGTCCGTCGTCAGTAAGATGGGGCTGAGAATATATCTCCCTCACCAGGAAGTATAAGGAGGAAATGAGTTGATTTTTAATTTTATTTTTGTTTCTTTTTATGGAACTGGAGATTCCAAGACCTTCAAACTGAACTATATCTACAGTCCGTTCTTTTTTTTGTGTGTGTGGTAGGATCTCACCAAGTTTCTAAGTTGCCTTAGCTTAACTTGATCTTGTAATCTTTCTTCTCCCTCATGCTGGGATTATAGATAGACCTATGAGGCCAGGCTTGCATCAAATGATTTAATTTAGATCACCTAGAACAGTGACTTGCAGATAGTAGAAATTGTAAGATTATTAGCTACCAGAATTGTTTTGGACAACCCACTAATGTGTAATGGTTTGAATTTTTTTCAAAAAGCACCCGATTGGGTGACTCAAATTAATGTCATTTTTATGCAACCTTACCGTTCAATACCCACAAAATCACTAATTTAACATCTCTAAAGGCAAATTCAATGAGCATTCTTCTTTGAAGGGAGAATGTTATTTACAATTTACAATGTAAATTTACAATTTACAACACTATTTACAATGTTTTATATTTGTTTTTGAAAAATGCAGTTGTATATGTGTTGGAGAAACAAAGCATGACCTCTTGAAAATCTAGACTATTAAAAGAAAATCCTCCCTGAGATAATGATTTATTCATTTCCTCTGCTGGCTTGCATTTAATATATTCTCCAATGCTATTTGTTTAAAGTGAATGGAAACTTTCTTAAAAGTGTTTCCAAGGAAACCAAAGGATTCCTGTAGACAATTAATAACTTTATAATTTAAGAAGAATTTTATATTCCATTGTGATTTTTAAGTCTGTAATCCAAGCTTAGTTACACAGAATGAAATTGATTAATAGAAATTTGAGATTCTTACAAAGTCATTGTATGTGATATAAAAGGTATGATTTGTGAAAGGAAACAGTCCTCAAAATGTAATCATTCAAATGCAATACAAATATACCCATCACCCATAAAGCAGTCCTTGGTGAACTTCCAGGTAGGGAAAAGGTATGGTCTGTTCCGGGCAGGCTCCATGGCATGGGTGCTGATGGTGGATCTGCCAGCTTCAAGCTTGGCTTCAGAATTATTTTAGTTGTCATGACTCCATCTCCCTCAAGAGCAAGAAGACTATGAAAGATGATGTATGGTTTTAGAGTGATGAGTGTCACATGACTTCCCACTTACCTGTCATTGTCAGACTAAAGTACACTCAACTGCAAGGACAGCCCAACCCTGGGCACAGGAAGAAGGCAGAGAATGGGACTCTAATGAGTAACAGCAAACTATGCCAAACAGGTAATTTTCTATTATAAAAATTCTTGCTTGGCACCATTTATCTCAGGGTTTCCTAAATACATTTGATGAGGGACTTTGTGGTTTTCTTCCATAGCACTAAATAACACACTGTGGAAACAAGACACTTCAGAAAATAACATTGTTGGGAGACTATCAAATTCCATAATAAAAACAACTTGAATTTTCCTGAGATAGTTAAAGAATGAATTTTTTCTTCCCCATTTTATTGATGGGTATAAGCACAAAATTTAAGGTTTAAAATGAAGTTGAGCATTTTGTGCACATACCTATCTTGTCAAGGTGACAAAGACTTTCTCACTGTCCTTTTGTTCCTCCCCCTACCCATCCCTCCCTCCCTCCCTAGCCTACCCTCCCAGTTCACTTTATTTTTTAAGTTTCATGAGATAGATTTTATATGCTCTTAAAATTGTTGATTGTAACACAAACACAGAAAGCCGCATCAAGCAAATGCAGAATTAAATCTATGTAACAGCTACTCTGAGAGTAGAACTTCCTGCTACACTGGAGAATTGTCTTAGTTACTTTTTGTCATTATGACTCAATACCCAATATCCAAAAATTTAGCTCACAGTTTCAGAAGGTCACAGTCCACTCAGGGATGGCTGGCAGCAATAGAAGTACATGGCAGAGACGGAAGTGGAGGCAGCTCCTCACAACATCACAAATAGGAAGCCAACTCTCATCAAGTCCAGTCTCGTCCCAGAGGAAAAAGCTGTAACAATTTTTCTTCCTTTTATACAGTTTGAATTCCCAGTTGGGCCTCCCACATCCAGGTAGATGTTCTTCCTTCATTTGCTAGTCCACGAATCACTCACACTCTAATCCTGGCTGGTTTCTAATTGCCTACTCTATGCATGGTTCCTAAACTCTAATCCACGCATGATTCCTAATTGCCTCAAGTTGGTATAATCTCTCCAGTGGTTATAATTTACCCCTTGTCAACTTGACACCTAGACATCTCTCCTTAAAACATACTTAATTCCCAAGTACAATAGCCAAGTCAGTAATTATACCCGACATAGCACAACTGCACTGTGTAAATGGAAGTGCAATAAATTCCTCCCCACAGTAGAAACAGAGTCCTTCTTAAAAGTTAAAAACCTCCAACATACAATGAGATAGGATAACCATTCCTATTCCAAAAAGGAATGAACAGGAGGATGGAAAGTAAATGGACCAAAACAAGGTCTTAACCCAACAGAGCAAGGGTTAAATCCTTTAGCTCCATGTCCAGCAACCGCAGTAAATTGTGGTGAGGCATAAACTCCAAAGGGCTTGGGCGGCCCACGCCTATGGTGTTGCTGCTTACAGCAATCTCCATCTTCTCTCCTTTGGGCTAGATCAACTCATGGCTTGCAGCTTTTATCAGCTGATGATCTGTGCTCATGGCTTTTTCAAATTTTCGGGCTCTCCGTTGCACCTTAGGCTTCTCCTTCACAACCTTACGCATTGCCTTCCCAGGGGCACACTGCTTGGCCTCAAAGGCCTTCCTCTGAAGTGTGGACGGAAGCCTCTATGATCCATAACTCCTGGGCTCTGCAGCCTGTAAAGTCAGGATCACATGGACATCACCAAGATCCACCACAGCCCTGAGCAGTGATGCTCCCTGTTTTGCTCCCTAGAGCCATGGCAACAGCAGCTTCTGGGTGCCTGGAAGGTGGAACTCCAGGGAGTTGAACACTAGCAAATACTTCTATCTTTGACCCTACAGAGAGTTTTATTCTTCACAGAGTAAGATTTTTTTTGCCTTTGCACCCTTTAATTGGCAAAGGGTAGGATCTTGCTGATTCCTGAGACACTGGGAAGGCCTCTTTCTTGTAGTCCAGATTCCAAGTACGTGGCTTCTGTTTATTGTCAGTCTCCTTAACAAAGGTGCTTTTTCACACCAGATTGAAAGCTTTTTACATCTGTTTTGTGTGCCATTGTCTCCTGTCTTTCACCATAGAGCTGGCTAAAAGCTGCTAACAGCAGGCATGTGACAGTCTCAACATCAGTCTGTCTTGAGATTTCCTCCACCGGAGTGAATAGTCTGCCCCCCACCCCTACAATTCCCCCCATCTCAGTTTCAGGCATAGTCTCTGCACATTATTTATTATACTGACAAGCTTTTTGCCGCAGCATAGCACACATGGTTTTTAGGTGACTTGCGGATACAGCCCTCCTTCCTATCAGAAACTTCTTGAGCCTGGCTTTTCCAATTCACACTTTTATTGACATTCTGGTCTTCAGAGTTCTGAGCAGAATCTCCCTTCGCTCAATTCAGAGCAATCCAGGGTTTCTCTAGCAAGCATTCTCAAACCTTTTCAAATTCCTCTTGCATACCATTTCAAAAGGCTTCCACACCACATGGTCAGGTAAAGTCATAGCAATTATCCCACTTCTGACACCAATTTTTATCTTAGTTACTTTTTCATTGCTATGACTCAATAGCCAATATCCACAAATTTAGGAGAGGAAAGGTTTATTTTAGTTCAGAAGGTCATAGTCCACTCAGAGGCAGTGGCAGAGGCAGAGGCACTTCCTCATGATGTCACAATCAGGAAGCCAACTCCCATCAAGTCCAGTTTCTCCCCAAAGGAAAAAGCTGTAACAATCTTTCTTCTTTCTTTCTTTTATACATTTCAAGTTCCCAGTTGGGCCTCCCACCTCCGGGTGGGTGTTCTTCCCTCATTTACTGGCCCATAAATCACTCACACTTTAATCCTGGCTGGTTCCTATTTGTCTAATCTAGGCATTGTTCCTAAACCTTAATCTGGGCATCGTTCCTAATTGCCTCAAATTGACATAATCTCTCCAGTGGTCACACGGAGCTTCATAGCATCGCTGTAAAGATACCTCCTCACATGCCTCAAAAGTAAACTCAGTACTGACTTCCATCTCTTTGTCATAGGTCTATAATCTCAGTATACCCAGCATTATAAGTTAGAGTTGCTTCTTTTGAAGTATATCTCTCGATATCTTCTTGTCTAGCTTCTCTTTTTATTTTTTTCTTTCTTTCCTCACCTTTCTTCTTTTGGGAATTTACTGGTAAGGAAAAGAAGCCACTTCTTCTATAAAAGTTTCCAATCTGCCTTATGTGAATTGCATCTTTGTAGTGAAGTTTAACACGGTCCTCTGTTCACGAGTGTTCTGTAAATCGGGAGGTGGATATAGAAGATTCCTCAATCTTTAGAGACTCACTATAGAAGATGTGTTCTTTATCAGAAAGTACATAATGTATGGTTAACACTTTTTTTAGGTGTAGTTCCCCCTTGGTAGACAAGGCGTAGAGTCTATATCATTTAGTAAATACGAAACAGTGACATTCTAATTCTATCCTCTTTCCTCACTTATTTTTGGAACACCTGTTAGAAAAAATTTGTCTTGACTGCTACTTAGATACCTAATGATCCATTTGTATAGAAAAGGCAGGAAAAATGTTTAACTCTATTTTTTACCGGTATTTAAAATAAGCTTTCTAAGTAATTTTCGTCTATGCCTTTTTTCTCATGTTGAAATCAGATTTAAATAAATGTTGTGTTTTTATCCTCTTCACTTATTATCTCAGATTGTCTTGTTGGTAGTCTGTTAAAATGTGTTCTGTAAACACTGAAGTAAACATCTGGTGCTCTTTGTTAGCATCCTTGCTGTATGAAGTGACAGGATCTTGAACATTTCTTTTGTCAGACTTGGAATCAGCTGCTTCCCAAAAAATTCTTGCTGATTTTAGTGAGACAGTGTCTTCAATGACACAGCAAGAACTGTGGGGACCTAGCATTGATCACATTATTGGGTGCCATTGTTTCTAGACAAAAATGGGAAGAAAAACTCTAAAATACTTACTACTATTACATTTATTTTTAACTATAAAAGTGTGTTCATACTATGTTTCCAGTTCACTTAAGTTCTTTCTTATGCCAATATCTCAGTATTTCCGTGCTAAGACTAAAGTTTATAAGAACACTGGCGATCATAGAAATAGATCATAAATACATTTATTTTATTCCACATTAACAAAGAAAGCATTTTAACAATAACAGTGCCTGCACTATCAGTGTAGGTACATAAAACTATCAACTTTCCTTTGTACACATAAGCTCTATATTTTTTACATTTGTCTTTGTCTCTATCTTTATAACAATCCTAAATAAATATGCTCTACATATGAAAATTACTTATCCACTATGAACATTGCTGTTGTTCTAGCCATTTGAATGCATAAAACTAAGCCTCCCATAATCTCAAAAAAATATCCAGGAGAAAAATTTCTTTGAGCTCTTGCATGTTCTTAAATTTGTGTCTTGTCTTTATAATTTTAAGTCAGCTTTATTGGGGTAAAAATCCTTGGATCATTTTTTTCCTTTGTGCTTATTTCTAAACTTTTTTCTGACATATAGTTTTTCTGTCAAAATATGAGGAGCTAGTTCTTTTTTCTTTATAAACCATCTGCTATCTTTTACTAGATATTGAAATCATTTTTCTTCCTCAAAGCTCAATAATTATGCTTGGATGATTCAATATTGGTAATTTTAATGTGCTCTTTTAATAAGTAGTTTCAAATCTTTCTATTATAGAAAATTTTTTCTTGATTTTTTCAAGTTGTTTACGTTTGCTTTTTTAAAAATGAAATCTCGTTATATGCCTGTTGCTGTGATTGGGGTAGACCTTAGGGGATTGGGTGGCCTAGTGACCTAGTGTCCCACATGGGAAGAACATCATGGCTGTACTCACACAAAAGAGCATCTTGGCATCCAAGTGCAGCAGCATAGCAGCAAGCATATCTGGAACCAGACAGTTGCCCATGACCATCAGCATGAAGGTCATCTGCCATGCCCCACCCACCATTACCTACCTCAAGCTAGTCCACCTGCACCATGTGAGCTACCACCCATTGATCATGGTGTTGCAGGCTTCCCATGCAGACTGGCCAGTCCTGGTGTTTATGAAGCACCTGCACATTCATACCCCACTTTGAAACCAGAGGGAAAAAAATAAAGATGTCGTAAGAGAAACTAAATTTTTACACAAAGCCACATTTACTTACATTCTTCCAATTTTGTGCATTCACAGTGAGCAGTAATTTTGGGGACCAGTTACCAAACACATGACAAATAGGTCATTGATGAACTCATTCATGGGAAAACTGAATGTCCTGATGATTCTTGGCCACTGAGATTTTATATCCTACATAAAATTGCACTTAATGTAAATTACCTGTCAGTATGAATCCACCTCTACTTTATCATGACCTAAAGACTCAAAATATCTTGTTGGACAGTGAGACTTATGTTAAATTTGCAGGTATTTGTTTATTAGTATGATACATGATGACTCTCTCGCAATCACATAGTAGCAAATTTTACGATAGGGAAAGATAATTATCCATATGCCACCTGAAAAATCAAGAGCCAGCATAATGTATGATATCTATGGATAATTATCACATAGGAGGTGTTGTTCAGAAAACAGGCTTTGAAGCAGTCACCAATTCTTTGCTGATCATGTATAGCATATCACAGGGCCATCAACCTGAACTAGTGAAGAAAGTTTGCCAGTTGATATACCTGCTCAGTCACTCATGATCTCACTGATCCAATGTGGATAAGTGACAAGACTCAGGCAGAAGCCCATCTTTTAAAAAATGTTTGATAGAATTTAAACCAGTTCTGAAAATATTTGAAGAAATAACTTTTCTTGAAGCTATTATTCAGCTTTAAAAAGTTATGAAGTACTTCAAATACTATTCTCTATGTGATCAGAAGAAAGTGGAGTTATCTCCAAGGATATCTGTGAGTCATAGTCCATGGAGGAATTATGTGGATCTGCTCAGCTCTGTAGTACTAGTGCTTCTCTTGGAACCTCAAAGGTTCCTATCACCTCCTCAAAACAAAGTATATTTTTTTCTCTGAAAAAAATTCTAGATTGCTCTTCCATGAAGTCACATCACTGTCCAGTAAATCACAATTGGGATAGCACCCTTTCTGCATCTCAGATCACAAGGCCATCCCATGTTATTGAAGGGTACGAAATCCACCCTTGGTTGAGGGAAATTCAGAGCATATGCAGCCATGATAGATAGTCCAAAGCTTAAAGGAAGACAGTGTGAGCTAAGTGACTGAAGCCTACCTTAATCAATTACTACTAGGTGCCCTTTTTGCAAAGAGACTTGATAATGAGGGAGGACTATAAATTTATTACTGCCAACCCAAGAAAGACTGCAAAAGTCAGACAATGACATCACTGTCTTCCAAGGAGAAGAATTAGCAAATACTATAGTGCAAAAGTTGAGAGATAACAAATAAATGGGTTTTTATCCTTACCCGGAAATATTTGTGACTTCTAGAGCACTATCTTTAAATTTCCTGCAAACTCGAAGCTTGTAAGTGACTGTTACTCAAGAAGGAAAAAAAAATAGAAAAGCTAACAAAAAAACTTCTTTATATTTATGGAATAATTCTTTCTCTATATGTGTTTATTCTGATTTTCTCATTAAAATATTCTCTGTGATTATTTGTGTTGGACTAGACTAAGTGTGGTCTCAGAGACAGTGCTTTCCTTTTTATCCGTGTTTAAACAGTCAGGTTTTCAGTCTTGAAGCATTTCAGATTTTTTTATTTTGGGTTACAGTTTCTCATTTTGAGCAACCTATGAAAATAACTCAAAACCTGAAAATCTCAGAAATGTGAAATACTTCTGATCCTCAAGCCTTTGTGTAAGGGATACTCAACCATAATTTGATTTATGTGATGTGTGTGTGTGTGTGTGTGTGTGTGTGTGTGTGTGTGTGTGCACGTGCGCCTGCGTGTGTCTGTATATGTCTGTGTATCTTATTTTCTCTCATCTAATGCTTTAAAGTAGCAGTTACAACATTTCGTGCACATGTTCACTTGTTTCAAACATTAATTGATTGGAACACATAAATAGGAATACAGCAGAGCACTAATTAGAAGCATCTACCAAGATACCTTCATTTTATTTTATTGGCAAACATTTAAGTTATTATTCTTTCTTAGGGAGCAAATATTCAAGTTAATTGTTAAAATGGTAATAAATTATTGGTAAGCATTTGGCATGAGATTTGTGTGCTGATAATTAAGAATAATTGCTTGGACTTAATCATCTAGAGACAATTCGATCTAATTAGATGTAAAATTATAAGTATTGACAGATAGTCAAGTACAAAGTCACATGAATAGTAAATGGGTTTCAGTGGTCCAAAATTTTAAGATTAGAAGTAAAATCAATTTTATTTTTTTCCTGCATGTTTCAGTGTGATCTAATAATATCATTTGAATTCATAGCCAATATTCAGTGAGTAGGCTGTCTTAATTAAAATAACTGAAAGGGTAAAATGAATTAAAAAGCATACTAAAGTTAAAAATGATGATTTGGTGATTTTAATTCAAAAACTTCTATTTCTCCTCTCTATAACCTCTTTAGACTGAGGGATGGTCTTGAATTGCTTGTAGTAAATATATTTCATGGTACTGACTGAACAACTGCTATGTGTAGTATGAAGGAATGACCAGAAAAGTAGAAGCCATGAGCTATCATCCCTAAAGAACTTGTAAAGAAAAGGAACAGAGGAATAAGAACCAAAGACTCAGAATATGAAGACAGGTGTAGCATAAAAGTCTATGAATATGTAGTGATGTCTAGATGAAAATCTGTAGGAAAATTTCTGAAGATGAGGGGAAATTTGTCAAAAAGGAAGAGAAGAATTTGACAGTATTAGAAGGAAGACTGTGAGAAAAGTAAACTTTGATTAGTATGCTGTGGAACGTAAAGGAGCATTTGGAGAACAAATGAAAAGAAAAGAAAAAAAGGGGAGATTTTTGCAGCAGAAGGAGCTGCACATCCTCCGCAGGAAGGCCTAAGAAATGAAGTGCAGCAGGGAGATTTACCTTACATGAGCGAAGTCCATAGGTTATGGAAGCACATGCGTACTGGCTGTGCTGTTTCCAGGACATCTTTGTAGTTTGTATTTATACCTTTATTTAGCTAAAGGGCGGCAGCATGCGGTGACTCATGCACTGTGGACCAGAGAGCCTCACAAATAAAAAGAAATTTCTTCATATTTATGGATTAATTCTTTCTCTATATGTGTTTATTCTGATTTTCTTGTTAAAATATTCTGTGTGATTATGTGTATTGGACTAGACTAAGTGTGGTCTCAGAGACAGTGTTTTCCTTTTTATCCTTTATTTAAGCATTCAAAATATATTGATCTCTTACTTTGTAGGAGACACTTGGAGTACAGAGCGTATTTAATTGATGAAAATAGTCCCCATATTCTTAATGATACATTGAAATAGAAATGTAGACTTCGAGATAACTCAGAAAAAGAGTTATCAGTTGGAGGACAAAAAACACCAGAAAATAATTCACAGTGATTCACAAAATAGTTGTGTTTTCAAAATATGTTTAACACTTCTAATAATCTCTTTCCTGTGGTTGCTATATACGTGCCTACTTATGTACATATTGATAATCTATCAACAAACCCTGGGCCTAACTCAGCCTGCTCTATGATTTTCACAGTCCTGTGACCCCCGCACAATGCAAAGAAGAACTCGCCATCTGTTGAGGCCCTCGCTGAGCTCCAGGACTTGTGCGGAAGACTCCCAGGTGCGACCCTGCCTCCTGAATGAAAACTGCTTCCAGTTCCAGTACAATCTGACAGGTACAGTCGAGGTCCTTGACCTTGTTATTTTTGTCTGAGCACTAGCTAAAGGAAGAGAGTCTGTGCTTTCATTTTGGGGATTCAGGGTCGAGAGAAGAGTATGTGAGTGTGCGACTTGAAAGGCTGAGGAGTCATTTCCAGTGTCCCTTCACGAAAAGGAATGCCGGTTCTTGGCATGCACGTGCAACAAGGCCACCTGGAATCTGTGAAGTATGAAATGCCTTGAAAAGTTTGGCAAAGCTTCAAAATAAAGTTGAGTTAGCCATTATAATCTTTCCCAACAAAGATAAGTTGCAGGGGGGTAATTTACCATTGAGAGAAGAATGCAATCATGCCGTCGCGGTATTTGGCTTTTAGTAGTTCAGAAATCTAGGGTTTGTGATATACTTTCTCCATAGGTCTCAAAGGATGAATAAGAGTATTGACGGGCCAGCGATGTTTGACAGGCAGTGGGAATCGCATTAACCTAGTCATTCAGCCACTGCCCAGGTTGTTTTCTGCATACCACAGTGCTCAGCGTCTAAAACCAAAGGACAGCTGTAGTTACATCGATTTGCCACCCGCCATCGCCTGCAGCAGGAGATACACAAAAGTGCCACAAAATGGAGAACATGTTAAGTCTCAGCATCAGATTTAATACTGAAAATCATGTTGCCATTTGCCTGCAGAGGGAAAGAAATCTTTTCTGGGAAAAACTACATCCCTGCTGGGGCCACATTGGCACTGCTGGGATTCTTCATGCAGAAAATCTTGTAGTAAATTCTGTGGTTCTATGTGATGTATGTTTTTTTGTTTCTTTATGGGTGAAAGATAACCTTCTAGATTTGTCTTTTTTTCCTATGGACCTTTGTTACTTATAGTAATGTTTTTAAACAGACAAGTCAATTCTATCTGAAAGTGTACATTTGAAGGTTAGTTTTACTAGGCATCATGTTTGCTGTTACCATTAAACACTAAGATGACTCACCCAAAGAGAGAAATCTTAAAGATATTATCACTGATATGATCAAAGATATTCTTGACCCACATCAACAACTGGATTTTAAAGTTGATTTAATTACAGTGTAATTTGTCCTAAGTATTCGTTGAGTTTTTAATATGAATAGCCAAATCTATAAAACTCTTACGATAAAATATTTGAAAAAATACAGAGTTTTTGTTCATCCTTCCCTCTTTAGTTTTTGGAACATCTTAGATGCACCGTGTAAAGGTACAAGCAAAATGTTTAGACATTGGATTTATTTGTGGAAAACATTTTCAGGTTTATATCAAAAGCAGTGTTTCAGCTCATTCAGGTGCTGTAGCAAATTGCACACACTGAGTATCTTCTCAGCAGTATAAATCTATGTCTTATGAGAAGTCTAAGGTGATGTTGCCAGCAGCATGGGTGCCCGTGAGGCTCTCTGCCTCTTAGATAATACCTTCTTGTTCTCTCACATGACTGGAGGATCCGTCAGCCTTCCTAGGACCTCTTTTACAAAGACAGAAATCCAATTCATGAACCTCCAGCTCCCATGACCTAATCATCTAAAGGTCCTACTTTATAATTTCTATCTTCACATTTTGGGTTTCAGAATACAAATTGGGGAGATGGGCCACAAACATCAAGTTCATAGCAACTGGCATCATTTCTGAGTTGTTTCCTCTCTCATACCCCAAAAATTCTTACAAAGGAGTTCTCCATTGTGAGTGTCTTCTCCTCCCCCCACGAGATGATTCCTAACAGCCATTTGTCTTTTGCCTCTGGAAAGCAAGCCTACTTTCATTTATTTAGGTTTTTTTAGATATTTATTTTGCAAGAAAGTAACTGTGTGATGTTTACCAAAATCACCTGGATGGCTTTAGACTCTCCTCCTCCAGTGCAGATAGTAAAAGGCTTGCTGCTTTCTGGTTACATAACCATAATTTTAAAACACAGTGTGGATGATCCTATACCTATAGAGTGGAGCACGTGCCGGCTGGGTGAGAATGCATCCTGTGGCCTGGGCGTCAGAACCCGCCTTCTGAGCTGCATGCGTAGTGACGGCAGGCCGGTCAGCGTGGACCAGTGTGAGCAGGTAACTTATTTACTCAAAATCTCACACCAGTGGCTTTTTGTTTTGTTTTAGTATTGGCCTTATAATATTTGATATAACTAACTGGCTGATTTGCTTTCATCTTATCTTAGGTTCAGTTAAAGTAGGAGGTACTAGTGTACTAGAGTTATACATACATACATCTGTATAGCTCATATATATTTCAGTTATATGTGTGTGTGTGTGTGTGTGTGTTTGTATCTCTGTTACTTCCAATAATGTACTTAACTACATTTGCTGGCCAAAAAAAACCCCCAAAACAAACAAAAAAAACAAACAAACAAACAAACAAAAAAAAACTGTGGATGTCGATGATTTCACTCCTGCAGTGTGCCTGCTTGCATTGCATGAGTGATTCATCTGCATGTTATAAGCCCTGTCTCTTCACTGGAAACAGACACTGATTTTTGCTGTTAAAATACTTTGCTAATTTACTCAATAAAAGACCCAGTTGTATTTTTCTTCTTACTGTACATCTAAAGGCCTCCCTATTGGGTTTTAAATTAGAGAGATCTTAATTTTTGTAATTATAGAGGTTTGTAATTTTTGAGGGCTTTGTTTTTCTGTGACACCACATACAGTTTGGAAAAAGCTGTAGTCAGACCTGTTCTAAGGAAGTTGGCACTTCCTTCCCAATATAGAAATGAAAAGTACCAGAGGGGAAGTTTAATAGACATAAAGATTCTATCACACTGCAAGAATCACTGAAACAATTTTGGAATAAGTTGGAAACAGGGGGACAGTTAACTCAGGTTTCCAGAGACTTCATTACAGACTGACAAAATGAAAATTGATCCTCTTTCTCCAAATATCAGTGGAGTTTGTAAGTGGAAACCAAAACAGAAGAAAGCCTTCCTCACCTGTCCAAACTTAACCCAATATATTGCCACATCATGCCCTCTAATGCAAAAGTACAGCCATTTTTCAGGATATAAATCCTGGGCCAGGCCATCTGAAACTGGCTGATCCAATGCCGAGTACTCTTTACTAAGTGCTAGGGATTGAGTTTAACAGTTTGTTAATTTCTTTCATACAATCTGCCTCTTAAGAAGGTGTCTGCCTCAAGGACAAAAATTTTCCATCTGCAATTGCAAAATAACCATTTTGTGTATGTGATAAATCTTTTGATATCAAGAAATACAAAAGATACTAATAGCAAATCTGTGTCAGTTTTGCCTTCTAAATAGTACATTTTCAACAAATATTTAAAGAATATCAGTTTAAAGAACTCTCAGACTGGGATTAGTATAGTTCAATAATTAAAGTGCTTGCCTCATATGCACAAGGCACTGGGTTCAGTTCCCCAGAACCACATAAAGATCATCTGGGTGGGGTGGTGCATACCTGTAATCCCAGTACTTGAGTGACTGAGGTAGACGGATTGCTCTGAGTTTGAGCCCAGCCTGTGGTACACAGTAAGTTTAGGACCAGGCTGGACAACAGAGTGAGATGATGTCTCAAAAAAAAAAAGCCTCAGATTATTTACCACATAAAATATACATAGTTTGCAAGTGGATACTAGATCTATTATGAGGTTTTTCTGTTTTCCTCACTTTGCAAGTCATGTTACAATAATTAACTTCGCCTTGGTGTAGATGTAGTGCTACTACTTAATATGTGTTAAACATCAAAGTTTTCCAAATTAATCATACAAAGAGTATATGTATGATTCTTGTAGCACATTATTTCATTATTTTTTCTGTGTTTTTTAGATAATTTATTCTTTCACTAAAACCTCTTCTACCTTGGTCATTGCAAAATTGTGTATAGTTTTTCTAGATGCTGGTTTTACAAAAAAGAGAGAAAATAAACTGTATCACTGACTTCGTCCAGGATTAAGACCATGATTCTGCTTTTATTCCATTTGGCCTTGCTTATGGACTTCATGTGGGAAGAAGAAGGGTTGATGATTTTATTTCCATTCCTGTTGTATGTACAGTGCAGCCTCACTGGCTGTTTGTAGAGCCCTGGGCATAGGTTGGACTTCTGTTTAGCATTATTCTTGAGGAGTTCTCGGGTATCATGTGACCTCCTAGTTTCCAGTATCCCAACGACATGACAATTCTCAATGTTAGAATTCTATAAAAATAAGTTTAGGCCAGAAAAATGTTTATCTCTGAAATAAGGATGACCGTTTTTTGCGATTCCCATCAATTTATATAAGGAAGAAAAAAAAATCTCCACCAAAATGTGAAAGGCTGTTTATAACAGAATAAAACCCAGTATTGCTCATAAAAGAGGAGTGGTTTGAATTGATAGCAATATGATTCCTCCAGTGAAGTCATGTTTTATTCCCACTTGCAGCATAATTTGGAGAAGCCCCAGAGAATGAGTACTCCCTGTTTGGTGGACTGTGTGGTCAACTGTCAGCTCTCAGGGTGGACAGCATGGACAGCATGTTCTCAGACCTGTGGCCAAGGAGGTACTTGCATTTCCAATGTTTGGTCCCACTAAATATTTTACATTTTAAGTCTATCTGACTTTGTGATGATTTAAAAAATGGCAGACAGAAATGAAGACATTGCCAGACTCCGGCGGATTGCAGAACCTGGGGGCCAATATTCATTGAGAAGAATTGTTCCTCACCTTTTGAAAATAATGTTGGTCTAATATATATTAGAAACATATATATTAGATATTACATTGATAAAGCTGGCTATTGTGTCATTCACCCCTCTCCGCCCCCCCCACACACCCCAAAAAAGCACAGTGTCTTATCATAGAAGATTATAGACTTATACTCAATGTCTCCATGTAAACAGAAAGGTCACTTTTATTTCAAAAATTAATGAAAGACACTGATTGGCAAAATTTCTGCCTGTTTATCATAGCCAAATTCCTCTGGGGGTGATGTCAGTTGATTCTGTGGACGTTTTGATGGCCAGGTTGGAAATGGCATACATCTCCTTCATATATATTCTATTAAGCAGAATTTCACCCATGTTCACCTCAATTCAGGCAGGTAAGGAATGAAATGCTGCTGCTAGGTGGCCAGCTACTTTTAGCAACAGTGTTACACTGTGGCAGAACTGGAGTATAAGCTTTGGCAAATAGAAAACAATCACTGCCACTATAAGATCTCAGGACCACTTACGTAAATAATGCATAGTGGCAAGGGAGTAGAAGTTGACTGATGCTCAGAAGACTGAAAAATAGATACCGGTGACACTTTAGCCAATAGGCTAATGTAATGGCCAAAACATGTGTCCATGATAGAGGGAGAGCAGCAAACTCAAAATAGGAGAGATCAGAGTGGTTTAGAATTGAGCTCTGGTCATGGTTACAGTTTTTCACCAGGTGAATGTCAGAAATTTGGAGTAGAAATCTAGATAGAAACTGTAAAGTAGAATCCTAGAGACAGACCTCCTATCCTAACACTTTTCAGATATCAGGCAAGTTAGAAGAAGGAAAAAAAATACTATAAGTTGGAGTGATCCTTAATTAGGTGAGTAAAGAAGTTATAGAGATCTAAATCAGATTGCCAAACAAAGGTATTTGGAGGTAGTGGCCTTGAACCCCTGAGACTGGACCACTGGCACCAGCGAGTGTGAGCTCATTCCTAAACTGCTTGCAATTAAGTGAGCTAAAGCTCTTGGTAATTCTTTGTCTTACATAGAATTGTGCGAGGAATTAAGCAGGACTCAGCTGCAAATGAAAGTTCACTGGAAGCACAGCTACAAAATCCTGGACTGGGCAGAGATGAGAACAGAAACTATGATATGTGTTAGGAACGTGCAGCTAAGGAAAATTGATAACTGTTTACAGAGCATCATTCACAATGAAAATAAAAATGGAAATCACAATAAACAGTAATAGTACATCATTTTCAGCACCGTTGAAAGAATTAAAAAAAAAAACATTAAGAAACTAAATGGTACGTCTTAGGATCAGGATCAAGATTTCAATGGCCGACCTATGGGTCCTCAGGTGTCCTGAGAAGCAGCATGAGTTATTGTCCAGTGAGGTGTCTACTTTAAAGCTGAGTAAATCTGGGTAAAACTGCAGCTGCTTGTGATAGTAATTTTAATGTCTCAGCGTCTCAGTTTCTTTGCGCATTGAAATGTGTGTATGTTGAGGAGCGCTACAGTTTGGAGCTCAGACATCCCCACACTGTTCATGTGCTAAGGACTTGGTCCTCCATGCAGTGCTCGTTGGAGGTGCCGGAATCTTTAAGAAGCGGGGGCTAGTAGGATAATAGATGACTGGGTGCAGCTCTAATGAAGCTGGCGGAACCCCAACCCCTTCCCTTCCTCCTGTTTGCCTCCTGGACAGGAGGCTAGCACTTTTGCCTTCCGATGTTCTCTGCTTTATCTGTGCCTCAGGACCGAAGCAAGGGAAGAGAACCTGTCATTGGCTAAAGCCATGAACCAACACATTCCTTCCATTTTTATAAGTTTATTATCTCAGGGTTTTTTTTTTTTTAATGTGATAGCTGAGTAACACAAACTTTGGTTTTTGGTTTGAAAATTGAATGTATGGTATGAAGATTATGAAGACATTGTAACTGACACATTCTAGGTGTTTAACACATTTGAATTTCTGCCTCCTTCTTCTTATCTTCTAGTAGTAGAGAGAATTAGAAGATCTCCTGGGAGCTTATAAAGATTCTTCCGTGGAGCTGGAGGAATAGCACAACGGGTAGACCAGTCGCCTAGTAAGCACAGGCCCTGAGTTCAATTTCCAACACCACATAAATATGGTGTGGTAGCACATGCCTCTAATCCCAACACTTGGGGGGTTGAGGCAGGAGGATTGTTGTGAGCTCAGGACCAGCCTGGACTTCAGAGGGAGACCCTGTTACAAAAAAACGAACAAACAAACAAACGAAAAAAAAAAAACGGATGCTTCTGGAAGTTGGTGATCCTCATTGCCCACGTCCACTTTCAGATCTTATCACTTTACTCAACTCAGTAACTATTCACCATACTCATACTGGTATTTAATAGAAAAAATGCAATCTAGGTTTTTTCTTTTGATTCAACCTATCATTCATTCTTTAAAATATCCCTTGAACAAATACTTACGTGCCAGTTCCTGCTCTGTGTTTTGGGAATGCCACAATAGGAAAAGGAAAGAGAATTTCTCCAAGTTCGTGTGGCTTATAGTCTAGCTGGCAGAGAACAGACAATAAACAAATAAGTAAGAGTACGTGGTGGTACATTTACTAAAATCTCATTCAAATGACAGGTGTTATTCACATTGGCAATGTCTGTTTTCAGAGTATGGACTGTTCCTCTGTCCAGAGGTCATCCTCCTGGTGGTTCCATGGCATTAGCCTTGCTAATGGAGGGCTACACTGGGAAGAGTTCCCCAGCACTAGAGAACAGCAGAGGAAAGTATGGAGCTTTGAACTGTGAGCATGGCCCCCAGGACATGTGGGGTCTCTCTCTGTGTGGCTCTCCATCCCCATCTTTCCTTTCAGGCTCACTATGTTTCACTCACATCCTTGAGTATCATGTGGCTTCCCACTGTGGCACTGTTTCCTGCATGAAATATCTCACCCCCGCCTCACCGCTGCTTCCTGTGACTTCTATCAGGCATGAATTGAATCATTTGCAGCGTCTACCTTTCTTCCAATGGACCCCCAACCCTGTTTAAATTCGTCATGGATGGGTCTCCGCAGTTCTGATGCAGCACAGTGTGTGCTCCTTTGGAAGGATTCCAGTTAACTTTTATTCTCACCTAAGTAATTCTAGATCGTGTTGAGAGAGAGAGCTTTTAGGCAGGATTGTGAGCCCAAGGCAGCCAGGCTCTCTGGCAGACTCTCATTCTGCCTAAATCCGTAACTTCTTAGTTTCTGTTGCCAAACAAAGAGTTTAATGTAAGGAGACAAAAAAAAATCTATATATTATTATTATTGCCTAAGTCCTAATTCTACCACTGTACTGAGTCATTGAAACATGAAAGATAGTTACTCCAACATATCGTTTATACAAATAACACTCCAAGTTATATGCTTAACACTAAAATATTACTTTAAATTTGTAAGAGGTCTTTTACAGCCATGGACTCGTTGGACCCTGTACGTCTCTTGGAAATAAAAACAAAAACTCTTTCAAATTTGAATCCCACATCCAGAAAAGCCTATCACACCATTGTGTGAGCTTAAATTCAGCTTTCTCAAATCTTTAGAAAAATAAACACAACAAGCAATTAAACAAAGATTTTGTAAAAAAAAACCCAATGTTATATGAATTGTGACACAGAGGATCTATGGGAAGAATGTTAACTCTCAAGACAAGTTTCATAGGGCTCTTGACAGTCATCTACATAATATCCGTTAGCTTATAAATATGAGGCCAGCTGTAACTCACCTGAAGCTAGTTTTTAGACAAACACATAGGCTACATTCCTGGGAACCCTTTTTTGACCTTGATGTCCTGATGTTTTGCACTGTTAGATGTGTCAATAACAAGTTTAAGAACATTCCATATTCCTGATATCTGACATATTCTCCAGAAATCACAAATGTGTATGTACTTAGTGATTTCTTCTTTCTTCATCAAAAGCTTAAGAAGTTCCTGCCTCTTATTCTAGCATCTAAGGTCTTCTTTCATTATCAAGCATGACAATATGAGAAACCAATTTTATGGTGACTCCTTGTGTTGGATATTTTCTGAGTGCAAGGCATCCTTCCTAAGCTCAGAGTATACTGTGCACAGGGAAGTTAAGATTCCAGGGAACCCAAGCACTGTGCCCTCCTAAAACTACTAATGTAATGCGGAGTTGAACAATAAGAACAAGGCAAGGAGGAAGTAAGTAATTAAGTACATAAACATATACTTATGTGCTCCAGTGAAACCCAAGAAGGATTTCTTGTAAGAGAGTGAGAGTTGGAGAAGGAAGGACAGTGAAGACATGACATTATATCAACGTTGAATAACAAGGTGGAGCCATAATTCTTGCCACTAGCATGTTCTTTGCGAGGCTGCCTTATGTTTCATCTCACAAGCATTTTTTTGAGTTTTGCCTTCTTTTTATACTAAAGGTTTTTTTTTTTAAGGGCCTGAAACAAAAATATAAAGATGAGTATTTTTCTAGTTACATTTGTCTGTGCGAGCTTACAATTTAAAATAAATAAATGCATGAAGCAATACAAAGAGAAATAGGATTCAGGATTCAAAGGAGGCAGGAACTATCAGATCTTGACCTTCTGAGCATGTACCCACAGCAGTTTGCTAAGGGGGACTTTGTGTTACATGATCCCGTTCTGGTCCTGAGCTTCTCCCCATCTCAGCCTTCCTGCTCTGGTCTAACATCATTTCTCCCTGCTCATCGCCCTATGACAGCTGGTGTTAGTGGATGCCATGCCAGGTCCCATTTCCATAGGGCCTCCGCGACTGAGTTTATGTCTCCGTAGGCTTAAAGAATACGTCACAAAAGACCAGAAGATGGGAGGCAGGTTGGGAAAAGAACTCTTTATTGGGAAAATTATAGATGGGCACGAAGGAGGATAAAGCCTCTACTAGTCGGAAGGGGTTCTTGGAAATGTGGGTTGACTGTGTGGCTAGCTGTCCAGGGGGTTTTATAGTTGAGCTGGGTAAGGGGCTAAGCAGCTCGGTTGATAAAGCTGGTTGCTAAGTTCTCTACCCTTAAGTAGCATTAGAAGTACTTCTCCCTTAAGACCTTTCACTCTATTATCTTTTGACTACGTAATGTTTTTACCCATTAAGCAGTTCTGGGGAGGGATCAGCTACAGACTATCATGAGTTTCAGCCAGCTGCCTCTTCTATAATCCTGATTTCCAATAGATTCTCTATTTCCTGGGGGGCCTGTATCCCTCATTGCCTACAACCCTGCTGTCTCTCACACAGTAATATTTCCCAAATGAGAGAATTCTGTATTTAAATCAGGCCTTAATCTTCATTTGGCCATTCTGGAAACAATAAGCAAAAAGTCATCCAAAGTAAAAATTCATAGTGCAGATAAGCTTATTTCTTAAAAGAGAACAAATTCTGGAGCTGGAAAGGTTGGAAACTATAGTTAGAAGACAACTCTGCCTTGTCCTTTAGAAGCAGTATCCTAGCACGTGTGTTTTGCTCTTTTCTCCAGCTGGCCGTAGCAGTGGGACAAAAACCAGAGAAGAAATAGTGATTTACATAGTCACGCGAAAGGAGGCAAATGCATTACTTGTGCTGCGTGAGAATCAGATTTCAGCACCTGCAGCTCTGGGCCAACTTCTCTATCAAAAGCAAAAGCTCACAAAATTACCCGTGTGTATGAATTCACTGAGTTGTTGGGCGAAACCCAGTGAGCCACAGTTCACCGTCAACTTACAGAACTCCTTTGATCTAAGGGGAAATTTTGAAATGAGCCCTTACTTTATTGTCCAACCGTCTGAATCATCTCTGATGATTCAGACTGAAGCTTGGCAGATACTTTCTAATTGTGTTAAAGGCTTCAAGGTCAGAACTATTTGAATCCGATTTATTTCAGGTTGGAGAGAGACTGATCCTAGACTTCCACTAACGGATCTCTTAGCTAGATTTCCAAGATCAAAGCTTGTAATAGGAGAGCTTAATATTTGGATTAGTCATGTTCTTTGTCTATTGAATTTTTATCAGTTCGGTGAAATGTAAAACTCCCTAAGTTTAGCATATCATGAATTATTCATAACTATTATTTAACCAATATTACTTTGGGATTATTTCAGACTATGACTCTTTTCTCCTTTATATATTTTAAGTTTGGTGTATGTGAGTTTGTAATATTTTCTGTGCTATATAATCTAGCCTGCTTCTTATGTTTCCCATATGTGTGTGTGTATATATATTTTATTTCTTTTTTTATAAATTCGAAGCCAAGTCAGTAACCTTCATTTGTGATATCTGCATAAAATTTGATTGGTGTGATAGCCAGGATTGAACACAATGTGATAGTTAATAGCAACTCAAATATATTCACTGTATTAAGTAATTAATTGCTTTGGCAAGAAGACAAGTAGATAATGAAGTAGAAAAGACTAGATGAGCAATCTGAAGTCCTGTGTTTTCACGTCCTCTTTTCAAATGGCGAATGTAGAGCTGTTGCCCCCAGCTCATTATTTGCAGGACTGATTTACACTCTTTTTGTCTATGATTATGAAATATTGGAATGCATACCTTATAAGATCCATTTGTCAAGGGCACAATTATCAATACCAAGACTTAGTAGGTTTTCACAACATTATTGGGAATATAAGTTTAATTCATAGGTGTGTTAATAGGCAATTTAGCACCTTGCACAAAATCACATAACTTGTCCTTTGTGAAAACCAAGTTTGAACTCGAGTTCTGGTGTCTCCATAGTGCCCATTTGTTCCACCTGTGCCCCTTTGCATATGAAATCTTGCAATCACCTCTGATACCCATGGTCCCTGGTTGGGTTCTATGTCATTTTATAAATCTCTTACCATTTATAGATAGACATAGAAGTATAAAGAGATGGATATTTCACTAGAACGCAAGGGGTAATGAGAGGTTTCAGAAGTCTCTGAATTTTGTCTCCCAAATTTATATGTGTCTCATCATTAGTAAGATAGTACAGTATCTAGTCTTCCTCATCCAATCCTGCAGATAAAGACTGTGTGATCCTGACGGATTTTCTCTAAACAGAATGAAGAGAGTCGCTCCATAACTGCCAAAATCATACCTTCTAATCTTCGTTTCTCACGTTCCATATGAATTGCTCACTGAGGTACTTTTCCTTTTTGGAGGTTATTTATTGTACTGCATCAGGTTTTGTTAATTTTTAATAGGGCTGGTATGACTTTTGAAAATAGAAAAGAAAGTAGGCAGTACAGTGCATATAAACATTCTACCACTGAAAGATCAGAGTTCTTAATATTCAAACAAAGCTAAAACTGCTTTTTATTCTTCCCATAAAAAGTCCTGTCTCACTCTCTGCAATATCACCATCTAACTTGATCCCTAAAACTGAGGTCTGTGGTGTCACTGCTCTCCTGAGTACTCAGCCTCACTCTGAAAGAGATGATCCTGTGAGACAATAGTTTTACTCTGAAAACACCATGGAATCCTTATCTAACCTACTTAGTGTGTTCTCTTAGGATAAAAGATATCTGTATGCCTGAGGCAATTTTTGTAGAAGACATAAGATTTCTCTATGGGGGAAAGCCACAGGCTGTAGCTTGGAATGAAGAATCATTATCACATCTCCCATCTGTAACAATGCCAAACATGCGATTCATAGCTGTCTTTAGATTGCAGTTCAATACTAACTTTTGTCCACTCTGTAACATTGGAAAATATCTTGACCTTAATTCCATGTTCACCAGGGTTTATGTTTAAAAGAAATAAAAATTCTAGGTGATATTTGCTAATAAGTAAAAAGTACAATAGCTTCAGTCACCTTTTAGGACATGTCCAGCATAAAGATCTGTGTACAAGAAATTAAGTGTGCATTTTATATGCAGTAACACTTTCCAATGCTCTTGAATATTTGTCAAAAACCAAAAGCAACTAGATATCACAGAATGTGTTAGTACATTGATCGTAATTACCTTTTGCTACAAAAACATGAAGTATATGGGTACAGTAACATTTGCTACAAGTGTAGGTCTAAATACATTCCTCAGACTTGCTCAAGTGGTTTAAAGCAAAGTACGACACAGGCCAGATGAGATTTATCAGGCAACACATGCTGTTGGAGTAACACAAATTTCTGTTCTAATCCTTCAAAATGTGCAATCTTTTTGAAAGTATTTAACACTAAACATCAGTTTATCATGTATTAGACACAAAAATGTTAAAGGCTGTGTCTGAAACACAGCCTGAAACTGAGGTTTTGTTCAAGCAGTTTGTTCGGGTAGGATAAGATCGGGGGTGGGAGAGTTGCAGTCAGAGTCAAGTGAGTGAAGAAAGCAGGGTGAAGAAAAGAAAGAGCTGGCAGTAATTTCCGTGTCCTCTAGATATAGGGACATATTGTAATCACTAATGTAATTTAGCTCCTTTCTCCCTAATGAGGAACAAGTTTATAATGACAAAATAATCATTGTACAATGAACTACCTTCATCACAACATTTAAATTGTGGAAATTAATACATTGGATGTGACCATCTGTGAGTGATTTGCCAGTATCTGTTTATTTCTTGTTCGTTTATTTTTTCATCTGTTGACATTTATTAGCAATTGTTATTAAGTAGTGGGTTCCAAAAACTTAAACCCAAAGAGGGAAACCGCTGAAAGTGGAAACCTTTTATTTAATAACCATTTCAATAACATAGTTTATCATTGTACGTCACAAAAGATCATCATTAACTTAGTGACATGACATCCTGTCCTGTGCGGGGTTAACTTGGCCAGCCTCTTGTGGATGTTTTCTTCTGAATGACCATAGCCTGCCATGATTACTCCTATGCATTACAAATTCACCTCATATTCAAAATCAGTAAGTGCCAGTCAGAAGCAAGCCAGTAATAATAATAATAGTCATCAGCATGCTGAATACTCCATGTCTCTTCATGATGAGGTCCAGATAATCATCCGTGATGGAAAGGAAAAGGCTTGAAGAAAAGAGGGGCTAGCTATCTGAAAACTTGCTCCACCACAATGGAGGTCTCTATTAAGTGGGTGGTATATGTTGTGACATCTGTTCATTTTTCTCCTTGGTTTGCTTGCTAGCCATATTGTATATGTTTCTATCAAATCTGGTTCTAATAGATGCCTACAGCCATCTCTTGTGCTTTATTGAAAAACCTAAATCCAAAGAAAAGAAGCCCACAGAATGGACAAGGAAATATCTCCACTGTCATTTTGAAACACAAGGATATATATGGCAGCAAAGTTCACTCCTGTTCTGAAGGTAGAAGGAGTCCAGGCTGGAGCATAAGAAATTTGGTACACTGCGACTTAATTTACAAATTTTATACTTGTATGCATTTAATATAATGAACCTAATAGAACGAAGGAGGGAATAGTTGCTTGCTTCATAAATCTATTACAGGGTTATTCTAATGCCAGCTCAAGGAATTGGAGTGAAATAGTATTTTAATAAACACTAACTGTATCTTAGATACTCTGAATTTTTGTGTATGGTATTTTTGATTACACAGCCTGTGATAGATATATATTCAAGTAATCCTCATCACCTGAATATTCTTTACCTAAATCTCCATAATTGTAGTTTATAGAAAACCAAACCCAACATAGTACTTAAATGTTCACTGTTTATAACCCCCCAATAAGCTTCTTTCATTAATACTTGTATTCTACTATTATTTTGGGGGGATTTGCTGATCAATCACTATCAGCAAATGCAGTATGTACCCACCATAAGAGGAAACAAATTGGAGTGGTCATCACCCCGGAGATTAAACGGAGGCCAGAGAACATGGGTGAAAAATGATGCAAAGACCAAAGCCTTTTAGATTAAACTACAAATGTCAGGCATAAAAAGAATGAGTTTTTAATTGTGCAATCATAAAGTTATATAATAAATATTAATGGCTGATTTAGTTTTACCATAATAATGAGTGGATACTTATAATTATGGTCTGTATAATAGTTGACGCTAGATAAAATAAACCCAGTTCCATACTTTTTAGTTCCAGAAAAAATCCCATTTAACTATTTTTTATTATTGATTAAAAGTAATTTAATTCCTGTTTAAAAGAGATTCGCTTTTAAGTGACATTTTTCTGAATATGAATTATAATAAGATAATAAGTGCTTTCTGTATTCTTAGTCTTCTTTTATAAAGGAGGAAACTCATGCCCAGAGGAGTTAAATTACTTTCACGCAGCCACATCATTTTCCAGCTGTTAATTTGAGAGAACTGTTTCCAACTGCAGATTTGATGCCAAGTCCAGGTTTCTCTCCATCATACATCAGCTATTTTTAAATGTTCCTCCTTTCCACCCCTTGCAATTCTAATTTGACCATATCCTCCGCTGCCTTCCCTCTTCCATCAAAATTCTTACTGCAAGAGCAATTTTCCTGGCTCTTGTTCCTTGGGTCTCCAGCAGAATATTCATTGCCAAGAAGCAGTGGCTGGGTTGGCCAGCCTGGTCTAAGTTGTGGGTTAGGTGATGTTTGGTCACCTCCATGGGAAGTGTCAGGGCACCATGGTAGACAGCACCTGCACTTCATACTGCTCAAGTTCTTATTAGTAATTTCAGAATTTGTGAGAACTTCTAATTTAAGTAATTCTTAATCAAAATATCCTTGACTTAAAAAGAAAAAGTTATTTGTTGGAATGTATCGTTTTCCTGCAGTGATACTAGGTTTATTAGTTTTCTTTTATACTCTTATGCATTTATTGGTAATATATTTTGTTAAGATTTAAGCTTAAAATAATATATTTTAAAATATTTTACTATATTCTTCTAACCTTCAAAAATATTAGTAGTAATGATAGTCATTGTTTGAAGAGCTTGTGTTTGAATAGCAATAAATAGGGTTAAATCATTTGGCTCTGCTTCCAATAAATAGTCCTCGATTGTTTAAGGAAATTGCATCATTGCCCCTATTGAACTCATTAGATTTCCTCCACATCTATGTCTAGCATGAAATATCTGTCACTTCAATGAAAATAAATAAAATAGTTTTAAGGTACTGGCCATCAACATGCCATCAGTTTAAGAATAAGCTTAGTAAAATTTGGTAATAATGAAGTAGAGCATTTTGGCTATGATAAAAGTAACACCATATTGTCAATATTTATATGAGGAAGCATAGAAAATAGTGCATATTCATGATGTTAGAATAATATCATTAGAAGTACTTAGGTCAGTATAATAATAATTAAAACTTCAAACTTTCTGAGCAAGAATTAATATAAAACTTTGAGGAAATGTATTTCTTAAGCAAAGACAGTATTTCAAATGAGTGATGTCTAATATATGAATTGTCTTGTGTGGTATTGAAAAGAATATCTATCCATATACATGTAATCCACACAGGAGCGCAGGGCACAGGATATAGGGTGGGAAGATTGTGTTTTCACTACACTCAGAGTTCTTTCCTGTCGACCCAGCATCCTCAGAAGCAAAATATTCTAGGCTTTAACTCTACCATGCAAATTATCAGCACTTTGACCTCAGACTAATATGACTTATATATTCCATGCCTTACTTCCTTGGGTACAATTGAGAAAGAATGAAATTCTAATTGAGCGTTGCTCTGGCCCTTACGTGAGTTGCTTAGTGCATATAAGGTGTTTAAAATATTGCCTAAAGTGGGACCTAGTGGTTCAATCCTATAATCTTAGCACTGGGAGGCTGAAGCAGGAGATTTGCAAGTTCAAGATAAGCCTGGGCAACTTAGCACCTGAGACCCTCTTCCCAAATAAAAATCTAAAAACGGGCTGGTAGCTCTGTGTGAAGGCCGGAGGGTTCAATCCCTATTGCCACAAAAGTTAAAATAAAATAATAAAATAGTATTACCTAGCTTATGGTGTCAGTTCAATACATGCTAATGACATTATTGTATTATTTTACATTTTCAGAAAACATAATTGCATGTAGACTTTTTTTAGAAAATAAATTAAATAACTATGCAGTTAGTACCTAATGTATCTCAGGTGCTGTGTTAAGTAAAAAAGCCCAGTGATTAGAACTTCCTAGTTTCCTTCAGTGGTCTTCCCAGAGTCAGTTTATCAGAAAATTTCTGATGAAATTCTAGTGGGCAGTAGAAGGTCTGCTCCTGTGTGAGGGCATGAGTTGCTCTGCCTTGTTGCTAAATTGAGGACATCTGATAATTGCTTACATCTCGGGCTTTTAAGTGAACTACTTGAAGTCATCATTAGCTTAAAATTTCTCTTAGGAAAAAAACTGTAGAAACTTGGACAGCAACTAAAAGACCCTGCTTGATAGCATTAGCAGCAGTTTCTAAAACTCTGTTCCTCACTCTCTGGGCCAGCCACAGTAGCCTCTATCAGAAATCTCAGGCTTCTTTTTTAGTTTGAGACAGGGTCTTGCTCTGCATCTCAGGCTGGTCCAGAACTAAGTATGTAACCATGCTGGCTTAGAACTCGAAGCAGTCCTCCTGCCTCAGCCACCTCAGTGCTAGCAAAAAGAGGATTGCACCACCATGCCCAGCAAATAAAGGTTCTGGAATATATAACCCCTGGGCTTTGGGCTTTCTATACAAGCGCTCTAACAACTGAGCTTCACCCCAAGCCCAAGTCTTCAGACATTTATACTCCCTGATATGATATCAGGCATGCCATATTCTCTTCACCCCTTCTCATTTCTGCTTCAAGTTCAACCTCTCAAAAGAATGATCTTGTTCCCTTTGCTAATAAGCTGCTACCTATAGGTCTATCTGGTTTTCCTTTAATAATCACCATAAGTGCAACGAAACAATCAGGTTTATGATGGTGATGGAAAGATAGCATATTTACCCCATATTCACAAATAGTCTATGGTAATTAAGTTAAGGGACTTATGAGTTGTGGCTGAAATATACAATTACTGTTTTAAAATTGTCAAAAATTATAGCACTGAAAGACACGTTGCATTAATTCCCCTCAGAATACTCCCCTCACTTCACTCACACTTGTCCCACCCTTTTTGTAACGTGCCAAAGCAGTTCTGGAAGTCCTCGTTCGCAAGTCTCTGTATGAGGTATGGTTTTTAAAATACAACAAATGCTGCTGCTCTGATGGAAAGACAGTGTAGTGTGTTCTCATCCACCTTATTTACCAGACCCGGCACCGTGAGCCTCTTGGATATTTTTCAAAGTCAAAATATCCAAGAAAGGTAAATTTTTAAATTAAGACATCAAAGGAGCCACAATAGTGCAACTAAAGACATGAAAGAGGACTTCAAGAACAGCCTCAGAAAACAGCATGAGCACTGGAATAAATGTGTTTAAAGCAAGGGGAAATACTATTTTGAGAGCAATTAATACCAATGTGTCTTTTATTATGATAAAAATTTTAAGTGAGGAAAATCTAGAGACATTTAAATGGATAGATCATTCTATTCACCAGTGCATCGGAGCTTATGATCTAATGCTTAGGAAGTCCATAAAAGGGTGATGAAGCCCTGTCCTTCCCTAAGGCACTCTGTTATTAACCATCAATTCTTCATTTAAAAATGGAATTCTAGTGTATGTGGGATTTTTGCTCCTTCTTTCATTTGTGTCTTTGTTTGTTTATTTGAGACAGAATCTTACTTCATAGTTCAGGCTGGCCCTGAATTTAATATGTAGCCCAGGCTGGCCTTGGACTCATGGTGAACCTCGTCTCTCGAAATCCGGAATGTTAGGTTCCAGGCTTACAACACTGTGCCCAGCTTTGATGTGGTACTGAGGATATAACCTAGGACCTTGTGCTTTCTAGGCAACTTCTCTAATCACTGTGCTATGCCTCAGTCCCTGTAATGTGTGTTTTAAGCTTTGTGGTTCCTACACACAAGCCAACAACTTTTTCTTGTGTTCAGTGAAGGAAGAAATTGATCTTCAATCTCTAGGAAAATTGGCCACGTTAAATTAATTGAGGAAAATTACTTAGGCCTCAGGGTAGGATTTTTCTTACAATGGAATTTTTAAAAGTAATTTACATAATGTGTGATATTTACCTTACTAATTTAGATCAGAAAAAAGTAATAAAAATATGCTACTTTCTCTGCTTTTATCTAATATTTCTAATCTTGGCTAAAATATGTTGCCTGTGAAGACATAACATACATCTGGAAATTTTACTACTACCTGGTGCATAGTAAGATGCCTTCTTCTTAAAAGAACTTAATAAATATGTATTTGTTAACTAAATTAGCATTTTACCAATGATTATCAGATTAGTGTATTTCAAGAGACAAGTTGATGGCCAAGATCAGTTTATTGAACAAAACTCGAGTTTATAAACTTAAGAAGATTAAGTAAGTAGAAGACAGACAGAATTTCGGGTCCTATATAGTATTATGAAGATGTGAGTAGCCTGAGTCTTTGTAGAAAACTAAATTGAAATGGCAGAAAAGTAAAAGAAGAAGTGGACAGAGTTCAGTGTATCATACTGAAGACCTACATACGTAAGGCGCCATTCTGTCCTTCAGTTCCCTTTTTTAGCCAAACTCTAACTGAAAAGCTGACACCCCCCCCCCCCTTATTATTTTAGGTCGAATGAGCCGGACTCGATTTGTCATTATGCCAACCCAAGGAGAAGGACGGCCATGCCCCACAGAGCTTACCCAGCAGAAAACCTGCCCAGTCAGCCCCTGCTACAGCTGGGTCCTTGGCAACTGGTCTGCATGTAAATTGGAGGTAGGTCATGTACTGACACTTAGCGAAATGCTTCTCAGTATGTCCGAAGCACTTGTCTATTTGAACACACTGATAGAATAAATTTGTAGCACCAGAGGTCTGGCACAATGGATTTTTTTAATGCAATGGAGACCATGGAAAACTGCAACCAGGGACTCAACCTTATGCAGTGTGGTTTTACTAAGACAATAAATGGCCATTTATTAGACACAATTAGAATAAGTCCAGCCATGGGACTCAGTCTCTTTGGCATCCTTAAGCATTCTATTATCTTCTTGGCTTGTTGTTAATAGCAAAGTATCGTTTAATTAGGCAAAGTCTGGTACTGTGGAAATGCACAGCTTAGTTTAGAATATATTTCTCAAAGAGGTATTTTTAGGCTAGGACAAAATCTTGCATATGGGCAGGATACCAAAAGTGTATGAAAGCTATACTTTAACATTATTATGCGAACCAAGGTTTCTACATTTTCCTCAATGATTACTTTTTTATTGGCCTGAAATATAAATGCTTAGCAACATTATAATATATCATGTGCTCAGAGAGTTTGCTGCCTCAGCAAAGGTCCTGGACTGCCTGTTCTCTCTGCTCCTTGCTTAACAAAAACTACATTGATTTTCTCCATTTTTTTATTTTACCACTTCATCCTCCGTTTCATATTCCAAAGCATATTTTAATTAGGTAATGATAATTTTGATTGTGCATTAAGAAATCTGCAGAGTATTCTCACAGAGACATTTAGTGTTCCTGTCAGGTTGACATTGTCACGCAGCCTTATTATTTTGCAGAAGTTAAGTGCCCACGTGTTTTAATGGGTCCCAGAGGAACAAAGATGTGTGCCACATTTGTTTAGTCTCTTTTTTATGGAAAAATAAAGTATCCATGCGAGTTAAGTAATTCAGAAGTGACCTAATAGCTTTGAATATTAATTATTTGTCTACTAATCTAAAAATCTTTAGTAATTTTTAAATGCTCAGACCCTTAGTTAAGGAAGTGGAAGGGACGGTTCTCCTTATATTGTAATAACCTGGATGCAGTGAGGAGAAAAGCATAAACAATTCAAGTATTGATTGCAAGGAGAGGAAAAAAAGCTAGGAAAAAAGGAAGAGGGCAGAGGGCCAGAAGGGGGCAGGCGTGGAGGGCCAGGAGACTGACAGAACCCGTGCCCCGAGTCTTACAAGCATTCTCCTACGACTGTGCTCCCTTTTGCCTTCTAGCACGTCATGAGCTTTTTTTGATAGCAGTCTGTCAGTTTGTCCCAGTGGAACATTGCGGGAAAACGCCAAATGTGATGGTTTACTGTCACATGTTGAGTTCTCTAGAACCACGGGGATGATGGCGTTGTAGTCACTCTCTGTAATGGGGCTGGCCATAGAGGGAAGGTTGTAGCTTCAATGGGAGAGACCCCTTGTTAGAGGCCCCAGAGGCCCACACGAGTAGGCGACTGGTGTTTGCAGCAGAAACTTCAAGCGGTCTTAGTTCCAGGTGGCATTATTTGTACATACTGGTAAGCCCAGTTAAGAATAAACTTGGATCTAGTCTCAATTCAGGAAAAGTCCTCAAAAAACAGGTCTGTAGCCAGTTGTTCAGGGAAGTATCTACTTTTAAGCATCTCCAATCAATGCCCCCTCCACTCTTAGGAGTCTGAAGTGGACATGAGGCTGTTCAAAGACCCTGCAGTGAAGAATGCTTAGCTGCCACGTTATTCCACTTTGCAGATAAAGTCTGTCACTCAGAAGCAAGAAAGCACAAAGCAGAGGACCCCCCTCCAAACACACACATGCAGCAGAGGCAGAGAGAAAAGGAACAGTGACAATGCCTGAACTACATTCTGAATTCCAGATGCATCCATACTTTCCTGGAGCCCAATTTTTAATTCTTTCACAGTATCTTTTGAGTGATTGTCTTTTCTTAGATTTGTATGTAAGCTGAGTTTCTGGCATTACTGACGAAAATACACGCAAGCTTTGCACACAAAAGAAGAACATTCATTTCCAGCTGCTTTCCTGCTTCCCTTGTCCTAGCTTGTCCTAACCTGCCAAATGCAGGTTGGGAGCTCGTCTATTGAGTGGGTAATGTCATTTCCGTGGCTGCTTGCCATCACAGAGTTTCAAACCACAGTAAGAGGGACTTATAGGACATGTGGAATGTGCCAGTCCAGCAACCGTCTTTCACGGAAAGGGATTACACCAGAAAGCATTTATCTTCAGCCATCGCTCTTTATGTTGTTTCTTGACTTTCTTTCCCAGTTATGCAGCTGCTAATAGAGGTGCACAAATGTATGCTGTTAAAGCTCCTTGGGAATCTCAGGTTCTCAAGTCTCCCAGCACTTACATTGGTTCTAGTTCTGGAAATGCCCAGCTCTGTGTTTAGGCCCAATTTTTAAGTGCCTCATTCACCTATTTTCTTACCTGTGTTATAAAGATAGCAATATATCGTTTCCAAGATCCTCCCTTCACAGAAAGTAACATCCACAGAAGCTAGAATCAGTCACATCAAGCTGTGTGATATTCATATGTATCCTATGCACATCCTGCTGTAAACTGATTGTAAGTTTGCTTACAATAGCTAATATTTATATACCTATGTAAAAACATATTATATTATGTTCTATAAGGAATAGTGACAGAAAAACGTGAACATTTTCAGTACAGAGCAAGTTTTTAAAATATAATTTTAATCCTCGGTTGGTTGAATTTATAGTTATGGAATATAGAACCCCTCAAATATGGAAGACCAAATAAGTATATTTATTTTTCTGAAGGCTTAGATCAGTTATGTAAGGCAGTTAGCATAGTAGCTGACATAATAGAAAAACTCAATAAATTGTAGCTGTTATTATAATTTTGATTAAAATGGTGATTGTGTTTATTAGCACCATCTGCCTAGCCACATCTGGTGGAGATGCCAATGGAATGTACACAAGACACATTGCAATGGGGGGAATGGAGGGTTAGCGAGTGAATCCTGGTTGTTGGCAATCTTGCTCTGAGAAGCTTGGGTCTATTTTGTGGCCCTAGGGTATAGACTCTTGTCGCTGTGAGTGAGTGAATGCCTGTTTTATGAATGGAATTATCATTCTGATGCTGACTTAGCTTCTTACTGTGGCTGTTGTTGAAGATGTAAGAGATTAAATTTGAAGATGGGCTGATCCCAAGATACATACTAGGAGCCGATGCTGTTTGTCTTGGTTTTTAAGGTGATCCCCGGTGTAGGCTTGTTTCCTGTAATTTCTTTACACTCTGCCTCATAGAGTATCAAACTACTCTCGTCCACTTCAATTTCTCTTACTGGAGGTCTCAGATACCAGAACTTTCAGACTTCATGCCTGCTGCAGTAGTCTTAACCTCTCATTTCCAAGTACACAGAGTCTGATGACATATAACAAATATACGCCTACGAATTCTGCAGTGGATCCCTCATCTAGATAGTAAGCAATAAGGGAATCCTTCCCCCAGTGACGTAGGAGCTGTGATCTGAATGAGTTCCCTCAACATATGTGTTGAAATTTAATTCTCATATGTTGGGATTAGGTGGTGATACCATTGAGAGATGATTAGGTCATGAGGGTTCTACTCTCATGAATGAGATTAATGCCCTTGTAAAAGAGAACATGCAGAAGCTGTATCTGTGAGCAGCAGGCCCTCACCAGACGCCAAATCTGTCACTGTCTTAGTTACTTTTTCATTGCTGTGGCTCAATACTCGACATCCACAAATTTAGGAAAGGAAAGGTTTATTTTAGCTCACAGTTTCAGAAGGTCACAGTCCATTCAGGGGCAGCTGCCAGCAATTGAAGTACATGGCGGAGGTAGAGGTGGAGGCAGCTCCTCATGAAATCACAACCAGGAAGCCAAGTCAAAGCAAGTTGAGACTGGTCCTCCAAGGAAGGCAGGAAGCGGCTTATGTATCCTTCCAGGTCTCACCCCAGTGATCAGCCCCTCCTGGGGCCAGGTGTGGAAGGTGTGATAAGCCTCCACTACACGTCGATAATCCAATTTGCATGCCCGTAATCCAGTTCACATGCCCTGCCCGTAATCCATGCTCCCCCCAGATGAGGCCCCAATCTCCCAACAGTATGTGGTTCCATAGACAATCTATAACATTCAAATACATGAGACTTTTGGGGGGGCATTCCAAATCCAAACCACAATAGCTTCTGTTTGAACTAGGACTTCCTAGCTTTCTTATCTGTCATCAGTACATTTCTGTTGCTTATAAATTACCCATTTGAAGGTACTTTTGTTGTAGCAGTTTAAGTGAATGAAAACAGTGTGCTAAACAAACCAATGGTAAGTTCTGCTAAAACATCCCTAAAATAGAGTGTGATGTTCCCAATTAATGTGCCTCCTCAGATCCTTTAGACTTGTAGTTGCTAGAACTTGATCTCCAGATTGTATCTTTCCACTTTTTGCCAGTTCAGTAGCACACCCTTATTCATTAGGGGTACACTACAAGATGCCTGAGATCATGGATATGCCAGAATTGTGCATAATACTTTTTATATATAAATATCTATAATAAAGTTTAATTTATAAATTGGGTACATTAATAAATTAATAATAACTAATGATAAAATAGACAAAGTGTAAGAACTATAAAAATATTGCAAGCATCACTAGCCTTGTGCTTTAGGGCCTATAATGAGGATATAACAGTTACTGGAAACAAGCACTGTGCTACCATGGCAGCTGACTGCATAACCAAGACGCTTGCTAAGAGACTGACATATGAGTAGGCTACACTGCTTGGACATGCTGTATAAATGATGGATTGCATCCTGTGTGGAGTTGAATGGACTGACACAAAATTTTATTATGCCACTTTGAGCCTAGGGCCTTTTCACTGAGCTATATCCTCATGTCATTTTTTTAATTCTTGGTTTGAGACAGAGTCTTACTAATTGGCTAAGCTGCCCAGGCTGTACTTGAACTTACAGTCCTCCTGCCTGAGCCTCGTAGAGTGCTGGGATTATAGACCTGCACCACTAGGCCCATACAATATATTTCAGATCATGGCTAGCCTACACGTTAAGAATCTTTTTCACAGCCACAATGTGCCACCCTGCCCTTCTAGCAGAGTACCCATGAGCTTCCCCTGATGCCTCCTGGCTGCTGTTACTGTGCTTGGGTCTGGCTGGTGCCCAGATGACCCATCACCCGCTGAATGCCCTGCAACACTAGCATGACTGTCCTAACTGGTTATCTGTGGCCGCTGTTGGAAACACAGCAGCTCCAAAACTTAGGCAATGCAGTGTCTCAATCCTGTAAGAAGAAAGAGATGAGAAGGGGATAAAACCCAGTTTACCAGCATAGATTTTTTAGAATGTCACCCAATAAAGGAGCACTGTAAATATAGTAGTTTTCCAACTCCTGTCCTTACTGGATACTGGGAAACAAAACTTAAAGCTATAGCAGAGTTTATACTGGAATAAAAGTTGAACAATCAGAATTGGATCCCAGAAATTTGCTGGCATTTCAGTGCCTCTCTCTTCTCCCCCCATCCATCAACCCTTCAGAGGTAGTACTGACGCGTGGCAACACCATATAACCTGCCTGGGTAATGTTATAGGTAGCCAGGGTGTATTTATGTTTCTCTATGATGTTGAGGCCAACATATTAATACGCTGTCTTGTGTTCACTTTTCTCTTTTACTGGCCTCAGTTCTCAACCCTCGTGACTCTCGCTCTTACCAACCTGCATCTCCTTAGCATAAAAGTTTTACCTTGGGCTCTTGTTTTCTAGGTATCCATATGAAAATAGAGCTATCGGGTGAAATTATCCAATTATCCAGGGGACTTCTTTTTGAATTAGGGCACCTGAATAAAGGTATTTCTAGCTAAAATTAAAATGAAGATACTCATCTCGTGAGTATTGCCAACAGTTTTATAATAGGAAGCTTTACATTAGGACGATGGTCGAGTAAGATAACCACTAAAAGCTTTCAATTCTGTGTTTGTGTTTCTGTGAAATATTTTACACAATTTGTCTGATTACACAGAAGTATCCTCAGCGAATAGTGTTCAATGTAGTAGGGGCATGCTGAGAAAATAACTTTTTATGGAGGTAGAAGAGGAAAAGGAAAAAGAGTATTTTACCGGAAACCCTAGCCTAATTCATGTAAGAAAGTACTCCATTATCTTTTTTTAAAAAATCAAGAAAAATACAAGAAAATGTGTGCCCTGGGGCTGTACATGTTCTCTTGAGAGGTAATTATGGATTAGGCCATTTTATCACATATACAAGACAAATCGCTCATTGTTTTTCTTCCTTAGTCAATTCTGTCTGCATGCCAAAATGAGCGGCCATATTCTAAGATCGTGGGGTTTTTGGCATACGTTTGCATTGCTACTTCAGCTTCTGTCACCTCTAGAAGTGCTGTTCATGAAGTCTTGTTCAGGAGTGTTTTATTATCAGCAATTGAGAAATGATTGTAAGAGGAGGAGGCTGCTGAAATGGGCAATTAGTGTTTTCTTAGGCAAAAAAGTGATGGAAGCCAGCACTGAGATGCTCATGATTTGGGGGATTCTGAGACCAGCCTTTCCCCCCACAGGGTGGAGACTGTGGGGAAGGAGTCCAGGAGCGCAGTTTTTCCTGTATGGTTCACAACGGTTCGCTCACCCACACGGCGGTCCCCGTAGAGGAGGCTCTGTGTGGACAGATGCCCTTTCAAGACAGCATCCTGAAGCAGCTGTGCGTTGTGCCTTGCCCAGGTATGGAACGAATACCTCCCATGCTGATTTCATTTTTTTTTTCTATTTACTTTGTTTTTTTTTTTTCTGGAAAAGCTCTATCTCATAAATACTGAAGCTTTTAATTAACGTTAATGAATTTTGATTTGTATTATCATTTTGGGCTAGGCTGCTGCTCCTGTGAAACTGAAGGAGGCAAAAGGAAAGAGGGAGGGTGCCAGAATTGGGAGTATAAGTTCCAATTCTATCTCTGTGGCTGTAATGGTCAGCAGTAGTTTCGGTATTTAAATCATGAGCTGCGCAAGCAGCGTCTGCAACCAAGCCAACACTCAGAGAATATTGACTGGTTCCATGCATGGATAGCATTAGGTGACGGCCTAGCATTAACCAGTCAGGCTCTCAGCCTTAAGCAGTTGGTTCCATATGAATATGAGCATCATTCTTAGTTACATAAAATATAAGTTTATTTTAATCCTAGTGACATAACTTAGCTTGCATACCATAAAGGTAAGATAATTTAGTTTATATACATGGACAAAAGTGTGTGTAAATGTATATATAATTCACATATAAAAGTTTATATTTATAAACTAGTCTGTGTTATATATTCTGAACGCACATAGATGTATATATAAACATATATATATATATATATATATATATATATATATATATGTTTATATATACATGTATCTCTATTCAAAGTTGTAAAATATTCTTAAAGCCAAATGATATTTCATGTTGGTGGCCTACCTATTCTTTTTATATAGCTTTTATGAATATTTTATAATGTTATGCTGATATCTTTAAACTAAATTGCTATCATCTTTACATCTTCTTTTTATATTGTTTTGTTATCTCTAGTAGATAAATAGTAATCTGTACTTGTGATTTGAAGAAAAGTGATGGAAATCCAGTTTTTGGTGCCCACTTGTTAAAATAGATTAAACTCTAATTTCATCATTCTTAGTGCTTTCTAATTGGAAAATTGGTCAAAATAGTGTACAGTGTCTGGATCCCACCCACATCCTCGCACTCCTGCTCCAAGTCTCCGTGTGCCCTGTGCATGTAACTGTGGCCAAGCTGCAGTTTCGTGCTATTTCCTTGCCCTGTGCTGCCTGTCTGCCCAGGAGACTGCCATTTAACTGCGTGGTCAGAGTGGAGCACATGTGAATTAACCTGCATCGACGGAAGAGGCTTCGAGACTACAGGCCGTCAATCTAGGTCAAGGACGTTTATAGTTCAGTCTTTTGAGAACCAAGACAACTGCCCTCAGCAGGTTCTAGAAACACGCCCTTGTGCAGGTACCAGGATCACTTTTCAGTACTTTCATCTTGACTGGTCAATGTGTGTTCTATTTATAAGTGATGTTTAATGGAACTACTATCGTATTTATCTGCAGGAGGCAAATGCTATCATTATGTATGGAAAGCAAGTCTTTGGAACAATAATGAGCGAACTGTCTGGTGCCAACGCTCAGATGGCATTAACGTCACAGGTATTCCCAAGGCTCGTTTGGACCCTTCAGAAAGATCTGGTGATGTGGTGTTTGTGAGAAGATTTAATGTACAAGTCTTAGTTTAGTTTATAAGTGATCTACTTTGGAGATGCAGGTTCAACAGTGGCAGAAGACTGTATAGAGATAGCAATTGCCGTGAGCATCCAAATGATTATTTGCACACCCAGATGCTAATTCTGGACTCTGTTTTTTTTTTTTTAATTCAGCAAGGCATACTTTTATTTTTCATGAAATAAGATTTATCTGCTCTAGTCCCAGGAAAAATGAAGATCCAACTCTTCTCTGTGCCACCTGGTTTCAGATTCCCCTGTTAGCTACCAAATGACACACTTTAACTGGCTCACAATTGTACTGATACAAAGGATAGAACTTATAAACACAACCAATACCATAAAATATAGTTTAAGGGCTGAAGGAATGGCATAGCTGTTAATGCACTTGCCTTGCAAGTGCAAGACCCTGAGTTAGATTCTGCAGCACCGCATAATTTGGGAGTGGTGGAGCAGGATTGTAACCCTAGCACTCATGAAGCGGAGGCAGTCATATTTTCCTGAGTCCAAGGCCAGCCTGGGCTACATAGTGAGTTCAGGACTAACCTGGGTTACAGAGCAAGAACCTGTTTCAAAAAAAAAAACACATAAAAAATAAAATATAGTTTAAACACTGACCTTGAATAATAAGTCAGCTTCTTAGTCTAATTATACATTCCCCCATTTCTGCTCTCCATGTCTCTTTTACTGTTTCAAATCCAGGAAGGCAAAGATAGTTTGTAGATGATTTTCAGAAGAAATATGTAGTATTCCTGGGTTTGCTCAAAAGTATTTACTGAGCACCTACAAGTTCTTTAACAGATGTCTGATCTCTCTTCCTAGAGGTTATGCATTTGCACTTAAGATACATGTGGGGATGTATGTGCCACTACATGTGTGTATTCTGGCCGTTCACATGTAAAAATGTTACCCAAGGGTTTGCTTCTGTGGTCTCATGAATTCATTAATAGCATGCTTTTAGTATTGAGTTGTTGAAATAGGCCTAGTACTTCACTGGGTTTCCTAAGAGCTGGAAAAATATGTGCATAGAATGAGACTTTCAAGTGTGTCTTCTGCTCCTGAACTTAAATTGAGATTTCACTGACTCTTCTACTGGTGATGGCACTCTTATTAGACTTTGCCCTCCAGCATAGCTCTGTGATGGAATCACATTGCCAATAAACACGGAAAAAATTCCACTTTAGCATCATCTACTGGAAGTGCTTCCTACTTTAATCAAAACACCTTGCAGCAACCAATAAGACACCACAGTTTTGACATATGGGCATAAAAATAATAATTTTACCCCAAAGTGGACAGTGCCTGAGGGAGAAAATAGTGAAAGTTTAAAAAGGCTGATCATAGATAAACCTGTAAATGATGCTGGGGTTTCCTTTGCAGGAGGCTGCTCCCCACAGGCACGTCCGGCTGCTATCCGGCAGTGCATTCCAGCCTGCAGAAAACCTTTCTCCTACTGCACCCAGGTGAGTCACGTGCCTTGTTGCCCAACAGGTGTTTTGATCGGTGTTATACACATGCAGTCAGATGTACTCCTGCTTGCTGTAGCCTGCACAGCAGTTCTGTGTGCCCACGATACCATCTAGAGGCACTTGCGGGACTAACCACAGGTACAGCAAATTTCTGTTGAGTGCCTTGAATTGAGGAAAGCAGTGTTTCCCCCCACCCCGTAAACCTGTTTGGACTGTTTGTAAATAAATCTACATTTCAGACATCTGATCTATATTAGCCCCTTCTACCAATAATTGCTCTCAGTTGGTCTAAGTGTTTTATTCTGTCTTTCATACACCAAAAATGTTTTGAAATATGTAAATGCTGTTCATATTTGGTAATTTTTTAAATTTAGTACACTGTGAATAGTGTAATAGTAGTCAGTTTTTATCTTATTTGAAGAAAAACTGAATATATCATTATGGCTGAAAAATGTGTGTGTGTGTGTGTGTGTGTGTGTGTGTGTGTGTGTGTGTGTGTGTGTTCAGGCAAAAGTCTTACTCCCCTCTTGCATAATTTTCAGCTACAGCTGCTCAGAAATTAATGCAAAATATGAAATGTATAATGTATTCTAATCAGTGGCACTTGCAATACGCAGTGCATGTATAATTTTTAAAAGTTATACTTTTAAAGAAGTGATTTTCTTCTTGTAGTGTGCTCATTCCAAAAAACAAAAATGATTCAACTAAAAGCACTTCTATCTTATGATTCTTCTGTTTCCATATGGGTTAATTCTTTAAATTGAGCTCATTATTTACTGTAGGAAAGACAGCGAATAAGGTTTGCAGAGAACAGAAGGAAACAGAGAGGAGAGGATCAAACCCAAATTCATTAGGGATCATGATACTTGCAAAATAGAAGTTGTAGCTTTCCACCAGCTCCCCAGATGCCCTCTTCTATGGAACATTAATCCTTTTTTTCTTTCAGCTCATGACACATGTCACTTACTGGCTATAATTTTTTTTCTTAGACTAGCAAGACAGGTGCATCTTGAAAATATGGCTTTCATGTGTGAATATATATTTCTCCATTGAACACTGTGCGATCTTCAATTAAAACCAACGGAAAAGACTAAAGTAATTGGGATTATTGTGTGACTGCAACCTGTACTGGATTATGGAAGCCTGGTTACAATATTTGCCCTTCTGACCTTTTTTCCTTTTTAGTAGAAAAGATGCCTTATATAGTCTTTGTAGTATTTTTCCCAAAAATCTTTTGTTTAGTCAACAATAGATGACTTAATAAAACTGACTAGTTAATGATAATTTGCATGAGTGCCTATTGAAGACTAGAGTTTGTTTGGATAATACCAGATAGGTAGTTTTAGGTAAGGGGCCATAGCACAAAGACATAGAAATTGATTATCTCATGCTTATTATTTTCAGCTCTTCCTTATTAATTTTTCACGGAGAAAGACCAATTAGTTTCGGATTCACTGCCAAAACTAGATTAGGAATCTATGTACCTATCATATTTCATTATAGTCAGCTTCTAGCCAGCTTCTTCAAGATATTCCATATATGAAAACAACTTGAAATATCACAAGCAAGTGTAAAGGACACAGTGCCACACTGCTAGCTAGAGATGTGACATGATGGAAACTCAAGCTACCACAAGAAAGAATAATTAGATATGTGGCATCCTTTCTTTGGACGTGTGAGGTCCTCTTCCCCCACTTAGGCTGCCTCCCATGAGCAGAGATATAGCTTGGACAGGTAGTGGTCAGCAGTGAAAGGTAATAGCGAGCGCATTCAGCTGCTGGTCAGGTAGAGGACTCAACCCGCACCTAATGAAGAAGCGTTTGTACATAATCCTTGTGGCTTTTCCTTTCAGTCAGAGGGCAAGTATCTGAAACAAATGGGGGAAAAGTTGAAGATAATTGGATCAAATGGAGGAAAAGAAATGTGGTATGCATTCTGTCCACAAAGAACTCCAGTTTCACATTTGGAATGTGTCATAGGTATAAACACATTAGAAAACCCGACAATTTATTTAATGCTGACTTTGGAATTCAGAAAGATGAATTATATATTTGATTTCTGCCTCACTGATAAGTCGTAGCAGGAAACTCTAAATTGCCTTGATGTACTGTGAAAATATGAAGTGATTTTAGCATTTTAGTTGTTCTTTCCTCACCTGTCCAACTCCCTGTGTAACTACAGCATCCTCTCATGCTGCAGGGCGGAGTCTGTGGCTGTGAGAAAGGCTACACAGAGATACTGAGGTCGAATGGCTTTCTGGATTACTGCATCAAAGTCCCAGGCTCAGAGGACAGGAAAGCTGATGTAAAAACCCTTTCTGGGAAAAACAGACCTGTGAACTCAAAAATACACGATATTTTTAAAGGATGGTCTCTTCAGCTACTTGATCCAGGTGTGTTTCTGTTATGAATAAGAAATTAAAAGTTTCTCACGGTGGGTGTCATATTTTGACCCTTGATCATTGTGGAAGGAAAGAAGGAAAGAAGAGAAGAAAGAGGTAAAATATGTGTTGTAGTTCAAAGCCTCAATTTGAATGCTGTATATAATGCATAATCTCCTTTAAACATAAAATATTTCATGGATTGTTGAGCTTTAATCTGTCACTCAAAGTCTAAGAGGCAGTGAGAAATGGCATCTTTTGGAAATATCATTTATTTGTAAATTAATTACTAAACTTGTAAAGTTGACGATAAAACAAAGAATTGAAATAAAATCAGAACTTGGCAAGAAATATCCAGAGATCTGATGAGGTTTCTCAAACCTGCGGAAATAGTAAAGGACATTAATCACAAAGGCAGAGAAACGGAAATGACAATATGGCTTAAATATGCCTGTTTTGTGATGACATATAATTTCTTAACTTCTCTAATCTATGAAATCAATGTAGTCGCACCTGCCTTGCACGATTATCATGAGTATTGTAGTGTCAGGCCTGCAGGGCTCAAAACTTGGTGCTTACTTACTAAGGACAGGGAAGAAAGTGCATTTGGTGCTTCCTGTTTGCCCTGTGGTTCTTCGCTGTTTGGGTTCATTGCATGCATCATCTGGTAAGATTCTTGCACATTAATGAGATGTTACCATTCTCATCTGAGAGATGCAGAGACCAAAACTTACAGTGTAAAATTTTACCAAAGTCACACCACCATGTGGCAGGAAAGTTTTTAAAGGTAGCAAAAGGAAAAAGCTCTAGGCTACGGGCCTATCAGCATCTCTCTTCTACAAAGCATAATGATGTAAATGACTGAAAATGGAAGCAGCTGGTGTGAAGGAGATAAAATACTGGCCAAGCTTGACAAAAAAATATCCTTAGAGGTGTCCTTCCAGGCCCAGGCCTTGGCCGTACCAAAAGTATCCTCATGGTATTTTTAAACAAAGCAAAAGCCAGAGCCCAGGCACACAAGACTCTCAATTTAATTAGAGAAATAAGATTTGCACACTTCAACTCACTTCCAAAGATGAACAATTCATATTATTTAATATTTGATTCACCTGTGTGTCTTGGAATGCCAAGGGCATTTAAAAGCATCTCATTAGTTTTATGACTACAGTAGAATTACTTTTTACTTTGATGGAAAATTATATGAAACATAGATGATTCACGTGTTAACCATAGAGGCTTTGACAGGAAGAGAATCAGGATGAGGCCCTGGGGAAACAAGTCTTTCAATTCACAAGTGAAGCCCTTGATTTTTAATTTATGGATGGACTTTGAGGACCTAACTAAAGCATCAACAATGTCACATTTGTGAGTGTGTTTGTAAATATATACACAAATGCATATATATATATATATATATATATATATATATATATGCATAAGTGTCCATATACAAGTATATATGCATAAATATGGTTTTAGTCTGGGGAGTTTATAACTCCTATTAGATTTTTAGAGTTGAAATTGGAGCAACCTCATACAAAGGAGGGCTATCCTAATGTACTTACCATATACACATCATACATTCTGACCTAAGTTTTTTCTCCTAGAAATTCATCCCACAGATATATACACATATATTTAAAAGATGATGTTCATTACATTCTTTCTTATTATACCAAGTCATTGGAAACAAAATAAATGCCCCAAATGGGATAATGTAAAAATAAAAATATGGTATAACTGTGCAGTGGTATCTCATAGAGACACTAAAATGAGGTAGAACTGCTTTTGTAGGTAGCATGGAAATCTATCCGATGAGTACCATTAGTGACAGAAAAGATGGAAATCAAAATGAGGTACTGCAGTAGTGGTTCTTAATGGTGGGAGAGAGAGAGAGAGAAAGAGAGAGAGACAGAGACAGAGAGAGAAAGAGAGAGAGAGAGAGAGAGAGAGAGAGAGAGAGAGAGAGAGAGAGGACACTCAGATGCTTACATATGCAGATTAAACTGGGAAGGCTGATAGCATCCAGGTATGGAACTGAGAGTATGACATAAAGACATTTTTCACTATTTTATTTTGTTGTTCTCCGAAATATTAGCCTATTCACTACATATTTGTTTGTTAAATTTATCTCTTAAATTCTTTTTAGAGTAACATGCTCAAAGGCTCTAGACAACTACATGCGTATACACTGGGGTCTTTTGAAGAGACATAAACTGTACTCTCATTCAGGGAAGACTATTCATTTATTTACATAGGTAGGTAGGTAGTTATTGTTGCCATGATAAAAACTCAGGACAAATGATTTCACCATAAGTGTCTCAAAGAGATCAGAACCACAGCTTTGTTAAAAAGCTTTATGACCACAGAATTCTATCATTTCTATATTAAACCTCATTTCAAAATCAGACTGAGGCTTGAAAGTGTCTTGTAAGCAAAAATTATAATAGGTAGTTGTAATATAATTGGAAATAATTTTGATTTTATTCAAGACAAGTATTGTTTACAACAGATTTTGATTGTTTTCCATTGTGTAGAATCTTTTAAAACAAGGTGCTGATATGTGTATTTTGGATGTGCATTCACGTAGTAAAATGAATCTCTGGGTATGCGTCTTGCATAAAAGGAATGCTATTTTTTCGAGATGCCAGCAATTGCCTTTTTCAGTCCAATTGTAATTTTAGTTAGTTATGTGTTCACATAAGATACAGGAAAAAATTAGATTGCCAGAAATAATTTGCTTCTCCAATATAAATGAGAAAAGCCGTACATGCCCTTAAGCTGTATCTTACATAAGAAAAAGTCTTAAGAGACCAGAATATTGGATTAATCTGTTTCACCTGACTTGTCTAGGTATTCAGTCTATAATAATGTGTTCTTTTACATGTATGACCATAATTTTACAGTAATTTGATTGACTTGTTCAGTTATATAAGTTTGAGCCACTAAAGTAGTCATATTATTTTTATTTGCATGTGGGATTCAGTAACATGCAGAACTGTCTTTTAAATGTAAATGTTTTAATGCTATAAGAATATTTTATTATATTTTATAGACTGTAAGCACCCGAAAATAAATCAAAAATGGCTGGCAATTGATTTTGTTTGATGAAGCAATGAATTCCAGTATTGTTTGGCATTGTGAAAAAAATTGATTGACTATATTATTATTTATAGCTTTCTTGCTTTACATTTGGTGATTGTCACTTACGGGTAGACTATGGTAGGCTCAAAACTCATGTGGGAGGAAAACATTCAGCAAATGAAGGTGTTAGTGCCATGAGTTTACAACCTAACATTTTAAAGGGTCAATTTGCTAAACATTAAGCAGAGCAATGCAAAATATTTGCTTCTTTGAAAGTTGGTTAAAAGTGGTGCAATGTAATATAATGTATAATTTGGTTTTTCAGAAAATTAATTCTAGTAGGGGAACCAAATTCTTATGAAATTGAAGAGAAAACTTTGTCAATTCCTCATTCTCTCTGGCAACTTACAGTGTGTCAGAACAGTGCTAACTTCTGCAGTTGAGTGCTCATTTGGCTGAGAGGCCAAATCCATTTCAAGTCTACAGCTGATAATCAGCTTGGGGTTGTTAGACCTTGCTTTATTCTCTGTTTCTCTCTCTCAGATGCTATAGACTTTTGTATGCTAAGCTCGTTATGTTGTCTCTGTCTTAAACAGATGGCCGAGTAAAAATGTGGGTTTATGGCGTTTCAGGTGGCGGTTTTCTTATCCTGATTTTCCTAGTATTTACTTCCTACCTTGTTTGGTAAGTACAAATTATTAAAAAGTTTATATTCCACATTTGATTTGTGGCATGGTCTACTAAAAGAAAACATCCTTCAGGGCATTGACTATTAGAACGGGACTTTTAAATTTCACTTTTCTTTCTAAACAAGCTATTTATATTCATCATCTGTCCCATAGACTGTTTCTCTGAGAATTTTTACCCCAATTTTTAATTGATTCAAGTAGAGCCTTTGTATAAGTAGCCTCAAATTCTGTTTCCAAGGATACACAGGTTTTCAAATATTCTCTCTTGGTCAGTGGAAGTTGATAAAGAAATTAGATGATTAATTTTTTCTGCCACCTATAGTGATAAAAATTGAGTCCCTAGTTATTGGACTTCAATCCAGGTAGTGTTTTCAGAATGTTGAGGTGAAGGTAATGTCTCCAGCAAGTCACTCAACTTAGTCAAATAGTGTGACTAAGTCATATGTTTGTATGTTTCAACGGATAAATTTGCCACGTTTTGTCCACAGCCAATCTTAATGAATACGTGTGACCTTAAAACTTTGTAAGTGGTATAGAATGATAGGAAATATTCAACTCAAGCAAAGATTAGAAAAAGAGAAAAAGCTTTAAATTGCAACAGAGAACAGGAAGGTTTTGCAAACAAGAAAATGCTTTCAAAGCTAGAGGCCATTACCCTACAAGGTAATCAGCTAGAAAAGCTTGGGTGAAATCTAGCTGGTAAAGGGCACATCCGGTTCTGTTTTCCTTCACCTCTCAAATATCAGAGATTAAAAACTACCAGGAAGTAATACATAAATTTTTGTCTTTTTTGTTTTACTGTCTCCAATTTAAAAATGTATTACCTTTAATCTAATTCTTCAACAACAAATGTTTAGTAAGGCCTATTTCTGTGTAATTTTAGGCTTTTGGGATTACTTAGTTATATCACTGAATTCTGGAAATGAATCTAATCTTCTAGGGAATTTTTAAAAATTCGTGAAATTTCACCCTTATTTTTCAATGACCATATTACACATTATTCCTCACATCTGTTTTTATTTTTGTTTTGTTTTGTTTTTGAATCCCAGTGTCTGTCCTTCACACTCCCCAGGGAGTTACATAGTAACCTCACCTTTGGATCTATATACCCTCTCAGCTTCATTCTGCAGCCACATTAGTCTTCCTAAGACGGTGGTCCAGGTAATGGCCCCTCTCCAGCTCATACACAGCCATGTTGTCTTGTCCCACTGACAGCAAAGTCAAAGTCATGTTCTGGTTCCTTCACCAGTTCGCTAAGTTTGAGCAACTCTTTCAGTTTCATCTTCTGCTGCTGCCCAGTACCTAAAAAGTCTTGTATGTTGCATAAGCCCAATTATATTTTACATTCATTTTCTCATTAAGGGAAGTAAGACTCAAATAAAAATTTTGACACACATAAGACTTTTTTTGGTTAGGATAAAATAATATATTTCCTACTTTAGTGTTTAATCAATGTGCTTAATTATACAATTCTAGGCATAATTCTGTATTATATATTGTTTCATTCTAAAACACTCCGTTTCTATGACTTGGTATTTCTAATAGTCCCCATCACCATTCACCTCTGTCTTACAGATGAAGCCCTGTGCCATTGCTTTCATTTCCCCACCCACAATCGCATTCTTTCATGTCTGTTTACTGTGTTCATTTCTACCTGAGTTCTTGCTATCTTTTCTAAATGTTTTTTTTTTTTTGGGGGGGGGGGTTGAGGAATAATTCATCAGTTTTGGAGCTTGCCTAGCAAGCTCAAGGCCCCAAGTTCAGTTCTGTCTTAGTGACTCAATACCCAACATGTACAACTTAGGGAGGAAAGTTTATTGCAGCTTACAGTTTCAGAGGGTCACAGTCCATTCATGGGTAGGCTCCTGGAAAATGGTGGAATCACATGGTGCGGCTGCAGTTACAGGTAGAACCAGAATCCCTAGGACAGAGATCCTTACAGCTTCATGGGAGGGAGAAACTGGGGAAGGTGGGCAGACTAGCACCCCTCCACCACCACCAGGTCAAGCCCACACTTCTGCCCCTTCCAGCCAGGCCCTGCCTCCCAACCCTACACAGTATCCATAAGAACATGACGCTTTTGGGGAGCAATCCAGATCCACACCACCACAGATTCCCTAGCACCATATAAACCGGGTGTGGTGGCACACGCCTGTAATCCCAGCTGAAGGATTGCTATGAGTTCAGGGCCAGCCTGGACCGCAGAGTGAGACCCTATCTCAATTTTTTTGTTGTTGTTTATTTGTTTTGTTTAACACAGATAGTCTGTTGTAATATAAAAGATGCTTTAGAGTTAGGACAAAGGATCTTTTTCTGTGGGATTGCTTTCTTGGACTGGGATAACTTCACATCAGGGCCGATGTGATGCTGCCTACCCAGTGTCCTAAGGAGGCTGCTCCTTCTAGGGTTTACTCTTTATGGCCTGTTTTTCTGGAATGAACCTTCATCAGTTATTGACACGCAACTTGCTTCTTCCATAAAGCTCAAACGCCAAGCTTTTCATTATCAAATATTCTGGAAAAACTTGTCCATATCTCCTCCCTTGTGGCATTCACTTTATGCCATTACTATAATTATTTGTATAAACATCTTTTGATAATATAAAACTCCAAAGACTTTGAGGAGGTGGGTGAGCTAATAATTGTTACATAGATTTTCTTGACATGTAAATTTGATGAATATCAAGTCGAGTACATGAATAGTAAATGAATAAGTGAGTAAATCAGTAAAAACTAATATATTGCCCACGATATTTAGAAAAAAGTCAAGAAGACATCTAATATTTCTACATCGAGCATAAGGAACTTTATGTACATTGCAATATTCAGTCATCAGAGTGGTCTAATGAGGTGTTTTCATTATCATCCCCATTTTAAAAAGCAAGTCATGGGTCCTTAGAGTAATCACATAATGTTTCTATAGCCACCAGGCCCCTAGAGTAGGTTTGCCTAGCCCTAGAGTGGTAACATTTTCTGGTGGAGATTTAGTCTCCTTATATTTTCTTTTCCTTGATTAATTTCGAAACTCTTCAATTCAATGGCATGTCTTTAGCTTTCACCTTTCCTAGAGGTTCTTCATGTCACAGGTAAAATAAGCCATAAGCCTGGGAACACGTGCCATTTACTGCCGCATATCAGCTGCCTAAAGAAATCCAAATAGATGCTTTCACAGCACCTAATGCTATTAAATAGCTTGCAGGAGCATTAGAGATGACAGATTTGGAGGTTTTATATTTTCCACCAAAATAAAAGGCTTAGAACAAGAAAACTGCTGTAATATGCCAGGTCTTAGATGTATACTTTAGATGAAACCAATTTATAATAAAACTTGGAAATGCTTTTGAGAAAATGCAGAAAAATAGTCTTGTTAGGGATGCTTCTTTTGGATACAACCCTTTGAGGATCTGCCATTACAGCTGGGAGTTTCAGAAGTGATGCCCCAGCTCTCCTAGGAACAAATATGTCACTGAGGTCATTTAGTGGGAATGGCGCTGAGTGAGTTCATAGTTAACCTGGAGCCAGTGTCTCGAAGTTACTCAGTAATTCCATCCCTTCTGCCTTGCCCCACAAAGTTTAGTAATGTCCACTCCTTCCAAGTTCAAGAGTAGTAGCCCGCTTCCAGAGACTTGCCTCTCACACATAGCCGCCAAGCAAACACATTCGGTGTTTTCATGCAACTGCTTCTCTTTACCAGTCTCAGGAAGAGAACTTGTGGCTGGAGTGCAGAGGTGCTGAGGAGTCCCTGAAGCTTGAAAGCTTGCTTCTCAGTCCACAGTGAGCTCACATTGGTGGTTTAAAGTGTTTTTATCTCTTGCTGAAATGCAAACAACCCTAGAAGAGAGGTCACTTTAACATGTCAGTCAATGATTTCTCATGGCCAGGATAGGAAAATGGTCTTTTCCTTTGTGCTAACTCTGAAAGCAGTGCTACCTGTCAGGAGTGCTCCATTAGGGAGAGTAATGGCCTGCACCTGGGTCCAACAGGAAGGAAGTGTGTGATGGATGAGCGATGTCAGCTGGACACAGGATGACTAGCAGTGACGGTGTCCTATGTGCCAGGAAGTTGTGGGTCCTGATTTAGTGTGGGGGAGGAAAGTGACCTTACCTTTCCCAATGCCAGAGTATGAGACAATATATATATATTTCTGAAGGGAAAAAAATGAATTGTGGAAAGGAAGAAGAGAATGTGACTTAAGCTTCTAAAAACATGTTTTATTATCTGTTACTTTCATGTAGGGCAGGCTTGTCTTCCACTCCTCCATTTAGGTGGTATTTTAAGAGGCCAATATGCTCCAGAGGTCACAGCTGCCCAGTGATATTATCACCAAACCTAGTGGTTCACAGATCAGTATTGAAAAGGATGTTTATTTCTCTAAACGCCATGAAAGAAAATTCTCAGATTCTATATAGTCACAGTTGAGATTTTAGTATCTATGAATTGAGAGATTACACAATAGAAGGAATTCATTACAAATGAAGTTCTAGTCACAGTTATCCCTATATTTTCCATGGTCCACAAAGGTCACAGGCTGTCTTGTTTGTCAAAGGTGGACATGGCATTCATAATTCCATATATGAACTTATGTAAAAAATACATGTATTTGGAGCTGAACTTCTCAGGCCTAGCTCACAGAGGCTGGCCAAGTTTGGTGTCTCCTAAGTAGTATTATCTTTTTGTGTAAATCAGGCTGTCTCTGTTCTCTGTTCTTACTCCCATCCTCAAAGCCCTGCCCTCCACTGCCCAGGACTCAGTCCCGCAAGTCTCTTTGCTCAGTGATCTTTAGCAAATGCCAGTTAGTGGTGGATTGCCAGACATCCTATTTGGAAACACATGCATTTCGTCCCCCCAACAAACCACCCTCCCTGCCATAAACAGACAAAACAAACAAAAAACCCAGGAGTGATGAAAGGGGAAAAATCTTATTGTCATTTCAGATGAAATTCCTTGTATTCTTTTTGTTATTAGAATATCACACAAACTTAATACAGCAGATATACAAGCTGTCAAGCCCAGCTTATCTCAACTTTTTGTTTGATTTCATAGTATCTTCTAATGGTGTGCATTAGCATGCTCAAGATCACATGGCAAGCTTGGTTTCTTATCCATGCAAGAGCCTAGACCTCGTATGCAATTAGAGCCATGGCAAATCCCCTACTTAGATTAAAATGGACAGCCAGGCCTTTTGGTTCATGCCTTTAATCTCAGCACTGTGGGATGCCAAAGCCATAAGATGACAAGGTCAAGTCTGACTTGGGCAACTTAGTGACTTAGGCAGACTTTGCCTCAACGTCAAAACCAAAAAATTAAGCTTGGGATGTATCTTAGTTTGAAGGCCCTGAGTTCTACCTCCAATATATAGAAAGAAAGAAAGAAGAAAAAGAATGATATAGATTGAATATCGATTGACAGATAGATAGATAGATAGATAGATAGATAGATAGATAGAGATAGAGAGATTGTCCCAGGAACGTCAGAGTTCCTCTTTCAGAACTGGAGGAGGCCAGAAAGCAGAGTGCCAGAGATTGAGGCTGCTTCTTCTCCTCAGCTTCCCTGGCTGAAGTCATTTGCCCACGCCCTGTGCCCCACATTCTGCAAATCCTCAGTGAGCACCTATCACACGCCAGGGAGAGGGCAAGAGCACAGAGAGGATTTGCAGTTACTTTCAGTGTCTCTTTAAAAAGTCACTTCTATATCTATCTTCTGTGATTTGCTTCTAATATCAGTCTCCAAAATTAATTTTACTTCTTCAATTAGAACTTAAATATTTTCAACTAGGAGCTTTTCCTGCGACCATTTTAATTTTATCTTTTTTTCTGGTAAAACTCATCATTTTTAGCTATTAAGTGAGAGAAGCTAGACGCAAAAGGCCACATATGGTATGGCTCCGTTTATAGGAGAATGCCAGAGTCGACAAACCCTTAGAGACAGGAAGTTGATTAGCGGTTGCCAGGGAACGGGAGGAGGGAGAGTTGGAGTGGGGGACTGCTTCCTTTGTAAGAACAGAATCGCCTCTCTAGGTGATGGAAGCATTCTGGTGTTGTATCGTGGTGACAGTGGACAACACAACTGTCATAAGTACAACTGGATTTTACACATAAAATGTTCCAATATAAATTCATTCTAGATATAAAATTTAGTTTATATGTGCAGACAGTAACAGTCATTTTTATTGATAACAAGTACCGAACAAATGACACAGAGAGACTATGGAGAAGTGCTTAAAAGCAGAGAGCTCTGCGCTTCATTTCCATGAAATTCAGGCTTTCCCACTTACCCAGGACTGAGAGAAAGTAAATAATCTCTCTTATTTCTTCCCTGTTAAGAAGCACTAATGCCTCCCCTTCAGAGTTCTTCGGGGATTTATTGAGAGGTTAAATATAAAATGTTCAGCTCGGTGCTTGGCACTTAGCATGCATCCAATTAATAATAGATATGAATATAAATATACAGGATAGAAATTTGGAGACCAGGAAAGAGCTGCCTCTGCTGAGGACAGCCCCAGAGAGAGCCAGGCTCTAAAGGCATGAAGAAGCAAAGACGGTGTAGGAAAGGAAAGTTGGGGTGGGAGGTACACCAGGACTTTCAGGCGCACTGGTGAACGTAAGTCGAGTTGTACCTGTACTAAAAACAATCAGTGTCATGCAGAATACATCCCTATGTGATTTGGGGCTGTCACTTAGCATCAGTGTTTGTTTAGGAGAAGGGAAAGCAGCCCTCCTTGACCTGGCAAAGTCATTGATTATAGGTAAAGTAGAGATCAGGTAAGAATGGCTTTGCACGGAGTAGAACCAGAACAGTTTTTCTTGACACCCTATGGTGGCTTGACAGCTAAAAGTTAGGCTTCAGGCCAGGGCAGAAGCATGTTTGCTTAGAAACAAGACCAGGATAAGGCACAGGAGTCTGGCTGCTCCAGCTGCTTACAATGTTAAACATCTGTGATGTGGAGGTCACAGTGGCTTAGGAATTAGTGAGCAGCAGATGTCTAGGTTACTGTGTACAAATGAGAAAAAAAATAGCTGTGTTACCAAGATCACCGATTCTGCTCGTTTTTAAGATTAAAAATGAAAAACCCAAGTGCTTCTTTTAAAATAAAGGTTAAAATATATGTCTTGCATTGCATAGTGATTTCTTGGACTGTGGTTCCTAAGAACGCATTGCCTAGTGAGGGTCTAACCTGATGAGTTTGTGCTGAGTGCAAGGTATGACATTGTTGAACAAGGCATTTCTCAAAATGTGTTCATGCTGGTGAGCAACACATAGCCCATTGTCAACACATGCACACCTCCGCATACCCCAACCCCCAGAGATATCTTTTGTCATATTACCAATTGAGTTTCCAGACATCAATATTGTCTTTGGCTGATGAAACAGAGCTCTATGAACTGTATCTGAAGAATTCTTTTTGTTTTGCAGCAAGAAGCCAAAACCACATCAAAGCACACCTCCCCATCAGAAGCCTCTGACCTTAGCCTACGATGGAGACTTAGACATGTAACCTGAAAAGAAATCCAAATGTAGACATCAACTGCCTTAACCACTTTCTCTTTTGTAGCCCTCAGACTTCTCAGTTTTTTGAGGAATCTCATGATGTGATATATTGAGGAGAATACAAATATTGTAAAAGTAATATTGCCTCAACTTCATTTGGACATGGAGTCAAGGATTACTAGGTCTGCCAGTTCATTTCAAAGTTGTTTGTGAGTGTGAGTGCTTTATTTATTTATTTATTTCTGTTGTTGTTGTTGGTTTTACCAAGGGACCAGAAAACCCTTCTCTTCCTATTTGGAAAGGAGAGGAGGAAGAAAACATAACAGAATTTTCACAAACTTGAGTAAACTTGATCTTCAGCCGCATAATGACAATCGAGAGGAAAGTCCGATCAAGACGTTTACTGTAAATGAGGAGTCTAACGCTGCACCGTTACGCACTATATTAGTGCAAAGTCTTTATTCTTCCCATACTTCAACATGTGTTTTCTAGAGTTTACATTGGTTCAAAAACTTTCAAATTGGATCGCCTATTTTTCATGAACACAGAGAAAATGGGTTACCATTTCAGAAACTCTCTAAGTTTTTATCCTGAAATACTGTATTTGGTTTTGTAGCCAAGGGATGGTGGCACTTCGCAGGTTGAAAAATAATAAGCGTGTGCATAGGTGCTGGGCTAAATGAAATGATGTGGGTTTTGAATGGAACGTGTACTAAGTGTTAGGGGTGCAAATGATATAGGTGGTGATGCCACAGAATGAGGTAGATTGTTTGCTTATTATTTATTATAACTGCATTTTAACAAAACCTTAGCTGTGTAGATAGACCATTAACCACACACGGTTGTAATTTAGTTTAATGATGACAAACTCTGCTTTTGTAATTTCAATTTTCTTATCTGAATATTTATAAATTCTTTTTTGAATTTAATTATCTGACCTCATTTAGTATACATTAAACACCAATACTGTTTGTAGCAAGTCTTGTTTTATAAGATTTCAATAATATCTAAAACAACACATTAAAAACCTGAGACCATTTTATGAAGATAATTGTTTGTAATCGTAGATGTTGAAGGTAAGAAGGTGCCATCTCATGGTCTTGACCTGTATTTATAACAAATAAAGTGCTCAAGAGACTGAAATATTAGTTGGTTTACATTTATTTACTTCTAAAATACTTTACTTCAACAAAACCAATTTTAATATCAGTTTTTCCATGTTACTATTTTAGGGGTTGACAGATGAGATCACTGACAGAGAAAAAAAATCTCACCCAGATTCTTAACAGTATGTGATTTACTACAAAATAGAGTCAATCACGGTGACATAGAGTAGCACTAAGGGACTGTTTAAAGCTCAATGTATCATTAGAACATAAAATTGTAATAATACCATTGCTGACATGTACATGGCTTGAGAGAACTGGGAAAATGGGAGTATTAGAAATGTGATGTCAACCCAGGTTGTTGTACCCAGCAAAATTATTCCTGAAAATTGAAGGAGAAATAAAATTTTTCATGATCAAGAACCCCTAAAGAAATTTGTGATCACTAGCCAGCATGGCAGAAAATACTTGAAGGAATCTTTGAGAGAAGCAGAGAGACAAGCAGCACCAAAAAATACAGAAGAGAAGAAACACCTGAAGAGAAAGTGTACCAACAACAACAAAAAAGATTGGTATGTGAATCATTTGATTGGTATCCTTCTATAATAGTACCAACTGTCTCATAAAATCTGTGAAACTTGCCCAGGAATTACTATTTTTGATAGTATACGTTTTCAAAAAAAGTTATATTCAACGTGGGATATTGGTATAAAATCTTTAAAAATATGTATGCATGAAGTTAGTTAGATGGATAGGTAGGTAAAATGATAAACCAGATCTGGCAAAATGTTAGTAATTAGCAAAATGTGAGTAAATAACTTAAGAAAGTTTTTAAAAATCTGAAATAACTAAGTATGCTACTCTCTTGCTGTAAGTGTAGTCTACTTATGAGTTACAGATTTATGTTCAATATGTTAAATATTGCATGGTGTCTCTGATTTGGAGAGCCCAGAACACAGGCATTCCATAGAATGAAATGAGTGTAACAGTGAAAGTTACAGGAGGATGAGGCGGGGATGGGATGGCCAAAATGGGGAAGAGAAGGGATCATAATTTTGACGTGATATGTACGTGCACAAAATACTCAAGTTCATTGTAAACATTTTTTAAAAAGTGATGCAAAGAGGAAGTTGGTACAGGCTGTGTTAAACATTTGAAATGTAGGAGAGAGCCCTTTGGTTAACAGATTTTATCCAGTGGCACTGCATTTTTAAACAAAAGCTACAAAAAATAAATGAAAGAGAATAGCTTATTTCAACAATGTGATAAAGGAAACAACTTCCAGAGTAGTGCTTTTACCTTAGGTAATGTGTTAATAATCTCCCAAGTAGTTCAAGGGAGTTTGATTTGGAGACCAACCCCTGGCTGTGCTCTTCACTGGCCTTTTGTCCCTGAACTTGGAATAAAATTATCTATGCTTCAGTTATTTTCCTTTCAAGGTAGACATAAATAATAAATGGAATGTGCTTGGTATTCACCGCATACCTAAACAAACATTGTCGATAAGTGGTATTTGCAGCATACTCAGCATTGAAACACTTTTTATCTTTTTATTTTTTCATTTGCTATAGATTCAACTGTAATTTATATGCACTGAATTTGTGTCAAAATATTCAATTTTCAACATCTGTTTCTTTTAGTAAAGTTGTTTCTCATTCTATACAAAGTTGCTCAAAATATTTTTATTTTAGTCATGCCTATTTTTAAAATACCATATGTAATTTGAAATTCATTTATTTATAAACACATATTTATTAAATCTATGCTCATAGGGACACTGCTAAATCAGTGAAATAGGATCCGTATTGATTTACTTCACTTGAAGATTATGACACATAGATCCAAAAATTTGAAAATTTTAGCACTCTAGAGAAAACCCAAGTAAAGATTTACGAGAAAAGAGTAAATTTCATAAGCTAATATAATTTTGAAAGTTGATACACAAAACATGTGAATACTTTTTTTTAAGAGAGCATTTTATTTCTAGTGTTACAAAACAATTTCAATATATGTAGTTGTTTTAGGTGTAGAGTGAGAGTAGGAAGTCAAGAGACATTAGTAGGAGCTGGAGGATTAGCACAGCATTTAGAGCCCTTACTTAGGAGGCACAAGGCCCTGAGTTTAATTCCCAAGCATGACATAACAAAGTGTGTTGATGCATGCCTATTGTCCCAGCATTTGGAAGCCTGGGGCTGGAGAATTATTATGATTTGAGACCACCCTGGGCTGCATAATGAGTTCAGGACCAGCCTGGATGATGGAGTAAGACCCTGCCTCAAAACAAAAAGAGGAAGAGAAAGAGAGAAAGGAGTACTATTAATTACCCATTAATCACAAATCATCTTTTATACTGCTTTATGTAGAAGAGAAAAACATCAAGGAAAAACATCAACTGACCTAACCCATGCATGTATATAGCAGAAATTTAAGATAACCATTAATAGCTTGTAGAAGTATTTAATTTGTCACACAATTTTTTTATGTTTTTGAATTTAAATTATTTTTTAAATTTAGAGATTTCATATAAATTTTCTATATTTTTGGCCTCCTTTGAAATTTAAAGATCTAGTAACAAGTGATTCAGTCTTTCCGGATAAGAATTTGCTGAAAGTGAGTGTTGGTTGCACATTTTACAAATGATATTTATTGTCATTTATTGAAAAATCTTTATTAAATATCTACTGTGTACCGAACACTATGTAAGTGCTAAGCATATACTGGAAATCAAAAAAAAAAAGGTCAACTTGCTGCCCTTGTGGAATGTTCCTTCTCAGAGAGAGGTAAGACAAAGATTTCCAACAAATGCGCAAATAAAACATGTTACCATGGTGATAAACATCACGATCCTACATATATACAAGATTTCGGGATGGAGAGCAATTTGGGACAGGTATACTACTTTGAGCAGGGTTTGGGGGGGGTTGTCGTTCAAAATAGGATATTTGGTTTGTTGACCTAAAATTTGAGAACAAAATCAAGAGAAAAATCTATAATCTAGAGTATAGAGTTCTAGGTAGAAAAAGGATGAGCTAAGGTAAAGTCCCAAGGACAAGAATAAGCTTGTTTGTTATGGATAGAATGAATGTCAGTGAGCCAGGAATGATGTGTAACTCAGGAGAGTAATGAGAGGTATCCTTCAAAAGTTCCCTCAACTTGACCTCAATGAAGCGTACACCTGTGAGGATTTAAAATTGTCACCCAGAAGTCCACACATTACAATTCATGCATCAAAATTATTTCAGCTGCCTAGCTTTTTCTTTTTAACAATAATTTTACTATGGTTAAAAAAAAGTCACACAACACAAAATTTAACATTTTTTGTAAATACATGAATTCTAAATTCTGTAACATGGGATTTGGGGAATCAGCAAGCATCTATGCCTACCCCTTGTTCAGAGGTTCATCCCTTCCATATCTGACAATTGCCTCTCTTTCTACCTTGTCATTCACATTGTGGCTTCTTTATGTCATTATTTTTGTGCATTTTATAGGAGGGACACCCATCTGTAGTCAGTCTTTTGTGATTGCTTCATTTCACTGAGAATTACTGACTGTAGGTGGCCCTTTTTTGTTCAAACACTTCAAGTCTGTCTTTCTTTATGACTGCATAGTATTCCGTAGTGTATAGGTATCACATCTTCTTTAACCTCTCTTGTATTGGTTGGCAGATAGGTTATTTCTAGGATTTGGCTATTATGAATTTTGCTGCTATAAACATGGATATGCATGTGGGGTTTTTTGGTATGTTGACTTTATTTCTTTTGGAAAGATGCCCAGTAGGGCAGTACCTGGATCAAATATAATTTCTATTCTCTGCTGTCTGAGGTACCTGCAGACTGCTCTCCATAGTGATTGTAGAAACCAGGCAAGAGCAAGAAATAAAAGGAATACACATCAGAAGGGAAGAACTAAACATATCCTGTTTGCAGATCACGTAATACTCTACATAGAAGACCCATCAAATTACACACAAAGACTCTTAGAACTAATAAATTCAGCAAAGTATCAAGTTTTAGAATCAATAACCAGAAATCAATAGCATTCCTATGCCAACAATAAATCCAAAGAGAAAGAAATCAAGAAAACAGTATGTTTCACAATAGCAACAAAAATAAAATACTTAGAATAAACCTCACCAAAGATGTGAAAGACCTATACAAAGAAAGGTACAAAGCCCTAAAGAAAGAAATTGAAAATGGAAAGCCATCCCATGTTTCTGAACAGGAAGAACTAATATTGTCAAAATGGCCATACTCCCAAAACTACTATACAGATTCAATGCAATGTCAATCAAAATACCAACTATATTCTTCACAGAACTAGAAACAACATTAAAATTTATGTGGAACCAGAAAAGACCCAGAATCTCTAAAGCAGTTCTGAGTAACAAGGGCAAAGCTGAAGGAATTACAATCCCAGACTTCAAAAAATACTACAAAGCAAGAGTGATTAAGTCTACATGGTACTGACACAAGAACAGACAAGAGGACCAGTGGAACAGAATTGGGGATAGTGAGACAAACGGAAACACCCTTAGCCAACTGCTTGTTGACAAAGAAGCCAAAACAATCCACTGGAGAAAAGCCGAAGTAATGTGTGTTTGTGCCAAGAGCAGAGTTAAGTCCTTGTGACAGTCTGTATGGCCTACCAGGTCTGAAATAACGTCAGCCCTTTACAGAAAAAAAAGACTGACCTTTGTAAATCTGCAACTATTGATCCCTTTACTAATGCTCACCACTATTTTTTCTCAATAGTATGCACATCTCTAAATTTCTATTTGCCATATATATTTATTTTGTAGCATGTTATCTATTTTTTCTTTGCATTAACATATTGACACCATGAGGACAAAGGTCTTAACTGTGGTTTCTAATATGTTCCAAATTTGGGGGTTTTGGTAAGTACTAATATTTGTGGAATGATTTGAGATCATTTTCACTTTTTTGGCTTGATTGAAGAATGAGATGCCAAACTGGAATCCATCCGTTTCTACATCAAAGGGCATCACTGCCTGATGGTCTGTGTTTTCAGACCCGAACCACGAGGAAATTTTATCCTATGTCTACCATGGTAACCTGTATTATTTTCTTCCAGAAATGGGAGTTGAGGAAAGCACGACCTACATAAATAAGGAAGATAACCTTAACACAGTCCAGTAGTACATAAATACCGGTGAATTGGAAAATATTTAGTCAGTGTCCAAAAGCTGTATATACTCACATATAAACATTCCAAATAGACATCCAAAAATGTAACTGAGTTTTCTTGATCTCAGGAAATTAAAACACATTAAATAGTTCAACAGTGCCAAACAATAAAATCATGCCACTTGTGTATTCCCAGACTTCCCTGATTCACGTGTTTCTCAGTGTCTGAGTAACACTGGATAGGTCAAATGTAGTACCTAATCATTCTACATAGGTCAGAAAAATATTAATTTATATCTTAGGTCAGAAAACTAAGCAATTTGCTTCTTAAGAATTTAATGTCCAGGTACAAACAACCTATAGCTTAAGCATGTAATGGTCTTTTGGAGGAAAAAATCTTACCTACTCATAAATGAAAAGAAAAATATCTTATTTTATTTTTAAATAAGCACAATTACCAAACCACCAGAAGTCTAAGTGGATTTGTGCTCGCTCCTGGAACATTGGTAAACACAGAATCAGACTGGCTGTATTGATTTTTACGCATTAGTCACTTTTATCACAGTCAATGAAACCTCAGCTACATAAAGATGTGACATCATTGAAAGAAATATAGTGTGATCCAATGTTGAAATATGAACTGCCTCTAGCCAGTAGTTCACACCACGTCTGACAGATGCTGCGTTTTGCTAAATTATACTCATAAATTTGAAATCTGGTGATTGTAATCCCAAAGAGACTTTTGATAGTGAATCAGAGCTGAGTTTCTGAATGGCTGTGAGTACTTCATGGCTTTAGATACCCGTGTCAATCTTCCATGAGCTTGGTTTTTATTTCAGGGATAAATAATTGCTTGAAGCTCATTTTGTTGTTGTTTTAGTTCCTTAAAATACAGTTACAATTTGTTTCTCAAATCTCTAAATGTCTCTGTATCAAGTTCTGTTGATTTACAACATACGTAAGAGTAAAAAAGCAACAGTTAACAGTCTTCATGTGTGTGACCACTCCTTCCTAGTAAATATATTCTCCATGTATATTATTTTTATAGAAGAGTTTCTCAGAGTGCAGTAACTTTCCCACATTGCCTACTACCACACTCTTTACTCAAAATATGACCATATTGTTTATTGTTACCAGTTAGGTGGGTCCTTCCTTTTAATCATGGTGCAAATTAAAACTGCAGTATGAGTTTAGAGGAAAACTGGAAACTAAGAAAAGTGAGGAACTTTAGCTTGAATAGCTAGCAAAAATCAGAGTGGCCCTTAAAAAAGAAGAGTGAAAAAAAATAGAAAAACAATCACAGCTTGAGCAGCTGGAGGGGACCCACTCTCATCAAGAGAATCACACTGGCCCAGTTGCCAAACAGGAGCCAACTTTGAAGGAACAGCAGATGTGTGTGCCCATTTTGACTTTTTTACTATCTCAGTCCTGATTTCATAAGCCTGGAATCCTCATGGCTTCAGGGACAGTTCTACTCCAGTAAAAGGACTATCTCCGTGATGCTTTCAGCCACTGGGCTGTTTTTTTTCCAGAAATACAGGCGATCATAGGATTAAGACAATAGGGACTTCTAGACATAATTTAATGTCCCTATAAATCCCATATCTTGTTGTCCTCAATTTTGAGGATTGACGAGACTGTGTAAATTCAGGGCTAATCAACCTTTCTTTTTTCAAACTTTTTAAAGCAACACTTCTTAAATGATTAACCTACTTACATGCACAGGGGAGAAGGGATATAACTCAAAGTTTTAAGATAACAAAAAGTAACAAAGTAATTGTCAGGCTTTATTGTACTTTCAGTTTTGTATTGGGCATCTATAGTTTCAAGTGAAGAGTCATAATTTTTAGAAAACTAAATACTCAGAAATTCTTGACTACCTCGGAAAAAAGCCCAATTTGCTCTTATGAGCAACAGACTAAGGGATAAGAGTTTATAGTCTGCCTTGCCACCCCCAACCCCACTGGGGTCTCTGACTATATTAGTTAGCATGACAAAAAATAGCTGGAGAAATTTAGCTCAAAGAGCTGGCAAAGATCAAGGTGGCCCTGAGGGAGGAAGAGGAAGGAAACTGACTGAAACTGAGATTAAGGGCGGTAGACTACTTAATCTGGTAGAAAAAACTGTAAGGCAACTCAGACTGTCATATGGCTACTGTTTGCTGTTTTTAACCAACTCTATGGCAAAAGACAAGAAAAAATGGCAGAGAAAAATGATATATATTTTTTTCAGATTTGCCATACTGAAAGAGCCAGGCACAGGGACACAGAGAAATTAAAGAGATTAGCATTAAAATAAATCCAATCAAGACAATAGGAAAGACACCTTGACGGCATCTGAAGTGAACAAGACCCCTAGCCTTTAACAACCTGAAGGTGGAGGGGCAAAAGGACTTTGTTCTGAGAAGTGTATGAACTCCAGGGGATCCTGTAGTGCCAAAGAGAGAGCCACCTGACTTTTGGAAGTGTTTGCCTCTGGTTTTAACAGGACCTCGCAGCTGATAGTTTGCCTTGCATCTCAGAGGAGACTTTGGACTTGGACTTTTTAGCAGTGCTGGAACTGCTAAGACTTTGGTAACTCTTAGAAAAGGACTAAATTAATTTTGCATAAGGAGGCAAATATGAGCTTTTTTTGGAGACCAGAGGCACAATATTGTGGTTTAAATCTGGAATGTACCAGAAAAGCCTCATATATGTATGGATACTGTGTAGTGTTGGGAGGTGGGACCTGGCTTCAAGGGGCAGATGCTTAAAGCTTGACCTGGAAGGGAGTGTGCTGGTTCTGCCTTTTCTCCCTCACTTGACTCTGTTCTGCAATGCCATGAGGGCTTCTGTCTCCAGCTCTAGCTCTGGTCCAGCCCCACAATGATTCTACCATTTTCTAGATGTGCACATGTGAACAGACTGTGACCTTCTGAAACTGCGAGATAAAATAAAATTTCCTTCCTCCCTAAAGTCGTGGGTGTCAGGGATCTTGTCTCAACAACAGGGGATTGAGACACTTGATTTTTTGGTTAAAGAAGCTGCCAGAGTCTTTCATAATCTGGACTCAGAGGCCCATAGAAGGAAGAAAAAAACCCATGTAGAGAAAATGGAAGCCCTGAAGAAAACTCTTTTTCTTAGTTACTTTTCTGTTGCTGTGACCCAACATTCACAAATTTAGGGGAGGAAAGGTTTCTTTTAGCTCACAGTTTCAGAAGGTCACGGTCCACTCAGGGGCGGCCGGCAACAGTGGAAGTACAGGGCAGAGGCAGAGGTGGAGGCAGCTCCTTGACATCACAAACAGGAAGCCAAGTCAAGGCAAGTTGACACTAGTCCTCCCAGGAAGGCAGGAAGCAGCTTATATATCCTTCCAGGTTTCATCCCAGTGATCAGCCCCTCCTGGATTAAGATGTGGAAAGTGTGACAAACCCTTACTTCATGCCTATAATCCAGTTTACATGCCTGTAATCCAATTTACATACCTATAATCTGCCCCTCCATACTAGGCTCCCAATCTCCCAAAAACACATGGCTCCATAGAAAATCTATAACGTTCAAATACATGAAACTTTGGAGAAAACATTCCAGATCCAAATCACAATACTCTTCGAAAGAACAACAGGTAAAGATGAAAACCCTGCTTGCTTTCCTTACTGCCATCCAGGGCGCTTTAATAAGGAATGTCCTAGAAAGACGTAAGCACTCCTGAGCCCTGCCCCATCCATAAAGTGAACCACTGGCAGAATCAATGCCACAGATCACTGGGGAACAAGGGTCATCTACCTAATGACTGATCCTTGGGCTTCCCTTGTGGGCTCCCCATACCCTGGTCTGGGCTGTTGGAACTGTTCAGGACCAAGTGGCCAATTTCCTGACCAACGGTGGTCCTTGATTTTCATCTCTCCTCTTCTCTCTGGGCCCAGGCCCCACAACAAGGGCATCTCTGGAGGTCACACAGAAAGATTTTTCTCCCAACAACTTTACTGTTTATGAAGGGACTGCCTCTTCACTCACTTTCCTCACAATGCTGAAGTATCTTACTCTTTGCTGGGACAAAATCTCCCTTTCAGTGGCAGACTCAGATCCTGCTTCCCTCTGGGTAATTTTGTTTTAAGGAATTACATGTGCATTCTTCTGTGTAGACTGATAAGGTAACAGTGAGGAAAGCAAAAATAGCCATGCTTGTAAAAGCTTCAAAGACCCCATCCTAATTTCCTGTTTTAAAAACAATATCCGGAAGAAGCCTGAGAACATCATGCTAAGTGAAGTGAGTCAGAAGCAGATGGTGAAACATCAAATGGTCTCTCTGATATGAGAGACCCAGATCACAAAACCTATGGAACTTAAAACGAAAAACAAAGTGAAACAGGGGGATAGGGTGGGGGAGAAAGGAGTGGTAGGTAGGGGGATGGACAAAAGGAGAGTGGGAAAGTCCTTGTCACCTTGACAAGATACGTAGGTACATAACATACTCAACTTCATTGTAAACCTTAAATTTTGCACTTAAACATAGCAATAAAATGGAGGGGGATAGAAATAAAGGCTTCTGCTGTACCTATCAAGGTCTCTTAGAATAGAGGATCCTTTGGGAGTGTGTAAGCCCATATAAGTCACTCATCGTGGGTGTCAGAAAGAGTTTTGACAGGTGAAGGATGGTCAGGACTTGAGACTCACCAGCGAGGCTGTAGTCTGTCTCTATAAGGTAGTTCTAAACACCTATACTTTCCTGACTCAGACTCCAAGAACTGCAGAGTTTTTCACAGTTCTGAATATTAAGGATGCTTTTTTCTGCATACTCAGACCTAGAAAGTCTAAACCTGTGTTTGAATTGAAAATCTGCAGGTGTAGTACAGCTGACTTGGGCAGTATTCCCCCAGGGTCTTAGAGAAATAGCTCCCCTTCTTTGGCTTTGCCTTGTCCTGCACTTTGACAAAATGGCAATAAGAAGGAATATTCTTGCTATTATGTGTAGATAATTTTCTGACTTGTTGGACCATGAAGGAAAATGACTATAAAGAAACTGAGTGATTCCTCAACTTCCTGGATCAAAAGGATAAAAGGTGTTTTTTTAAAAAAAAAGTCCAGTTGTGTCAGCTTCAGATCAGTTTCTTGGATTTGATTATATCCAAGAGAAACAGGGTCCTGTGTCCAGAGCACATTCAGTCAACAATGGACTTTCTACTCCCACATACTTAAAACAGCTTCGTGCCTTCCTAGGAGTCTGGATTTTTGTATGATGTGGATCTTGGGATCTCATAGAGTTATCTAGGTCTCTAGATGGCCTTCTTAAAGATATTCAGGGATCAAAGTGAATTATTCCATCACTGGGGCCTGAGTACCATTAGGCCCTCTCCTCACTAAAGGGGACCCTTAATGCTTCCCCAGCCTATGATTACCAGCTCAGTAGAAGTACACCCCTTGTCTCCTGGTGCTAATGGTGGATCACCGAGGGTGTGACCTGGGAGAACGATTGTTGTCCCAGCCTCTAACCAAAATGCTGCTTCCTGCTGCATTGCCATGGGCAGCTATCTTCCATCATAGCTTCATGTCTTTCTGCCACTGCCAGGTGACCTTGTAAAGACTGAGACCTCTGAATTCTAAGCTAACTCAAGCCTTTCTTCCCATAGATTGTGACTATCTGACATTGTGTTCCAGCAATGAGAAAGTGACTAAGACAAGCACTTTAGAAATCTAGGAAAGAGTTTTAAGTCTTCCTCATCATATGATGCAAAGGACAGGAAGCATCATAAGTACTCATGGTCTTCTGGTGATTTCAAGGGCTTGACTGGAATGTGAGAGCCCATCTTGGTCCATCTTGTGCCACCGGGCTTAGTTGTTCTCATGTGTACTGTGTGAATGATTTCATCTGTAGTTGTATGAGGTGGGTACTTCATGGTTTTCATTTTTTCTTTTTGTTTACAAGTTTGAATTAAGTACATCTAATTTTTTCACTAAGAAGAACTTATATTAGAACAACAAATAGATATTTGAAGAAATAATTCATGTTCAATGAATTTGTTATTTTGCTCTTTGGCTCAAAACACTGTATTGTATTGATTTCTATTATTCAAATGAAAAATAATTTTATGTATAACAGCTTAAAATTTTTAACTTTTTATCAGCTTTGTATCTTTCAAATGTTAGGAGAACATACTGGCATCTTGCCTTATCCTAATATTCAGAAAAAAAGTGTAAGTTTCAAAAATTATATAGCGATCTTAATTTCATAACTTCCCAGCTTTCCCTGTAAAAACCAATCTTCTCTTCCCATAGTTTATAGAAACACTAAATGAATGCATTATTATGATGCCAAGAGGACAGTGTGGCAGGCCCTGTCAAAGGAATTTATCACCAGAAAACAATCAATCAAGGCAGAAGATGAAGATTTTATTAGATTGATGCATGTTAGGGGTCTCTAATAAAACTTCAGCCCATTCAGAGAAGAGAAGTTCCAATGTTTAAGCCTGAGGTGGATGGCAAAGCTCAAGGCCCAGATAGACAAAGTTAGAGGGCTGGCAGCAAGCGCCAAGGCCTTGAGAAACTGGCCTTTTTTCTGATCAGGCCAGGACCTTGGTGAGGTTGAAATTCAGATGCAAGCTAGATCATTAGGAGGACTTCCTGGCCAGCTTTAACATTTTAACACTAATATTTCTAATCTTTTAACTGCAAAAGAAGAGGAAAGCAAAAATGAGGAAAAAACTATAAAAAGAAAACTAAAAGAAAAATGCAAAGGATATGAGATTCCCCAGGAAGACTGGGGTTAGGACAGTGCAGCGTCCTTGCCGCTTTGGCCGAAGGAGGTTTCGGTTTTTCTAAGGAGTAGGATGCAGGAAAAGGCCTGAGTTGGTAAATAGAGATAGATTAAGAAAAACATTTTAAGGGCATCCTGTTTTCTTAAAAAAAAACTGCTTTATTGTAGTCAAAATTGAATATCAAGTTTACAAACTGACAGGGTCTTTTACGTTGGCCTCATTATAGTCCCCTCAGACTTAGGTAAAGATGTTTGCATACTTTAGCTTTCAGGAGGATCGAGAGGAGAGACCTCTGCTCCCTAAGAGAGATGAGTGGCTTTTGTTTTTAGTCTTACTCATGTTATTTTAGTCACTTTGGAGCAATATTGTATGACTGCCCAGTATATGGCTTGGGCAGGACAAGGCTTACCTGGGACTGTAGCTGAGAAATAATAATTGATAATTTTAACACTTTTATCACAGTAATTTTCCCTGAGAGATCATCAAAGTTAAACCATTGACAAGGGATGGAGTAATCAGTCCCTAACTGCTTCCAGCTGAACAGGGATATCATTAGGCGCACTCTGAGTTTGCTAATGTCTCAAAGATTGGGGGCCTCATATGAAGTCTGGGTGTGGAGCTTTTGCATGGATTATGAAAAGAGTGAATGACCAACACATTTTTTAGAAAGACCCTGAAATCCTTGCCTGCATCATATGGAGATTAATTTTGTTTTCCATACTGGGGGTTGAACCCAAGATCTTCACACTGAGTTACAGCCTCAGCCAGTTAGTTGGTTAATTTAGGTAGGCTCTTGCTAAATCATTAGAATGCACAGCCTCGGCTCGAACTTCTGATTCTCCTGCTTCAGCCTCTCGAATGCCAGGGTTACAGTTGTGAACCAACACATCTGACGATGGAGAGATGAATTTTTGGAACATGAAAGGAAAACTTGAGAAGGCAACTGAGTAGACATGAGTCAAAAATAATACAATGTCAACTGATGTCTTTCTAGCCAACTAGCCATTTTGCCTGTGAACATTTTAAGGTCTGAATTTTTACTGGCAGTATGGTTAGATTATACTTACTTGACTCAGAACAAACATGATTTCAGCAGTCCTTTGTGATAGTTACGGCCAGGCTCTTCTACTTAAGAACTAGACCTTATAACATCTTGGTTGCATTTATCTTAGGGAAGGCTGACACACGTGGCTCCATGTTGGATTGGACAGTTTTCATGTTTTTCTTTGTACCCACTCTTGTCTTGATGGGAAATTCTTCAGATGGAATTGCTGGTCGGTCAATCATTGTTTCTATTATCCCTTGTTGGCAGAATACCGTCTTTCCTGGTGACCTTACCCAGTCCCATTTTGGAGGAGGAACATCTGGTAATTTAGAGTCAGCAATTTAGCTCTTTATAGCCATATTGTGCAACAAGGAGGCTTAAAAGGGTAAGTTTTGTCAAGCTTACCTGGAGTCCATTTTTAGTTTAATTTTACCTGCATTGTAGGTTATGATTAACAGATGTTTATTTTTTACTTTGTAGAGTGGTGACTACAACATTCACAGTGTTAGAAGAAAAATGTAAAACAATCTCAACCAATGCAGTTTATATAGTCAGTATTGAATCATAAACAATATTTTATTAACTTTACCAAAGATGATAATAAAAGGATGAATTAGCATATAGTCCACTTGGATTTTAAAATGCTCCTGTTAGGTTTTTGATTGTTTGTTTGTTTTGTGTTTTTTTGGCCTTAGAGTTAATTTACAGATGTTACATTTTCTTTTTTCTTTTCTTTCTTTTTTTCTCTCTTTCTTTCTTTTTGAGACATAGTCTTGATCTGTAGCCTAGGCTGATCCTGAACTCACTGGTATAGCCCAGGCTGGCCTTCAACTCAGGACAACTGGCCTGCCTCAGCCTCCTGAGTGTTGGGACTACAGTTATGTACCACCACATCTAGCTTTTTTATGTGGTGCTGGGAAATCAAACTCAAGTACTTAGCACTTGCTAGGCAAGCACTATAACTGCCTGAGCTACTCCTTCAGCCCAGATGTTATGTTTCAATAGTAAATGGCTGAAAAGCCGGCTTTCAAGTAACCTGGAATAGTACATTCTCTTAGTACCTACCATAGAAAGTGGAGAAGAGCAGATATTACATCTTTGTTTAGGTTTTTAACCTTTGAGTTTTTAGATAAACTTGAGTGATACAGTTGGCTTAGTATATAAAGAGAAAAAAATGAGTAAGTCTCAAAGCTGCTCATATGAAATGTTTTATATAAGTCAATCAGATGAAAATATTAGCTTAAACCACAGAATTTCAGAGGTAAATCACCAGTCGGTCAAGATGTTTTCCAAGGCATCTTTGTTAACTTTTTCAGGCTATCAGGAAGACTTGTTTTTCTTCTTTGGCATCCTGAGACAGGAAGCCACCTTAGCTTTGTCACTAGTTACAACTCAGTGCAGGTTACGTCCCGAGATGCTTTTTGATGAATATTTGGTTATGTGGTCTGACTTACTCTCTACATCGGTGCGGATAAAAGCCCATTGTAAAATCATTATGGCAATCCAGAACTCTTTTTTCGTTGTCATTAACATTTCCCCAGTGTTTGCTGCTCATGCCGACATATTAACAGTTTTACTCCAGTTTTTATTGCTCTCACTTTGGCACAAGCTTGAGCTTGGAATTTAGCTTCTGTTGCTGCTGCCCTGAGGTGGAATCACCCCGTGGCCACTTCAATTCTACATTAATTTTGTTTTAATCACCTGGTTTACTAACAATATTTCCCTTAATTTTTGGGGTCAATCACCCTGGAGGAAACCAGAGTAGGCATCCATCACTGAGCAAATTAAAGCGATTTGGTCAGACAGCTGCCTTTTCATCTGTGAAGCGGGCTTTGTCCAGCAGTCTCCCATTCCCAAGGTCAGTTGTCGCAGACACAAATGCAGAAGCAAATAGACAAGATGCATAAGACATCCCATCGTATCAGTGTGCTCATTTAGCTGCATTGACCAAGTTGACTTGTGGTAATTTTTTTTTAGTTTAAATAGACCAGTTAGCGTTTTCCCTATGAGGTAATGCAATTATTTTTAAATGTATCATAGTAGAGATCTCTTATAATACTTTTGTTACTTTAATACCATAAAGTTACACAACTAAGCGCCAGAAGTAAGTAGAGGCATGGATGGGGGGAGGAGGAGGAGAAAGAGTGTGTGTGTGTGTGTGTGTGTGTGTGTGTGTGTGTGTGTTACAGAATTTGGAAGTTATGTATTTACAAAAAAGAATGTTAAATTTTATGGCATGTAATTTTTTTTTACCATAATAAAACTATTGGTAGAGAGAGGGGGGGTGGGGAGAAATCAACCTGGTTGAATTTGGGTTCAGGAGTAACTAGGTTGAATTCGAGTTTGAGAGTAACTAGGTTTGGGAGTTTGGGAGTAGGTTCATTGAGTAGAAGAATTTGGAATAGAATGGAATGCAGAACTGAGAGAGAAGGTTGACTAGGAAGGTAGAAGAAAGAACGTGAGGAACTTCAGACCACTATTGCACGGGAGCAAGTTGTCTAGGTCCTTTGTTTGGACCTGATTATTGTTGTCTTATCCTGTGGCTAATTCAAGCTACAAAGATAGGTGTCGCTGAGGTGAGACCTCTATGCCAATAGAGAAAGAACAATGGCATCCCGTGTTCTCCCATTCCCTGACTAATGGAGGCCACTTTCAGGTTACTGGCATCTCAGCAACCTGGGAGGCCTGGCCAAGGGACAGTTTCCTGGATGGAGAAGACCAAAACCTAGCACAAGAATTTCTCAATGAAGAAACAGACAGAAATGACAAGGACCTCTGAAGGAAGCCTAGAGAATCATTATGCTCTGTTTATTGGCTGGCAGCGTCAATGAAGATGGCCGACATTGGCTGAGAGTACAGCAACAGCAAGGGCAGCCTTAAGTCGCCTCATGAAGATCTCTGGGTTTTGGCACCAAAATGTTACAATATGGGGCACCAGAGTGTGAGACTTTCCCAAGTGAATTCCAGACCAGGAGATGACCAGTCAAAGCAGAAAAGTAAAGATTTTCTTAGGACAAGAGTGTGTAGAAGGTCTGAAGGAAGATTTCAGGCCACTTAGAGCAAGAAGCATCAGTATTTAAGCCTGGGGTAGAAGGCAGAGCAGGGGTTAGAGAAGAAAAAGTTGAGAGCCTCTAAGACCTTGAGAAATTTGCCTTTTTCTCCATTGAAATAGGACCTCAAGAAGTTGGTTTGTCTTCCAGCAGAACCAGGGTCTCAATAAGGCTAAAACCAAGACTGCAAGATAGATCATTAGGAGCCCTTCCAGGCCAGCACTAACATTTTAACAAACTTTATGTTTTAATATCTGGTGTGTCTATAGCTTTGGTATTAATTGACCAAACACTTTATTTTTATATACCAGTATAAATTCACTCATTCCTTCTCCTGAAGACAGTGAGTAGATTTATAATTAAAGCTTAAAATTGTATTAATTGAACCTAAATGAAAATGAGAAATAGAAAAGTCCATTACATACGTTTGAGAAAATAAGATTTCCAAAAATTATTAGGATAAACCTTTCAGGTTTTATTTTAAGTGGCAAATAAATGCCTCTCTGAACAAATTGAAGTATGGCTTTTATTACAAATAATTGTAGAAATCCTAGAAAGGAGATTCAGTGTTCAGATACTATGGTACCGGATTTAACTGAATTTAACTCAAATGCAGAATTGATTTTTATTTCTGGCAGTTTCTGGAAATGTACATTATGATTTTGTTTAGTTAAACCAGTTATGATACTTGAGCTCTGAAATGCCAATGTAGCTGCACCGAGCCTCTATGTGTTGATTTAGCTTTTTTGGTGGAACAAATTTCCATCCATTTTATGCATAAAACTAAGAGGAACAGATATTTGTGTAGCACATATGTTAATTAAAGCACACCATTTCCTGGGGTTAGAAATTGAAGAATGTATGCCATGCCTATTTTAAGGAAGACATTCACTCAAATGTATTTCAGGACCAGTATGGCAGGAAAATATATTGTTAGATTCTATCAAGTGATCTGTTGTTAATAATAACAAGAAAACAATCATGCGCAAAAGAAATTTGAATACCTTAATCCAAAAATATGTGGCTTCCATTGAGTACTGTGTCATGCCAATGTCCACTAAGACAGTACCTTTCTTCACAGGGCCATGGTCTGTTACAGCTCTGTCCAGTGCACCCTTGGTATATTCACAGTAACCATGAAGGATTGACTTTTCTATAAGAGCTGAAAACCATCCTCAATCTCTACCACTATTGTCTTTGTTAGTGAATCATGGTCTGATAAATCAGAAGATAAAATCTAGTATGTCTAAATTGCTGCTGTACTTTCATGTCAGCCTAATACACAAAGCAAGTTATGGTTGTACCGTGAGTAACCCACCGAAAACTCTTTGGGCTTTAGGCAGCAATTCCAGAACACATTTACGAGATCCCTGCTTGTGTATAGTCTGGAGATTGATCCAATTCCAAAATTTTTAGGGCTTTTTGTTTTTGCAATTGTTTTTCATTGTGGTTCTAATGTCGGTTTCTATTACTCAGATACGCCTCAGCATGCTGGGTTGGAATTGTCGACTCACTCTGCTTTAGAACAGTATGACCTTGCTGGGTCCCCACAATCAACATATAGTCTTTTCGTTCAAAACAGAATTTTTCATTGATTGTCAGAGCAAAGCAACTCCTTAATTTCTCTTTTTTCTAATTTTGTTCCACTTTTGTTTTCAATCCCTAATATTTTTATTTTTAATTTTTATTGTATATTTACATACGTAATAAATCTGGTCAGAACTCTTCCTAACATATCTCCTATATCAATTCTCTTCTTCTATTCAGGAAAGCAGATGTTACTTAAGATGCTTCCATAGCCTCACAATATTGCACAAGATATATATCATATAAAATTATTGTTGTGCTTAGGATCTGGAGTGTACCCCAAAAGTCTCATGTATTTTAATGTAATGGATTGTCTATGGAACCATGTGATGTTCGTGGATCGGGGTCTAGTTAGGAGGGTGGATTACAGTTAAGACTAAAGGCATGTTAGTTAGGATTAATGGTGTGTAGTGGCCACACCTGGATGCAGAAGGGACTAATTACTGGGTGGAGACTTGAAAGGATATATAAGCTGCACCTGCCTTCCTGGAGGGCGGGGACTAGTCTCAGCTGCTCTCAGCTTGCCTTCCTGTTTGTGAGGTCCGGAGAAGCTGCCTCCACCTCTGCCTCTGTCCTGTACCCTGCTCGCTGCCGGCCGCCCCTGAATGGATTATGACCATCTGAAACTGTGAGCTAAAATAAACCTTTCCTAAATTTGTGGGTGTTGGGTATTGAGTCACAGCAACGAAAAAGTAACTAAGACAATTATATTTATACATTCAAACATACAACAAATGCAAATATATGTATACATATTCATGTTTGTTTGACTTTTTAAAAATTAGTAATAGTCTATATATGTCTCACTTTTCAGTGGCTAGCTCTATTTCCTTGATGCTATGATCTTTCTAATTCTAATTCTTCCTAGTGGATGCATAACAATCCACAATGTGCACACACCATTATCTACTAGTTTGTTGTTTAAAAAAAAAAAAACACCCTTCTTTGTCTTTAACCACGAAAAAGACTACAATCAGTATCATTATACTTAACGTTGTACACTGGTGCTTTAATTTCTATGACATATTTCATAGTGTGACATGAGGTTATAGACATATAGGTGTTTGAGATACAGGAGATTTTCCCCTCTGATGAAGATTTTACTAGGAAACAAGATTAAAGGAATATTTAAAGAAACGGCAGCCGTTTGTAGCATGTGACAGCCCACAGAAGGCAACTCCCTAGAACTACTGACTGTTAAATGTTAGCTAGTTACAAAGACACTAGAGCAAAAGATCTTAAAACTTTGGAGGACCCCAAAAACTGCTTAGGGGTGGAGGACCTTAGAAACCAACCTTGAAAGCCAAGCTACTTGTGTGGAACGGCTACCTTTAACAACTCACGTATAAAAGCCCTGCGGGCCACACGAGAAGTCCCTTTCAGATCTCTTTCTGACTAGCAGTGTCTTTTGTCCCCTGCTTTACTCTTACCCGATACAGTGGCTTCTCTAGATCTTGCCTCATTCATCTGCAATCTCATTCTTCGACATCACGAGACATAAATCTATCATAGACTGCCACCTGCAGCAGCCTACTGACATCAGAAAACAAATGTCTGGACATGGGCAAATGTGTATCTGAATCTTTTCTAGTAAACTTTTAGTATAAATTATACATTCAGAAGTGCATAAATATTTATGCACCAAGTAGCTTGAGATATAGATTACTTCAAAATATTATATAAAATTAGAAAATATGTGCTTTCTTTTTCCTTACTTTTTTGTTAACATGTTTCTATTAGATTACTTTTTCTCATATGTAATAATATTTGCATCATTGCTTTGGTATGATTCCTTATTGCGTCAACAGAGAATTTTGTACTATGTAAGGAACAACTAAACATTTGGGTTGTTCTACTTGAAGAATATAAAAGCAGTGTTTGTTTTGTATCTTCTTGTACATCTCTTTTGAAGCATGACTAAGACTATACGACATATAATTAATGGTTCTCAGTACACTCTTTTTATTCTCTTCAATAGAAGGTGCAGCAATATTTGGATGAAGTTTCTGAACCAATTTATAATTCCAATGATCGTATGGGGGGGTTCCCATGGTGCTATATTTTTATCAAGAATTTACAGTCTCTTATTTTTTTTATTTTTTATTTAAGCCATTTGACATAAGGGTGGTGATTCTCTACTTTTCCATGGTGCTTTAAGGCTTAGTGTGTTGGGGACTAATAACATTTAATCTTTTTTTATACATTAAACATTTGACATTTTCTTTCACAAGTCACTTATTCAGTTTATTCATTTTCCCCATGGATTCTCTCCCACCTATTAATTTGTAATAGTTCTTCATATATTGTGGATCTCTTATTAGTATGGAAACATGTAAATGTATATTTGACTAAAAACTTTTCATAATAGATATATGGATAGTAAGTGAATATACACACACACACATATATAAATACACATGTATGTATGTATGTATGACATATATATGTACATATAATCTCTGTTATACTATTTTCTTTTTTGCCAGGAAAATGTTTTTGTATTAATGTCTATTTAAAATTTTAATGTATGCCATCCATCCTTCTTTTATTTTATAGTTTTTTTCTAGTATAAAAATACCTTTGCCAACTCCAAGCTTATAAAAACAGTCTAACATATTTTCTCCCAGAAGTTCTATTGCTTTGTTTAATCACATTTAGATTTACAGTCATTCTGGAATTGATTTTTGCATATGGTGTGAGGAACGTGTCAAGATTAAATATCTTTCTATATGAATATCCGATGGACTCAGCATCAATTATTGAAAAAACTATTCTCCCCACAATGTATTACAGAGTCATCTTTGACATAAATCAATTCACTGTATAAGTGTTGAGTCTTTCTTAGGTTATCTATTCTGTTTCTTTGATGTATTATCCTATCTTATAATAACACCACATGGCCTTAATTAGTGTAGCTTTATATGAAGTTTTGATATCTGGCAATAAAATCCCTCCAACTTCATTTTTCTTTCACAGATTTGTCTTGAGCTTGGTTCCTTGCAGTCTTATTTATATTTTAGAACAAGCTCAGGAATCTACACATATTCTGGGATTTCCTGTAATTTATAGATCTATTTGGAGATAATTGGCATCTTTTGTCTTCTAACTACTATAATTTATAAAGCTCCACTTACTTGGAAAGATTATCTTTGATTTTTCTCAATATTTTTGTTATTTTACTGTGTCTATGCCTTTTGGAAGTTAGCTTATGTTGGTTTTTGACAGAAACATAAATAGTATTGTTCTAAAAAGTAATAGTTTGTATTTGTTACTACATAAGATATATTCACTCATATGTTGATTTTTTGCTTGTAGAAATTTTCTTAAATTAATTTTAAAATTCTATTGTAATAATTTTGTGTCTTCTATTCATAACATGTTATTATATGTGAATAAACACTGGTTAATTTCTCCTAACTATATGCATCTTTTTCTTTTCTCTTGCTGTATTTCAGTAAAGAAGATAAGGTGTATAGAGTAGGCATCCTTGTTTTGTTTTTATTTGATGAAGGACACTCAGTTTTTTACTATGAAATATAATGTTTGTTATAAACATCTCTTCACATACACTACACTTTACATACCATGAAGCGCACAAATATTAAATGTTCACCATTAATTAATATTTACAGACATATAACCATCATAGGATTAAGATACAGTATATTCCCAGCATTCCAGGTAGCCCACCTGCTAGAGACACATCGCCAGTGGCCTAAATGTGCGAGGGAACTCACTGACAGAATCTGTCAATCACTCTTTGGAGCTTACAGCATGGTGGAGATATGTGAGTAAAATCAGAAAGGAAAGAAGTTAAAATACTCATCCCTTTCTGCTTTAGAATTCATCATTGCCTTCTGTGTGATTAAAAATTAAATCCTCTTGCAAAGATCCAATACCTATCATTATATCCAAAGATAATCTCACTCCAGTCATACTTCTTTTGAAATCTTAGATGTTGCTCTTTGCTGTTCACGTAACACACTAAGGCCTGAAGACACAGCTCAGTCGAGGAGTGCTTGCCTCGCCTGCGCAGTACTCAGTCCAACTCCCAGAACATCAAAATAACAAAAAAGACACCCATGAAAGTGAAAAAATTATATGTATATATACATATGCATATATATATCCATCTATCTATCTATCTATCTATCTCTCTATATATATATTTGTGTATGGGTGCTTGCTTCTTTTGGATCTTGATTTTAGAGATTTAACTCTGTAGCTATTGACCCATGTGCCTTTGAGACTGACAAGGCAGTGTGTCAAAGCAGGAGAATGTGACCAATGAGGCCTGTTTGCCTCATAGCAACCAGAAACGGAAGACAAAGAAATAGCAGCTCTAACAACTCCCTCACAGTTACACCCTCAGTCACCTAACTTCCTCCCACTCTACCCTCACGTACTGTTGTGGTTAGGATCTGGAGTGCCCCCCAAAGGTCTCATGTATCTTAATGTTGTGGATTGTCTATGGAACCATGTGATGTTGGTGGACTGGGGTCCGGTCTGGAGGGGTGAATTGCAGTTAAGTTAGGATTAACGGTGTGTAGTGGCTACACCTGGGTGCAGGAGGGACTGGTTACTGGGCGGAGACCTGAAAGGATACCTAAGCTGCACCTGCCTTCCTGGAGGATTCTGGGACTAGTCTCAACTAGCCTCAGCTTCTTCCTGTTTGTCCAAGGAAGCTGCCTCCCCATCTCTCTCTGCCATGTATTTCGATTGTTGCCGGCCGCCCCTGAATGAACTGTGACCTTCGAGATGGTGAGCTAAATTAAACCTTTCCTTTCCTGAGTTTGTGGGTGTCGGGTATTGAGCCACAGCAATGAAAAAGTAACTAAGACACGTACTAAAGGTTAAATCACTGCCCAGTAATGCTGTAGCCTGGAAACAAATTTTCAAAACAAAGACCTTTATGGAACATTAACAATTCAGACCATAGAATTGACCACCTACTTTATTCCTCACCCTGAGATTAATTGAAAATGAATCGTAAATATAAGTGTCAAAATTAACAACTTCAAAGCACTTAGAAAAAGAATTACATTTTCTAGTATAGTAAATGTTTCTTAGAACAAAAGACATGAACCATAATCTGTTCAAACTGAGGCTTAAAATGAAAGCAATATGAACATCAAGAGATAAGGAAACGAAAAGGCAAGTTACAAACTCATAAAATATGTGCACAAAGTGTATAGATGTATTCATGTATGGAACATACAAAGAAACTACAGATAAGTAATAAAATAATAACTTTTTGTCCTACAATGTTGAAAAGTGAAATCGTGGATGAAAGAAAGAAGGGGCAGAGTAGTAGGTCTTTATTTAGATACAAAGAATAGAGGGGTAAAAGCTTCCACGTCCTGGAGGGAGTCCCAAATAGGTTCCACAACCCTATTTTTGAATGCACAGAGATTTGGAAAAATTTTTCAGAAGTTAGCTATTCATATTATCAATAAAGTTTTGAAAATGTTGATTATCATGACTATGCAAATCACATCTACAAAAATTTTTAAATCTAAAAGAAGGAATATAAAATATGCCATTATTTGGACTTTTAGTGTATACTACGGCCCATGTATTGAAGATTGTTCCCAATGTAGCACTATTGAAAGGAGATGTTGGAGCAACCTAGTGCAAGGAATTAGGCTATTGGGGATATTGAAACCCAGACCCCATCCTGTCTCTGTTTTTTTCTTTTTTCCGATTATAGTGAAGCAAACAGCTTCTTCTACCACACTGCGCCGACAGAATGTCCTCTCCCACCACAGGCCCAAAGCAGTGATACAACAAATCATAGGCTGAAACTGTCAAAGCTGTGAGCCAAAATAAAAGATTCTCTTTATAAATTGATTTATCTGAGGCATTTGTTACAGTGTTAGAAAGGTGACTAGCATTTAGTAAAACTATACATACCAGCTAGGATAATATTTTTTAAAGGACTGAGAGACCAAGGATTGTGAGAATGTAGTGAAATTTGGACCCTTCTTGAGAATGTGAAATTTGAACTTCGAAAACCTGTTTTCTAATTTTCTCATGAAGTTAAATTTCTTTGACCATCTAAACCAGCAGCTCCTCTCCACAGAAGGCTATGCATGTGAATGAAATGATTAGGTGTTTTTCCTCTGAAAATGCTGCCATTTGCAGATCCATCTATTGTTAGCAGGTTTGGGCTCAACATGGTCGCAGATTACTGTTGGTGTGTGTGTGTGCACGTATGTGCACGTGCACCCACAGTAATGGGATTGAACCCAGTGTCTTCATACTGAACTACATCTGCAGGCTTTTTTTTTTTTTTAGACAGGACCTCCCTGAGTCACTCAAGGCTAGGCTCAAACATGTGATCCTCCTGCCTCCACCTCCCAGAGTGCTGGAATGATAGGGCAGTGTTACTAGGATCGGCTAAGTCACATGTTTGAGCTTTGATCAGGTAACACCCAAGCTAACTTGGTGTTGCCACACTGTACACCTATAATCAGAGCCACACTGCACATGGTCCCATAGAGGAAACACCAGAATGGCTGGGACAGAGGCTGATAGTGGAGAAAATCCTGCTTATCTTTTTATCATAAAAGTGTCCTAGATTATATGTACATTCTCATGGGCCCTTCTGTGGAACATGAATATTAGCTGCCAAGATATTCACGAATTCTCTGACTTTATTGTCACCGGTTTTTCTATTTCATGGGTAACCTGTCATTGACATTTATGTAGGGTACAAACATAATCTGACAAGATATTCACCAGTTCTGCTCACTCTTCAACTTCATTATCACTAGTTTTCCTATTTTGTTCAAGTCCCTGACAGGTGGAATATCTCACTGTCTACACTTCGGTGCTAGTCCTTCTCCTGCATCACACCCTGGGTCTGAAGACTGAACCCAGGCACTCTGTGCTGAGTTATGTATCTCCTTAGTGAAGATTCCCTTGCTCCGTCAATCTACAGAAGTACCACGTTGCTTCGTCTTCAGCTCTCACTGCGGATCTCAGGCACAGCATTTATATTTTACTGCTCAAAAGAGAAAAACTGAGTCCATTGTAAGATTTCTACATAAGCACTTATATCACCATATTTCCATGAAATAATTATTTCCCTTCCAAAAACCTGGAAATACTTTTATCTTGGCATTAAATTCCATTCTTTCAGTTAAGTGCATTTAATTTTGTGAAAGGTTATCTACAATTTTTCTTATTTTCCTCATTTCATGATCAGAGGATATCAAAGCCTTGGTCTAACAGCATTCATGATTCTTCACGTGTAGCTCCTGCCAGTTCACAGCTTGTATTACATTTATTAAGCGGTCTTCTCTTTTGTCTTTCTTTTTCATCTTTGTCTTACATATTATACCCACACAGCCCCTAGTACGTGCCTTAAATGTAGCCAATGCTTAGTAATTCATTGCTGGAGGCTGTGCTGTGTAATAGGCCAGAAATAACTCAATTTTTTCCTTTTTAAAATTTCATTGCAGGAATGAGTAACAAAACAATGAGTAAAATTTTAGCACACAAAGGCAGCTTTGACCTGCAATATTTAAGGTTTTATTCTAGGGATTACCAAGTAGTTCAACACTGATATAAACTTAAAACAAATCTGATTCACCAATTATCTTTGCTTTTTCAATCCAGGGAGAACCTCAGGGCATTTGGATGGCTGCCTTTGATTAGTTTTCATTTTCAAAGGAATCATTATTTTCCTAGTTTAAACAATTACAACAGCTCTAGGGTAGACAACAGTAACTGTCTTTGAAATAAATTATAGGCTAAAAGCATTGTTGACCCATTTGCCTTTAAGACTCATTTACAGAAATTACCAGGCTGAGTTACAATAGATTGTGGCTGAGCCATTGGCTGTTAAGAGTTTCCAAGGGTTCCTTAGACTTCAAAACAATTTCTGAAGCAAGAGGTTATGTTTCACCAAGAACGATATGAACTGTGGATCTATTTGCTAGCTTTGCTCATCTATCAGTGAAGAGATAGTCTTTATATTTAATCCCTGCAGAGGACACAGAGGAGAGAACCACACGCATTTGCCTTCATTCTGAAGACCTGGGAAATGGCAAGACATTTGTGGAACTGTACTGTGAGCAGTCTTTACTCTAGGGACCTCGATGGTGTAGCCAAGGAAGATTCTCAGGAGTGGGAGCTCTTTAGGCAGCTGACACCTGGGGTTGGGGAGGGGGGCGACAATCTTCTTCTGAACAAGAGGAAAAACTTACTAGAGGCCAATCAGTTGTGCCTACGTTGTAATTCTGTTACCGTTCAAATACCTGGAGTGCTTCTTCCCACAAGCATATGATTCCAGACACAAGTCTAACCCCAGCCAAGTCTGCAGCAGCTCCAAGGAGATACTCTTACATAATCAACTGAATCCACCTCAGTCAAGCACTCAACTACTGTCAACACACATGTTAAATTATCATATCAGGCTGATTTGTTCAATAAATGATTTGATGTCATAAAATTGATCACCCAAAGCATTACGAAATAGTCTTTTGTTTTACTCTTTACTAGACAGTAAAGCAAGCGTGCCAGCAAGCATCATGCTGTGTGTTCTCCTTCTCTTCTTTCCTAGCTGTGCCCATCTGTCCTTTTTTCCGCTCATTCCTTGTCATGTCGCAGTTGTGGTCTAGCACTTTGAAGTTTGTCCAGCGTTTCCCAAGATCTGCGTGTCCTTGGGTCCTCACTAGGACTCTCACTGCCTGACTGCAGGGAACAAACTCCTGCACATCATCCTCAGCTCTGAAGTGGCTTCTTCTTTTGCTTAACTCCTGAGACAAATCTTGGTGACTCTGTTGCTTGAAAATACTATCATTTGAGTTGCAAGATCCGTTGCTTAAGTTTTGCTTTGTTTGTTTGTTTCTTTCTTTCTTTTTCACTAGATTTCTAGAACCATGTGTCTAGGTATTTTGTACCTGCTGCTTTTTGATGCTCAGCCAACAACACCCCCAGGGGTAGTTAGTTGCAATAACACCACTACTTTCTGTGGACCTGTCAGGTAGGATACAACGATAGCATGCCTTTTCCTCTAAGGCAGTAGCAGCCGAGTAAGATTTTATATGCCTGAGAGTGCGGCACAATGGCCAAGATAGTAATAGCCCAGACTTTTTTGGGAAACTTTCTTGTAAACAAAGAGCTAATGCATTTTTATTTTCTCCACTTTTTGTTATGCATGTGTATACACAATGGCTAAACTTGAGAATTTTGTGCACATATATATCCCAGCAAATTCACACTTAGTTCCTCATCCCTTGCTTGCCCTACCAGTCCCTCCCTCATCCTCCGCTATTTTCCACATCTCACTTATTTGACTCTGTTATTTGTTTATACTCTGGGTTTTGTATTAGAGAAATCATATGAAACTTAATCTTCTGAGTCTGATTCTCTTCACTAATGGTCTCAAGTTGTACTCATTTACCTACAAATGACTCATATCTATCTGTCTATGGCAGAGTAGTACAATATACCATATTTTTAATCCATTGGTCTATTGATGGATATTTTAACATCTTCTATGATTTAGCTATTATTAGTTGTGCTGTTATAAACATGCATATGCACATATCTCTGATATTTTATGGTGCTTTTAACTCTGTTGGAAAGATACCCAAAAGTATCAGTGGGTCTAATGGGGTATATCTATCTTCAGTTTTTTGAGGAATCTACATACTGCTTCCCATAGTGGCTATGCCAGGTGACAGTTCTATCAGCAATGTAAAAGGGTTCCTTTATTCCTGCATCCTTGCCAGAATCTATTGCTTTTTGAATTCTTGACATTATAAATCGTTTTCAGTAGGATAAGAAGATATCTCAATGTTGTTTTGATTTGAATTTCTCTAATGGCTAAGTGTGTTGAGCATAATTTCCTATCACTGAGTACTAAAATAAAACCAAATCAAAGTGGATCAAAGACGTAGATATTCAAATAGAACCACTGAACCTCCTTGGAGGACGAAGCAGATAAAAGTCTTGGAGACACAAGCATGGGCAAAGGCTTTCTCAATAGGACACTGGGACCGTTGAAGAGATTAGGTCAATTTGAAGGAATTAGGAACCACACCTCCATTAGGATTAGGGCTTGGGGACCATGCTTAGATTTGGAATTAACAACCAGCCTGGATTCGAGTGTGAATGATTTGTGGGCCAGCCAATGAGGGAAGAGCATCCACCTGGATGTAGGAGGTCCAGCTGGAACTACAAAGGTATAAAAGAAGGAAGAAGGAAGACAAACACAGCTTCTTCCTGTGGGAAAGCTCTCGCCTTCGCCATCGTCTATGGACGCTGACTTGCTACACATCGCAGATCTTCATCACAGATTTGTTCCAGTCTCAGCTCGCACCTGTCTGTCTGTCACTGATCCTCAGTCACCAATCTTAATGCTCCAGTCTTTGCCATTGCTCTTCAAACGACTGAGATCCGCAGCAGACTGTCACCTCACCACTGTCCAACAGTCCCAGATGGGAGATCTACTTTGCGGCTGAACAGCCATCTTAGACTACATCTATCATCAGATTTGTAAGCCTTTCTAATAGATCTGTTTTGTCATAAAATCTATAAAATCTGCCTTTTGAAGAACCCAAACTAATACAGAAGCCATATGCAAAACAAAGAACTCCTGATTTAACTAAGGGATTACATCAAATTCAAAATTTTCTGCATGGCAAAGGAAACATCTGAGTAAAGAGATAAACAATAGAATGGGAATTTTAAAACCATCTACACCCCAGACAGGAGGCTAATAATTAGAATACACAAACAGCTAAAGAAAAATAGACCTCTAAAAATCAAAGATCCAATTTTTTTAAATGGGTCATTGGAGTAGACAGTTCTCAGAAGAAGTACAAATGGTCACCAAATACATAAATTCTTTTTATGAAACACCACATAGGCACATCTGTTGCTATTCCATTGAGAAAGAATAGTAGGAAGTCTTACTAAATTTGCATTTATGGGCATCCTTAAGGATTTTAGAGACAATTGCAGAGCTGTAACCTTTTAGTTTACAATTGTCTTATTAGACTGAGATGTTAGTAGAGAAGTTTGAGGAAATTTGGACAATGATTGTTTTCGCTAATGTATATTTTCCTGATTGAGTTGCCATAAAAATATCACAATCATAAGGTATGTGACTTATAGATCAGAATTCATTTTTTCAATCTGAAGACTAGATGTCTAAAATCAACCTTTTAGTGAGTTTGGTTTCTCCTGAGGTTTATCTCTTTGACGTGTGTGTTAGTTACTTTCTCTCTGCTGGAACAGAATATACCACATCCACAATTTGGGAGGAAATTTTGTTTTGACCTGTAGTTTCAGAAGGTCACAGCCCATACATGGGGGGCTGGTAGAGGTAGAAGCATATGCCAGGAGGAAAAGCAGAAAATGGGTTGTTCATGGCATGATAGGCATGCAGCCAAATGTGGGAGGAAGGGCAGAGCTCCCTTTCCAGGTCCTTTCCCAGTATCCTGTTCCTTCTAGGTCAAGCCCCAACCCCAATGTTCTGCCCCTTTCAACTAGTACACACCTCTCAACAGCACATGTGTGCCTTACAGTGTCCAGATACATGAGACTCTTGTGGAATGCTCCAGTTCAAAGCCATATCATTTCACTCCTGGTCCTCAAAAGACTCATGTCCTTCTCCTAAAGCAAAATGCATTTAGTCCTGTTCTAATAGTGGCCAACATCCTAACAGTTTTATCACTGCTAAAATGTTCATGTCCAAAGTCTCCTTTGAGACATAAGGCACCCAGTTGTGAGAAGCTGTAAAAATCAAAGAAAGGTTAAACACTTCCAACATACGATGTCACAGGGTAAACATTCCTGATCCAAAAGAAAGTAGGATAGAAAGCATTCAGAGCAAAGCAAGTTTTAAACCCAACAGAAAAAGGGTTAAATCCTGTAGTTCTGTGTTTAGCATCTGGTGTAAATGGTGCCAGGATGAGCTCCAAAGGGCTTGGGTGGCCCCAACCATACAGCACTGCATCTGGCTGTAACTTCCATGTAACCTCCACTTCTCTCCTTAAATTTGCTCACAGCCCGTAGCTTTCTTCAGCTAACCATTTATGTTTTTTATGTTTCTGATATCTCCACATTTCCAGGGTCTCCACTACACCTTAGGCTTCTCCTTCACACCTTCATGCATTGGCCTCCCAGGAATACACTGCCTGACCTCCAAAGTCTTCCTCTGAAATCTGTGTGAAAGCATTTATGAGCCCAACTGTTGCACTTTGCAAGTTTGGAAATCCAGGACCATGTAGATGTCACCAAGGTCTACCACTGGCTTGAGCAGCATTGGCCTCCTTGGAAAATCACCACCAAAGCCTCCGAGTTCTCAGAGAGTTGAACTCCAGCAAAACCTTTTCTCTTTTGTCCTACAGAATGCCATTGGGTACTATTCTTAGAGGAAGCAAGGTTCTTGCCCTTTCCACCTTTAAATGGTAAAGGGCCATAGTCTTGCTGATTTCTGACACACCCTCAAGGCGTCTGCTTTTTTTGATTGCTTCTCAGTGTAGAACTGGATAACAGCTACAAACAGTACCCAGGTAACAGCATAAACGAAGTGTTGCTTTGAAATTTCCTCCCTCAGAATTAATTGTCCATTGCCTTTATTCTCAGCTCTTTACAGTTCCTGGACAAGGCAAAACATCAAGTAACATTTTTTTTCCTTTTTTTTTTTTTTTGGCCGGAGTGTAGCATGCATGTGTTTTAGAAGAATTGCAAATAAACTCATTCTTCCCACTTGGATCATCTAATATCTGGCCTTTCCAATCAACATTTCTGGCAGCATTCTGGTCTTCTGAGCTCCAACCAGAAATGCCCAACAAATGTGGCTCATGTAATTCTAGGGTTTTTCTTGCCGGAATCTTTAAGCCTTTCCTATTTCTTCACACAAACCAGTTTCAAAGGCTTCTAAACTACAATATCAGGTAAAGTCATAGCGATGGCCCCACTTCTCTGGTACCAATTTTGGTCTTAGTTACTTTCTCTTCGCTGAGACAGAATACAGAGCAACCACAGTTTAGGAGAGGGAGAATCAATGCAGCTTACAGTTTCAGAAAGCCCCAGCCAACACATGGGCAGCTGGCGATGGTAGAAGCACAAGGCAGGAAATGAGCTGTTCATGGCATGATGGGCAAGAAGCCAAGTGAATGAAGAAGGGCAGAGACACCCTTGCAGGTCCTCCCCCAATAACCTGTTCCTCCTGAGTCAAGCCCCAGCGTTCCTCCCTCTCTGACCAGGCCCCAGCTCCCAACCGCACATCCAGATTTACGAGGCTTTTGGGAAGCATTCAAGATCTAAACTCTTAGCCGCATGTGAGTGGCTACCTTCTTGCTGTGTTCTCATAGAGGCATTTTCCCTGTGAGTGTACATTCCTGATGCACCCCCTCTTTTCTTACAACACAGCATTCACATTGAATTAGAACTCTATTCTTATGACCTCATTTAACCTTAATTACTGATCAAAGGACTTATCCTCAAATATAGCTACTGTGGGTGTTAGAGCTTCACTTCAGATATTTTGGTGGAATGTGATTAGGTCCATAATGTCTGGTAAATTCTTGGATACTCTGATTACATGAATATCTGCTTTTTCAAAAGATACATCTTTAGTGTTAATGCATTTTGATCATATATGTATATTTATATTAAGAATGATATGTATAATGATTATCACATATGTAATAAGAACATAACATAATTCTGAAGTACATCTAGGGTTGATCATATATTGCTGTTAATGTTACACAGCCAACTCATTCTCAACAGGTAGAAATGTGTACCTATTTAGAGAGTCTTAAGTGGAAGTAATATTTCTCCTGAAATCACCTTAGACACACATGTTGCAATTAAAGAAATAAAGAGAAATTTCCAAATTTGCCACATAAATAACCATAGGTGTTATTATTTATTGTACAGTCTAACATGTATTCATATGGTAATAATATAGAATCCATCATTATTTTGCGTAAGCTTATCTAAAACTGGTTTTTAGAACTTCCCCTTTTCTTCCTCCTTTTGTCCTAATCTGCAATGGATTCCCACCTTATTCTTGATCTAGGGGATTTCCTTTTTATATTACTCGTGAATTAGATTCATCCACGAGAAGCGAAAAAGCTCAACCTGAGTGAACAAATTCACCGGATGACAAAGCTGTTGTCTTTCTCGACAGGAGAAGTTCCAATCCCCCACATAAAGCAATCAGGGAAGGAAGTCTACGAACTGTTTGAATTGAAATGAAAAAAACATAATGACAACATTTATAACATCTGTCACATTAGATTCGCTCAGTCTTTCTCTAGAATAACAGTGATTTATACAGATTGCTTCTCACTGCGATTTATATCAGTGTAAAGAAGCCACCAGATATATGGAGGATTTTATTTGCTTCAGACTGAATATCTGTTTAATTGTACTTGCCACTAAATGAAAATACTACCCGCTGGCATATCTAGTGAGATATAATGGTTAATTTATGTTTTAGCTTTATGATTCCAGCTTCTTCCACTTGTTAGGTACTTGAAAGTGTGACTTTTTCTTTCTGCAGATATATATGTATATAGGTATTTATATGTATGTGACATCTTTATGTCACAATCTGATAATAATTATTTTTTTCTCCAGAACCTTCATTGCCTAGGTGTTTGTTCTTTCTTGTAGAAGAAAAACATGACAGTATTTTGGCCACTATTGAACTACAGCAATGGCTTTCAATGCAGGAAGAAGTTGATAACTTTTGCCCCCCTTTCCCTCACCTGACATCTGGAGACATTTTTGGTAGTGAGAGATGAAAACGATGCAGGAGACCAGTAGGTCTCAAGTAGGGAGAAAGCAAGGATGCTGCTAAGCACACCGCAACTTGTAGAATGACCCTACCAGAAAATATCTAGTCGGTGTGTCAGTGGTGCTGTGACCGAAATTCTGAACTATCCAACTATTTTCATAGTGCAACGAGGCTATATCCTCAAAATATGTTTAACACATCCAGATATTTCCAGCATAAGTGAATAACTTTCATAAAGCCAGGTGTCGTGTGATCTAAATATGCATCGCAGAGCTGAATTGCTAGGAAATCTCAGCGTTGGCTCAGAGTATGCTGAGTTCTTTCTGGCTGCTCCTCTTCTGCCTCCTGCAGGGCAGACCACACGGACCAGTGTGTTTTCATTTTTTCCCGTAAGTCCCTCTTTCGTGTGATGGAACAAGGTGGAGGAGGCCCTGAGTCCCGCATCGTTGACTCTGCTTTTGGCTGCCCAACACTCGGGTGCCCACCTTCGCGCTCTCCATGACACAGCGCAACCTCTGGGTCTCTGTGCTTTCTGCTACAAGGACCTTTTTTGGAGGGTCCTTTTTCTTTTGTTTTCTTCTCTTTCTTTTCTTTTCCTGTTTTCCCCACTCCATAGCCCAGGCTGTCTCACAGCAGACCTGCTGCCCCAGCCTCCCCCTGGCTCCGGAGCGCTGGGATTAACACCACACTCAAATGTTCTAACTTCGTCTGGTTTCCGCCATGTCGCTCCACGTAGCTATCACCCAAGACTCTGACACAGAATTTCATTATTTTCTTTCAAATTTGTCCCTTTGATCCACCCATTTACTTTGGTGTTTCACCAGCAATTGTATTTAGGTGATTAGTAAATTTGCCATCTTAGCGCTAGACTCTTTTCTGAATTACATTTGTTTTGCATCTGGGCACCATTTACTGTGCCCAAATTTACTGCTTTGCTAGAGGTGCTTCTGTTCCCCTTCTGTGGGCTTATCATCTGCACAAAATCAGTGCAGAACTGAGCAGAATGTACCCCACAAAGTTTCTTTCCACGCAAACGTCTTTTCCAACGTCACTTGCATCCTCCCTTCACCTACTGCTTTGTTACACGTCTGCCGGAATCCTCATGCAGAGTGTGCGTGAGCGTGAGAGTGCACTTGCGTGCGTGTGATGACCGCGCGGCTACAATGCTTGGTGCAAACTCTTCCTCTTACTCATAAAATGCAGACTGCTAAGGCTGTATTAAAATACCCCAACCACCGTTTCTGTCTCAACCCTGTGCACGTCTCCACGGCTTTCACAGCCCAACCCTTGACCTTAATCACGCCCCGTACTTTCCCAGTGTGCGTTTTCCGTGTCGCAATGACGAACGGTCTCTTGTCTCACGGTTTCGCCTCTTAGCACAGCGTTTCATTTTATTTCTTTTTTAGTCTAATTCGATTAACATCTAAGCTGAACTTTGCTTACCCTTAGCAAAGGATTTCCTATCCACAGTCCCTTATTCTTACGTGAGGTTAGAAGAAAAACATGTAATTAGCCAAATTTGGGGGAACAAATTCAACACCTCAGCTTGTACTTTTATTTATTTTTTTCTTCTTTTTTTTTAAACACTGCAAATGCCATTGACTGCCGTTGAGCAATTTATACCTGGAGCTTACATTGATTTCTTAAGCAGTGTTTCTGCCACTTGATCTCTTTGTTTGAACGCCAGTAAGACTAGCTAACAGTGTTTAGATGCTCCCTAGCGCCAGCCAATACCAAAGCACTTAATAATTTTAAATTCATATAATCACTGCAGAAGTCCTTTTCTATGAGATAGAGAGAGATAAAAATCACTTTTCCTTAGCTATAGTGCTAGAAAATGGTGAGGCTGACGCACACAGGCTGCCTAGCAGCAAAGGGGCGACTCTTGGACAGTTTCATGTACCACTTCTCATTTTGAATTCGTCTTCCACCACCATCAAGTTATTTCACCTTCCACGATAAAACTTTGCCTTTTCTGTGAAAGAAGGTTCTGTTTCCTGGCATCTAGATCGCGCTCACTTTCTCCAAGTTGCTTTGATCCAAACTCTTTCCTATAGGAGTGATTCTCTTCAGCAGGCTAGACACCTTACTCTCTGGAAAGCTTCCCCGCCTGCCTCTCCACCTTGGTCTTCATTACTACTTCTAAAAATTGTTCAGGTTCCTCTTTTTCCACCTCCTCTGCGATGCTTAGTTCATTAACGCTGAAACTGCACATTAATACCCTGTAAGTCAAATATAGCTTACGCAGCACTGTTTGTTTTAATGGTGTTTTAAATGAAGCTATCTTGAAATTGAGAAATTTTGTAGGTAGACTCAGATTCCTGATACTTGAAAAAAATCGAGTCTGAATTTTTGCCTTGTCTTGGTTGGCAAGAGTCCAGTCATTCATTACTCTTTTTCTTAGATGATGTAGAGTCCACCAACTCCTATTTCTTTTCAGTATTGATGGGAAAGTAATAGTCCCAATTTAGCTTGTAGTAATCTGCATATGTTAGTACATTGCTTTTAATACTGGAATTAAGGGAAAGGAACATATTTCTCACTTAAGCATCTCCATGAAAAATTGGAAAATTAAAGGGAAAATAATATGGCTGTTATCATCAAGAAAATAAAATTTCCTAAGTCCACCATAATATTTTAAGCAACAAATACTTGTGAAAGATAAAAATGAAATGAGTATGTTAGCATGTAAGATGTTAAATATTCTTAAGAATCACTCCATAGAACATAATTTTCATGTGTTATTTAGTAAAATACCTTCTAGATTGATGAGATGAGTTATGTTACATCCATCTAAGAGACAAAGCAACTGAAGCTGAGAAAGCACAAATAAATTTCCCAAAATATATGGCTTTATGTAGTTTGGCCAGGATCTCTTTCTAATTTACTTAGCTGAAAAGTCTACATCACTCCCAGACAACGTACTATCTTCTTTTGGTTAAAAAATTAATTATGTAATTAAAGAACAATGCAGAACACACACATTGTTACTTATTTTTAAAAATTGAAAAATATGTTAATGAGAATTTTTGTACCTGTTCCTTCCCTGCTCCACTTCAGTGATAACTTGATTTCAGCCATGGACAGATTATTGAAACCGCAGAATTGACAACAATGCTAAAAATCAGAGCTAATTTCTATTTTGTGGGTAGACTGTCATTAAATATTTGTCAATACATTCCTTTAGATGAAAAGTCCAGCCATTCCAGATTTATCGTATAGAGTTTTATTTTTTAACTATTATGAGATTTCCAAGACTATCATCTTTCAGAGAATCTGTGGCGATCACATCTGGCTTTAAATTTTTTCCTGTTCCTAGGTATATAATCTTGAGCAAGTTAGTTGAGGCCTTCACATTTTAGCTTATTTATCTATAATTTCTAGATAGGTAACTACCTTGTTAAGTAAGGAATACATAGCCTCAAATACAGTGAATATAAGTTGGTATCTCCTTTTCGACTTCGTGGAGTGGCCAAGGATTGTTGAGTAGAAGATATTTTAGCCATCAAAAATATAATAAAATAACCCAAAGTAGAAAAAAACTATAGAAATTAAAAGCCGTACCTTACATAGTCTTTTTTTTGTAATAGCATTATATTTCAAGATTTAATAAGGGCATTTCAAACTCTTTTTGTCTCCAAATATTTTAGTTATGTTCTGCCTAAGATACATGTCTCAAATAAGTATGTAGAGAATAAAGTAAAATGACATCTGTAAGCTCCACTACCATACTTGGCTCACAGAGAAGCACAGTGATTGATAACTATTTCAATTAGCCTTGTGGGGAGCTACTGCTACTGAAAAAAAAGACAACTATGTGTTTCTCACATTCATCACAAAAGCATCTAGAAAAATGTGTGCCCAAAAGGCTACAGAATATCATTTGCTGAAAGAAACTACCACAGACAGAACAGAAAGTTTTCCATAGGAAATAAAGGTGGGACTTGCTTGAGATATTTCTCCTTGATGCTCATAGTAAGCGGTTAATAACGAACCAAACACACCGTGGTCTTTTGGGGATTCACAGTTTACATTATTCTGATGTTTGAATTCCTGGAGTTTAGCAATCCTTCAGAGGCATTTGCATTTTTTGACAACATCAATTAGTATGTATGGAATTTATTAAGGAACCCATGTAGTCTTCAGATGGAGGCCTTCTAGGCTTCCTGTCAGTGTTATAATGGACAAAACGTGAAAACTGGGAAACTTAGAGTTTGATGTGACCAGAAGGTAAGCAAAGCTCCTGAAGACTTGAGGACAAGGAGAATTGTGGGACCAGCGGGAGAAAACTCATGAAGGAAGACTTCCTGAGTCGAAGTTGATTACAGGGACATTTTCTGTATTGTACACAAAGTGGTCAGCGTCTCCTTCCCCACAGAAACACATCATGGGAGTCTTATTCTATATCTTTTGAGGATGGATACTAAGATTGTAGGAAGATGTTACCAAATGCTAACATGAATGGGAACATGAACACAGAACAAGAGTAGAGATTACTTTTTACTGGCTGTACAAAGCTGAAGGCACAAAATAAGTAAAGCTCTTTTTTTTTTTGCTATTTTACATGTATATATACTACTTATACCATGACATTTTTCTTATTAAAGTGCATGAATTGGTATGAATGATCACTTTCCTGTGTATTGAGGGAACCTATTTGTTTTGAAAGTACAATCATTTTAAATTGCTGTGATGAGCACTACTAATTTTCATCCAACATCTAGTCTCTATTTCTTCCATTAAAAGAAAATTCAGTGTTTATGTGGAATGATCATAAAATTAGTTTTTCATAACTTTTTAAGCCCTTCCTTCCACCAAGGTGTAGGCAGGTAAATGTTCCCCTGCCAAGAAGATCCAAGTAAAAGTACCATTTGGGATTTCCAGAAAAGTTGCTGGAAGGGAGTTCTGTATTCTCTCAGCTCTTGCCCCTACAACGGTCTTATTGCCTATATTAAGATAAACTTGAGAAGTCCTTCCCCATGAAACAACTTTGAAAATACAAGCCTTGTGGTAATGATACTGGTGTAGAAAACTGGGAGATCAATGGCTGAGTAATGTGTCAATTCAACATATGACCCTGAGCTAACCCCTACGTCTTCTTATTATTTCTTTGAATTTTCTCTTTTGTGTGCCAAATGACTTCTAATTTAGACAATCACAGTATCCTTTTACAAACCGCCATACATTGCCCATATTATTTTTTAAAGAATTTCTGCTTGCAAATGACCCCTGTTTCCAAAAATCTGTGGACATCTATGCTATTACCACAAGAATATTTTTCATACCTTTATTCATGTAGATTTTATTTGCATAGATTGGTCATTAATTTATGCAGATGTAAGCCAGTCTTCAAGTTACCCCAAAGAATTATTTGGGTCTATCAAGTGTAAATAAATTTTAGCCATTAGCAAGCATTTGGCTATGTTTTAGAACACATTTTTGAAAAGTTAATTTTATTATGGCAAGTGCATGAGATCTGCTTCCATACCAAATGATTATGTGTACGGTATTACTATGTTAAATTATAGGTACAATGTAGTACGTTAGATATCCAGATTGCTTTTACCGTATGTAACTAATGCTTCATGCCTGTGCTAGTGACACCCCATTGTCCTATTACATAGTCCCTGGCAACTGTCCTCCAGCATTGACCTTTGTGGTTGGCTTATTTCACTGAGAATCATGTCCTAGAGTTTTATTTCTCTTGTGTATTTCAGAATTCTCTTCATGTAAGGCTAAAAAATATTTTCACAAGTGCAGTAACACTTTTTCTTTCCCCATCAATAGATACTGTTTCCATATTTTTGACTTCCATTTTTAAGAGTAAACATATTTGTCTTTCTATACTTATTTTAATCAGTGGAATGTCACTCAGGCTTATTTATGTTGCAGTAGGAATTCATTCTATGTTATAGCTGAATAACTTCATATACATATATATTTTTATATACACACACAAGCATACACACCCTCCCCACACACTCACATACCCACACACACACATTTGTGGATCCTGCAATTGAGTCTGTGCTTAGCTATTGTGAATAGTGCTGCAATGAACATGAAAGCAGTAATATTTATTTGATATATTAATTTCCTTTCCCTTGACTACTTACTCAGTGGTGGGATTTCTAAATCCAATGGTAGTTCCCACTGGAGTCCTTTTTTTCTTTTTTTTTCAGGAACCTCCATATGGCTTTTTATACTGGCTGTACTAGCTGCATTCTCACCAACGATGCATAAAAGTTTCTTTTCACATCCTTAAATCTTTTCCAGTACTTCCCATTTTTTATTGGTAGCTACTCTAACTGGGGCGATTTCTCACTAGATGTGGATTTTTTATCTCTTTTTAATTTATTGGCATATACTTGTGACACATGATTGCATTTGTCCTGGAAAATTGCTTTACACACATATCCACACCTTAATCATGTTTACTTTCTCACCTGCTCGCCTCTCCTTCCTCCCAGAGGCTCCATTGCCATCCGCATGTCTACCTCCACGCGTCCTGTTTTCTCTCTTCTATCTTGGTTTGGATTTGTGCTTTCCTGATGATCAGTGATGCTGAGCTTTGATTTCCTGTATTTGTTGGCAATATATATTTTCATTTGAGAAATGTCTATTCAGTTTATTTGCCTGCTTTTTAATAGGACTTTAATTTTTGCCTCCTTATTGGTTTTTTTTTTCCTGTTCATTTGAGTTGCTTATATATTCTGGATGTCCCCTACTGAAAGAGTACTGAAATGTTATTTCCCATTTTGCAGTTTATCTCTTTACCTTATTCATTATGTCCCTTGCTGTACAGAAACCCCATGTAGCAATTTTTACATATGTTGTCTATGCTTTTGGATATATGCATATTATACTATATATATATATATATATATATATATATATATATATATATATATATATATATCTTTGCCTAGACCAAAAACGTCATGAATTCCAATCTTTCTACATCTTTATTCTCAGACTTATCAGAATCCTCAAAAAGTGTCTTTTGAAATCATATGTGAAATATGTCATCTTCGCAGCCAATATTCTGAGAATCTAGAGAAGAGAATCTGTTGTGATGAAACAACAGCCACTGAAGCTATCCACATCCACATCACTTATCAGTGATGTTTCATCAGTTAACATATATGACAAAAAGGACTGATCAGATGTGATTAAGGGAAGGCCTCAGGGACAGAAAAATCTTCCAAGATTGTCTGGGTGCACACAATTTATTCTAAGAGTCATAAGAGATAGTATAAAAAATATGACTACAGAAACAAGGTCTAGCGTTGTGGTTTTCTGGATCTGTCCCTTAAATTTTCTTCACTCTTTCACTTTTTAGTCTATACTCCTCTGACTGAATCATTTTCAATGACTCATCTTCCCATTTTCTAACACTTTCCTTTGACCAAGTCTATTACTGAACCTCTTAAGTCAATTATTGTTTCTTTGTTATTTTTCCATTTATTTTTATGTTTCAGTTATTATGTTTGTTCAGTATTTCATTATATTTTCTGTCACTATCCAATTTTTTCATACATTGTTATTTTAACATCAACCAGCATAGTTATGGTTATTAAATTAAATTCTTTGTAAGGTATATTTTTGTTCCATTAGTACCAGTTTCTTGATATTTATCCGTCAAGATTTGGAACGTATTTTCCTCCTTCATTTTCCACATAATTGATGTCTGCCAATCAGGTAACACAGCTGTCTTCCCTCACCTATACAGATTGACTTCAGGAGAACGCTTTCATCAACCAGCCTAGACAGAGATTTTAAGAGACTCTAAAATCCTTATGCTCCTGCAATATGCTTTCCTTATTCTCAGCATATCTGAGGCATTTCAAGTATGTTGGGCCTTGCCAGTACTCCAAGACAAGCGAGACAGAAGCCAGCATCTCAGATAGGTTTGTGGAAAAGCTGCATCGTTGGAAACTCTGCTCAGATATTTTATTCCTCTCGGAAAAGTCTGGATCTGGCAATTATTTTTCATCTCCCCCATTTTATTAATGTACATGGTTGTGCATGTATATATCACATCAATATGACAACCTTTTCCTTTCGATATTTGGCCCTCCCACTTCCTTCCCATTCCCCTCTAACTCCCACTATCACACCCCTTTGGTCCCATAGAATGCTTATGTTCTGGGTTACCCAAATCAAAGACACCATGTAATATTTAACATATTTAATCTTCTGCATCTGACTCACTTCACCACTCAAATCACCACTTTGTGTGTGTGTGTGTGTGTGTGTGTGTGTGTGTGTGTGTGTGTGTGTGACACGGTCTTGCTCTGCAGCCCAGGCGAGGCCTGAACTCACTATGGAGCCCAGGCTGGCCTTGGACTTATGGCAGTCCTCCTCAGCCTCCTGGGTTCTGGGATTACAGGCGAGCACCACCATACCCGGTATGTGGCTTATGTAATGCTGGGGAATGGAACTCAGGTACTTAGCAGTTGCTAGGCAAGCACTTTAACCTCTGAGCCATTCCTCTACACCACAAATCACCATTCTTTAGCTCTGCTTCCACCCCTAGAATGGGCTTCAGTCGCCATATCTTCATGCTTCTTCTCTGGGTCCAGCACAGCCCTTTATGGGGACAATTTCTGGAGGTTCTTTTTTCCATATCTCACTATATCTTTGTTGAGATTCTTTTAACATGGCCTCACCCACCAGTCCACATAAGAAAAGAACTATAACAATGAATTTATAAGGCTAGAAAATGTGAGAAAGACAAAGAGAGAAGTTAAATTTCAAATTCTTTAGCTGAATACTGAAAGGTAAATGCTTGTACATTCAGAAGACATTCAGGTCATCATTGCATCAACATCTTTTTTGTAAGATAAACTTACGTCAAAGACAGAATGAGTGAATTACTACATTAAATACATTTAAATCTATATAAAATTGTTACATTAAATGAACTTAAGTTTATATCACAAAAGTATATTACAGATAAGGCAATAGATAAGATGGCATACTTTCATAAATTATTTACTCATATTTCACTAACTACTAACATTTTGCCAGATTTGGTTTATTATTTTATCTACCTCTCCATCCATAAATTCACACTTATATATTTTAAAAGATTTTATACCAATTCCCTATGTTGAATATAATTATGTTTTGCAAACTAATACACCATTAAAAACAATAATTATGGGGGAAGTTCCACAGATTTTATGAGAAAGCTGGTACTGTTTTAGTAGAACACTAATCAAATTATTTAAATACCAACCTATGTTTTTTTTTATAGTTTCTCTTCAGATGTTTCCTTTTCTCTATGGTCTTTGTTGCTGCCTCTCTCTCTCTCTCTCTCTGACTCTCTCTCTCTCTATCTCTTTACTGTAAGATTCCTTCAAGTATTTTCTGCAGCGCTGAGCTAGTGGTCTCAAATTTCTTTATAGATTTTTGTTCATAAAAATTTTTACTTCCTTTTCAATTTTTAGGGATAATTGTGAGGGGTACAACGACCTGGATTGAGACTTGCTGTCTTTTAAAGCTTAAAAGATTTTGCTTAAGACTCTCCTGGCCTTTCAAGTTTGCATTGAGAAATCTGCAGTAATTTGGCTGAGTTTGTCTTAGCAGAAAAATGTCTGTTTTTTCTCTTACTGCTTTTAATATTCTTTCTTTATGTTGTATTTCTGTAGTTTTGATTATGATATATCATGGTGTTGTGGTTAGGATCTGGAGTGTCCCCCAAAAGTCTCATGTATTTTAACGGAACCATGTGATGCTGGTGGATTGGAGTCTGGTCTGGAGGGGTGGATTGCAGTTAAGTTAAGATTAATGGTGTATAGTGGCCACACCTGGGTGCAGGAGGGACTGGTTACTGGGTGGAGACCTGAAAGGATACATAAGCTGCACCTGCCTTCCTGGAGGATTCTGGGATTAGTCTCAACTAGCCTCAGCTTGTCTTCCTGGACAGAGAAGCTGCCTCTACCTCTCTCTCTGCCATGTACTTCGATTGCTGCCGGCCACCCCTGAATGGATTGTGACCATCTGAGACTGTGAGCTAAAATAAACCTTTTCTTTCCTAAGTTTGTAGGTGTCGGGTATTGAGTCACAGCAATGAAAAGGTAACTAAGACAGAAACTGGTACGAGAGGAGTTGGGTCGTAGCTGTACTTTAACTGAAGATGTGGCTCAGAAGTCTTTGGAAACGGTTTGCAGAAGGAATTTGGAAAAGTTTGGATGCAAGTTGGAGAAGCCTTTGAGTGCCCTGAGCCAAGCTTGAGGGGAGATTCTGGTCAGAGCTCAAAGACCAGAATGCTGATAGAAGTGTGGATTGGAAAGGCCAGGCTCAGGAAGTTTCAGGTGGGAAGGAGGACTGTATCGGCAAGTGGCTGAAAAACCATGTGTGCTACGCTCTGACAAGAAGTTTGTCGGCATTTTGCCCTTGTCCAGAGACTTTGCCTGAAGGTGAAATTAAGGGTGGTGGACTGCTTAATCTGGTGGAGGAAATCTCAAGACAGACTGATGTTAAAACTGTTACATGGCTACTGTTTGCAGCTTTTAGCCAGCTTTATAGTGAAAGACAGGAGACAGTGGCAGAGAGAACAGATATAAAAAGTTCACAGTCCAGAGTAGAAAAACATGTGGTTGTTCAAGATACTAACATTGAACAGAAACTGAGAAGTTGGAATCAGGACTGTAAGAAAGAGGCCTTCACAGTGACTCAGAAATCAGCAAGATCCCACCCTTTACCAACTAAAGAGTGCCAAGTCAAAAGATCTTGTCCTGTGAAGAGTTCCCCAGGACTCCCTGTAGGGACAAAGAGGGGAGTGTTTGCTGGAGTTCAGCTTTCCAGACTTCAGCAATCCAGGCACTCAAAAGCTGCTTCAACCATGGCACAAAGGAGCCAGATTACTGCTCAAGCCAGTGGCAGATCTTGGAGACGTCCACGTGGTCCCGGCTTTACAAGCTGGCAGAGCCCAAGAGTTGTGGGCTCAGGGAGGCTTCCACCCAGGTTTCAGAGGAAGGCCTTGGAGGCCAAGTAGAGTGCTGCTGGGAGGGCAATGTGTGAAATTATGAAGGAGAAGCCTAAGGTCCAGTGGAGAGCCCGAAAATTTGGAGAAGCCAGGAGCATGGATTGTCAGCTGAGAAATGCAGCAGGCCGTGAGTGGATCCAGTCCAAAGGAGAGAGGATCGAGGTTGCAGTCAGCAGCAATGCCACAGGGGTGGGACCACCCAAGCCCCTTGGAGTTCATGCCTCACCAGCACTTACCCCAGTTGCTGGACATGCAGCTACAGGATTTAATCCTTGTCGTGCTGGATTTAGGAACTGTTCTGGTCCTATTGCCTTTTATTACCTTATTCATCCCTTTTGGAATGGAAATGTTTACCCTGTGCCATTGTATGTTGGAAGTGCTTAACTCTTTGGTTTGAATAGAAGCTCACAGCTAAAAGTTTGTCTTAAATCTAAGAGGAGACTATGGACTTTGAGTTTCTTTGGCAGTGCTGAAACTGTTAAGACTTTGGTGACTCTTGGAGAAGAACTAACTGCATTTTGCAAGGGTAGAGGGACATGAATCTTTTGGAGGTCAGGTGTGGAATGTTGTGGTTAGGATATGGAGTGTCCCCAAAAAGTCTCATGTATTTTAGTGGAACCATGTGATATTGGTGGATTGGGGTCTGGTGTAAAGGGGTGAATTACAGTTAAGTTAGGATTAATGGTGTGTAGTGGCCACACCTGGATGCAGGAGGGGCTGGTTACTGGGCGGAGACCTGAAAGGATATATAAGCTGCACCTGCCTTCTTGGAGGATGGGGATTAGTCTCAACTAGCCTCGGCTTGCCTTCCTGTTTGTCGGGGAAGCTGCCTCTACCTCTCTCTCTGCCATGTACTTTGATTGTTGCTGGCCTCCCCTGAATGGACTGTGGCCTTCGAGACTGTGAGTTAAAATAAACCTTTTCTTTCCTGAGTTTGTGGGTGTCGGGTATTGAGTCACAGCAACGAAAAAGTAACTAAGACACGTGGCAAGTCTTTGTTGCTGGTTGAGATTACTTGATGTTCTCTAAGCTTCTTGTACCTGAAAATTAATTTCTTTTTCTACATTTGGGAAATTTTCTTGCATGATTTCAGTGAATAAATTTTTTATACCTTTAGTGCTATCTTCTACCCATTCTCCCACACACCTAATTCTGAGATTGGTTCCTTTTGAATCAAACTTCAGCTTTTGTATTCAGCTACTTTGCTCATTTCTAATTTTAGAGCCATGCTTAATGGTAGCATTTGTTTCCTCAGTCTTATCGTCAAGGTCCGAAATTCTGTCCTCACAATGTTTGAGGCAACTTTCCCAGCTTTCCAATGTATGTTTTATGTTCTGAATTTCAGCTAGATTTCTTTTCTAAATTTCCAGTTCTCTTTCAAAATGTTCCTTCATATCTTGCATTTCTTTATTTACCTCAGCCAACTGTTTATTTGTGGCTTCTGTATACTCAGTAAGCTTTGTATCCATTAGAACCACTAGTTGTTGATTTAGTAAGTTCCCCTATAAGCCTGCTGACTATTGCTTACACCGCTTTGAGAATATCTTGTTCGAACTGCTTGCTTGACTTGTGTATTTGCCTTTTGACTTCCTTTCTTACGAGTTCCACTATTTCAGGGCCCATGACGTTACTTTCTAGGGTCTCAGGGATTTCTGTAGGTGTCTTATTGACCTCTCTTCTTCTCATGTTTCCATTGTTGAAGGACTTGAGTTTAAAGGCCTAGCTAAGGGGTTTCGTCGATTGATTATGGAGGCATTGGGGAGAGCCAAAATTCCTCCGAGTTCTGTGCTGGGAATAAGCAGTGGAGAGGGACCTAACAGCTCAGTGGCCGCTGAGGTGCCATGATCACACGGAGCCACCTCAGCAAAGCTCTCCCACCTGTCCTGGCTTTCCTCCCTCAAAGGTGGGGCTCTCCACTCTCAAAGGTTCTCCTACTGCACCTCAGCCATTCAGGAGATTGGCAGCTCTTTTCTTCTCTTGATGACTGTCTCTTGTGTCAGTTTCTTCCTAAGAACTGTTTAAGAATGACTTCCAAAATCCTGATGTGCTCTTCTGAGCTTTTTTATTTTAAACAGTTCTGTCTCTGGCTCTTGTTTTTTAAATGGCTTCTGCATAAGTCATTGCCTGTTATGGCTGCCAAGCACTGCTTCTGATTTAGGCTCCAGGAGGCCTTTTTCTAGGGTGAATTTGTGTTTGTAGTGTGCACTGCCTGCAGGTTTATTCTTTGGAGGCTGGAGCTACAAGCTGCTGTCAATTACCGCTTCTCCAGAATCCACTCTTACCTCCGTCTGAGGTTCCAGACTCCAGGTTTTTTTTAATCTGTGGATGCCAGCAGCTTAGGGTCACACTCTGTAGGCTTGGGGCTGCTTCATGGGCTGCTTTTTTCCTCCATTTCTGATACATCTTTGGGATTTCTGACCTTCCTCTTGTCTCTTTTTCAGTTGTTGGAACACTCCTTTCTCTCCTATCTCTATGTGAGATTTTTGGACTCCAGGTGGGCTTTCCTCCATATGCGGATGCTGGTGGCTCCCAGCCATTTGTAGTCCGCCTGGGGCAGCTTCCTTGAGCTGCGTTTTACCTCTGCTTCTGACGTGTTTTGGGGCTTCTGACTTTCCTGTGGCCTCCTCTCAATTGTTGGGGTCCTACTTTCTGTTCTAGCTACATTGAACAGGTTGTTTTTGACTACATTCTCAACTTTTTAAATGGGTGCCCAAGGAGCCAGTGTGCAGCTATATTACTCAGCTTTCATCTTGAATGCCTTTCTGCATCTGGCAACTTTTTCCTTTCTACTCTTTATAAGGCTGATAAAAGAGGCTGCTGGTCTAGAAGACTCACTGTCTTCTAGACCAACTTAGTATCAGGTCTATACTGGCCCCTTAATGGCTAGAACATACTAATTCCTGTCAGACAAGACAGTGGCTCTCCTTTGTGCAACCCTCATAATGGGGCATTGGATAGGTAGTCTCTCTCTCTCTGCCTCTCTGTCTGTCTTTCTCTGTCTCTGTCTCTGTCTCTGTCTCTGTCTCTCTCTCTCTCTCTCTCTCTCTCTCTCTCTCTCCTCTGCATTGCTAGGGAAAAGCTGAGAGCTGGAGGTGGGGCTCTCTTTCACTCTCATAGCTAATTCATGGTAGAAATTCTCGCTAGAGGGTGACTAAGAGCTTCTATGTATATAGATTTGTGTTCAGTGAAGATGGGAATGCCTCTCATTTAGCTTCTGAATTCTAATAGGTGGAATTTGTCTATGAGTTATTGTCAATTTGATGTGTTTATAGGAAGGAAGAAGGATCTAAAGTTTACTTTCGACATGAATATTTTTGTAGAGTAGAAATGCACACTGAACAATTTAATGCCCTTACGTTATTGGTGAATCAATAGAAAGCATTGTCCAATCTAACAATGTTGTACTTTCAGTAACTTATTTTATGTTATCCTAAAATAGCCACTGACCTGGCATCTGTTTTGTCCCTTTCCTGACACCCTCATTTTGTGTGGAACAACAAAGGGCTCAGCTAGAACCCAATGGGAAACAAAACTGTGTTGCCTTTTACTTCTTCCAAACAGTAATGGCCAAATGAGGAAACACTGGATGTCAGGAAAATTAGCTGGCAGAACATCATGAAAATATCCTCTAAAGAGAGCAAACTCAACACATTTGTGTCATTTTACTCATTACTATTGTCACGTCTCTTGAGCAAGTGTGGAATCAGGTACTGGACCAGGCCTCCTTACACCATTAATTAAAAGCCAAAGGTATCAGAGGAGGCTGGACACAGGTATCTTTGGACAATAGGACATACACTTTAATATACCTGCCTCCAAGACTTCCATTGTGAGAGCAAACTGTAAATCCCCGATTTGTTTAAGTTACAGGCAGTCAGACAGACAAATGCAATCCCTGACAGTTACAAGGCTACAGGGAAAGTAAATAAATAAGAAGAGGTGAATTATATGTACTTTTGGAAGTTGAGTATAAAGAATGATAGATTTTCAAGACTATTTTCAAGACTGCTGTCTGCACTTTTAGTTGAGGGTTGGCAAGATTCTATTTCCCCATTATCTCTTCAATCATGAGAGAAACAGTAATCATTTCATTTTCCTTTTCTCCAATTTTTCAGTAAAGATGTTCCTCCCTCAGGGAACTATTTCTGAGCTTCTTACTCGTAGATAGTTGAGAAACTGGATTCATATTCTTTCTGGTGTGGCTCTTTTTCTTAACTCCCAACTCATTTTCTTTAACATCCCTTCACCTACCTTCCTCCCTGCCTTTTCCTCTTGCATTTCTGCTGTCCATTTGCTTATGAATATTTTATTGTTTTGGTTTCATGTTCCTATTTAATGCATGTTTAAATATATATTGAAATTGTAAAATCATGATGTAATTTACTCTCCCTTTCTATCACCACTCCAAATGCTTCAATTACTGAAATTGTAAAATGTACAAAGAGGAGACATTTTATTTTAGTAAGAAAACGTAGTAACTAAAAGTAACTAATGACGGTGGTATCAATAAGTCTCTCTCTCTCTCTCACACACACACACACACACACACACACACACATCCTCTTTAAAGAACACTGACCATTATACTTGCTTGCATGTGAGCTTTTGAAAGAATTATTTTACACAATTGAAAGAGGATTGTTGGCCCCCAAAATTTTCATTGAATGACATATTACTTGAAAGTATAAAAAGGTCAATAAGCATGCGTATGTGTGCTTTTAAACATGATTATCACACACCTGGTTAAAAGCAATATCTCTCATTTTTCACTTACATTAAACATGATATAAAGTCCAGAAAGGTATTTTTCATTTTAAATTTTTTTCTCTAATTCCTTAATGACTTGATATTGGAGATTTTTCCTGAGACTTTTTATTCTAGTTCATTCCCAATTTGAAAGTAAAGTAAATAAAAATTGGAATCGCTATTCACCATCTTTTCAGTGATTTGTGTAATAAGTTGATCTTACCACAAAATAGTCTTTTCAGATAACTCTGTTGGGGAAATAACAGTGCCTCTAAATTATTTTATTACCTGTTTATAACTTCAACATCGTTCGCTAGGTTTTGAAGATAATTCATGGTTTATTGCCTGAGGGTCATTTCATGACAGAAAATGTAGTTTTACTGATATAAAAATGCCAGACAGTAACTAAATGAATATAAAACAGCTACCTCAACTAAAAGAAATGGAACTGGGCTCCGACAGCCTTGTTTCCTGAAAGGAAAATGGTCAAGAAAGCAAATTGAACTGACAAGGTGATGTAAGGAGTAGATAGAAGTCTGTTGCTTCATTAACTTAGGAAAAGATTTTGTCCCCTCACATACCTGGAACAGTTAAGCAGTGTGAGGTGCAGAGTTGCTTTGCCTCAAAAGCCACTCGCTAACAGATTTCTGAAAATAACTAAACACCACAGAATGTTATGACTCTTTGAAGTAGCTGACCACATGTTATAAAAACACCAGAAGTCGATATTAAGAAGCTTAGCTACTTCGGGTAAATACAGAAAAAGAAAAAAGGTCTCTGTCACTTTCCTTTCTGTTACCTCCACCAGAGCCCCTCACTTAAGACAGAACAAATGAAAGGATGATATATCGTCATATCCTCAGAGTCTGTGGAAGCATAGCTTCCTAAAGGTGGTCATTCAGCATGGTCACATAGCAAAAAGGGGGAGCCCAGAGAAACCACAGTGAGCATTTGTAAGTCAAGAACTCTGTCCCAGCTCTCAGTGGGCACTTTATGCCCATTTTCTGTATAAGCCACTGCAGCAATGCCAGTTCCCTCACTTTCTGCATGAATAAATAAGGGCAGAGGAAAAGTGTAAAGTTACTCAGTCACCTTAGAGGTGGCAGAAGGAGAATCCAAAGTAATTCTTACAACTCCAAGGGGTCTCCTTTCAATAATGACTACTATGGCTTTAAGAAAAAAAAAAAAAAAAAAGTCTTAACTATGGCTTCCTAACTGCTGACCTGCAAACTTAGTCTATTCCATGCTCATCCGTTCAGCTCCTCCTCCTTGGTCACTGTAATACCAGCCTTGATGCTGCGAGGTCGAGTGCTCCTTCAAATGAAAGGCCACGCAGATTTCTAAGCAGCCTGAAACACTCAAGGTTTCTGCCTGGTGTTTTTAGAACCGTATTCCTTAGAGGGCCGATCCTTTTCCAGCCTCACAGTACAATTAGGACTTGTCAGTTGAAGACCAGTGCATTATTCTCTGCCTTCAACGCTGTGGCCTCTGCATTTCCTTATCACAGTTCCCAGGCAGTTGCAGATGCGATGTGCCCTGCCCCTGCTGGCTCTGCGCTCGGTTTCCTGTGCGGCTCAGCCCAGCCTGCTCCTTTTAGGGTGGTGGGGTGGTACCCAGCAGCCCCAGGTCATCATCTTCTTTGTTTGTTACTTTGCTCTTCCTTCCTTTTGTGCCCACGCCAGCTCCTTCTGTGCTCTTTTAGTGCAGTCCCTTGCCAACCTCAGAAATCAGGCTTCATGGTGCTTTTTCTGCCTTAGACCTTGAAAGCCCTGGGAAGCCTCAGCCCTTTTCTGCCTGTGCCCTTTGGGCTTTCAGGACCATTGAGCAAAATGGAAATGGTCCAGGTCAGAGCTGCCTGGATTTCCTCACCCTTAGCAGCCCTCAGGGCTTGGTGGGAGCTTCCAAAACCACTCGGCGTGGACAAACAGATGCAAAGAGTAAGGTTAATAATAAAATCACAGTTTCCTTCGCTCTGCTAGCCTCATCAGATCTAGAAAATGCTGCATCTGGCTGTACATTTGGGCCATGGAGATTTGTACTAGATTCTACATGCAAGAAGAATCCCACTTATTTATTGTTTTCACATTACTTGTTTTAACTAAACAGACTCCAAATTCAATTATGTAACAGAGTAATTCACTATTGCTTTTAACTAATTGCCCTGTTAGGAAGAAACTATGAAAGTTACTGATGTATTAATTAATTGAACCTTAGGGCCTGGTAGGCAGTAATTTCATTTCGGATTGTATTTAGTCAAAATGATTCAAGATTCAGTCCAAGTACTGGGCTGTGAGCTTAATTAAGAAGAGTATTGTGACTTAAAATACTTATTAAGCTCACCAAAATTGAGTCTAATATCTGGTGTATCTTCAGGAAACCATATTTCACTCTTAAAACTCAAAAAAGAAAAATGGCTGTAGCTTTCCTGATAGCCTGATGTGACCTAAGGCGGCAATAGAGAGAAACTCACTGGACTGTGGAATCACATCAGGAGAAGTTCACTTAATTTGTACCAAGAGCTATCTTCACAGAGGGGAGAGATACCCTACTTGGGTAAGGCCTTTCCCTGGAAGTACTGTCTTCCATATATTCATCTGCTGAGAATTTATGTTGTCTGCTACAGTCAAAGCTAAAAAGCAGTACAGTTAGTGAGTGATTAGTGACAATCTAATGTCCTGATGAGTAATCTTGTCTACACGCCACGGATTATCAGGAACTGAATTACGGAAGGGTCTAGCATTCTGTGGCACGTTCTAAATAACATGAGGAGAACCAAAATCATGTATGTGTCCACTTTTGTCCTCCTTCAAAGAAGTACCCATGATTATAAAAAAGTGTACTAAAGAATTGCAATCATGTTAAGGAAAGCTATCCAGGTGAGAGGCTGAGATAATACACATGCAGTGTTTTGTGATTTTGGTATTCATAAATTCTAAACATCCCAGAAGCCCTAAGCCATGCCGTCATAAAGTGTTGCAAGGTCCATCATACTCAGACAAGCAAACAGCCCAAATTTTAGACCTGATTGTAGGAAAGTTTGTGAGCTGCATATTATCAACACAAGCCTTTGACAATGTACTATATGAAACCATTTGTCTCTAAATTCTCTTAAATGCATCAACAGTAGAACCTGAATCTTAAGATCTGGTCTTGTACAGAGTATGAAGCATCTTATTTCATGCGTCACCTTGTAACACAGAGCACAAGATAACAGAAGAGAAAGTCCTCAATCTGTTGCTGAATGAAGTCAAGTTACTGACTTATGAAGAAACGGTTTTGCTGTCCATGTACTTGTATTAAAGAGGGTCATTTTGTTATATTTTACTTTAAAATACCTCAAGACATCATAAATGGATTTTTTTGAGACAGGGTCTTGCTTTATAGCCCAAGTTGGTTCTGAACTCACTATGGAGCCCAGGCTGTCCTTGGACTCATGTCAGTGCCACCACGTCCAGCTTATGTGGTGTTGGGGAATAAAACTCGGGTACTCAGCACTTATCTCAGTGCTTGCTGGGAAAGTGCTTTAACTGCTAAGCCATGTCTCCAGCCCCAGTGCATGTTATTTCTAATCTAAAACTTAAAGACAAGAAGTAAACATCTAAAAATTCTTTGGCTGGAGCTGCCCCAGCCTACCACTTTTTTTTTTTTTTTATAAGACTTCAAGTCAGACACATTAGATATCTTTATTTCCCCTCAACAAGAGAACCATAAAAATGAATATGCTAGATGGTAAATGACTTTTCATCCACAAGTTCAAAGGAAACTCACTGCTGGTGTGGTATGGATCTGGAGGGTCCCCAAAGGGTTAGTTTTTTTGATGTGTTATGAGATACCTATAAGGCTATTAGGAGGTGGGGCTTGACTGGAAGTGGTCGATGCCTGGGGCTTAACCCAGAAAGGGCAGAATACTTGGGCTTGACCTTGAAGGAACAGATTACTGGGTCTGGACCTAGAAAGGTAAATATTAGCTCTGCCTTTCCTCTCTCACCTGGGTTGATGTGATGCCTTGAGAAACTTCTTTTCCTCCATGTCCGCCATTGCTTCCATTGTCACCTGCCACCCAAGAATGGACTGTGATCTTCTGAAACTGTGAAGTTAAATAAAGCTTTCCTACCTTGAATTATAGATGTTGGGTATTATGGTACAGCAATGAGAAAGCAACCAAGATTTTTTTTTAAATGGTACCAGAGAAGTAGGGGTATTTCTGTGACTTCACATGACCAAGCGGTTTGGAAGCTTTGGTTTGTGGGGGGAGTTTGGAAAGATTTAAAAATACTGACTGAAAAAGCCTGAGAGTGGTCTGAGCCAAGCTTGATGGGAGCTTCTGGTTGAAACTCAGAAGGCCGTCATACTGATAGACGTGTGGATTGGAAAGGCCAGGCTCAAGAAATTTCAGACGGGAAGGAGGACAGTACTTGCTAGTGATTTGAAAACCAGGCATGCTACATTCTGGCAAAATGTTTGTCTGCATTTTGCCTTTGTCCAGAGACTTCACCTGAAACTGAGATTGAGAGCAGTAGATTGCTTAATCTGGTAGAGGAAATCTCAAGGCAGCCCGATGTTCCAACTATTATATGAATTCTGTTTACAGCTTTTATCTATGGTGAAAGCCAGGAAAAAATGGCAGAGAAAAATGATATACAAAGTTGACAGTTTTAGCATATTAAAAGGGCCTGAGTGGTGAGGCAAAAGAGCTCCGGGCTGTTAAAGGGATTAGCATTAAAAAGAAACCAAGTATTTATAATCAGTAATATAGGAAAGATGCCTTGAAGGCATCTCAATAGTCAACAAGACCTCACTATTTACCAACTCAAAAATGGAGAGACAAAGGACTTTGCCCTAAGAAGAGTGCTCTCAGACCAAAGAGAAACAAGTTTGCTCCAGTTCAACCATGTTCAACTCAAAAGCCTTGGCAGTGATTGTTCAGAGAGGCCAGCCTATTGCTTAAGCCAGTGGTGGAGCTTGGTGCTGTACATGTGATCCTGGCTTTATTTATTTGCAGAGTGCAAGAGTTGTGAGTTCAGGAGGCTTCCACCAGATTGCAGAGGAAGACCTGGGAGGCCAGACTTTGTGTCCTGGGAGGCCAGTGTGTGAAACTGTGAAGGGGAAACTTCAGGCACAAGGAAGATCCTAAAAATCTGGAGACACCAGAAACATTGTCATCTGCTGAGGAAGGCTGCAGGCTGTGGGTGGGGCCAACACAAAGGAGAGAAGATGAAGATTACAGCAGGAGGCAATGCTGTGGCCTCAGGGCCTGCAAAGTGCTTTGTAGCTCATGTCTTGCCATCACCACTTACCTGGGTGTCGAACCCAGAATCATAGAATTTAACCCTTTCCCTGCTAGTTTTAAAACTTGCTTTGATCTGATTGCTTTGTATTCTCCAATTCTTCCCTTTTAGAATGGGAATGGTTACACTGTGCCATCATCGTATGTTGTTGGAAGTATTTAACCTTCTTCAGTTTACATAGGATCTCACAGTTGAGTTTGCATTGCATTTTAGAGAAGAATTTGTATTTGGACATTGTTAGCAGTGTGAGGATTATTAAAACTTTGGTAACTCTTAAAGGACTAAATGCATTTTGCCTAAGGTGGACATGAGTCTTTTGGGAAACAAGGGCAGAATGTTTTGGTTCAAAGCTGGAGTTTCCTCCAGAAGCCTGAAGTGTTTGGATGTGTAGCTGGATTCTTATAAAGCCGTGTGCTGTTGGGAGGTGGACCTCACTAGAAAGAGTGGATGCCTGGGGCTTAACCCAGAAGGGATAGAATATTGAGGCTTGACCTAGAGGAAACGGATCACTGGGACAGGACCTGGAAGTGTATATGTTAGCTCCACCCTTCCTCAATCACTTGACTTTCTGTTTGCAACGCCACAAGGAGCTACCTCCACCTCCATCTCAGCCATGTCATTCTACTGTCACCAGCCACCCACGAATGGGCTGTGACCTTCTGAAACTGTAAGCTAAAATAAATCTTTCCTTCCTTAAAATGTGGATGTTAGGTATTTCTGTCACAGAAATGAGAAAGTAACTAAAATACTGCTTTTGAGAACATATCCCACTTTGTACCTTTGTAAGAATCACAAACCCAATAGGCTCAATTATTCAGAAGTCTGTTTTGAGCTTAAATTTTGACGTTAGACCTTACCTTACTATTTTATTTTTCAGAGTCCTTCAGAGAAGCTGAATACAAAGGGTGTGTGGGGTATGTGTGTATGTGCGTGTATGTGCGTGCATGTGTCTGTGTGTGAGCACATGTTGGTGTGGGTATATGTATGAATGGGGAGAGAGAAATGAAAAAAAATTATAAAGGATTGCCTTATGATACTACTATAAACGGCTGTGAATTTGGAGGTGACAACTTTTCAATTATGTCAGTAATGGTCTTGTGACTCAACCTTAGTTTTACCCCCAAGGAAAAAAACATCAATAACAAAACTAACAAACAAACAAAAACAACTTAGTTCAAAAACAGTCTGTAGAAGGAATTACCTCTAATTCAGAGGAGAGTCAGGCTTTTGTTTTCAAAACTTTCAGGGCTTTGAATTGAAGAATTTCTTCGACATTAAGAGATATAATCTGCTTTATTTAACCTCCCACCAATTTACTTGTTAAGCTCATCCAAAAACACCTATATATATATAACGTTCGACCTAATGATCAAGTAGCTTGACATAGCTGAGCCTAGTTAAGTTGACACGAAGTCAGGTATCATAATCACCCACTACAGAATTACTCTGTGACTATTTTTGTGCAGGGCTAAACCATTAGACACTGCCCTGTATCAACTAAAAAGAAACTCATCATTGTAAGTGACCATATTTAATCAGCATTCCTGTGAGTAATCTGATGAAAAATGGTTTTTTCCCACAGTTGTGGTTTTAAAATGTTCTCGTCTCAACAGTGTCCAGCAGAACCTTCATCTTACAGAAAGGCTCCCAGGAGTTCTCACACAATCCATTCATGGGAGGCTGGCAAGGTGGAAGGACATGGCTGTAGTGAGCCTGCCGAGAGGTCTTCACGGCATGATACGTGAGAAATCAAGTTCAGAAGGACAGAGTAACCTTTCCAGATAATCTGCCCCTTTGGCCAGTGTTACGCCCCCTTCAATCAGGCCCCACCAGTCAGGAGTGCGTGATATCTATAGATAATCCAGATATAAGAGGCTTTTGGGAACATTTTAGATCCAAACGATAACAGGACTCCTGTAGAAACATCTTGTTAATATCTTGTCCAGAGACAAAACAAGCAAAATAAAACATTTTAATCCTAAGAAGTACATTTTGAGGGATCCCTACACAAAAGAAGCTCAGCATTAACACCTTTTCATGTTGCACAGTGATTCACAGTGCTGCAGCGACCAGCACTATGTCATCAAGTTGTTTTCACATTAATTATATATGTAAATTATGTCGTCTTTCTTTTGTCTTCCCATTCTTCAGTTTAAAAGATCTCAACATTTTGCTGCAGGATAAATGAAAATCATTTTATAAATCTACAGCCAAGATTCTGGTGACTGGAGTAGACTTAATGGGTGAGCAGCTGTAAATCTGGATGAATGAGCAGTAGGACATATAATAGAATAATGTGACTGTACTCTTCCCTTTCATATTCTACCGAAGTAAGGAATGATGGCCTAAAAGAATCAATAAGTTGTCCAAAGGAATATGTATTTTACTCAATACCATACTTTTTAATCTTCTGAAAAAAATTCCTCAAATATTTAATGTTTAACATTGAATACAATTGCTTTTGCTTTGGCTGAGAAATCGCTAAGAAAGTTGGAAAATGAGAAAAAATATATAAGTCAGTTTACATATTGCTCTCTCACTTAGCTTTGTGATGTCATACATGTCCTGAGACTTGAGACATGTGCTATTGGAAGACACAGAAACTCTATCACCTTTGAAACATTTGTTTTAGTAAATCTTTGCATCAATGTCTAAAGCTATACCCATATGGATAACAGTAGGTAATTTCTAACTATAATAGAAGTTTTCATCCTTGATTTTTTTTCAGTCTACATTTTGCTATTCATTTCTCCATATCTTATCCCCTGAGGGAAGTTGGGCATTATTTGAACTATGAAGGTTTCCTTATAAGAGATTCTTTTTTATTTTTTTCCACTAAGGTTGTCTGTTGTGCTGGTCTGAGCTCATCGAGCTAATGTAAACATAGGGGCACCATTGACACTAAAGAAAAATATTGGCTCAGAAAATATCTTTATGAGATAGAAAATAATAATAGCAAAACAGTAACAATCACAACATGCTATCCCGCCAATACCTGCCAATACAACTCTTTGGGCACATTTCTAAAATGATTTATGCTAGGCAAATTTACTTCACAAAAAGCCGAAGGAGCTTCAATTATAGGTGTTTTTTAAATATATAAATTAGAGACAATGAGCTTAATACATTTGGGTATATTTTACTCTAAATTCTCATAAGTGATGTATATATTTTTGCATATTGTGTTGGGAGTGATAAACACATTGTAGGTTCTTTTATTGTTCTTTTTATTAAATTGTGTATTTGGAGTTTTGCTTTCTCAGGAATAATGAGCTTTCCTACTACATATATTATCGCATGCAAGAATTAGTAAGATTAGCAGGGAGAAAAGGAGTCTGAACATTTTGATGGTACTAGTAGGAGTGATTTAGCTGACAAACTGTGCAAAATGCTTCCTGAGGAAAAAAATTGACAGAAACTCAGTTGCTCTTTTCTCATGAATTATTTGAGTTCTGGTCATTTCTCACAATTTGAGCTTCTAGGTGAGAACTCTTTGCCCACTCTAGAATACATTTGTCAATAGTTAGGGTCAAATGGAGAAGAGAACTAAGTGAAATAACCATGTGTTCTCTCTTCTTGAAAATCACTAAAATCACTATATTAACAAAAAGAATAGATCAATAAAATGTTGATTTAAAATGCCACTGTAGTAAATCCAAAGTCATTTTCACCATTCTACAATAGCTTATCACATATTCATTTTGTTATCAATGCAGGTGATTTCTTCTTTTGAAAAGTCTTTCACACTTTTTCTTTTTGGGCTACTCAATTACATTCCAATCATCACCGTCATCATCAATGAGAGTTTGAATTCTTGCTATAGATTTTTACACTTTGACCTTTAACATTTGAAAGCCAATTTAATGTTCGAGTTTTGCTAACAAAGATAAGAGACCCTGCTGACAACAAGAACATAAAATACAAATCAACTTTATATATAAAACACAACTTTTGTGAGAAAAAGAGGCTCAGTATTGTTTTTATACAGCCTGACAAGTTATAACCCTACATGGGAGCCTACAGTTTCTACAGCTATTCTGTAACATATATTTTTTTCTATTATTGCTTTAAATTTTTCCTATTTTTTGGATTTGATCAGAATGACTAACGTGTAATGAGGTGCAAATTTCTTTAGGATTTATCTTGTTGATGTTTCTCTAATGGCCCTTTAAACCACAGATAGCTGCAATTGATAGTTTTATTTTTGATTATCTCTCACAGCAGAGAGGTAACTTCAATTTAAAGGTACCCCATTGAGTTTGAGGCTTGCTGCCCTATGGATTTGGCTATTAGCATGTGTTAGCTTTCCTGTTGCAAAGACATATTGCTTGATACCCACAACTTTTAAAAAAGCAGAGATTTCATTTGGTTCAAGGTTGCAGGGGATTAAGTTCATAGTCACAATAACCAAAGCCTTATATTAAAAAGACATAACGGAGTAAAACTGCTTATTTCCTTACAGCCATAAAGCAGAGTAGGGAAAAAGACAAAGGACCAGATATCGATGACAAGGTCATGCCTCCATAGTTCACAAAGGTCCTGCCTCTCTATGTTCATGTATAGGTCAATAGTGTCCTAAACTAAGCCCCTGAACAGCTCTCAAGTCAACAGCTTGATGCAACCATGCTCAACTGTCTTATCTCACGCTTTGTGAATTTAAAACCCTAAAACATCTCTTTAGATCACAACTAATTCTCAAATACCAGGCATAGTTTACCTAACATGATAAAACTATCTTGCAAACAACTAGAAGTGCAATAATCTTTTTCCCCAAACTCAACAGCTCCAGCATTTTTCAAAAGTTCAAATAAAAGAACCTTTGGAGATTCAAGAAAAAGCATGAACTGTGAATCTGCATAAAAATCAAACAAAAGTTGTCTAACTCCAAGATAAAATGGCACAGAGCACACAGTCCCGTTCTAAAAGGAAAGCCTAGAAAGATAGAAAACGTTTAGAACAAAGTAATACAAAAGCCAGTTTCATTAAGCCCTGCAGCTCAACATCTGGCATCAAAGGCACCAGTAGTAAAATGCGAGTTCCAAAAGGCTTGGGGGACCCTGCCCCTAGGGCCTTGCTGGTTACAGCTCACATAGATTCTCTCTTGAGCTGGCTTTACTGATGGCCTATGGCATTTCTTGGAAGATATTCCACGTTTATGACATCTTTGATCTTCTTGGGCCTTCACTGCACTTTTGACTACAGCTTCCCACAGTACTCTCTCTCAAGGAATTCTTGTTTTGACTCCTACCCCTTCCTTTGAAATCTAGGTAGAATCTTTCCTAATTCCATAACTCTTGCATTGTTTCTACCAAAAAAAAAAAAAAAACTTTGATTATGTGGATGACAGCAAGGTCAGATGTCAGAGTAGCAGTAGCCAGGCACCATTGGCTAACATAGCCTATGAATACATGGGTGGTTGAGTGTAGCAAAATGAATCCTGGAAAATTAGTTTCCTGGGAAGCTTTTCTTGAGCAGGGACCCTGAAGATTCTCCTGTCAAATGAAAAGATTATACTTTTATATCCCTGATACTGCAAAGGTGGTGTCTTGTTTCTTTGGAGATGTCCTAAAGGCATCTCTCTTCATGTCCCTGTGCAAAATAACCATTTTCTTTTTTAAATAACGTTGATCTCATCAGCAGCCAAATCCCCCTTGGCTACCATTGTATGCATGGTTACTTCTGGGCCAAAACTATGTGTTTAAAATTTTTCTACTCTGAAGTTTACCCTGATTTTCACTACAAATCTAGCCAGCAGTATGCATGCCACAGCATGAATTTTGGCCTGTTTTGAAACTTCTTTCACCAGATTAAATAGTCCACCACCACTAACCTCAGTCTTTCACAAAAATCTTAGGACATGGCCAAAATAGGGACAAAATTGCTCCCAGAGTTTAATACAATGGCTTGTCATTCAAAGATCACTGGAGTCCTTATTTCCAGTTGAAAATTCCTGGGCCGGTCTTTTTAGGTCTTCTGAGCTTCCAATAGAATCACCCATCAGGCCATTGCTACAACATTCCAAGGCTTCATTAGCCCTCATCTCAAAACCTTTCCAATTTCCTCCTGCAAATCAGTTCCATAGACTTATAAATCATATAGTCAGGCACACTCACAATAATGATCCCACTTTTCTGGTATCAATTTTTTGTTGGTCAGATTGCCTGTTGCTGGGATTCAATAACTGATATATACCACTTAAAGGAGGAGGGGTTTAATTTAGCTCATGGTTTCAGGAGATTCAGTACATGGCTACCGGCCCCAAGGCAGAAACATCATGGAGAAAGGGCATGGTTTCTGAGTTCATGGCGGCCTGGAAGCAGAACAGGGAGGAGCTCCACAGAAAAGGGGGCAAGGGATCAGATATAATACCCAGGGTCACGTCTTCATGACTCAGCCACAACCAGAAGTGTGCTTTACTATTCTTCAAGGGTTTCTTAATCAGTCACATTGGCACATTACAATTAAGGATCACAAAGTCACATTCCTTTGGTAAATAGCTATTAACTTGACATTGTGTTTTTGTGGAAACTGAGACTAGACCCATAGAGACCTTATGACCATGCAGCCTAAAATCCCATTGGCTCATTGGCTTACAAGTTGTTAAAAGTCCATTAGGCCACACTTGTCAAGTGGAACTAGTGTATTGTGAAGCTCTACCCTTACTTAAAGTTTGTCTTATCTTTGTGTTAAATCTGACAGCTACCCTTTTGGGGAAGATATTTTTTTATTTCACCACCTGAAGCCAGGCTACTGAATTACTGGTGTCCTCAATTTATTTTCTAGATCTCATTCGCTGATGACACAACACAGATGAACTGAAACTCAGTGGTTCCTATGGGCTGCTCTACCTGTGCAACCTCTGTGTCAGCCATGCCGAACTAACTGTATTACTCCATCCTGTGGGTAGTAACTCCTTCGGGTGAAGTTTCTTCTATTTGTTACTGGCTATTGAGCTCTGGATTAACAGTTTGTCTCCCACTTAGTGAATCACAGATTGGAAAATTAGATTAAGTCCTGCTTGGATGCACAAACTATAAAAACACATCACAACTTCTAATCAATCTATTGTACGGTTACTCATGTTGACTTGATAAGGGTCTGGCTACAATTGTGGTTCTTCTAATTAATCCAGATTATGTGACTAGAATTTCAAAATATTTTCCCTTTGATAAGTGCTTTTTATCACAAAAGTTCCTTAACGATGAATTGATTATCAAAGTATTTGATGAACTTCCACATACTCCATCTATAGACAATTTGGTAGTATTTCATATGGACTGCAACTACCTTCTTAAAAATTGGCTCAAACTACTTATGATCATTTCTCTCACTTTCTTTTAGAATGTGGTGAAGCTATTGGATCATGGAATACAACTGTCCTTAGAAACAGGTCATCTCTTTGTGACTGGTGTCTTGAGTTAGAATTATAATCAGGAGCAACTTGAGGTAAATACCATTTTAAAAAGTATGAAAACGTCAGAATTCTTGCTTAATCATTCTTGAGCACAAAACCTTTTACTTCCCCTAATGATAAAACTAGCCCATCTTGTTTGATACACTCTTTGGTGGCAAAAAGAGACCCTAACAGTGTACACTTAATTCTGATTCAGCCAGCAACATTTTCATATTGAATCCACATGGACCCAGTCCATGAGGTGATGATCTTTCCATTTTGTATGCTGTTAACTGAGGCCTCCCACAGTGCTCATCCATAATAAATCAGGGTCCTTGCTTGTCACATTCTGAACTTTCTTGATGAACACTCTAGGTATGACTGGAAGAGGACACAAAACAAAGCAAGCAAACAAAAAAAGCAAAGTGGCAGATACTGCAAAAGGCACATCTATTGTGGTAGTTTTGGAATATTTGCTTGCTAGAGGGATAAATATTTCAGACATGAGGAAGGACACAGGAGAGAAATATACAAGTCAACTTGGCTTTTCAGAATCCCCTTGGTGCTTTTATTCCCTGCAAAGAAAAGTACCCTGATTTTGATCTGCAAATATATCCTAAGCAATTCAAAGTAAACCAGCTGCTTGGTCTATCACATCCCATTATGTATTTGTAAAGAGATCGTTGTCCCCTGTGTCCTTACTAAGTTAAAAATCATCTCCTTCCCTCCTACATAAGACATCCATTTGTATATGTAGGTGTTTCCTCAGCCCTATTCCTGTACTCAAAGCTGCCATCAAGAGGCAGATTGATTCTGCTTCACATAAGCAAACAGAGCAAATTGGACTAACTTCTTTCAATCAGATCCTCTAAATCAATGGGGTTGACTCAATTATTTTAACTGAACTAGACACCCAAAAGTCTAGTGGCTGGACAGCAGACCATGTTAGAAACCATGTCTACCTATATCCCTTACCAGTTGGACACTAACAATTACAGTGTTCTATTTGCAAATGTTATCTACATTTGCAATCAAATGTCAAATTATTTTCTTTTCTTGAAAATGTAACAACTTAATCTTAGGAGCCTTTGACATATATAAGAAAACACATAGTTATATATTTCATGTACAACTGTGGAAATCTTTCCAAAATTTGGCCTTCGTTATTAACTCAAGACAGACTGTCTATGAGACAGAGCACCCTGTGGGTAGTTATCCCTCCAATGAGAAACATCCAACTGCAAGTGTGTACCTAACCTAGCCGAAGTGTTTCATAGCATTCAGTTGTGCAACCCATTTGGGTCATCCAAAGCTCATTGGCCAGAGTTGTGGATGGTGAAAATTCCCTAATATTCCCCTTGTAAGACAAAGTGTAGTCTGAGTAATCATTGATATAATTTATTGGACTTGGTTGGGGTTTAGGGCAAAAATGGGAAAGTCAGAACAGAAATTTAAAGAGAAAATTCTTGGATTTCTCATGAAGACACAAGTGGCTTATGGGATTCTTTGCTGGTTGGGTCCAGCTGGTTGGTGTGGTCAATACTGCAGATTGACATCCTTTTGCTGCTTGGAGTTCTGGTGATAACAACCTTAATTAAACATTTTATGAAATATAATTATGGATTTATCCTCTTTTATGTTATTCAGAACAAAGAGAGTGGCCAAAGGAACAGCACTCTCATGGAGAAGTAGACCAAAAGCCAAGTCAGAGCAGCAGTGAGGGTCAAATGTTATTGGAAAGTAATTCTTTGAGAACCTCTTAAATTTTGACATGACTTGTGTGGAAGCACTTACTATCCCTTATTTTCAACTTTTGTCATCAGTAGTAAACTACTGTCATTTCCTATCATGTCAGAGTTGGTGCTCAGTACATGGTAACATAAGGATCAGTCAAATTTTCAGTAAATTATTATGATGAGGTATTTTGCTTGACTTACTTGAGAATAATTCCAAGTTAGAACGTCAGTTCTCACAAGGTGACTAATTTTCTTTTGCTTACTTTTCCATCCAGCAGATGTCAGCAGTGATCTTGTTGAGTTGACAAAGCTAATTTTCGCTTTTCGTGAAAATTCATTATTTTCTGAACTTAAGTTTTAAACTCCAGAAATTCTCTCAAAATTAGGTCTCAATAATTTTCCAGGTATTTGGATAGCATTCTCTTCCATTTCGTCTGCAGATAGTTCTTGGATATTGTGACAATGTCCACTGATCATGTTTTTAGATGTGCCAGTCAAATGCCTCAAGTAGTTCTCACTTGTTGACAATGTACGTGACACCTAATGGGGGGAAACTCGAATCTACTACTAATTAAATCAAAATAAAATAATAATTTATGTCCTTAACAATTTTGAGGTACTTATTCCATTTCATAAGATTCTTTGAGAGTGTCTCTAATCAATTTACAGCACTATGCAAAGTGCTTTCTCCGCTTTCGTGAGACAGGATTACATCCTCCATCCTCAATGTTGTGACTTCATCCTTAGCTATAACTAGTTTTGAGCAGTAGAATGTGAACAGAAATATATAGTGGTGGAGAGCAGAAGCGTTGTCCTCCCACTGTTGTTCTTTATTCTTCAGTTGTGATATTAAAAAAACGTCCAAGTAGATATTGTTTTTTCCTTTTCTAGGTTGAAGGCAATTGATTGCATGAAGCTCACAACAGAAATGTAACATAAGCAAAAACGAACTACTGAAGACGCTGACATGTAGGGGTTATTTAATTAACACAGCATCAGAATCTCACCCGAGCTACCTGAGAGAGGACAAGAAAAAAGTGCATCACCACAAAAAGTGAATAAAATTAGAAAACACATGAGAGTAGCTTAAAGCACCACGAATGATACATATTTTAAAATTTGAAACCTTTCTTTTCCTCTCTTTCTTTTTTCTCTCTCTCTTTTCCTTTTCCTAGTTCTGGGGACTAAATGCAACACCTTACACAGCCAAGCAAGTAGCCCGCCAGTGAGCTACATCATCAACACGCATTTATTTTTCTTAAGATTGTCTAGCCTATGCCTCTATTGGTGTCTCCTAATATTAATCTTTATTCAATCTCTCACTCTTTCTTCTCTCTCTCTCTCTCTCTCTCTCTCTCTCTCTCTCTCTCTCTCTCTCTCTCTGTATCCCCCCCAGGTAAGGACTAAGGACTCATGAACTCACCAGATAGCCATTACATTTAGTACGTAGCCGTGTGTTAACTTCCTCATCTCTCCTTCATACCTTATTAAAAAAAACTTCAAAGAACATCATAATTCTCCTATATTGTAACAGTGCAATCCTCAGAAATGCTATAAGATACTATAAGTATTATTACTGATCACATTTCAAGATGATGAAACTGAGTATATTATGTTAAGTAAATTTGACCAAGTGTCTGCAGGTGGAAGAAGCAAACACTAGCAGTTGACCCCACAGCTTGTGGTCTCAACTTTTCCTCTTCCTCTTAAAAATGCTAGAAGACCTTGAAGACTCTGCATAGTAGCAATTTTTTATTACCTGCTTCCATGACTCAAGAGACAAAGATGTGAATATTTAAGCTGGGTCTTTTAGTATTATTTCAAATGAATCCCAATTAACATATTGTTAACATTTAGTTTACTGCGTAGAAAAAAAAAATAGGGATCCGATGGTAGGTCTTTTCTTAATAGCCTGGATTTTATGACTACACTTACTTGTCTGTTCATTCGTCTGCACGGCATGGTGGGGAGATTGTTTTATCCCATACATAGCACCGTGACTTCAGTACTTCGCTGTGTAAATGAATAAACAAATGAATGAACAATCGATTTTTATGAAATGTTTGCTCAATTAGGATAAGGAAAGCAATGCGCAAGTGTGAAGACCTGACAAATAAACTAGAAAGAGCTGAGAAATGAAAAGTGTCAAACTGTCTCCTCTCTTTTGAATCCTACACAAATTTTTGCAGAGTAAGTGCTTTAAAAATACCAGACCATGTATTCAAAATCCTAATCTCTCTTTGATTTGAAAGTTGCCATTTCCTGACTCTTCTGAAAGTAAGATGTCTCCAACTAGCTTTTGGTTTCTCTGATTCTTCAGCTTAATAGAAACTTTCCTCTTTCATTAAAGTTCAGTTAGTCTTTGAAAAGTCACTCCAGCTTTGCGGCTGTGCTTTGCTTTGTGTCCCGTCTGCCATTCTAGGCTTGAAGGGAAGAGGCACAGGCCACCATCGTTTCTCCTGGCTCAGGTACTCCTCCCTGGTTCTGCACTCACACAGCTGACAGTGCTGAGATGATTAAAGGATTTGGGGAATCTGTGAAGAGCTGAGCATAGATTTTTGAATGTGTGAACTACTTGTCAAGATTTTTATAGTAATTAGGAGCTGAGTGAGGAAAAAGAATGTGTCTGCTCAGAACTTGGTAGAGTTTCAGTGTTGCAATATTCCTTTTGAGATTTTTAAATGGCCTGAATTCATTAAGATACACACACCTCCTATTCCATTGGAAGAAAAATTCCATTTTGTGAAGCATATTGGTTTGTGGTGTCCTTAAGATATGGGCCAGTACTTAGAAGTGGAGTTTTAGAATAGATTATCCCTGAATATCTACCAACTTACTCTAGTTTTCTTAGAAGAGTAGCCAGACTCATCCTTCGATTTTTTTTTATTCCTTCATTACATCTGTACTGACAGATACTGTTAAGTCACAAGTACAGACGGGCACGAAACAGTGAGCATCACAGACACTGGACTGGACCTTATAAACATGGTAACCTGATTAGAACTTTTATCACAGTTTCTCTTATGGCATGTAAGCACACATATTTAAACACAAGTTTTCACACATCACGATTCCCCATGAGTAAGAGAGCTGTCATTGGTAAAATAATTTTTTAAAATGTGGAAACATTATAATTGCTTCTGTTTATTTTTACCTGATATATAACTGATATTGCTTTAAGTGTCTTTACATCTTAATTCACTGTCAAAAGCCAAGTTTAGGGGTAAAATGTCCTCATTTATAAGATTCAGTGAAGACGTTGAGCCTGACATCTTTTGTATGGCTTTAGGTCACACAAGAGGAAGTAATTAAATAGTCAGACTTGCTGGTATATGATTTAGAAGCTACTCTTCCTGGTTTAGGAATTTATGAAGGGTGGTTTCTTATCTACAGGGGCTTTTATTTGTTGCCTTGTTCGTAGTGGGGGACATCAGGGATGTTTGTAGTTTGCATCATGTGGCCCCGTGATGATGGATATTTTCTCCAGCTTCTGAGGCTTCAGAGAAATTGTGTAACTTGAGAAATGAGAATACTCTGAAAAGTCTGGATTATTATGTCAGAATATAGAAAGAATACCAGGAATCTCTGTGATAGGAAATAGAAAAAAAAATGAAGTTGGGAACTGGCCTTCTGGAAAGATGAAAAGCCTATCTATAACAAAGATTAAAGATGGTTTGAACTTCAATTTGTGTTGTCAACAGAATATTATCTCCCGCTCTCCTTCCCCTCAGCTGGGTGTAATTGATCCTGGAATACCAATCTCTCTGCTCTGTCCCTACTGGAATAATGTCACCAGCTCACCCTGGCCGCAACTACAAGGAATAAAAATTATTACTCTATTTTTCCTGTTGCAGTAATCTCAGAAGAATGGATCCTAGCGATATTAAGCAATAACACCCCTCATCAGCCAAGTTTGCCTGTCTCTCTGTTGTTTCTTCAGAATGTAGAGAAATGGAAATAATATAAAGCATACAGCTCTGCAGATTATGGTAGAAAAGAAAAGAGGGAGGAAAGAAAAAGAAGGAAGTAAAAATGCACTATATGTTTGTGGGGAGAGGATCTACAAGTTAACCACACACTTTCGGGGCAAATGCAATACATAGACAGATTCTCTCACAACAGAGAAAAGCGGGAAATAAAGCACTCTTGGTCACTAGGTAACCTAAGATATGAAAAAATAAAAATCACAGGAACATAGAAATGTGTTCCAAGACTACAGCTAAGCACTGTCAAAAGACAAAATCACAATAAAACTCAATATGTGATTGGCTCTTAATTGCAACGTTAGGATCAGGCAACATCTTATTCTATGAAATAGCATGATGCAAACAGCATGATGTAAACATTGTTTAACAGTGCAGTATTCCTTAAATATGGAAATGAAAGCAATTGTTGAGATAGTGGTCAAAAGTTAAATGCTAAGCAGGTATAGTGAGTGCTGCTCACCTATAATCTCAGCACTCTGGAAAACTGAAGGAGTAGAGTTGTAAGCTTAATCCTAGCCCTAGGTAACTTAGCAATTCACAAAGATATTGTCTCAAAATTGAAAAAAAATATGAAAGAAAAGGAAAGAGAAGGAAGAGAAGAAAATAAAAGAAGGACAAAAACTTGTTTGACGATGTAGCTGAGTGTTTAGGTCCTGGGCTCAATCCTCAGTAATGACAAAAAAAAAAAAAATCAAATGCCAAATTCCTAGATACTGAGCACACAGGAAAAACAAAAGCCAAAATCTGAAGCATTGGCAGGGTTGGTGTGATTGCTGCATTTTTCATAAGCAAAGTAAGTAATAAAAATGACCTAAAATTGAAACAGATTATTAGAAAAAAGCATGATGACTCCAAATTATACAATGAGTTTCACAGTGTCTTTTGGCAGTGATAGTTAGAGCTACTGTTAGGACTGCTTCATATGGTGAAGAAATTACTCAATTTTAGTTTTTTCAATTTATTTCCATTTCTTTACTTTCAGATTTCAGTAAGATTATATATAAACTGGTTATTAAAATAATCTGTGTAAGTATGTACATCTGTTTTCTTTATTAATCTGCTTATAAATCTATCCATCTATCTCCTTCTAGAATATGATATTCAAGTATGCTAGTAAAAAAAATCGATGTGACAAATTATTTTTCTTTCAAAAAAAACCCCACTTAAACATTGCGACTTCTTTTTAAAAGACTTAATTTTAGAGTAGTCTAAAGTTCAGAGTTGAGAGGAAAATAGTTTCCCATATTCCTTGATCCCATACATTCAGACCCTCCTAATATAAACATTTCACACAAAAGCTATACAATTGATGAAATTTGTTCGAGTTGAAGAAATTACATCAACAAAATAATGTAACTGCCCCCAAGTTCTCAATGTTCCACCCATTCCTGCAGCAGAACCCTGGAAACTCCTGACCCTTCTACTGTCTCTATATTTCTGTCCTTCTTGTGATATCATGCAGCTGAAGTAACAAATTATGTAGCTTTTTGCATATTGGGTTCTTTCAGTTAATAATTTGTATTTAAGTTTTCTGCATGTATTCATGTGTTTCTACAGCTTGGTAGGGTTTTTTTTTTTTTCTACTTTGAAAAACATTCCTTTGTCTGGATATACTATGATTTTGTGTGTGTGTGTGTCAGTGACAACTTGGTTGCTTCTAAGTGTTAGAAGTCATGAGTACAGATACTATAAATAACTTGTAGATTTTGATATAGAAACAAAATTTCAGTTTCTTTGAATGAATACTAGGAAGAGAGAATTCTGAATTGTATGCCAAGAGTATGTTTAATTTGTAAGAAACTACCAAACTGCCTTTTAAAGCAACTGTGCCACTTTGTCTGCCTATCAGCGATGAATGGAAATTCTGGTTGCTTCACATCCTTGTCAAAATTTCTTGTTATATTTTGTTATGGTTTGGATCTAGAATGTCCCCAAAAGATCTCTCATGTTTTGGTGTTATGGATTATCTTTGATTCATGTGCTATTAAAAGGTGGTTCTGGTTGGAAGGGTGGGTCACTGGAGTTTGACCTCTGGGACATGGCCAGGAAGCATGTAGCTTTGCCCTTTTTCATTCATTTGGCTTCTTATTTGCCATGCCTTGAACAGCTTCTCTGGCTATGCCTCTGCCATGTGCTTCCACCATTGCCAGATTCCCATGAAGGGACTGAGATCTTCTGAAACCATGAGCTAAAATATATCTTTGGTTCACTAAATTGTGGTTGTAAGGTGTGACCATTGGAGAGATTATGTCGACTGAGACAATTAGGAATCGTGCCAGCATTAGTGTTTAGGAACCATGACTGAATTAGGCAATTAGGAACCACACCTGAATTAGAATCATGCCTGGATTAGAGTGTGAATAAGGAAAGAACACCCACCCAGATGTGGGAGGTCCAGCTGGGAGCTTGAACTGTATAAAAGGAAGGAAGAATAAAGATTGGTACAGCTTTTTCCTCTGGGGAGACACTGGACCTGATGGGACTTGGCTTTCTGTTTGTGACTTCATGAGGATGTGCCTCCACCTCTGCCTTTGCCAAGTACTTCCATTGCTGCTGGCCTCCCCTGAGTGGACTGTGACCTTCTGAAACTGTGCACAAAAGTAAACGTTTCTTCCCCCATATTTTTGGATATTGGGTATACTGTCACAGCAATGAAAAAGCAATTAAGACAGTCACAGCACTGCAGAGTAACTCAAACACCAATGCTCTGGAATTTGCCTACTGTGGTCGGTGTGCACTTGTATCTTTGTTGTTTTAGTTTGCAGTTCTTTCATGACATCTGATATTGGGCATCTTTTCATAAACCTTTTGAACTGTAGATTTAGACAGGGGTCAGTTTAGAACACAAATGCAAATTACCCTATTGTTTCTTTTTAAATCTTTGTTCTTTTTATATGAAAATAAAAAACAAGAATTAGGGTAACTTTAAACTACTTAGCTTGTTGACACTGACAAGGTACCTAGATGTGGATTCAGAATTAGCCCTTAAATTCACTCATTTTTATCCTCAATTTCCCAGCTGCATCTCCACCCTGAGCATGTTGTCAGTGCCTACAAGGGCTACAAAAATCTTCTGACTTGGCATTTTAAACCATTCATCCACAAGGGGAGATGGGTAAATGGTGATTCTTCCTAGGCCCAGATGGACCTGTTTTGTTTTGGAAGGCAAAGCTGCATCAGAAAAATTGTTCCTCCCATTTTGCAGCCAGTTATTGCTCCTTTTCTCTCTCTAACACTGGTCTCCTCTTTTTCTAAACATTTCAAATAGCAATAAAAGCATTAGGGTGATAATGGGAGCTGAGTCTTTAACAAGTGAAATCCTCATGTCAAATCTGTAAGGTACAGCATGGAAGAGCCTGTTGTTATGGCTAAAGAGCTGAGACCACAGAGGGGTGTAAGCTCTGAGGCATTTCCAATTTCTCAGCATTAAATCTTTATGATAGAGCTGAGGGAGGGGAGAGAAAGGGGTTGCTGTAAAACTGCACCCACAATGGCAGGTGGCTAATGTGGGCTGCTGATAAAGGCTTACTGAGCGAACAAGAGCCTGGCTGCTTTTTGAATCCCTAGGTATCCAGGAGGGAGGGCAACTTCTTCCTTCTGATATTTCACTGTTTAACCCTAGGATAAGCCTTTTGTGGTGACTCTTATTACATTTTTAGACAGAATTTGTGTCCCTGTGCCTGTTCACGGGGATTCAAGCAGCTTTCTGCTTGATAATTCTTATTGTTTTTTATGCTAAGCTGAAAAAATCACCTTACCAATATAGAAAAAGCATCCAATGATTAAAGGCGACCTCAGGCACTACCAACGGCCCAACTGTGCTTGCTGCATGAAAGAGGGTAAACCCAAAATGAAATGCCTCATCAAAAGGCCCACCTAATCCCAGGCCTCATGAAATCATACAGCATCTGCCATTCTATGCAGCTTGGGGAGCTGCGGTACCAGGGGGAAGCCTGATCCTCATGGTTGAATAGGCATGTTTTCCCAGAGAAGAAAAAAGCTTGGAGTTAGACTTCTAACCTGGGGGCTAGGCAGTGCCTAAAAAATCAGCTTTCCTCAGAATTTCTATGAAGCCAGGCAGATCTGAATCAACCATAAATGTGGCACTTATTTTCTCAAGATATTCAATGACAAAAATAGTGTGACTTTCTATGTCAAATAAATAAAGACTTTTATTGAATCTCAGAAGTTTGCAAGAATAGTGAGTAGTTCGACATCTGAGGAGTGTCAGTAGAAATATGTGTAGGTTATAAAATTTCCAAGCCACTAATTACATCCGACTGACACCTGCTGCCCTCTGTAGCCTTTTTGAGCCTCAATTTCCTCACTTGTGAAGTGGGAAAGTCTAGTCTACGAAATTGTGGTGGGGATTAGAGGCAAAGAGTGTTGCAAATTGTCACAGTAGTGGGTACATGATAGGCACAAAAAGTAAGAATTTAAGTCCTATTTATAAATTGCTTTTTTTTTCAGACAAATGCTAGCAATTAGTTAGTATTGGAAAAGTGGAAACAATTTTATTTCATTTTCTATTGATGGGTCTGAGATTATTTAAATAGTCATAAATCATAGGTATGTGTTACAGGCATGACTGTAAATTTTACTATTGTCTTAACTTACATGTGAAATAGAGGATATGTTTTGCTACACAAAGCATAAGACAAACCACCAAAAGAAAATTAAAGAGGCAAAAGAAAGAAAAGAAAACCTCTATAATCCACAAGAGAACTCGGTTTCTTAAAGCAGTCGGCTTGAGTTCACAGAGAGCGCATGAGAAGTAAGATTAAAGAGGCTTGGGTCGCTGGGCAATTTTGAGGCCATTACTTTGTCATTCAGAATCAGTATTTAGAAATGTCCTACAGCACTGCATTTTCTCTCTCTTATAGCCTGTCCTCCCACAGCTAACATAAATTTTGTAAGTATTATAGAGAATTTTAGGTTCCAAGGAATTATTGCCAGACATGAGAGTATCTGCTCCTAACACCGAAGTTCTCTTTGGCACACCGGGTAACATTTTCCCAGCACAGACAAAGAAAGCCTCATTGGAAGTAGATCAAAGCTGCCACACAGGGGCCGAAAACTCAGAACATCTCATTACTCTCTAATTGTCATTTGAGTCCAAAATCTTCCTGGGAGTGACTCTGCTGTGCTTACCAGAACTTCATGCATTGGTGTGTCTCTGGAAATCACAATTAGAATAAAAAATTTAAGATGGAACAATTTTAGAAAAACACAACTTATAAAGGATGCATGCTGTTTCCACTTAATGTGGCATTTATCTGTCCCCTGTAGACTTTGTGTTCTGAGGGAAGAACATTTATTATTTATTTCACTTTTAAAAGAAGGTACTTTTTTAAAGGGATAAAATTGTTACTCATTTATATGATGGGATTGAGAAAAGTGCACAAAGAAGACTTCCCTGTCATTTTCTATGTTTCGTCAGTGTGGGTTTTCATTCATATATCTATTTACTTAGAATATAAGGTGAAATGTGTGTGTCCAAGAATTCATGGTTTAGATCAGCCATTTTTCAAATGTGATGATGATTTGTCTCACTTTTTCTCATAAAAACAAGTTTGGTTTATTTTAGTGTAATCTTAGTCACAGATATCTCCAAAAAGTAGACTTATTTTTACACAAAACTTGGGGAATACTATTGAGTTTCTGCTCTTAGCTTCCGTTAGGAATGCATATGTACATTAAGTATGATCCCTACTTCCCAACAGCCTACTTTCTACTGATAATAACACTCTCGTGAAGCATAATTTTGACAATGTCAGCAGTTGTTGAACTCTCACAAGCCTGGCACTTTGTTGAGGCCTTAGTTGCGACTTCTTGCACAGAAAATTGTGATGAACATGGTCATGAAAGTAACCATACATATCTCAATTGTACAAAAATAAAAACTTTAAATCACAAGAAGGTTAAATAAATTTTCCAAGTATTTAAAAATATCAGTTTTATTATTATTTGTGCATGTTTGAAGCCAACAAATCAGGAGGTGTCTGCTATGAAGAAGACAGTTATTATTCACAGTTCCCATGAAAGGGAACAAGTCATCACACAGGGCCACCAAGGAGAGCCCTAGGGCCAGTCAGGGGGAAGCAGGAACAAAACGTGAGCTGGAAACGTTGCTACTGTGTTTGAGAAGAGGTGGGCAAGCTAGGTAGGTTTCAGATTGGTTAGTTCAGAAACTTTCAGCGGGCTTTGGAGGGTGGGCCATTCTGAGTTCTCAGGTGGTTGGCTCTAGGGTGAATGAAGAACAATTTTCCAAAGTCTAAGAACCTATGATGTGTAGGATTTGTGTTCTGGATTGACTGGTTTGCATATAAAAGGTGCACTTGAAATAGAATCTTTTGTCCCAGGGTTTGGCTAGTCCTGGAAAAACAATGTCCACAGGGTCAGCACAGTTCCAGAAAAAAAATACACACACACACACACACACACACACACACACACACACACACACACACATATATATATATATATATATATATATATATATATATATATATATATATATGTTGCTCATGGATAGTACACAAGATCACAAAGATAACAAACAGCAACTGTTCTAACAGCAGAGCTAGCCTTTCTTTGTGGCTTTGAGGCACTTCCCTTAGGAATTTCTTAATGTTCCCTCAGCTTCTTCTGTCCAGTTGCTTATGTTAAAGCTTTCAGATTTTAACGTAGCATACTAGTTTTCCTTTTATACTATTAAAATTATAGAAAGCAATGTTTTTGGAATGAGTGTTTGCACTAGAGACCAGCAGACCAAATCAAACCAAGATGGAATCACTCCATTGCCAATCAAACGTGATTAACCGTGACTTTAAGGAGTTAGAGAGATTCCCAAAAGATCGGGGTTTCCTACAAGCAGAAGAGTCCATATTAACAAAGTCACTGCACTAAGGATACCTCCTCTGCGTACACTAGTACAAAAGGGAAACAAAGAGCTGAAAATAAACATCCCTGTTGATTAAATGATACATCTTCTGGGGATCTTTTTGAAAGAATCAAAAAAATCATATAACAGAAATACATTTTGACCCATGTTCACAATAGCTCAATTGACAATAGCTAAAATGTGCAAGACACCAAAATGCCCATCGACAGACATCCCCATACAAAAATTGTGGTGTATGTATATAATGGAGTACTACTTTTCTATACAGATAGTTTCGGGGTTTTGGTGGGTAAATGGATGCAACTTGAGACCATCATGCTCAGTGAAGTAAGTCGAAGTTAAATGTCAAATGGTTTCTCTATGGTGAGAAACCCAGAATAT